>OX336394.1:290821582-291437296 GCA_946902985.2 Meconema thalassinum
GATGATTAGTTTGGTCGTAATGCATTATTAAGTTTTGACCATTCGATTGGCCGCCATTACCTTTTGGTAAAGATGGCGGCAATATAAAACATAACACTGAGGTGCCCTTTGCCAGTGCTACCTCTGTACCAAATTTCGACCAATTCGGTTTAACCGTGTTCGAATTGATAGGGGGGAACAGACATTCAGAGTACACACACTCACACACACACACACACACACACACAGACTCACACACATACACACACACAGACAGACACACTTTTTTTTCGCCTTGTAGTGATCTCATAAGTCTACTTTCATTTTTTGCAAAAATCGAAAGTAGGCTAAAAATGGAATTCAACCTAACCAAAATCTGATATTACAAACCTGACATCATTTTTAGCCTACTTTCGATTTTTGCAAAAAAAAAAAAAGTAGACCTATGAGATCAACACAGGGCGAAAAAAGTGTGTCTGTCTGTGTGTATGTGTGTGTGTGTGAGTCTGTGTGTGGGTGTGTGTGTGTGTGTGTGTGTGTGTACTCTGAATGTCTGTCCCCCCCCCCTATCAATTCGAACACGGTGAATGCGAATTGAACGAAATTTGGTAAAAAGGTAGCACTAGCAAAGGACACCTCAGTGTCATGTTTTATATCGCCGCCATCTTGACGGAAACGTAATGGCGGCCACACAAATGTTCAAAGCTTAAATCAAATTACGACTAACCTAATCATCCGATCTCTACCAAATTTTGTAACAACATACCTTTATGGGGGGAGCATCCTTTGACCAAACTAATAGGTCATCAGCGTAATAGTTTGCGGATGGCGGCCATATTTGTGTGAAAATCGATTCCCCCTATTAATTCGAACACGGTGCAACCGAATGGAACGAAATTTGGTACAGAGGTAGCACTAACAGAAGGCACCTCAGTGTCATGTTATATATCGCCGCCGTCTTGACGGAAACGTAATGGCGGCCACACAAATGTTCAAAGCTTAAATCCAATTACGATTAACCTAATCATCCGATCTCCACCAAATTTTGCAACAACATACCTTTATAGAGGAAGCATCTTTTGACCAAATGAATAGGTCATTAGCCTAATAGTTTGTGGATGGCGGCCAACTTTGTGTGAAAATCAATTCCCCCTATTAATTCAAACACGGTGAAACCGCATGGAACGAAATTTGGCACAGAGGTAGCACTAGCGAAGGGCATCTCAGTGTCATGTTTTATATCGCCGCCATATTGACAGAAACGTAATGGCGGCCACACAAATGTTCAAAGCTTAAGTTAAATTACGACTAACATAACCATCCGATCTCTACCAAACTTTGCAACAACATACCTTTATGGAGGGAGCATCCTTTGACCAATCTAATAAGTTATTAGCCTAATAGTTTGCGGATGGCGGCCATCTTAATGTCAAAATTGATTCCCCCTATTAATTCAAACACGGTGGAACCGAATGGAACAAAATTTGGTACAGAGGTAGCACTAGCAAAGGGCACCTCAGTGTCATGTTTTATATCGCCGCCATCTTGACGGAAACGTAATGGCGGCCACACAAATGTTCAAAGCTTAAATCAAATTACGATTAGCCTAATCATCCGATCTCTAGCAAATTTAGCAACAGCATACCGTTATGGAGGGAGCTTCCTTTGACCAAGCTAATAGGTCATTAGCCTAATATTTTGCGGATGGCGGCCATCTTTGTGTGGAAATCGATTCCCCTTATTAATTCGAACACGGTGAAACCGAATGGTACGAAATTTGGTACAGAGGTAGCACTAGCAAAGGGCACCTCAGTGTCATGTTTTATATCACCGCTATCTTGACGGAAACGTAATCGCGGCCACCCAAATGTTAAAAGCGAAAATGTAATTACGACCAACCTAATAATTTAGTCTCTACCAAATTTTGCAACACCATATCTTTATGTGGGAAACATATTCTGACCAAACTGCAAGAACATCAGCCCAATAGTTTGCAGATGGTGGCCAAGTATGTGTGAAAATCGATTCCCCCTATCAATTCAAACACGGTGAAACCGAATTGAACGAAATTTGGTACAGAGGTAGCACTAGCAAAGGGCACCTCATATTCATGTTTAATATCCCTATAGCACGTTGTATTTCAACAAGCTACTACAACCAACATTCAATCTTACTCCTTGAAAAGGACAAAGAGTTATAACAATACCCATGCATTTAGGAGAAAGTAGGCTATATGTTCTTTCCTGAACATCTTGTTGGATTCAGAATATTATTCTCTGTCGAAATTGCTTTTTTTTGTTTGTTTACCGCGAACTCATGCGGACCTGTGTAATGTAATACAAATCTGCCCTTATTACGAACATCACATAAATTAAAAACAACTAAATGTTGTAAGCCTACATGTACTGTACATACAGTATTTTGTGACCAACAAGCCTTTATCACAATTTTTAACATTTTTGCAGCGTAGGGCCTATCTCCAAAACTCGAATTTTCCATAAGTCGAATTTATTTTGACATCCACAAACGATTCGAGATATCAAAGTTATAC
The DNA here is from genome assembly GCA_946902985.2 of Meconema thalassinum. Classification (NCBI taxonomy): domain Eukaryota; kingdom Metazoa; phylum Arthropoda; class Insecta; order Orthoptera; family Tettigoniidae; genus Meconema; species Meconema thalassinum. The sequence goes on from OX336394.1 coordinate 290,824,113, forward strand.
TGTATTATTATTCTTTTGTTGATTTATTGTGCTCAACTAAGGAGCGCGATTGAACTTGAGCACTTTTCTTCTTCCCTTCCCAATATCTCTTCATCCTCTCGCTGTGTCCCATTTACGCTTTTTCTTTCCATCCTGTAATTTGTCGGGTGGGCTTCTCAGAAAATTTGTGTTTGTAAATTCAAGTTCAGAATTTTATTCTGTCTTGAATGGTTTCTTCATGATAGAAAATTTCATTTATGTCTTCACTGATTTCTTTAGGCAGTAGTTTTGAATTTTCATTGATAAAACTGTAACCACCGTTTCCTTATGGTATCTGTATTATTATTATTATTTTCACATTGTTATGCCAATCTGTGGAGCACGAGAGAACTTATTTTGCTAATGATGTTTTTATCTTCTCCCAAAATATCTTCATCTGGGGACTAAAAATCTTCCTTCGTTCTTCGAATTTGGCCTACTATTGGCCACGGGAAACAATTGATTTGCAGATCAGTTCCTTTTTCTTCACCCAGAATTTCTTCATCCTATCGCTGTGGTTCCTCCCCCTTTCCTCTGACCTGGTCTTCTTGGTCGTTCTACTGGATCTTTCCTTGAACCTCTTGAAGTTATCAATTTTAGCTCAAAACACAACCCTATTCCAAATGTCTTTAGGATGTACACCAACTTCCTCCGTGTCCTTTCTCGTTTCATCTACCCACATTGTAGTCGCCTTTAGCTTGGTGATGTAATTAAAGATTCTTTTTGTTATTAGATTTTCATCCATTATTATGAGTTGCCCATAAAACTTCAGTCTTCTCTTATGCATGGTGTCCGTGATCTTCTCTGCCTGTCTATAAAGATCCTTTCTCCTCTTTCTGCATGTAATATCGTTTCGTACTTCAGGCCCTAGTATCTTCCACAAGATTTTTCTCTCTTTCTTCCCTAATTCCTCAATTTCCCCTTTTTTTAAAACCAATATCAGTCATTCGGAACTGTAAAGGCCTTCCGGCTGGACAACCGTGGTATAGTGTCGTATCTTCGCCCGGTAAAATATAGGCCTCTTATTGTATCTATATTGTACTAATAGGCCTATATAGGCTAGCTCCATATTCGTGGCTCGACCTTTATTTGCCTCCTTATCAAGCTCATTCGGCTGAAACCACTCACCCAAATATTTAAATTTATCCGCTCTCCTTATGTCTCCATATCTTGTTTCCAGATGTTTTTCTTTATCATGTTTGTAGGCCTACTCTATGTATTCTGTTCTTTCGTATGAGACCCTTAGCCCTGTTATTATCATCATTATTCTACCAATCAGGTCATTGGTAAAGCTAGGGAATAACTTTTACAAGCTGGGAACATTTTAAACCAGCTCTTCCCTCGGGAGACAAGAGATGTCTTTAACTGACAGCCATATATTTCTTTAATTATCCCGCCATTTATCTCGGCTGTCTCAAGTCGCCCTGGTTATTTTACTGTGTCGACATGATAGTTGGTTTATGTGTGTTACCCTGCTCTCTCGCCTAATGATTCCTGACAAACGTCTCGTCTCCTCCCACACATTTGCCCTGATTTTGTTCTCTGAGGAGCTGGTGTGCAAGCCAGACGATAAAGTTAGAATATTGCTTAAGTAATGGGCCCTTAAAGCAGGGGTTTCCAAACCTCTTTGTTTCGTATATCTACAGCACATCGGTAATGATAATTTGTTTTGTTGTTGATTATTTTAGGGGCTTTGCGATATCGTGGCCGTGTAGCCCCGTGTACTTGATAGTGTGTGGAATTTGTGTGATAACCTGTGTCACTGTGATGTCTGTACTAGTATGTGCATTTGTATTTGAGGTAGGAATTGGATAGGAAGTGGCCGAGGCCTTACGTTAGGTACCATCCCGGCATTTGCCTGGTGCAGAAGTGAGAAACCACAGAAATCCACTCCCAGGATGGCTGAGATAGGAAACAAACCCCACCTCTTGTCAGGTTTGCCTCGATAGGTTGAGTGTAGCGCGTTCCAGCCCTCGGACCAGAATTAACGGCAGAGTTGGGAATCGAATCTGGGCCTCCGTGGTGACAGCTAGGTATGCTAGTCACTAAGCAACAAGGCGGACCATCGGTATGTGAATTTATCAATACATGATATATTCCATTTCACGAGCAAGTAATTTTACTCCGTTATACCTATTAGGTTTACCTCACGTCTAAGACATGCTAAATCGTGCACCACGGCCGCACGGGCAGATGAAGCAAGTCAAGAGATCGTAAGTTCGAATCCTGGTGCTATCCTGAGTGCAGTTTTTCCCTGGAATTGTCCACACTCCTTCCAGACAAATGCCGGGATAGTACGTTATTTCAAGTCCTGGGGGTACCTATCTCATCTCATTCCCGGACAATGCATCTGAGAATTTGAAATTGAAATGCAATATCCTGTGGTTTGGATTCCACGTAAAAAGGAGGTCCCGTGGCTTATGATCGCGAGCTTAACGGTCACGTAAAACTTTACCAAATCTTTAGGATTTCCATTTTTTATGCATAGGCCATGAGCCTGCAAAATCCTCAACACATCCACCATCACTAGTCATGTAGCCACTCTCCATGAAGGTGTGAATCAGCTGTTCATAGGCTCGGTTTGTGCATTTCAATGCCATTGGCAGACAAGACGAGGAGGTCACTCAACTTCAGACTCTTGTCAACATTCCTCAGTGTTGGAGAGGAGGGTGACGAGGAGAAGTCAGCTGTGCTGCTAAGGGGAACGCAGTCTAAGCCCTTTTCCAAGACATTGACCGAAGATTTTTGTGATTTAATTCCAGCTACACTTATGAAGATACGACTAAATTTCATGAAGATATTTGCTTAGAACAGTCTCTTCTATCACCAGTGTAACGGACTTCCATTAGATCAATTACACCCTGTATACTTTCTAATGTGTGTGGAGCAGGCTGTGAATCCTAACTTACTGCATAGTGGTGCATGGCAATGGATCTGGATCTTCTCATCTATTATAGAACAAATACAATTAATAGTAATTCCCACCCAATCACATTTGGGCACACTTGTGTTGACCGATTGGAAAGCTTCTAATAATATATTACTTATGCAACACTGAACAATGGGTTCCAATATTTCAATACTTTGGAAAAGGAGTGGTCATCTTGGACACTCTGAGTCATTTTTTAGCTGTTATCACTTTCTTGTGGACACGATAATTACCGCAATTTTGTACCAATCACTTTGAATTGTTTACATGCCATGTATCCCTATAAAATATCGGTCGAGAACGTTAATGGGCACAATCGGCCGAAGGGGGTGAAAATGGGGGGCTTTTTTCGAAAAAGTGAAATATCGCTATAACTCTCTTAATATGTGAAATATCGAATCCATTCAAAGTTCATACTATGTGTCGGATAAGGCCCAAAAATATTTGTTTGAAAAGGCTTTTGATAGCACCAACCATTGACCAAAGGGGTGGGAAAAGTGGGGTTTTCGGGAAACATTATTCATATCTCTCTTAATAGGCACAATATCAAATCCGCACAATATGGTCTATATTCCCCTAATAATTGCCTAAAACTTTTGTGTGAAATAATTTTTGATAATAACCCACCATTACGCAAAGGGATGAGCAAAATGATTTCGGAATTAGAAGAAAATGCCAAGAGCCACCAGAGGTTGCCATGACAACACTACTAAATTGAAGAGGGATTAGCCATCAGACGTTGGCATGACAACGCCATTGCACGAAATCACATTCAGTTTTCCATCTGACTTTGTGGGAAGCTGCTTCGGTGACGTAATTGGTAGCATGCTGAACTTCTATGCCCAAGGTCGCGGGTTCAAAGCCGGCCGAAGGCGTCGGATTTTCTAAGAGCGCTAAAATAACTCAGTATGCTTTCCTTCGGAGTGAACGTTCCAACGTTAGTTACGAGTAGCTGGTTGTGGTGGCATCTAGTAGCCAAGTTTACATCTAGGTATCGTTGACGGTAGTATTTGGTAGCAAAATTAGGAACTACTACTTGAAATTGACCGTCTGCAGTCCTCACTTGAATTACAGAAAAATACAGCCCTCACAATTAACGCCGTTTATCAGACAGATTCTAAACACACACAAAGTACACGGGGCTACATGACCGCTTTGTCGCAGCCCCTAAATTGAGGAACCAACCTAAACCTCTGCGGGAGATAAAATCTTGCGTGAACAAGTAACAGACCGTTAGATAGTTACACATCAGTGTCGAAACCTGGCATAAGGACAGTGTGACCACAAGTATAACAAGATGTTCAGTAAAGAACATATAGCCTACTTTCTCCTAAATGTATGAGTATAGTTATAACTCGTTGTTATTATCAAAGAGTATAATAGAACTATTCTTTGTTGAAGACCTTAGAAACGATTTACCTCTACCAAACGCCACAACCTAGATAAAAACTGCTACCATCATTGAAGAAAGAAAGAAAGAAAGAAAGAAAGAAAGAAAGAAAGAAAAATAAGAAGTATATCAAGAATGTTATGGATCTGGAGACATAATCGACCGGACAGGCTGCGTGGCTCAGCGGTGACGTTCTCGCTTGATGGGCCCTAGGTTGCAGGTTCGTATCCTGGCGCAGTCAGCTGGCATTTGAGGGTGCACAAATGCGAGGGAGCCGTGTCAGTACATTTACTGGCACGTTAAAGATCCCCTTCGGGCCAAAATTCCGGCACCCCGGTGTCTCTAAAAGCAGCAGTAGTTAAAAGGGATGTAAAACCAATAACATTATTATTATTATTATTATTATTATTATTATTATTATTATTATTATTATTATTATTATTACATATACGACCTGCCGTGGGCAACATCCAACTTTGAGTTGAGGCATGTCTTTACACGTCTGGTTGTGCATGGCTTTCACAGCCCTAATTGAATTAACAAATCTTTCCATGACCCTACAGAGACGTGTGTATACAAACTATGTGGATATTTTCGATTGCTATTTGCCTGAAATAAAAGTAGTAATTAATAACCTGAACAAAAAACCAACGGCTTGAATTCAGTTACTATGAGAAATCGTTTTGTTCTTTACTTCAAATAACATTTTCAAGTAACGCAAAATAGGCTGTTACAAACCCTTTAAAATAAAAAGTAAAAATGTATCGTAGTATCATCTTGTCATTCTTCAAATTCGATGCGCATAGAATGCCAATGGTATAGTAATCAATGGAGCCCCACGTAGACTAGTCGTGACATCTAGTGGTGAAATATCGAACAATATAATCCTAACAGAGCGAGTGCATTCTAGCGGCCAGAAGAAGAATCTTTTCAATAAAATCTGGAAGTTAATAAGTAGGTCGGCGTGCAGTTACTTTTTTGGCAGCTAGATGTCTCGAGTAAATCTGCTGGCGAATTATGTTTTAATTAAATATATATTTTACACCATAATATGCACAATATAACGCTTAATTTTAAAACGTCTGAGTCATTACAAAACAATAAACATATAACATTTCAAGCAAAAAACCTAGCTCTGATCAGGTTTGAACCATAGGCATTTGAGCGATAGGCTAACGCTCTACCACTGAGCTAATTGTGTCAACGAATATCGTTCTATATAAAATGACTTACATAGAACTTGTTAGCAAATAATGATTTATACTAAACGATTTCATCACTGGAGTATATTATTTATATATAAAGCATTTCATACAAAGTTTATTTATTTTGTATCAGTACGCTATATTGCATGCAATACTCAAATTAATGAAATATAAGTCAGGCACAAGATATCCGCTGCCATCTTGTCTTATTACTGAATCGGCTCAGCTTTTTAAAATCACGTCTGCACTATAGTATTACAAAATAAACTTTTAATTTCGAACGTGCCTCTTCCTTTAGAACAGTTAAAACGATTCTCGGCTCGATAATCGGAACTGGTGGGTCCCAAGATATGGATTATAAAGTTTGCATAATTCGCACGGCCTCCATCCTGAAATGGTATGGCGGACGACCTTGTAGTTTGGTCACAAGACGCATCCTATACGAAGGTATGTTGTTGCCAAATTTGGTAGAGATCGGATGATTTGGTTAGTCGTTATTTGATTTTACGTTTTGAACGTTTGAGTGGCCGCCATTACGTTTCCGTCAAGATGGCGGCGATATAAAACATGACACTGAGGTGTCCTTTGCTAGTGCTACCTTTGTACCAACTTTCGTTCAATTCGCATTCACCGTGTTCGAATTGATAGGGGGGGGGGGGCAGACATTCAGAGTACACACACTCACACACACACAGACACACACACACACACAGACTCACACACACACATACACACACACACACAGACAGACACACTTTTTTCGCCCTGTGTTGATCTCATAAGTCTACTTTCATTTTTTGCAAAAATCGAAAGTAGGCTAAAAATGTACTCCAAATGCCGAGAAGGTTACCATCCCCATAAGACAATAAAATGTTTAAAATATGCATAAAAAGACGAAATACAAAGTTAATTAAGCTCCAATTATAAAATACTTTCTAGCAATAAATGAGGTCTGATCCTTCTACGAAAACCTGCATTCTGCCTATTTTCGCCTGTCCCCTAGTTTGCTCGGTGAACTCTACCTACGCCTTCCGGCGTGCCGAAAGGATTTTTTTTAAATTTGTAAAAGTAAAGGTAGTTTTCGGTTTGATGACAAACGAATGTATTATGTACGTTTATACTAACTAATTTGAGAACATTTCTCAATACTTGTGTAAAATATTTAATGTTAGACCAACCAAAAATATTCATTTCCGAGCTTTTGCACATCGGAGAGGTGCAAATAAAACGTATCATATGCTATCGAGATCAAACATGAAAACGTGCGGGTGTGTTTTCATTGATTGTTTTATTTGGCCCCCGCACAAAGCAAAAACAAACACAATATGACCAAAACAGAAAGCAAAATTCAACAGAAAAAGCAGAATCTAAACACAAAGCAAAAAAGCAAAATTTAGAAAAAGCAAAATCAGAATCTAAACACAAAACCAAAAACACAAAGCAAATTTCAATAGCAAGAGCAGAAAACGAAACCATAAAACAGAAAGCAAAAAGCAAAATTCCAAAGCAAAAGCACGAAACAAACACAGAGCCAAAATCAAAAAACACAAAGAAAGAAAAGTAGAAAACAAAGAACACAAAACCAAAAGCGCATATTTGACTCCGCTCATCCCCCTGCAGAAGCTAAGTTACCGACAGTAGTGGCTACGCGGGCTAAAGCGCACCTTTAGGTCAAGGGGCCAAGCTCTCTGCTGACTCGAGCCCCACCGTCGGCTGTCCTTGAAATGGTTTTCCGTGGTTTCCCATTTTCAACACCAGGCAAATGCTGGGACAGTACCTTCTGACAGGCCACGGCCGCTTCCTTCCACATCCTTGCCCAGTTTCATTCATCTTCCTCCATTCCATCTTTCATCCCGACGCTCAGGTCACCCATGGGCGTCGACTAGAAAGACCTGCACTCGGCTTCTCAGGAAGCTACACGACAAAAAAAAAAAAAAAAAAAAAAAAACTGCGTAAGTTTTATATACGTATCTACTCAACCTAAGTCTAAGTGAGCCGGAACCGATGATGGTCGTTTGAAGAACGAAACTGGTCATCCAGATAACGCTCCAATCCCATTTGTATGAGTAGTGTTTTAATCAAGTGAATAATTAATAATGCAGACATTTATTTGAGGCACCACAAAATTAATTGTTACTTCCCGTCCAATTTAATTGGGTGCACTCGTGTTGACCAACTGTTGTTGTTTGAGTCTTCAGTCTTTTGACTTGTTTGATGCAGCACTCCATGCCTCCCTGTCCTGAACTAATCGTTTCATCTCTACATAGCTACCACACCCTACATCCGAGGCAAACTGTTTAACATATTCTAACCTTGGTCTACCCCTACAGCTCTTGTCCACGACCCTTCCTTCCATAACTAAGCATGCTATTCCTCGGTGTCTTAATATGTGTCCTACCAACCTATCTCTTCTCTTCATTAGCAGTCGCCAGAAACATCTCTCCTCTCACACTCGTCTTAATACCTCTTCGTTTGTAACCCTATCTACCCATCTGATCTTCATCATTCTCCTGTAACACCACATTTCAAATGTTTCAATTCTCCTCTTTTCTGCTGCATCAATAGTACAATTTTCACTTCCATAGAGTGCCACGCTCCAGACAAAGGCTTTCAAAAAATGACTTCCTAATACCTAAATCTATATTCGATGTCAACAGATTCCTTTTTGTAGAAATGCTTTTTTTGCCTGAGCCAACCTAATTTCTATATCCTCTTTGCTTCGTCCTTCACTGGTTATTTTGCTTCCTAAGTAACAGAAGTCTCCTACTTCCTTGAGCTTTACACCTGCCAATTTGATGTCCATAGAGGTTTCTGATTTATTTCGGCTGCATTCCAGTATTTTTGTTTTATATTTATTAATTTTCATAATGAATTCTTTTCTCAAGACGGAGTCCATACCATTCAAAAACTCATTCAAATCTAAGAGTTGAAATTATTTATCCTTGAATCTTCACTCCCACTTTAAATTTGTCTCCAATTTTCTTAATTGCTTGTTCAATGTAAAGCTTGAAAAGTATGGGTGATAAGTTGCAGCCTTGCCTTACACCTTTCTGAATACCAGCTTCTCGCTCCTGTCCTTCAGCTCAAAAATGACTGCTGTCTGGCCTTTTCTAAGTCTACAAATGCCATGAACGTTCTCTTATCTTTCCTTATTCTACCTTCCAAAATCAGCCTAAGACTTAGTACAGCTTCCCTTGTTCCTACATTTCTCCTGAAACCAAACTGGTCTTCACCCAACTCTGTTTCTATCTGGCATTCCATCGTCTTGTAAATTATTTTAGACAGGATCTTTGAAGCATGAGTAATCAAGCTGAATGTACGGTAATCTTCACATCTGTCAGCTCCCACTTTCTTTGGTATAGGAATGATAACATTATTCTTGAAATCAGGGGGTACCTAGCCTGACTCATAAATCCTACACACCAAGTGAAATAACCTGATCAGACCTTCATCTCCTATGCAGCGTAGCAACTCAATCGGTATATCATGTATGCCTGGGGCTTTGTTCCTGCTTAAGTCCTCCAATGCTCGGTCAAATTCTGATCTCAATATTAAATCTCCTTTAGCATCCTCATCAATTTCCTCCTCCCTTTCCATTACATGATTCTCAATCTCCTTTCCCTTATACAAACACTATGTAAGCTTTCCATCTCTCAACCTTTTGAATAGCGATTATATCACCTAAATTAAGGTAACGGCCACAGCCATGACAATGACACAGGTTATCAAACAAATTTCTCACAAACCCAAGTGCATGATCGCGATGTCTGAAAGTCTCTAAATGAATTAATCCTGGGAAACCCTGATCGACATCAAGCAATGCAATACGTTCTATTTCCAGCACTTGTAATGACATGAACTTCCTCTTCCACCAAAGCGTTATGACTTATTCACAAGGCACGATTGGCTTCAATTCATGTGAGGCAGTGCTAGCTACAGTACAGAAGCTTAATGTCCCGCGTAGACGAGATGAATGAATATCGAATAAACAAACACGTCTTTGCCAAAACATCCTGCGCGTTCTAACATCTGGAAAACAGACGGTTATTAACTGAGTGATGTTCAGTCGGGCCATCAACAAGGATAATAACATTCTTCAACTACGACAGTCAAAGTAGATTGACTGTGCCGCTCAGCTGGCGGAGGTTGAAGGCTTCGGGGTCGATGCTCCAGTCGTCAATTGACATTTCAGTGGTGGTGGTAATTGTTTGAAAGGGTGGATGATGGTGATGATAATTTTATTGTTGTTTTAAGGGGTCTAACATCGAGGTTATTATTATTATTATTATTATTATTATTATTATTATTATTATTATTATTTATCGTATGGATATATTACAACAATGTACTAGTAAGGACTAGTATGGAACAAGGATATACCAATTAAGGCTAAAGAAGTTATGTGCAAAGCATATTATGTTCCTATAATGACATATGCAGCAGAAACTTGGACAATGACTAAGAGGGATGAGAGCAGAGTACAAGCAGCTGAGATGAGATTCCTGAGAAGTATGGTCCAGAAAACGAAGATATACGGAAAGAACTGGGAGTACAGAAACTAAATGAAAAACTGGAGCAAAACAGATTGAGATGGTTTGGACATGTCAAACGGATGAATGATGTAAGGCTACTAAGACGAGCACTGGAACGACGGATGACAGGGAAGAGAGGACGCGGAAGACCAAGAATGTGTTGGATGGACTCGGTGGAGAATAGTATTAGAAGACGGAACCTGGATTGGAACACTGTGTCGGAAGAGGAATGGTGGAACGACAGAACAAAGTGGAGAGGAACCATATTTGCCCCCACCCAGTGTCAACTGGAAAAGGGAAAATGATGATGGTATAAAAATAAACTACGAGGAGCTTACTATATTGTTTTACCCTTTATACCCAAATGAAGTACATTACACATCATTTGTTACGTACACCTTCTCAACATAATCTCCTTGTAACTTTATGCACTTTTGCCATCGATGTGTCAGTCTCTCCAGACATTCCAGAAACTATTTCTTCGGAGTGCTGTGTACCCATGCCTTGGCAGCTGTGTCCTGTTCTGCAAATTCCGCCAAACGGCGATCATGCAAGGGAAGCAGAGGGGCAGTCCACCGCCAAAGAAATGTCGAACAGTGCCCTGAGTTGGCAAGCGAATGGCGACAGTGTTCTGGGACACAAAGGGCATCATCCTCATTGACTGGCTGGAATTGGGGGTCACGATTAACAGTGCAGCATATGTAGCAACCATTAAGCGCTTCAGCTGGGTTTTTCTAGCTCCGCATTTTGTGCGAAGTGCACTGCGCCCTGAGGACCTCTCCCCGCACTTCCCAATTCGCTGCGTCTATTTCAAGTTTTCATTTGTTTGAGAATATGAGCTGTCGTCCTCTGAGCATGAAAAAATAGCGTTATTGATGTTATTAGAAGAAAAAGAAGAGATCGAAGATGAAATTTACTTCATTGTTGGTCGTCTTTATAAAGTGCGGATATCTGACAGTTCCATCTACACATCTAGAGAGCAAGAAGGAGACGAAGTGAAGTTCAAATCTTACTTCAGAGTTACTAGGTGTCAGTTGGAATACTTGCTTAGTTTGGTAGAAAATGACCTTGCAAGCGAGTTCAGCAATAGGATTCGAAGACCGATATCTGCGGCGGAGAAGCTGGCGCTTACATTAAGTTAGTAGAATTTATTTATTGAAAAATTTAATTAAGCTAATTTATTAGCCCTACGTCTAATCAATTAACTCAATTTGTCTAATTGAAATGAAATTAATGTATCTTTCTATGAAAAATAGTTAATATAGCGAATCATTCTAGAAAATATTTCTTTATTTAATAAAATTCGATAGTAAAATGTAAACAAGTAGTTCCGTGAAGAACTATACAGTCTACGTTTCATGCCAATGATTATTCTACAGTATATGAACCTATCTAGAATAATGACGGAATTAAGTTGGTAATATCGAAATATCTAATTAGTTCAAAATATACCTGGTATGATGTAGCCTAATAGAGCACTACAGTTGGCAGCCCTGGTGACTGAATATATTCTTTGTTCCATCTCTTTAGGTACAGAATACAAAATTTGGTTGAAGTCCAATGGACATTACATGCAGTTAGACACTGGATCTATCAGCACGCGTAAAAGCATGTTGCCAACAATACCATACGTGTGCTGGTAAGAAATAATCTGAAATATTATGATATCTTGTTGTGCCAATTTTGGATGAAATCCATTTGTTAGTATAGAAGTTACATGTATTTTAAAATTGGATATATCAGCAGGCATAGAATCATGTTGGCAGCACTGCCTTGTATTAATTACTCCAAATTAATCTAGAATGTCAGGTACTATACGTGTGCAAAGTATAGAGCTGTTGGCTTGCATACTTTCTGATATATTGATATTAGGGTTAAAAAAATATAGACAGCATTTATTAACAGTTGGCAGCCCTGATTGCTGTTAACAATACTTATAGTCATATCTGTTATGGTACACATAGCACATACGAAATTTGGTTGAAATCCAACTGATAGTATAGAAGTTACATGTATTTAAAAATTGGTACTATCAGCAGGCTTATAATCATGTTGGTAGGACTGACGTATATAAGTTACTCCAAATTAATCTAAAATGTCAGAATATACGTGTGCATAGTTTAAAGCTGTTGGCTTGCATACTTTCTGATATATTGGTATTTGGATTTAAAAAAAATAGAGAGAGCAATTATTAACAGTTGGCAGCCCTGGTGGCTCGTAAGAATACGCCTAATCATATCCGTTTATGTACAGATATTACATACAAAATTTGACTGAAATCCAATTGATAGTGTGAAAGTTATATGCATTTAAACATTGGACCTATCAGGAGGCTTAAAATTATTTTGGTAACACTGTCATGGTTGACCTCCTGGAAATTAAACTGAAATAGTATTATCTACATGTGTGACAATTTTGGAATAGCTCCCATGTATACCTTGCAAGATATCCAACATGGAGCTCAAATTTCTAGTGCGTTTTTTCAGCAGTTGGTAGCACTGACATCATTTTCAAATATGGACGTGAGATATCCCGGTGCACATCTTTACTCATACTAAATTTGGTTTTGATTGCTGCAGCCGTTTAGGAGTTGATAGGGGGGGACACACACACAGCCAGACAGACAGACAGAAGGACAGACAGACAGAGAGACAGACGGACGGACGGACAGACGGACGGACAGACAGACAGACAGACAGACAGACAGACAGACAGACAGACAGACAGACAGACAGACAGACAGACAGACAGACAGACAGACAGACAGACAGACAGACAGACAGACAGACAGACAGACAGACAGACAGACAGACAGACAGACAGACAGACAGACAGACAGACAGACAGACAGACAGACAGACAGACAGACAGACAGACAGACAGACAGACAGACAGACAGACAGACAGACAGACAGACAGACAGACAGACACACATTTGCCCGATCTCATAAGACTACTTTTTCCTCATTTTTGCAAAATGTGAAAAGTAGGCTAAAAATATAAAATGGGTAAAAAATGTAGTGTACCCATGTGAGTAATCTCGGTGGATAATATGCATCTGCCTCCAACTAGCATCAGCTCTCAGGCGTGTACGGTAACCCCAATTTAGCAGTGCATATTTTGGATTTGAGGCTAAAAGGTATCAACTCTACAATGATAAGGCACAACTCTATTCTAAAACTTTAATCCAGTAAAATAAATCATGGCTTCAAACACAAAACAATACCCAAAAAGCATAAAATAAAGCAAACAAAATTTTTACTTCCACAATCCACAAGTAAACAAATATAAAATCACAACAAAGTCATACCTAGCCATAAGGCTTTACCCTTCTGTGAACTTCACAAGGATATACTAGTGCGCTGATGCACCTACGACTTCAAAACAAACTGTACATTAACATAACAGTCATACAATGTGACTTCTTTAATATTACAACAAGGATTATTCCTTAAACCTCCTTATGTTAAACAATTATGTGTGCCGTGCGTGTTTTGATATTTTTCTTCTCACCAATGAAATGCTTTTCATGCATTTACCTATTTGGACGTTGCACCAAAATCAACGTGCAACTCCATAATTATGTAAGCTACCCCCTACACATCCTCCAATTATATGGTTTCACCGCATGCTGTCTGTGATTCCTAGATAAAACGTTACGTTATAGCTTATGTCGGATTGTACGATAGACTACCTCGCGCTCATGGCGATTGGCATCTAGTAACCAACTACATGACTTGGCTCCAGTGACAGTACAAATATATCATTTAACTATTCGTCAGATAGCTAAAATAATGAACCATCAGGATGAACTATAATTATCCATGTGTTCACAAACCACATGGCTATAATACACAACATAACAATCTTGCATTATATGTCATTTCAACAAGGTCTAGAATCTTCCCTGTTATAACTTGCCTGAGCGGTCCGGGTGGCTAGCACCGACCCTCGGCTAAGGAAGTCGCTACACAATAGAAAGTGGAATGGGTCGTTTCACCAATTATCTCGACCTTTCTAAAAGTTTGAAAGCTTCCCTCTCTCTAAGCAGTGGAGATTTACAAGACAAATACTGTGTCCTGACCGGCACACATGTTCCCAAAGGATCTTAATTGACTATTATGCCAACAGGTATTGAATGAGCTTTTGTAATTATTCCTACGTCGAGGATAACGATTAATTAATGGCCTCACATGGGTCCATTCAACATGAAGGTTCGGGGTTCGCAATGCATGAGCCTGGCGGTTGACCGATGTCTCAAGTATAATATAGGCGCACAAAACCACTGTCGCCATGAGTTTTCGCTGCCAACGAGCGTAAATAACTCATCAATAAGTTCTCGGGAAATCATAGAGCTGCGAGGTGTCCTTGTTTCCTCGACCCTATCAAGATTTCAATCCGGAACACATCTCAATCCTTTCTTCAGAGTTAGGGTCCAACACTAAAACTCTGGAATTAATAATATCTCCAACAATGTCCACGACATAGGAGAATTCATACGTAGAATAGACTATCTGGCCCCTAATGCTCCATGCTACGACACTCCGACCTATAATATTAAGAGAAATCTAACATTTACTCTATAAGCTTCTCAATTAAGCTGCAAATTCAATTCACTAAAAGCTCTTTCATTACTGGTATCATTACTGAATATCTGCAATATTCTGATATAAAACTTCTTTCCATAATTACTGAAATGTAATCTCACTGTAACATCTTCCTGCTTAGATTGATAAGTCTTGCACTTAGCGTTAATAATTCTCGCTTACAACATTTATTTGTTTCCTGATGTGTTCATTCATACTCTTAATAACCATTATTATTATTATCATCATTTCTCACTGACATAAATGACCAAAATCATTATTTATTATTATTATTATAAATCTCATTGACATAAATGACCAAAATCATTATTCATTATTATTTTCACATAAATTACCAAAATTTCCGACATAGCTAGACGTTTTAAACTCGAACAATCGCGTTCGTTGCATTTACATAACTGATTGCCATTCTTAATTCATAGTGGGAATAATTACTCCACTTAATGATGCAAATCAACATTTCAACTCTATCAAAATCAACTCAATACCGATTAAACATGGAGGATCAGCCTCCTAACTGACTTTTACTGGCATCTATAAGGAATTCACAATACCTTTACGGAATTACAGACATGCAGCGGTCCATACTTCTACATAATCATAACCATAATTCGTGGGGTACTTACATCTCTATAGGCATCTAAGGTGGCTCCGACCAATCATATTCTTCCATGTCGCCCGCCATAATGGGTTTAACGCGACATATTTCTCTTGTTTACACACATTTGATTACACATAATTTCTATCACCAACACGACACGTTGCATACCTTTCAGGAAGTTATCACTCCCCAAACATGTGAAACACTTCATCAAACACTACTTTAAATGATATTTTTACATATGCATTACACTGAACACTCGTCACTTTATACACACTTCAGTGCTGAAATTCCCTAGCAGAGATCGAAATTGCAGGTGTCGACGGCATCTTACGTTACCAACTCCTGATTGAAAGTCTGGTTATCTGCTCTCGGAACTCTCCAACAGTTTTTATGACGATCATTCCTACAGTAAGCGTCCTGCGTTACATCAATACGCTGGCTCCCAAACATGAGCGTTAACATCTGGTACTCTCATGGCAATACCAAACACTTAGTAGAGTTTCTTTCGCGCATTCTATCGTAGTTACACATATACGATTAGTTAATACTATACACACTGCGCTTAATAAAGTTCAACACTTTCACAAATAATTATATACAATAGTTCTACCGTTAGTCTATACGGTGCTTCGTAACTGAACACGTCATAGTTCGTGCTGCTGAGTATGACTATAACACGACTATTATTCATACAAGCATGTTTACTGTTTCTTTTACACATACCAGTCTTTGTTCGGCGTCTTGATGAATAGAATCGTCATGCGTTTTGCCTTGACGAACTTGCTTCAACCTGACTGTAGCTGACTGAAGTTTCACTCGAAGACTGCACGTAACTTATTTGAAGACTTCTGTATGCGGCTTACACGCTGTCTCGTACTGCTGCATATTTGCTGCATACTGATTGCAACTTATTGCCATTGTGCTACAATTGATAATTGAGTAAGACTGTAACTGGCTGTAACTGCGCTTGGCGGCATGTAGACTGAACTTGACTGCGTCTCGACTGTGTTTCAACTGAGCATAGCTGAGTTAGACTGAGTAAGACTGAGAGCTCCTCCTGGGGTCTACTCCCTTATATCGGATTTCCACAGAAAGTAGAGCAACATCTTCCCGCGTAATCTTGGCTCCTCTCACAGCATGATTCAGGTCTTCAAACCATGATCATTGTGTTCCTCTCTCTTCACAGGTCCCAAAACTATCTGTGTGCAAAGGAATCGCTCGTCCAATTAATTAATATTAATTCCTTTCTCCATGGCGTGGGACGCTACCTAACGGGAAACCCCCGGCAACATCTTCACATCCATCCGCGAACAATGGTAGTTTTACAGTCCTTACGCACATCACTAAATATGCACCAATTTCGCAGGTAAAAGACTCGAAAATTATCTTCTTGCCAAGATATTCATCTGTGTGCAACTCTCATCTCGATTCGTTACTCCAATCCCGAGTAATCAATGATTTTTCTGGGCATTTCTCCGCCCCTACTCCAAATCCATTCTCCGTCGGGGAATAACTATGTCATTATTCAGGCCTCACCCCTGCTCCAGACGACATAATGGGGTGACAGAGATGGACGTGGCTCCACTGGGACCAACCCACAATTCTGGGCCAATTAGTAAATGTCAGCTCTGCCCTCCTCTGTGCTTCAAGCCTCCAATAGCTTACACCAAATCGTCTTATAATGATATAATCTGCTCATTATTTCCTACATTATTTTAATAAATAATGCCATTTCATCAAAAATCACACCAGTGATTAAATATACATTTCTTTCGAGGGGTTTTTACCAAGAAACTCCCTGTACAGATCTCTGGTTCGCTTCCTGGTGGAACCTTTATACTGAGATCACAGTCTCTGAGAACCATGTTCGATTCCAGTCAGCATAACCCCATCGGGTTCATGTTCCCCTTGCAAAACTTATAAAAGTCCAATGCAAGTGGCTTATATAAGTAACCAGCTGACTGTCGACCACCGTCTGTGTTTACGTCTGGGGTCCTTCACCTTGTCTGGCTGCGAGTGGGTTAGTAGTGTTCCCCCTTCCACACTCGGCCTTGTTTCTGAGCTGTCTATTCTCCCTGCGAAGGGTCGCGTTTACAGCCTCAACCTCTCTGGCCACTCTGACCATTTCTTCATAGAATTCTCGCAAACACTGGCATTCTTTCTGCTCTCCGCTTACACTGGGTAAACTGTCTGCTTCTCGTCCCGTCTCGCCGTTCCAACATTCAGGTCTGCCTGCTTGGCTGCCTCCGCTCTCCACGTTGAGTTGGGTGTGCGTTACTAATTCTTCTTCTGGTTCGTCGAATTCTTCTGGCGAGTAATAAACTTTTAAGTTGGCTATGTTCATAACGACCTCGTTTCCATTCTCTAAATGCCTTAACCTGTATGCATTGTTCTGGAGGTCTCTTATCACCTCGAACGGGCCGTGGTAAGAAAAATTAAACTTTTTATACTTCCGTGCCTCTGGATCTGAACTGGCGGGTTTCTTAATTAAAACTTTCTGTCCCACGAGAAGCGGTTTATGATACCTCTTCGCACGATTCCTTCTCTGACGTCTCTCCGCCTGTGCTTTGAGATATTCAAAGGTTCGTTGGATCCTCAATTCTCTACCGGGCTGTGCGTCTACAGGTAATGGAATAACACCATTCCACGGTCTCTCTGGTCTCTGATCCAGATGTAGAGTAACGGGAACCTGACCTGTCGCCTCATGTACAGTATTATTTATACAGTATTCAATGACTTCTAGAAATTCAATCCAACGCCAATTCGCTTCAGAACAGTAGATCTTCATGTATTTCTGGATCTCTCTCATTACTCTTTCAACGGGACTTGCCTCAGGATGGCGGATGGTAGATAAAATCTGCCTAATTCCTAGAGTTTCCAGTTCTCGACGAAATTCTGCACTAGTAAAGCAACTTCCGTGGTCCGAGAGAATGTTATCCGGTTTCCCAAGAATCGGAATAACTCTCTCTTTCAGGCGCTTCAAGACCTGTTTTGAACTTGTCTTTTGAATGGGGCACAACACCACCATTTTCGAAAATACATCCATGGCTACAAAAATGTGTCTATTGCCTCTACGTGCTCTAGGCAATGGTCCAAAGTTGTCGATACTCAATAGCTGCCTTGGCTTCTCTGGCAATAACGGGATAGGTCGTTGCCTCATTAAAAAGGGATTCGGCTTTACCCTTTGGCAAAGATCACATGTTCTAATAGCATTTCTCACCGTTTCTCTCAATTTTGGCCAAGTAAATGCTTCCTTCAACAGAGCACAAATTTTATCTATTCCAGGATGTCCAAATGCTCTGTGGGCTAGCCATACTAATCTCCTCTGCAAAGATGCAGGAATTACAATCCTTTGGCGTGTGTGATCCACATCGTCCCACTTGTGTAATATCTGATTATACCATACATAATCTGTTGCCAATGCCTCCGCCTCTCTGTATATCGCAGTTCCCCTTGCTAAGCGTCCCTCGAAGTAATCGATTATCATCTTCAACCATGGGTCTTCGCGTTGTAGGTTGGTAATGTTCCTTAAGTCATCCAACGTCTTCTGATCTCGATTCTCAATCTGGACCGCTAGTACTTCTTCTTCTCTAGGGTAACGACTTAATATGTCCGGTATTACATTCTCTTTCCCTGGACAGTATTCTATTTCCACATTAAATTGCTGGATATACAGGGACCATCTTGTCAATCTCTGACTAGACAAATCCGTCTTTAACAAAAATGTTAAAGCTTTATGGTCTGTTCTCAGAACTATTCGGAAGCCGTACACGAGTTTGTGCCACGATTGCAACGCGTACAAAATTGCGAGCAATTCTATCTCTGTGATCGTGTAGTTTTTCTCATGGGCTCTCAGTCTTCTGCTTATAAAGGCGATAAAAACTTTCTTCTCAGGCTGGTCAACATTTTCCTGGATTAGCATCGCTCCAATCCCAATAAGTGATGCATCCGTCTGTATGATAAACTTCTGGGTATAATCTGGGTATCCCAGTTTCACATATTCCAAAAGCATTTGTTTTGACCTCACGAATGCTTCCTGACATTGCTCCGTCCAATTCCATCTGCCGCCTTTCTTCAATAGGTCCTGCAGTGGTGCTACTGTCGCAGTATAGTTTGGGCAGTGGTTCGAAAAGAATCCAATTACTCCCAAATACTGTCGGACGTGCTTAACTTTCGTGGGTCGAGGGAAATTCCGAATTACCTCCAATTTATCTGGATTAGGCTTCACGCCATTTGCATCAATAACATGCCCTAGGAATTTAACTTCCCTCTGACAGAAGTGCGATTTCTTGATATTGACCTTAAAGTTAGCCTCTCGAAGGTCATCTAGCAACTTCTTCAGGTCTCTCATGTGCTCCTCCAGAGATTCTGATGTGAGTAGAATGTCGTCTACATATCTGATGGTACTCTCTTTAACCTCATCTGATAGATTGCGATCTAACGCTCTTATCAGGGCTGAACCAGCTGTTTTCAACCCAAAAGGTAGCCTTAAAAATGTGAATGTATGTTGATCAAACATAAATCCTGTCAACAGACTAGTTTTCTTCTCTAATTCAAGATGGTGGAAACTGGATGTGATATCCAAATTTGAGAATATAGTTTTCCCTCTAAACTTCCTGAGGATCTCTTTAATAGGTGGCACTTGGTCAAATTCCGGAATAACTCTCAAATTTAAGCGTCTCAGGTCCAAGCAGACTCTGACAGATCCGTCTGACTTTGGTACAATTACCAATGGACTTACATAAGGCGTAGGTGTTTTCTCAATAACGCCGGCCTCCAACATCTCCTGAATTGCCTCTTTCACTTTAGCATAATGCTTTTCAGCTATAGGGTAGGGTTTCTGCCTAAATGGTGTCCAATCACTGACTTGAAAAGCATAAGTGAAGTTCTTTATCCGACCAGGTCTCGAATCAAAGACTTCCTTCTGTTCCAGCAATAACTGCTTTAAATTTTCCTTCTCTTTTAGCCCAATTTTCGCTTCTTCTAGCTTCTCCGAAATGTATTCTTCCAATTTGGGTTCCAGATCTTTTTCCAAGTCTGTGGCTAGTGTTTTGAGCTCCGCTTCTAACTGCTCAATAGCTAACACTTCTTCATCAGCCACATCTCTGTATGTATGCCATACTTGTTCACTGGATACTGGTTCAATTTCATTGAGTGCGACCTCTAAGCCTTCAGCTTCTTCATTCACATGGAACATAACCCTGTCCTGTGCTAGGTCAATTATCACTCTGTATTCCCTTATAAACTCTGCCCCAATAAGTAGGTTATAAGGTAGTTTGTTTACTAACAGGAAACTCTGTGAGAACATAGAGCCTCCTATCTGTAACTCTAGGAATACCTGGTATTTACATATCATTATTCTGTCTGGAATTACCCCTTTAATTTTGACACTGGAGATCGGTATCTTCAAAATATTCTCTCTCCGGGCTATTTCATTATATAGAGCTTGTGTCATCAGGCTTACTGTTGATCCAGTATCTAACAGACTTCTGACTTTTAATCCTGCCACTCTCACAATTATAATAGGCAATTCTCTCTTGACCATGACCTGTGGTCCTCCTGTATCCTCAATCAATTCTTCTGGTTTGGCTATCCAATTGATGATGTTAATAGACTTCCATCCATCAGTCTCGAGCTCTTCTAATTTTGGCGTTTTTTTTCTTCTTCAGCGCCCGCCCCTTTGGAGTTCCTTCTCTCCTGTTCGCTGCGCTGTAGTTCCAAACTCTTAGCTCCATCTCCATATCTGTCTGGCGATGTCCTGTTCTGCATGACTTCTTGCCAGCGGACTTGTGGTTTCTGGGGCTCATCTCCCCTTTCTTCGAGGTATCGCAAAGAAGCATGATATCGCTCTTCTGCCTCGTCATCGAAGTTATTTCTTCTCTCTTGGGGTCTCCAATTTCTATTATTGCCTTCCTGGCCATTATTACCTCCATTGTTATGGTACGGTTTGCCCCTGTTATTGTGTTTATTCCACGAACTTCGACCTCTTCCTGCTTTATTAGCATTTCCTTTGTACCTTGACTGCCATTTTCTGGGTTCCTGTTCCCATTGCCGTCCATAGGAATCTAAAGTTTCTGTGCTCGTGGCTTTGTTGTTCCTTGGAGCTTGCTGTTGGTCAGTCTGTGTGTTGGTCACGTGGACTTGTTCCACGGTTCGACTCTGACGCATAGTATTTGCTGTGGTGAGGTCCAGTTGCCTTAGAACTGTCTCCATTTCCATAGCAGTTTTCGCATTAGCCGAGATTAGTAGCCTTTGGATCTCGTATGGAAGCTGTTTGGCGATAGCAATGCATAGCTCCAGTTCACTAGGTTTTTGATCCAGCTCTTTAAAACGACACATCTGCGATATGAAGAATTCTGCGTACTTCGTCGGGTTGTTCGTGCTGTACTTTTTGGCATACAAATCCAGCCGTAAATTCTGCTGAGTCGCGGCGTCCCAATATCTCTTCAAGAATGCCTCGCGGAATTCCTCAACAGTATCAAAAGTGTAACGGAAGCTGCGAAACCATAATGCGCACTCCCCCTCTGTTAACTTCTCTATAGCACGTAGCCTACGCTCCTGCGGTATTCGTGCATCATTGAGATATTCAGTCACTTCCTTTAACCAATATTTTGGTGTCATACTACAGTGACTACCTGAAAATTTCCTAGGTTTTTCTTCGCTTGCCCTAATGACGTTTATCACCTGGGTGTGCATCGCGTTTTCATGTGGCGTCGATGCCGCAATTGGTACACCTGGCGTCATGTAAGGACTTTCTCCTGCGCCTGCAGCGTTCCTGCTTATAGGTTGGGTTTCTAGGTCTGCCCACCTTGTTTTTCTCATATCCTCTATGCTGCCTTCACTTGACTTAGGATCTTTCAGAAGTGTCTCCTCCTGTGCTATTATCCTAGTCTCCATTTGGTTATGGCGCATTTCTGCTCTTTCTAGGCGAGTAATGACTTCTTTTTCTATTCTTGTAAGCCTATCTCGGTTTTCCTCGGCTACTTGAAAAATTTTCACCTTGTCTTCTTTCAGACTTTGTTTGATATGGAATATTTCATCCTCTACGTCCTCTTTAATTTGAGCAAGGGTCTTGTCGCTTGCCTCTGTTTTCTGGCCTTCTCTTATTTCGAGTTCTTCTCTCAGACCTTTAATTTCATCTTGAATGTGTCCATTGACTTTAGACAATTCATTCCGGACCTTGGTGATCTCGCCTCTATTTTCCTCTTGCCTTTTATTGACTATGACAATGTCGCTTTGCACTTGGTCCAGTTCTTTATGAACTTGACCCATCTGACTTTTCACGTTGCCTACCAGCTCCTTACTTTCATGAGCGATAGCCTTGATTTCGCCTATTTCCTGGCATTGACCTAATATATTCTGGTCCTGTTTCTTGAGGTCACCGTTAATTGCTCTAGCGTAGCTTTTCAATTTCTGGTCCCATTTGGAGTCGTTCTCCTCTAATCTCTGGTCTACTGTTTTCGTAAACTCTGCGAACTGTTTCGCTTGGCGTTCGAGATTCGCCTCATTTTGGATCTGAATATCCTTAATATCGTTAGACAACGCCTCTAATTTACTGTTGGTTTGCTCCTGAGCATGCCTACACGCTTGCAAATAACCCTCAAGTTTGGCTTCTATAGCCTCGAAACGTTTATCAGTATTTACCTGCATTTCCGATACAATGCTTACAACAGTATCTGTTACTTCGGTCTTAATAACCTCTTGCATTTGACTTAACTTATTGTTTAATTCAATCTGGTTATTATCCATTGCAACCTGATTTGCATTAATTGCCTCCTGATTGGCATCTAACCGATTGTTTATTTCAGTTTTATTTGCATCTAAACGGTTGTTTAATTCTCTCTGGTTCTCATCTAACCGAGTGTTTATACTATCCTGGAACGCCTTGGTTTCCAGTTTACTCTGCTCGTGAGCGGCATCAAAATGCTGTTTCAGTCCTGCAATAACTTGCAAGATCTCCTGTGTACCTGACATTTTCCAATAACACACTTAAATATGCAGGCAGGCTTCCTGGAAAAATATGTGGATACGTTTCGAAGAGAAACATCAAACACTGCACACATATTGTGAAGTCGTACAAAACCTGATAATATTATGGTAAAATTGTGGATTGGGTAAGTAACGCTCGTACCCTTAGGCAATTCTCTTCTCAATAGAGAGATTCTGCGTTACCTCAAAAGCCTACTGAATTCAACAATCACTCAAACACAGTTTGAGGCGAAACAATTACTATGGTTTTCCCCATGAAATACCATAAAAAATCTATGGGTTTTCCCTAAATCCCATAAGTTCCACGTATTCTGGGCGCCATGATAAATGAATGTAGATTACTACCATAGACCCCACAGACGGGCGTCATGATAAATGAGATCAGAGGGTGGTATTAGTAGGACATCGGCCATATTCTAATTTACTATAAAAACTGTTCAGGGAGTGGTTTTTACTGCCGAAAGCCCCACTTAGGCCACGCCATGATAAATTATAGGGATTTATCACTATCTATCAAAATTTATATATACGTATCGGAACTTAGCTATGGATTAGGAGCGGTCACACCCTACTTCGTTAATTCTTACTTTAATAGAGTTGTGTGCATTAAATCTGACCGACTTTAGTCGTACCTTTAGCTCAAATCACAGTCTAGGACATCAATTCCCATGTACCCATGTGAGTAATCTCGGTGGATAATATGCATCTGCCTCCAACTAGCATCAGCTCTCAGGCGTGTACGGTAACCCCAATTTAGCAGTGCATATTTTGGATTTGAGGCTAAAAGGTATCAACTCTACAATGATAAGGTACAACTCTATTCTAAAACTTTAATCCAGTAAAATAAATCATGGCTTCAAACACAAAACAATACCCAAAAAGCATAAAATAAAGCAAACAAAATTTTTACTTCCACAATCCACAAGTAAACAAATATAAAATCACAACAAAGTCATACCTAGCCATAAGGCTTTACCCTTCTGTGAACTTCACAAGGATATACTAGTGCGCTGATGCACCTACGACTTCAAAACAAACTGTACATTAACATAACAGTCATACAATGTGACTTCTTTAATATTACAACAAGGATTATTCCTTAAACCTCCTTATGTTAAACAATTATGTGTGCCGTGCGTGTTTTGATATTTTTCTTCTCACCAATGAAATGCTTTTCATGCATTTACCTATTTGGACGTTGCACCAAAATCAACGTGTAACTCCATAATTATGTAAGCTACCCCCTACACATCCTCCAATTATATGGTTTCACCGCATGCTGTCTGTGATTCCTAGATAAAACGTTACGTTATAGCTTATGTCGGATTGTACGATAGACTACCTCGCGCTCATGGCGATTGGCATCTAGTAACCAACTACATGACTTGGCTCCAGTGACAGTACAAATATATCATGTAACTATTCGTCAGATAGCTAAAATAATGAACCATCAGGATGAACTATAATTATCCATGTGTTCACAAACCACATGGCTATAATACACAACATAACAATCTTGCATTATATGTCATTTCAACAAGGTCTAGAATCTTCCCTGTTATAACTTGCCTGAGCGGTCCGGGTGGCTAGCACCGACCCTCGGCTAAGGAAGTCGCTACACAATAGAAAGTGGAATGGGTCGTTTCACCAATTATCTCGACCTTTCTAAAAGTTTGAAAGCTTCCCTCTCTCTAAGCAGTGGAGATTTACAAGACAAATACTGTGTCCTGACCGGCACACATGTTCCCAAAGGATCTTAATTGACTATTATGCCAACAGGTATTGAATGAGCTTTTGTAATTATTCCTACGTCGAGGATAACGATTAATTAATGGCCTCACATGGGTCCATTCAACATGAAGGTTCGGGGTTCGCAATGCATGAGCCTGGCGGTTGACCGATGTCTCAAGTATAATATAGGCGCACAAAACCACTGTCGCCATGAGTTTTCGCTGCCAACGAGCGTAAATAACTCATCAATAAGTTCTCGGGAAATCATAGAGCTGCGAGGTGTCCTTGTTTCCTCGACCCTATCAAGATTTCAATCCGGAACACATCTCAATCCTTTCTTCAGAGTTAGGGTCCAACACTAAAACTCTGGAATTAATAATATCTCCAACAATGTCCACGACATAGGAGAATTCATACGTAGAATAGACTATCTGGCCCCTAATGCTCCATGCTACGACACTCCGACCTATAATATTAAGAGAAATCTAACATTTACTCTATAAGCTTCTCAATTAAGCTGCAAATTCAATTCACTAAAAGCTCTTTCATTACTGGTATCATTACTGAATATCTGCAATATTCTGATATAAAACTTCTTTCCATAATTACTGAAATGTAATCTCACTGTAACATCTTCCTGCTTAGATTGATAAGTCTTGCACTTAGCGTTAATAATTCTCGCTTACAACATTTATTTGTTTCCTGATGTGTTCATTCATACTCTTAATAACCATTATTATTATTATCATCATTTCTCACTGACATAAATGACCAAAATCATTATTTATTATTATTATTATAAATCTCATTGACATAAATGACCAAAATCATTATTCATTATTATTTTCACATAAATTACCAAAATTTCCGACATAGCTAGACGTTTTAAACTCGAACAATCGCGTTCGTTGCATTTACATAACTGATTGCCATTCTTAATTCATACTGGGAATAATTAATCCACTTAATGATGCAAATCAACATTTCAACTCTATCAAAATCAACTCAATACCGATTAAATATGGAGGATCAGCCTCCTAACTGACTTTTACTGGCATCTATAAGGAATTCACAATACCTTTACGGAATTACAGACATGCAGCGGTCCATACTTCTACATAATCATAACCATAATTCGTGGGGTACTTACATCTCTATAGGCATCTAAGGTGGCTCCGACCAATCATATTCTTCCATGTCGCCCGCCATAATGGGTTTAACGCGACATATTTCTCTTGTTTACACACATTTGATTACACATAATTTCTATCACCAACACGACACGTTGCATACCTTTCAGGAAGTTATCACTCCCCAAACATGTGAAACACTTCATCAAACACTACTTTAAATGATATTTTTACATATGCATTACACTGAACACTCGTCACTTTATACACACTTCAGTGCTGAAATTCCCTAGCAGAGATCGAAATTGCAGGTGTCGACGGCATCTTACGTTACCAACTCCTGATTGAAAGTCTGGTTATCTGCTCTCGGAACTCTCCAACAGTTTTTATGACGATCATTCCTACAGTAAGCGTCCTGCGTTACATCAATACGCTGGCTCCCAAACATGAGCGTTAACATCTGGTACTCTCATGGCAATACCAAACACTTAGTAGAGTTTCTTTCGCGCATTCTATCGTAGTTACACATATACGATTAGTTAATACTATACACACTGCGCTTAATAAAGTTCAACACTTTCACAAATAATTATATACAATAGTTCTACCGTTAGTCTATACGGTGCTTCGTAACTGAACACGTCATAGTTCGTGCTGCTGAGTATGACTATAACACGACTATTATTCATACAAGCATGTTTACTGTTTCTTTTACACATACCAGTCTTTGTTCGGCGTCTTGATGAATAGAATCGTCATGCGTTTTGCCTTGACGAACTTGCTTCAACCTGGCTGTAGCTGACTGAAGTTTCACTCGAAGACTGCACGTAACTTATTTGAAGACTTCTGTATGCGGCTTACACGCTGTCTCGTACTGCTGCATATTTGCTGCATACTGATTGCAACTTATTGCCATTGTGCTACAATTGATAATTGAGTAAGACTGTAACTGGCTGTAACTGCGCTTGGCGGCATGTAGACTGAACTTGACTGCGTCTCGACTGTGTTTCAACTGAGCATAGCTGAGTTAGACTGAGTAAGACTGAGAGCTCCTCCTGGGGTCTACTCCCTTATATCGGATTTCCACAGAAAGTAGAGCAACATCTTCCCGCGTAATCTTGGCTCCTCTCACAGCATGATTCAGGTCTTCAAACCATGATCATTGTGTTCCTCTCTCTTCACAGGTCCCAAAACTATCTGTGTGCAAAGGAATCGCTCGTCCAATTAATTAATATTAATTCCTTTCTCCATGGCGTGGGACGCTACCTAACGGGAAACCCCCGGCAACATCTTCACATCCATCCGCGAACAATGGTAGTTTTACAGTCCTTACGCACATCACTAAATATGCACCAATTTCGCAGGTAAAAGACTCGAAAATTATCTTCTTGCCAAGATATTCATCTGTGTGCAACTCTCATCTCGATTCGTTACTCCAATCCCGAGTAATCAATGATTTTTCTGGGCATTTCTCCGCCCCTACTCCAAATCCATTCTCCGTCGGGGAATAACTATGTCATTATTCAGGCCTCACCCCTGCTCCAGACGACATAATGGGGTGACAGAGATGGACGTGGCTCCACTGGGACCAACCCACAATTCTGGGCCAATTAGTAAATGTCAGCTCTGCCCTCCTCTGTGCTTCAAGCCTCCAATAGCTTACACCAAATCGTCTTATAATGATATAATCTGCTCATTATTTCCTACATTATTTTAATAAATAATGCCATTTCATCAAAAATCACACCAGTGATTAAATATACATTTCTTTCGAGGGGTTTTTACCAAGAAACTCCCTGTACAGATCTCTGGTTCGCTTCCTGGTGGAACCTTTATACTGAGATCACAGTCTCTGAGAACCATGTTCGATTCCAGTCAGCATAACCCCATCGGGTTCAGTAGTTTCTTTGGACAAAGTTACTGAACTTAACTTAGAACTACCGTACACACTCAATTAGTTCTTGTTGAATTTTGTGGCAAAGAAAGAAATCTACAGTACACAAGAGAAAACTGCCCAAATACTCGTCTCTTGCATAGCGTGGCCCGCACTTGACTGCTCTCAAAGGAGTCGTCCAGTTGCGCAGAGCGCACTGCGCACTGCGGAGGGGTGTAGGAAAACGATGCCGTCTGATTCCGTGTTGTTGAGTAGGCTCCGCACTGCGGACTGCGCATTGCGCAGTGCGCTCCGCACAAAATACGGAGCTAGGAAAACCCAGCTTTACTCTTTATTTTTAGCCTACTTTCGATTTTTGCAAAAAATGAAAGTAGACTTATGAGATCACTACAGGGCGAAAAAAAAGTGTGTCTGTCTGTGTGTGTGTATGTGTGTGAGTCTGTGTGTGTGTGTGTGAGAGATAATAATAATAATAATGTTATTGGTTTTACGTCCTTTTTAACTACACTGGCTTTTAGAGACGCCGGAGTGCCGGAATTTTGCCCCGAAGGGGATCTTTAACGTGCCAGTAAATGTACTGACACGGCTCCCTCGCATTTGCGCACCCTCAAATGCCAGCTGACTGCGCCAGGTTTCGAACCTGCAACCTTGGGCTCAGTAAGCGAGAACGTTACCCCTGAGCCACGCAGCCAGACCGTGTGTCCGAGAGTGTGTGTACTCTGAATGTCTGTCCCCCCCTATCAATTCGAACACGGTGGGCGCAAATTGATCGAAATTTGGTACAAAGGTAGCACTAGCAAAGGACACCTCAGTGTCATGTTTTATATCGCCGCCATCTTGACGGAAACGTAATGGCGGCCACACAAATGTTCAAAGCTTAAATCAAATTACGACTAACCTAATCATCCGATCTCTACCAAATTTTGCAACAACATACCTTTATGAAGGGAGCATCCTTTGACAAATCTAATAGGTCATTAGCCTAATAGTTTGCGGATGGCGGCCATCTTTGTGTCAAAATCGATACCCCTATTAATTCGAACACGGTGAAACCGAATGGAATGAAATTTTGTACAGAGGTAGCACTAGCAAAGGGCACCTCAGTGTCATGTTTTGTATCACCGCCATCTTGACGGAAACGTAATGGCGGCCACACAAATGTTCAAAGCTTAAATCAAATTACGACTAACCTAATCATCCGATCTCTACCAAATTTTGCAACAACATACCTTTATGGAGGAAGCATCCTTTGACAAATCTAATAGGTCATTAGCCTAACAGTTTGCGGATGGCGGCCATCTTTGTGTGAAAATCGATTCCCCCTATTAATTCGAACACGGTGAAACCGAATGGAACGAAATTTGGTACAGAGGTAGCACTAGAAAAGACCACCTCAGTGTCATGTTTTATATCACCGACATCTTGACGGAAACGTAATCGCGGCCACCCAAATTTTAAAGGCTAAAATGTAATTACGACCAACCTAATAATCTAGTCTCTACCAAATTTTTCAACAACAAATCTTTATGTGGGAAGCATATTCTGACCAAACTGCTAGATCATCAGCCAAATAGTTAGCAGATGGTGGCCAAGTATGTGTGCAAATCGATTCCCCCTATCAATTCAAACACGGTGAAACCGAATTGAACGAAATTTGGTACAGAGGTAGCACTAGCAAAAGGCACCTCAGTGTCATGTTTTATATCGCCGCCATCTTGGCGGAAACGGAATGACGGCCACCCAAATCTTAAAAGCTTAAATCAAATTTCGACCATCCTAATAATTTGATCTCTACCGGATTTTGCAACAACATGCCTTTTTGTGGAAAGCATCTTATGACTGACTGCAAGGTCATCAGCCCAATAGTTTGCAAATAGCGGCCATGTATGTGTGCAAATCCATTCCCCAGATCAATTCAAACACGGTGAAACCGAATTGAATGAATTTTTTTACAGAGGTAGCACTAGCAAAGGGCACCTCATATTCATGTTTAATATCCCTATAGCACGTTGTATTTCAACAAGCTACTACAACCAACATTCAATTATACTCTTTGAAAAGGACAAAGAGTTATAACAATACCCATGCATTTAGGAGAAAGTAGGCTATATGTCCTTTACTGAACATCTTGTTTCTACCCAAATGAAGTATATTACATATCACATTTTACGTCCATCTTCTCAACATAATCTCCTTGTAACTTGATGCACTTTTGCCATCCATGTGCCAGTCTCTCCAGACATTCCAGAAACTATTTATTCGGAGTGCTGTGTACCCATGCCTTGGCAGCTGTGTCCTGTTCTGCAAAATTCCGCCAAACGGCGATCATGCAAGGGAAGCAGAGGGGCAGTCCACCGCCAAAGAAATGTCTAACAGTGCCCTGAGTTGGCAAGCGAATGGCGACAGTGTTCTGGGACACAAAGGGCATCATCCTCATTGACTGGCTGGAATTGGGGGTCACGATTAACAGTACAGCAAATGTTGCAACCATTAAGCGCTTCAGCTGGGTTTTTCTAGCTCCGCATTTTGTGCGAAGTGCACTGCGCCCTGAGGACCTCTCTCCGCACATCCCAATGCGCTGTGCGGTAGCGTTTTCCTAGCTCAGCAATGCGCTGTGTCTATTTCAAGTTTTTATTTGTTTGAGAAGTGAGTGAACATGAGCTCTCGTCCTCTGAACAAGAAAAAAATAGCGCTATTGATGTTATTAGACGAGGAAGAAGAGATCGAAAATGAAGTTTACTTCATTGTTGGTCGTCTTTATAAAGTGCGAAAATCTGTCAGTTCCATGTACACATCTAGAGAGCAAGAAGGAGTGTTTAAACTTTTAATCTACAGACATTTGCTCGACGACGAACTGAAGTTCAAATCTTACTTCAGAGTTACTAGGTGTCAGTTTGAATACTTGCTTAGTCTGGTAGAAAATGATCTTGCAAGCGAGTCCTGCAACAGATTAGAAGACCGATATCAATACAGAAGAGAAAACTGCCCAAATACTCGTCTGTTGCGTAGCGTGGTCCGCACTTGACTGCTCTCAAAGGAGTCGTCCAGTTGCGCAGGGAGCACTGCGCCCCGCGGAGGGGTGTAGGAAAACGATGCCGTCTGATTCCGTGTTGTTGAGTAGGCTCCGCACTGCGGACTGCGCATCGCGCAGTGCACTCCGCACAAAATGCGGAGCTAGGAAAACCCAGCTTTATGTCGTGCCATTCAAACTAAGCGGCCAGAAAAGTGGCCTAAAGCTGTGCTTCTGCAACTCCCCCCCCCAACCCCAGCAGAGAGACCACCCCTGCCATTGATCAAATGGGGTTCATGGTGCAGCCACACCACCATACTCTCCCGACTTGGCACCAAGTGATTATCAACTATTTGGGAACATGAAGGAACCTCTGGAAACAGCTGTCAAGGCATGGGCACGCAGCACTCTGAAAGAATGATATCAGGAATGTTTGGAGAGACCAACACATCGATGGCAAAAGTGCATAAAGTTACAAGGAGATAATGTTGAGAAGGTGGACGTAACAACTGATGTGTAATGTACTTCATTTGGGTAGAAAAGTGTAAAACAATATAGTGCGCCCCTCGTATATGAGCTCTGGGCTTAAAGAGTGATATTGAGTGAGTCAATCCATTCCAATGCAGTTGGAGAGGCATTGGGGACATCTTTCCAGTCTCTCGGGACATTGCAATGTGGTCTATGGTCTGCTCTAAAGCTTCACACTCTTCACAGTCACACAATGGGGACCCAGGTATAACAATTACCAACGATGACGGGCTGTCATTTCTAAAACATGTAGATAAGGTGACAAGTAAGGGGTTCAGATTGCTAGGTTTTCTGAAGAGAAATTGTAGTGAATTCGCCAATATAGGTTCTCTCAAAATTTTATTTTTGGCATATGTAAGATCGACTGTAGAATACTGTTGTGAGGTATGGCTGCCTTCTCATAATATGCTATACAGCGGTTAGAGAGAGTGCAGGTGAGATTCATGAAGTGGATCAGCTGTAGGTATATTGGCATTCGACTCTCTACATTGGACTATGAGACCTTCTGTGGAACCATGGGTATGCGGTCTTTGAGGTCTCGCCGCATGTGTGCCAACGCCATGTTTCTATATATGTGTCTGACCAATAGAATCGACTGTGCGCCCCTTTTGTGTTTGATTCCGCTTCATGTTCCAGGCCGCAATACAAGGCAAAGACTCACTTTCAGGATTCAGAAGTGTAGAACTGTAGCCCATGCAAATTCCTGGTTATTAATGGCGTTGCGCTCTCTAAACCATCTTGATAGCGCTATAGATATATTTTACTCGAAGCCTACTGAAATTCGTAGATCATTGTTGAACTCAAGATCGAAGGTGTTTGTTGTATATATTGTGTGTTAAAATTTTAATTTAAGAGTATAGGGAACTTAGTTTATAAGCTTGTATCAATGTTAGTTTCTAGGTTAGTTTAATAGTTGCTTTTAAGTTAATTTAATGATTACTATGCTTTATTATATCATCTGTAATTGGGTGCCTATCCTGTTGATGGTAAATAAATCTATCTATCTATCTATCTATCTATCTATCTATCTATGCATGAAGTACATAGTTCTTCAGTGTTCACTCCGGATTATGTTTAGTTGACACCAGGTCCTTCTAGGCAATTGCAAACCTGATATATGTGTGGGGTCTTCCAGGTCGTGATGATGTATATTGGCGATGCTTTTCCATGTCGCCTTCCACACATCATCTATTCTGCGTGGTTGCATCTCATGAGTTGTCCAGGATGGTTTCCTTGATTTAAGACGCATGTTGGTTGGATTGAGACTTTTTTCTGGGCAGGTAGCCAGATTCTATGTATGTCTGCCCCTTATTATTCCCGTTTCCCACGGGGTCAGGGATGAGATATGATGGAATTCCACGTGGTAGATGTTTTCTACGGCCAGATGCCCTTCTTGACTCCAACCTCACGAATGGATTTCATGAGAGATGGAATGAATCAAGATGAATAAAGATTCAATTTCAATTAGTTCCAAGTTTGGCTACCAGACATCACTGTCAACACCCAGCGGCGAACGTTGTAATTTGATAGAGCGTTCATCAAATAACCTGCAAGAGCGGATTCGGTGGCGTAGTCGGTAGCATGCTGAGCTTCTATGCCCAAGGTCACGGGTTCAAACCCGGCTGAAGTCATCAGATTATTTCAGAGCATTAAAATCCCTCAGTATGCCTTCCTTTCGAGGGGAAATAAAGCCGGCGGGCACATGTCATAGATTTATGGCATGTACAAGAACCTTCCACTAACTAAACTTGTGTGAAGCAAAATGTGTAGGTGAGGTTTGATCAATGCTCTTAAGTTCCAACGATCGTCACCGGGCACTGGTTGCGATGGCATCTAGTAGTAGCCAAGTTCACAGCTAGGTGTCGTGGACGGTAGCAGTTGGTAGTGAAAGTAGGAACTACTTGAAATTATCGTCTGCAGTCCTTACTTAAATTTTAAAAAATAGATAATATACACTAATACATTCATCACAATTAACACAGGTTAACAGACAGATTCTCTACACACACACCCAAAGTAGACGGGGCTACATGACCGCGTTTTCGCAGCCCCTAAACTAAGGAACTAACTCACCAAATAACCTACAAATTTAGCTTCACACTACTAATTGTAGTGGTAGGTTCCTTTTCATGCCATACAACTATAACATGGGCCCGCTGGCTATACTTCCCCTCCGAAGGAAGGCATGCTGAAGGACTCTAACTCTCTTAAAAATCCGATGACTTCGGCCAGGTTTGAACCCGCACCTTGGGCATAGCAGTTCAGCATGCTACCGACTACACCACCGAAGCTATTTTATCGACCCCTAGTGGTTTGGGTGATGGTGAAAGAAGATATGTCATAAAACCTACAACTAGACCTAACTACGAACTTAACAACTAACTTATTTACTAGCAGAGAATGACAAAAACAAAATTAACCAAAGCAACAGACAGAGAAACGGAATTTCCCCAGCTCTCGAAGAAAGAGAACTGAGGGAATCGGAAATAAGTAGAGCCATGCAAGACAGGTAGGAAAGAGAAAGAGAAAAGGGAGAGGGACCGCCCCAAAGGCAATGGATAAATGGGAACCACAAACACAGCATTGGTCGCCTACATGTTTAGGGAGTATAGTAGGAATATGTTGACATCAAATATAGATTTAGGTATTAGGATGTCATTTCTGAAAACCTTTGTCTGGAGCGTGGCACTCTATGGAGGTGCAGCTTGGAATGTTGGAGTGTTGGTGCAACAGAAAAGAGGAGAAATAAAGCGTTTGAAATGTGGTGTTAGAAGAGAATGGTGAAGATCATATGGGTAGATAGGGTTACAAATGGTGGGGTATTAAGACGAGTGGGAGAGGAGAGATGTTTCTGGCGACTGCTGATGAAGCGAAGATATAATGATCGTGTGGCCTCCGGAGAGGCCAAGTGCAGAACTTTCTAGTTGATGCCCGTGGGCAACCTGAACGTCTTAATGAGGATAACATGATGGCGAAGACGTCACATACACCCAGTCCCCGAGCCACGAGGATTAACCCCTGGAGATTAAAATCACTGATGGCTCGACCGGGAATTGAACCCGGGGCACTTCGGGCCGAAGACTAGTGCCACGGAGCCGGACAAGAGGAGAGATAATAATAATAATAATAATAATAATATAATATCGTATGGCCTCGGGTGCCGGGTGCAAGCTTTGTTATTTGACACCCAGAAGGCAGCATGCATGCCGAATTTGTTGTTTCTTGAAGCAGTATGAAAGTCAAGATATCTAAGTTCCTTGACACTCTAGCGCTTTCTAGTAGAGAAATGAGGAACTTTGTGTTTGCGGAAAATCCCTAGATTAATTTTGCTATTTTGAACACGGCCTACTGAATTCAAATGGGTTCTTTAACATGTCAACATCGTATGGCATGCGTATCGTGATTTTTTTCGCCTTTCAAAAATCACTTAACATGGCCAGGAGTGAACCTGCAAACTTGGGGTTAGTAATCCGACACGATAACCACTCACCCACCGTGGCAGGCAAGAGGAGAGATAGGTTGGTAGGATTCATGCTCAGGCACGCAGGAATAGCAAACTTAGTTATGGAAGGGTTGAGGACAAGAACTGTAGGGCACACCAAGGGTAGAATATGTTAAACAGATTGCCTTGGATGTAGGATGTGGTAGCTATGTAGAGATGAAACGATTAACTCAGGACAGGGAGGCAGGTGAGCTGCATCAAACCAGTCAAAAGACTGAAGGCTCAAAAAAAAAAAATCGCGATACTTTACATTGCAATATTCTCCTAGATACAAAATGATGGCATCAATGATGACACTAAAAGTTTAAACGATGCACACATGTTACATTTTAAGTGCTAAAAAAGCTTTACATACAAATACAAACCTAACCTGCGGTCCCAGACTCCCTTTCATGTACTACAGGCAGTAATTTTCGTCCAGACCTTTGACTAACTTAGTAGCGAGATTAAATATTTTGTTTCACCATGGCATTAGAAGAGTACAGTGCAACTTTTCAGTTAAATGGAACAACTAAAAGTAATGTATGAACATTCGTAACTCACGACCAAACGTCGCATTAAACAGATGAGACTGCATCTGCAAGTAACGACGCACTGTTTGAATCCTCATATTGCTGAGTGATATTTAGAAGGTTCCCAATATCTACTAATCTATGACAGCAATCAAACTGAAATTTCGTATGTTGATAGAAACTATAAACGTAAGTTCACCTATGGAACTTTCAATAACCTGGTGAATACAAGTCTAACATGGCAGCGAAACGAGTCCGGGTACCCGATCAGATCGTTAATTGATTTGTTTTAGTTGCAAAAGTTTAATATCGCTCCTACAGTCATAGTTAGTTAGTTATTGTTTTAAGGGGCGGAACTACCGCGGAACTATGACATTGATGCCAACATGCGTTTACGTGTGCTGATAGATCCAATGTCTAACTGCATGTAACGTCCATTGGACTTCAACCAAATTTTGTATTCTGTACCTTAAGAGAGGGAACTAAGAATATATTCCGTCACCAGGGCTGCCAACTGTAGTGCTCTCTTAGGCTACATTATACCAGGAATATTACGAACTAATTAGACATTTCGATATTACCAACTTAATTTCGTCATTACTCCAGATAGGTTCATATACTGTAGAATAATCATTGGCATGAAAAGTAGGCTCTTTAGTTTGTCATGGAACTTCTTGTTGTGTTTTTAGTGTTCTCCTTAGAGGGGATTGTACGCAAATAATAATAATAATAATAATAATAATAATAATAATAATAATAATAATAATAATAATGGGATACATCACGAATTCTGTCCAATACTTTTAGGAAGGGCCATAGCTGAGTGACAGGCAAAAGAGAGAAAGCTGCTTCCCCGTCCCATTGCCCGTCCCACTAGTCAACTCTTCAGCTCCCATCAATAGTCGTGTGAGTATTTGTAATTGAGGCTAGGCTTGAGAAGGGGCCGTAGCATTAAATTAGGAACCATCCCAGCATTAATCTGGAATAGAAGTGGGGAAACTATGTACAACCAACTTCTAGGATGGCTGAGGTAAGAAGCTACCTCATTTTAGTTCTGCTTCACGAGGCTGAGTGGAGATTAGATAACCTGGACCGGTGTGGTGACAACCAAGAGTGCCATTCACTACGCCAAGAGGTAGTCCATTTCTAAATAAGTGTATGGCTGGATCGAGATAACATTTAATGAGGCAGTAAAAAAAAAACAGACGGTAAGTCTTCCAGTCAAAACAAATTATAGCTCCGAGCTTTATGGACGTAAAGCAGTGAGTAACTTCTTGACTGAGATTGGAATGGATGTAAACTAGGATCAGAGCAAAGTAGAAACTCCATCAAAATAAATATTCACTGAAACCACGGGGAATTAATCTGAATATGAAGGAGGGTGTGCAAAGTTTCTGAAGTTAAAACTTTGTGTTGGTATTGATCTCTCACCAGGTATTATTGAAAGCAAAGTGCATGTAAATACGAACTACAGTAACTCACTAGACAAGGGAGGCACACATTCTTTTTCTTCCTCTTCTTTTGGATGGGCCAGCTAAGGACCACGACGTTCAACTTTTCAGCTTGGCGAGGGACTTTATGTTTGCCCAATATTCGCGCATTCTCCGGCTATGTTTCTCATTTTCTGTCTTTTGTCCAGATGGTGCCAATTTTCTTACAGGGTGGTCTGTCCTGATACCTCTTCTAGAGTATCTTTCTGAGATATGATCAGCTTCTAATATCACTTTCCATTATCTTCAGTTCTTAGATGTCCTTGTTAACTTCTGTTGTCCACGGTGTCGCTCCTGGCCGTGGTAAGTGATTTTTGAAAGTCAGCAAAAATTACGACACGCATGTCATACGATGTTGGCATGTCAAAGAACCCATTTGAATTCAGTAGGCCGTGTTCATAATGACAAAATTAATCTTGGAAGTTTCCGCAACCGCAAAGTTCCTCATTTCTCAACTAGAGAGCGCTATAGTATTCAAGGACTTAGATATCTAACCTCCTTGAGTTTCATAGTGCTTCAAGGAACAACGAAATTTGACATGCAAGCTACCCTCTGTGTGTCAAATAACAAAGCTTGCACCCAGCACCGAGGCCATACGATATTATTATTATTATTATTATATTATTATTATTATTATTATTATTATTATAGCTTGCCACGGTGGGTGAGTGGATAACGTGTCGGTCTACTAACCCCAAGATTGCAGGTTCGCCCCTGGCCGTGGTAAGTGATTTTTTGAAAGGCGGCAAAAAATACGATTCGCATGTCATACGATGTTGGCATGTCAAAGAACCCATTTGAATTCAGTAGGCCGAGTTCATAATGGCAAAATTAATATCGGGAGTTTCCGCCAACACAAAGTTCCTCATTTCTCTACTAGAAAGCGCTATAATGTTCAAGGAGCTTAGATATCTATTATCTAACCTCCTTGACTTTCATAGTGATTCAAGGAACAACGAAATTCGACATGCAAGCTACCCTCTGGGTGTCAAATTACAAAGCTTGCACCAGGCACCCGAGGCCATACGATATTATTATTATTATTAATATTATTATTATTATTATTATTATTATTATTATTATCCCAGTAGTTGAGCAGCCGGTTGGTTAGTCTTGTTGTGTTCATCCTTGAGGCATGTTCGTAGAAAACCATGCGTCTCTTCCTCCATATCTGTATCTGTGATTATCATCAAAGCCGGCATACCCGGTTCCGCATGCATGCGTCAGGTCAGGTCAGTATATCTGTACAGCTCCAGATTTGGTTCCTTAGTTTAGGGGCTGCGGAAACGCGGTCATGTATTCCCGGGTACTTTAGGTGTGTGTAGAATATGTCTGATAACCGGCGTTAATTGTGGTTGGTTGGTTGGTTCCTTAGTTTAGAGCAGAGTTTCCCAAACTTCTTCCGACCATCACCCACTTTCGAGATTTATAATTTTCTTTCGCCCACCTCATTTGAAAAATCGCACGAATCTTAAAATTACTAACACATACAATCAAATACCTACATATAAGTTAAGAAATTAGGATTTTTTCGGACATTTTTCTCTTAATAGTACATCATGTCTGTTTAGGTATAATTATGTACATTAAAAATTTGCAAATAATATGTCTAAATAAGGAATAATAACCAAAGAAATAAATTGAAGAAAAAATAAAATTAAAACTACATGCATTTTTATATCTAATTAATTTAACAGCATAAATACATATGTCTTATTAATGTGAGGGATGGATTTTATGAGTTTCAATCAATTTGTTGTTGTCAGGAGCCATTTTTGGTAGAAAAATTCTAAGATCTCCTCACTATTCAATTTCTAACCTATTTCTAGACTTCGTGGCAAGATTATTTACATTAACAAATTCACAAAGAAATTTGATACAATGGTCCGGCTAGCTCTTTGTGAATTTGTTAATGTACATAGCTCAATCGGACAATTTTACATCCTGCTTCCTACGGGAACAGATATTTCCAATATGGATTAGCTAGGTAAGCTAACATTATTTTTGAAAGGAAGTTTTGACTTCCATAGTACATTGGCGCTGCTCGTGGCAACATTTGTGCCTTGCAGCGGCCTTCACAGTATGTACTAGCCACGCGTCTTGGTGAGGTGTACCATAACCAACTGAAGAGCCCATTGGTACACTGGGGCGAAACGCTGGCAACTGTTTTGAGCTAGCCGGACCATTGTATCAAATTTCTTTGTGAATTTGTTAATGTACATAGCTCAATCGGACAATTTTACATCCTGTTTCCTACGGGAACAGATATTTCCAATATGGATTAGCTAGGTAAGCTAACATTATTTTTGAAAGGAAGTTTTACTTCCATAGTACATTGGCGCTGCTCGTGGCAACATTTGTGCCTTTCAGCGGCCTTCACAGTATGTACTAGCCACGCGTCTTGGTGAGGTGTACCATAACCAACTGAAGAGCCCATTGGTACACTGGGGTGAAACGCTGGCAACTGTTTTGAGCTAGCCGGACCATTGTATCAAATTTCTTTGTGAATTTGTTAATGTACATAGCTCAATCGGACAATTTTACATCCTGTTTCCTACGGGAACAGATATTTCCAATATGGATTAGCTAGGTAAGCTAACTTTATTTTTGAAAGGAAGTTTTGACTTCCATAGTATATTGGCGCTGCTCGTGGCAACATTTGTGCCTTGCAGCGGCCTTCACAGTATGTACTAGCCACGCATCTTGGAGAGGTGTACCACAGATATTTCCAATAAGATTATTTACCGCAGTAAACCTTCTCTCAACTATGTAAGAAGAAGGAAAGGCTACAAACAACTTTTCTGTGATAATTTGACATAATTAAATTATAAGGTGCGCTCAAAAAGTAACGAGCCGGAGGCATAATTACAGAAACCATTACCTGTATGTTAGAAGTATTGGTCCTGGCTGTTGAGGCACTTGCCCCACTGTGACACGAGGCGGTGAATGGCTGTCTCATAAAATTCCCTGGGCTGCGATGTGAACCAGTTCCGCACGTACAGCTGGACGTCGACGTCCGAGGTGAATCGTTGGCGCCGCAGAGCCCTTTTCAGGGGACCAAATATGGCGTTATCACAGGGAGAGAGGTCTGTATGGAGTGTGGCCGAGAACCTCCCATTTGAATTTCTGCAGGAGTGCATTGTCGTGGAGCAGAATGACCCCACGGGTGAGATTGCCTGGTCGTTTTGTTTTGATCGCTTGGCGAAGGGTGGTCAAAGAACGAGTAACGCTGGGCTATCACTGTTGTCCCGTGCGGCCTGTTGTGTATCAGAAGGGGCCATCTTGGTCAAAGAAGAACGTCAGCATTACATTTCCTGCACTCGTGTGGATGGCCTTGCCTTTTTTTTTTAGGTGGTGGTGACCCTGGATGCTTCCACTGGAGGCTTTGTCGTTTGGATTTTGGTTCGAGGTGATGGCACCATGACTCATATCCAGCCACCACTCGTGCCAGGAACCCATTCCCTTCCCTCCAGTAGCGCTGCAGATGACCAAGAGAGTGGGCTATTCGACATGCTTCCTGGTGTGGTTGAAGACTGTGGGGCACCCATCGGGCACAAACTTTGCGCAAGTGCAGACGTTCCTTCATGATGGTGTGCACACATCCGAAGTTCAATCCGACCACGGCGGCTATGGCGTTCACTGTCACTCGGCGGTCCTGGATAATGAGTGCATCAATCAGCTGGACGTTGCCATCGGTAATGCCGGGGTTGCCCCAGACCGGGCATCATCGGCTAACGACACCCGTCCTTCCCTGAAGCGCTTGTGCCACGCCTTGACTCTTGCAAGGGACATGCAGTGTTCGCCGTACACTTGTGACATTCGGCGATGAATGTCCGTTCCCCCTACTCCTTCCGCTGTCAGAAACCGAACAACACCTCTTTGATATTCGTTTGACGCCTCTATGTCACTGTTTGCAATGCGACCGGCAGCGTTGGACGATTGATGCATGCTGCTGCGCGCTTTGTATCGTCACGTGACGTGCTTGCGTGCCCTCTAGCGACGGGCTGTGACCTCTGGTCGAAACCACACCTCGTTACACACGCCACGATTAGCCGATGTCGTCACCGGTTTGCACATTCCAGCCTCTGGCTGGTTAATTTTTGAGCGCACCTGATAATCGTTTGCAATTATATTGTATTCCTTGTTTTTATAGGCAAAAACTTCTCGGTCATATTGTATATATAAACAAGTAGTTCCGTGAAGAACTAAATAGCCTATTTTCATATATCCTACTAATATTATTTGCGTCTATCAACATACAAATTGTCAGTTTGATTGCTGTAATAGATTCGTAGATATTGAGAACCGTCTAAATATTTTGGAAGGTCACCATGTTGGATTTTTATACTATAGGCCTTAGATTTATGTACTATTACATGAAGATTATTGTGTAGGTGTTTTATTCAAACTTCAATCGCATGATTAGGACACAAGAAATAAAACCGGGATTTTAAAATTTCGCTCAGCCGCCATCCTGTGGTTATGAAAATGAATTAGATGCCAGTCGATTAAAATTTGTATAAGCATAGGCCTATATAGTATCAAGTTTCACTGCGCTCGGATGGTTACAACGCAAGAAACGTCAATTTGAATATTAAAATTTCGCGTCACCGCCATGTTGGATTTGTGCTCGCCAGGTTATTGAACGTCCCACAAGTGAACTTATGCTTATAGCCTCTACACACTTACAAAATTTCAGTTTGATTGCTCTAGTAGATTAATAGATATTGAGAACCGTCTAAGTATTTCGGGTGGTCGCCATGTTGGATTTTAATATATGTAGGCAATAGAATTATGTACTATTAGTTGATGATTATTGTGTACGTTCATTATGCAAATGTTGATTTCGATCGCATGATTCGAACACAAGAAATAAAAACTTAATTTTCGAAATTCGCACAGCCGCCATCTTGAGGTTACGTAAAAAAATGTATTAAATTAGATACCAGTGCATTACAATGTTTGTGAACATTTGCTGTACGAAGTTTGATTGCATTTGGATCATTAAATCGCGAGAAAAGTC
This sequence comes from Meconema thalassinum, assembly GCA_946902985.2. Taxonomy (NCBI): domain Eukaryota; kingdom Metazoa; phylum Arthropoda; class Insecta; order Orthoptera; family Tettigoniidae; genus Meconema; species Meconema thalassinum. The sequence goes on from OX336394.1 coordinate 290,866,207, forward strand.
CATTTAAAACTTTCAACTTCGCTTGGCCGCCATGTTCGTTTTGTAGTTAAGCGGTTTTTGAAAGTCTCATAAATGAACTTCTAGTAGTGCTCTTTATCTCCGTACAAAATTTCATGGTGATACCTGTAATAATTTCAGAGATATAGAATGCCGGTGAAATATTTCGCACAGCCGCCATCTTGAGGTTATGTACACAATTGAACGAAGTTGGAAGTCGGTGCATTACAACGTGTATAAACATATACTGTACCAGGTTGCATTGCGTTTGGTTACTTAAATCGCGAGAAACGTCTATCTAAAAGTCGCAACTTCGCTTGGCCGCCATGTTGGTTTTGTTGTTACCAGGTTTTCAAAAGTCACATAAGTGAACTTCTAGTAGTTCCTTTTATCACCGTACATAATTTCAGGGTCATATCAGTAATAGTTTCGGAGATATTGAATGCTGGTGGAATATTTAGCACAGCCGCCATGTTGGATTGGTGAGACGTAATCAAATTTGAAAGGCACGGTCGGGGTCGCCCGGAACAGTGCTATGAACTTACGGAGTTTCATTGAAATCGCTCCAGCCGTTTAGATGTTGTTAGGGGGGAAACACAAAAATCCTCTCTCTCTCTCACACACACACACACACACACACACACAGACACACGGACAAAAGGTGATCTCATATGCCTTTCCTTTTTTCATAAATAAAATTAGGCTAAAAACTGAATTATTTGCCCACCTATTTTTTCAAATCCCCCATCGAATTTACATTCTGTCAGTTTCGCCCACTGGTGTGCTAAAATCGCCCACTACTGGGCGAATTCACCCAGTTTGGGAATCTCTGATTTAGAGGCTGCGACAACGCGGTCATGTAGCCCCGTGTACTTTGAGTGAGTGTAGAATCTGTCTAATAACCGGTGTTAATTGTGAGGTCTGTAATAGTGTGTGTTATCTGTTTTTAATTCAATGAGGACTGCAGATATGAATTTCCAAGTAGTTCCTACTTTAGCCGCCAAACGCCACCGTCAACAACAACTAGTTCAGAACTTGGCTACTAAACACCACCGCAGTCGGTTCCTGGCGACGAACGTAGGAACCTTAAGGGCGTTGTTTAACCTATAAGTTAATTTAGCTTCACACACATGAAATTAGTAGAGGGATCTTTAACATGCCATAAATCTATTACATGGGACCGCCGGCTTTACTTCCCCTCCGAAGGAAGGCATACTGAGGGATTTTTAACGCTCTTAAAAATCCGACGACTTCCGCTGGGTTCGTACCCGCGATCTTGGGCATGGAAGTTCAGCACGCTACCAACTACTCCACCGAAGCCGCGCTTTAATTGTGATGGCTGTATTATTGTGTGTTATGTGTAATTCGGGTAAGGACTGCAGACGATCAATTTGAAATAATTCCTACTTTCTCTACCAAATGCTACCGTCCACGACACCTAGCTGTAAACTTCGCTACGACTAGATGCCATCGCAACCAGCGCTCAGTGACGAACATTGGAACTTAAGAGCATTAATCAAACCTAACCTACAAATTTGGCTTCACACAAGTGAAAGCTTCTTTTTCATGCCATGAATCTAAGACATGGGACAGCCGGTTTTACTTCCCCTCCGAAGGAAGGCATACTGAGGTATTTTTAACGCTCTTGAAGAATCCGATGACTTCAACCAGGTTTGAATCCGCGACCTTGGGCATAGAAGCTCGGCATGCCACCAACCACGCCACCGAAGCCACCCATTCTTATTATCAAAGGTGATTATGATTCTATCTTTCAGCTTTGTTTTAACACATATTCTGGTGGACAACCAAATGTTACTTCCTGTTGTTGCTGAGAGGCTTGGACATCGTGGTTATTTAGCCCCGTGTACTAGGATGTGCTTGCCACGGTGGGTGAGTGGTTATAGTGTCGGACTACCAACCCCAAGATTGCAGGTTCGCCCCTGGCCATGGTAAGTGATTTTTGAAGGCGACAAAAATCACGATACTCATGTCATACGTTGTTGGCATGTTAAAGAACCCATTTGAATTCAGTAGGCCGCGTTCAATGGCAAAATTAATCTCGGGATTTTCCGCCAACACAAAGTTCCTCCATTCTCTACTTGAAAGCGCTGTAGTGTCAAGGAGTTTAGATATCTAACCTCCTTGACTTTCATAGCGTTCATAGGAACGACAAAATTCGACATGCAAGCTACCCTCTGGACGTCAATTAACAAAGCTTGCACCAGGCACCCGAGGCCATACGATATTATTATTATTATTATTATTACTAGGACGTGTGCAGAATATTTCTGATAACCTGTCTGTAATAATGTGTGGAGTTATAATTTGATTTGGACGGAGGCTGCCGTAGAGTTAATTTAAGAACCATCCCAGCATTTTCCTGGATGAGAGGTGTGAGACCACGGACAACCATGGTGGCTGAGGTGGGAATCTCACCAACCTCTTCTCATGATTGTCTCATGAGGCAGAGTGTACCCTGTTCTAGCCCTCAGACCAGAATTAAAATTGAACAAGAAGTTCCGTGTCGAACTAAGGAGCCTACTTTTCTTAAAATTTAAGATTTATGCCAATCTATATAGACCTATTTAGAAAAATAGCGAAATTAAGTTGGTAATATCGAAATTTCTAATTAGTTCGAAATATACCTGTAGCCTAGTAGAGCACTACAGTTGGCAGCCCTGGTAACTGAATATATTGTTAGTTCCATCTCTTAAGGTACAGAATACAATATTTGGTTGATGTCCAATGAATAGCATGGACGTTACACGCAGTTAGATATTGGATCTATCAACGCACATACAATCATGTTGGCAACGATGTCATGCATGCGTTGTTCAGAAATAATCTGAAATAATCTGATCTATTGTTGTGCCAATTTTGAATGAAATCCACTAGTTAGTATAGAAGTTACATGTATTTAAAAAGTGGACCTATCAGCAGGCTTAGAGTCATTTTAGTAACACTGCCATGTATGGCCTCCTGTAAATTAAACTGAAATATTGTTATCTATACGTTTGACAATCTTGAAATAGTTCCCATTCATACCTTCCAAGATATTCAACATGGAGCTCAAATTTCAATTGCATTTTTTCTGCAGTTGGTAGCACTGACATCATTTTCAAATACGGCATTGAGATATTCAAGTATAGGTATTTACTTCTACCAAACTTTGTTTCGATTGCTGCAGCCGTTTAGGAGGTGATAGGGGGGGACGCACACACACACACACACATCCAGACAGACAGACAGACAGACAGACAGAAGGACAGACAGACAGACAGACAGACAGAAGGACAGACAGACAGACAGACAGACAGAAGGACAGACACACACACATTTGCTCGGATCGATCTCATTAGTCTACTTTTTCCTCATTATTGCAAAATGTGAAAAGTAGGCTAAAAATGCACAGGGGATTGATTTAGTTGTCCAGTTATAACAAAAATGGCGATGGTTTCTGACCAAACGACTACACACATCCACACGTCTGTATTCAAGTAGTAATGTATTGTAAAATTATAAACCACTAAATGATTTAGAAATTGCAGTGAGGCGACAATATAACGATTTAAAGTTTATGTGACACTCTTGCAACCTCTCACAAGAAGTATATTTTACAAATTACAGTGTAAATCAGCAGAACAAGGCGGGTGTGTTAACGCCAGTAGCCAACTGAATGGTTCTGAAATGTTCCTGCTCTTCTCGGAGGATGATAGCACCGTCCACGTAAGTTAAAGTGAGGGACGAATTAAGGCGCTGGGATGGATTTTGGGCACTTTACCTTACAGAACCACTACTACGCCGATAAAGTCTGTTCGCCGAGTCGAGATAGTGGAAGTAAACACAGTTGTACACGTGATTGCAGGGCTGCCCGCAAGGGGTGCATAGAACACACTGTTCCTGTTGAACCCACTGCCAGCCGGATCGCCATCCCTCCTGGCTGCTTTAGACTGCCTGCCCATTCAACGCTCAGAGGCGTACAAGATAGGGTGCAGCACCAACCCGCTGTGATCACCGCGGATTTTTCACTGCCAGCTTCATCGCGTCCCTCCTGGCTGCTTTAAACTGCCTGCCCATTCAACGCTCAGAGACGTACAAGATAGGTTGCAGCACCAACCCACTATAATCACCGCGGCTTTTTCACTGCCAGCTTCATCGCGTCCCTCCTGGCTGCTTTAAAATGCCTGCTCATTCAACACTTGGAGGCGTAAAAGATATATATTAATTGCAGATTTCATTTCTGAGTTACAAAAGAGCTCGCAGCAGTACGGCATTCTAAAATCAAAAACACAACTTCGCGGAAAACAAACAACAAACGGTTGAACATCGTAATTCAGCGAGGCTCCAAAGCCTTTCACACTCAAAGAAAGGCTTCTTACCAAGCAAGGAAGTCAGACCGTACCTAACCTTACCGACAGTTCTTCCCACAATGTGCCCAAGAAATCCCAGGAAAGTTATGCTTTTGCAATACAGTTAACACCGAATAAAGAACAGGCTATTATTATTGACGCCATTAACATGAATACGAAACAAATGTCTGCAACAGTGACTTGAAAAAGTGGCGATCACAGCGGGTTGGTGCTGCTCTTAGCGTCTATATTTGAAAACGAGGTTGTACGCATAAACCAATGCTGTAATCGTTGAATGGGCAGGCAGTCTAAAGCAGCCAGGAGGGATGCGATCCAGCTGGCAGTGGTTGAACCTTAAGCCTGCCCAACAGCCTCTGGGAGCTGTCCGCCCTGCAGATGCTATGTTTGCCGCTAGAGGCGCTGCATTCCCCCCTACATGATCAGTTGAGTTGGCGGTATTTATACACATTGTGTATGCACGAATCAACTTATGATACTGAAATAAGACCATTGTATTACGATGGTACACAGTTGCGTGCCGTTTTGTTAACGAGGTTCTAGAAATAATGTTCCTGGAATTAGTTTTCATGAATTTCCAAGTCCAGAGGCAAGTAGGAAATTATGGATTAAAGCAATAAAACAAGGTATGTAGCCTACGCTGACCATGCGATTGAAATTGAAAATTAGATGATCTTGTATTATTGCTCCAGTTCTGATGATTATGATACCTGATCTCCTCATTGTCACCCCCAGAGATCCATGTTAGAATCCAGGCTCTGCCAAGAAATTTAATTCAGTTCTGAGGGCTGGAACCGGGTACACTCAGCTTCATGAGGTAAAACTGAAAAGAGGTGGGTTAGATTCCCATCTCATCCTTCCTGGACAGGTTATCCGTAGTTTCCCACTTCTACTCCAGGAAAATGCCGGGATGGTTCCTAACTTAAGGTCACATTCCAAATCATCACCGGAATTACAAATGCACACGCCGCAATGACAGAGGGTAGCAGACAAGGGGCTAAATAACCAAATTTCTATAACGAGAGCAGCAATGGCCTATATTGGAGGGTATTTGGTACGAGCTGTTGAGTCCGCGGAGTCTGCGGAGGCCCGAGTTCGATTCCTGGTTCTGAGGGCTGGAACGAGGTACACTCAGCCTCATTAGGTAAACCTAAGAAGAGGTGGGTTCGATTCCTTCCTCAGCTATTCTGGAAGTTTTTCCCACTTCTACGCCAGGTAAATTCCGGGATGGTACCGGTATCTAATTTAAGGCTACGGCCACTTCCTACCCAAATTTTATCTCAATTACAAATACACACACTATTACAGACATGACAGTGACACTTATCAGACAAATTCTACACACACTCAAGAACACGGGGATACATGACCACGATGTTGCAACGTCCTTAAAGAAACAACAATAACAACAAGCTGAAGACCATAGCCTACCTATATCGTGTCAAGAGTGTTTGATAAAATTAGTAGTATCCCGAGTTAGTTATTGTTTTAAGGGACGGAACGGCGAGGTCAACTGCCCCTCTGTATCAAGAGTCCATCTCCAGTAATGTCACTAATTTAAAATTCAAAGACAGAGGGAGAGTTGGTCTCCAGTATCGTAAGCCAGGTTTTGTTTCGCTGGAAGGAGTAACGGACGAAATTATATCGGTTACGCTGAGCAGTCCAGGAATAGTATGAACATTAACTATAGTAAAGCCATCATAACTTCCGACTTGACGTTTCAGTGTTACCCTAGAGTTATCTTGAGGTCAGAAGGAAAATCACGTTAACCAGACAATCACAGACAGTCATTCAAATCGATCACGACAAATTGAGTTTCGTTCGCGATGACGTGATTTAGCGATTGAAACTCTACCTTAGCACTGAAACGTCAAGTCGGAAGTTATGATGGCTTTACTATAGAATACTGTTGCCACATGTTGCTAAAAATCATATTCTACAGCGTGGAGTAAGTGATCATCCTGAGGAACTGAGCAGAATAAAATTGCAAATGTTCCTGCGCCCATCTGTCACTAACTACACCAATGACACGAGACTACGTCTTGAGAAGAAAAACAAATTATGAAAAGAAATAAATAAATAAATAAAGAAAGAATCACAAAAATTAAGAAAAGTGGTTCCTTTTCACTGAAACTCTATGGTAGGTACACTGGTAAAAATATTCAGTGCAACCATCTACTGACAGAACCTTACCTTACTCTGGTAGGTCTACATACCAGAGAGTTGTGCGTGCTATCTATTAAGGGAAATCCGCAGTTGAAATGAACTCCTAGTAGTAAAAGATGAACGTCTCTTACATTTTACTTCAATCTACTCAACAATGTGTATTCATGCACTGTAAATATCGTGTATAGGTATATTCTTGCTGGTTTTAGCTTGCGATAGCAATGCTATTACATGTAAATGTTATGTGGGTACTCAGCGCTGCAGTGGTCAATACGCGCACTGCTAGGAGGACAGTGTTGATGCAGAGAACGCCACGATTGAGTAGGCTTTATACAGAGAGTTTAGTTTGGATGTATCGGAGACCCTCTCTAGCCCGCTCGCCCGCGGTACGAGCCTGTCTCCCGCCAGGCACTTTGCCGTTATGCAGCGCTCGCGCAGCATTGAGTCATTGGGTATAGGAATTTGTACTTAAATTTGTACTTCAATGTGATCCTTGACCAATATTTGACGAACTGACTTACGGAGAGCGATTATCAACTTATTTTCAACAAGATTCTGCCACTGCTCACACTGACGAAGCATCTATGACAGAATTGCGTCGCATTTTTGGTACTAGGATTATAAGTCGGAACGTGTGGCCCCCGCGAAGCCCAGACTTATCTTCATGTGACTTTTATTTGTGGGGGACGCTTAAAAATAGAGTGTATGCGAGAAACCTTCCACTATAAATGAGCTTAATGACTATATTACAGCTGAAATACAGTCAATCGGTGCTGAGGAACTTCAGAGAGTACATGCCAGTTTCATAAAAAGGTGCCAGCGATGTGTAGCAGTGAATGGCGAACATTTTCAACACCAGCTGCGAACTAGGTAAGTACAAATTCCTATACTCAATGACCCAGTGCCGTGTGAGCGCCGCATAACGGCAAAGTGCGTGGCGGGAGACAGGCTCGCGCCACGGGCGACGGGCTAGCGAGGGTCTCCGATACATCCAAACTAAACTCTCTGTATTATTGGAGGCTAAGGTTGAACGTACGCCAACTCAGTGCTGTGTATAGCCCACTTGCGAAGCAGGCTGACTTATCGGATACATGCTGCAGCGCAGTTTATTTATTGTTTGTTTATGTATTTATGTATTAATTAATAAGTTCTTAACTGCTTATGACAGGCAACAGTATACAGTGCAGCACTGCGCTAAGTGCAGCAAGTCTTGTCTTTTCTATGGCTATGGCATGACTAATGATCTCGGAGCTTCTTGTCTACCCCTGTCCGGCAGAGGCGATGACGTGAACTGGGCGTGTTTCCCTGTCTGAGAAGCCAGTGCACTGTCTCGACTCGGCGAATAGACTTTGCGTTAGCTGTGAACACTTCTAATCAGGCCAAGCTTATCACATGCCAAATCGTATATGATCGGGGATTTCCACGGCATGTGACCTGAAGTGCGAAATCATAAATTAAACTCCGGGTAATTGGAGATCAAGGGCCGAGTTTTGGATTGGTGCGTTAAATTGCAAAAGGAGATCAATAAACTGCTCGGAGGTGTAGGCAGGACAGTGTGGTGATAAACGGGAGGGCAAAGAGCACTCCACATATACATCAGCAGAAGATGAAAAGGATGGAAATCAATGGGTCATGCTGGATAACATAAAGTATCGCTCCATTTGTGAGTTCGGAGAGAAAATCGTGTCCAATTTGCGAGGTTCTAACAGCTCGTATGCCAAGACAGCCACATGATTAACAGTCAAATACTGCAATTGATCCTCTCAGTAAGCTCGTAAAATGGACTCCATTTACTACAGACAACGGATCGATATGTTCCAAAATAATAGTATACAGACTGGCTGAACTCAAGTTTGGATCATCGAATTCTGGAGCAGTCAGTTGGCACTTCAGGGTACGATAATGGGACGGAGCCGCATCAGTAGCATTACTGGCAAATTTGTAAGATCCCCTTCGGGATAAAATTCCTCCACCCCGGCATCTCTAAATGTCGCAGTAGTTATAAGAGACTTATTATTATTGTTATTATTTTTGATGTGTAACATCTTTCCACTCGGTTGCTGGATATTTTTGTGGGAGTGATTTTGAAAAATGGGACGGAAGTGGATCGGACGGAAGTACGTAAGACGCACTGCCAGCGATCCAGCTGGCAGTGTTACCATGTGGAATGTACAGTATATCACATACGGATTACTTCAAGGTTTGGAGGCACCATTACAGATATTTCTACAATAAATCATTTTCAAGTTGTCGTTCTTTGGTGAAAAAATACTCATTATATCATATTTGCTGCAAAAATTATGATTTATTAAGAGTCTCTTTTTCAATCTCTGGATAAAAGTGATGGGCATCCACTCCCCGAGTAACTTTGCTCAACACTTTCATACTGAACGGTAAACACTCATGCGAACTCTGGTGTAAACTGATTGAAACACAAACCACATGTTAGAAAGTCTTCGTATCAGTATTTAAATAATGATATGCTTTAATATGAAACATTGTAACTAGTCGGCAAAGCCAGTATTATGTTTCTGCACAATGGCTATTCAGATATTAGCCCACATTGCGGTAATGCAGTGATCAATGTAATATATTATATATGGATGTTTTTATACGGGAACTGGGCTAGCCATCCACGGACCAGTATATGAATTCCCTTTACTGTCAAGTAGGCGTATTCATAACTAATTTAAAACGCAATTCTACGCAGGAACATTATCGAAAAAAAAGCAAAATATTAATGAACATAAAAAAAACTTCCATATTAATACCGGCACGTAAAAATGAGTAACTGTCTTGTACTCTAAATTTCTGTGGTTGTAATAGCTGCGTGGATAGTATCTTGGTCTGCGAACCATGAAGTCTCAGGTTCGAACCCCAGTCCATGCAATAATTTTTGCTACCGGATTGACGAATTAAACGGCGTATATCATAACACTAGCAGTAGTGACCGGCTTCGCCCGGTGGATTTGTTTGTTTTATGGATGTTAATGAATACTACTACAGAACTGGCACATAATACTTAAACTAACAGAAAACATATTTTAAAAATATAACCTTTTGTGGTAGTGGTGGTGGTGCTGGGGGTGATAAGTAGTACAGTATAATGGACGTAACATTCAGGTCATTTTCCCGTAATGATAATGACAATAATGAATAGGGAAACGCCTATTTACTAACTACAGTACTGACACATGTAATTTACAAACGAATTGAAAAATATGATTAGAAAGAGGAGTATGTGAAATAAAAGACACTGCCTAGGGCCCATATCTCATTGGCTGGTAGAAAAGTTGAGATCATTTTTTTTTTATTTAGTCAATTTACCCTCTAGGTTGGTGGTTCCCACGGACTCAGCGAGGGAACTCACCACTACCGCCTCTATGGGCAGTGTCCTGGAGCTTGGAACATCTGGTCGGGATGGATACAACTGGGGAGGTGTGATCAGCACTTCGCCCAGGTGGCCTCACCTGCAAAGCGAACAGGGGCCTCATGAGGGTTGGGAAGGGATGGAAGACTGGGATGGATAGGCTAGGAAGAGGGAAGGAGGCGGCCGTGGCCTTACAGAAGGTACCATCCCGGCATTTGCCCGAAGACGAAGTGGGAAACCACGGAAAACCAATTCGAGGATGGCTGAGGTGGGAATCGAACCCCCTCTACTCATTTGGACCACCCGAGGCTGAGTAGACCCCGTTCCAGTCCTCATACCACTTTTCAAATTTCGTGGCAGAGCCGGGAATCGAACCCAGGACCTCTGGGGTGGCAGCTAACCATGCTGACCGCTACGCTACGGAGGAGAGATCAATAGTGTCGTATTTTGTCACGTAGTGTCATAGGAAAATAATCAGAGCTCTTTGGAAAACTTCGGCTGTCCAGAGCTCCTGAAGTAGCAATATTGGGATTTATCGCCATATACCGTTCAAGGATAAGGATATGAATAAATGAAAGTAAATTTGAAAGCACCAACGCTTATTGCAGCTGATTTCCTCTATGTACTGCACCAAAACCATCGCACTTATACAAAGCCATAATATTTTCATGATGATAACTGTTTTAAGGGGCCTAAGTAATCTTCTGGCAACAATTACTCCCAGTGACTCCAATTTATAAGCAGCGCAAGTTGTAACTATTTTCGCGATTCTGGTCGCATTGCCAGCCAACAATTGACTTATTAAAATAATCTTACAGTTGCACTATACGGACATGAATGGTTCTAGGACCTTAAAACGTAGTTTTCCAATTCATTTTGTCTGTTGTTTTAAATGTAGGGAATGGAGAGCGTTGTCCAAAATATCAAGTGGACAGTGTTACCCGCAGGGTTCCAAAGGGTAAGTACATTAATTTTGGTTAAGATCGGTGAAACGATGTAGACTTGTGCCAAAGGGCCTAAATGCAGGGAATGGAGTGGTCTGTCCGAAATTTCACGTAGACAGTGTTACTCGTCGGGTTCCGAAGGGCAAGTATGTAAAATTTGGTTCAGATCGGAGGAACGGTGTAGATTTGTGCCAAAGGGCCTAAATGTACGAAATGGAGTGGTCAGTTCGAAATTTCGTGGAGACAGTGTTGCAGGTTTCCAAAGGGTAAGAATACACATTTTGGTTCAGATCGGTGAAACGGTGTAGATTTGTGCCAAAGGGCCTAAATGCAGGGAATGTAGTGGTCCGTCCGAAATTTCATGTAATAAACAGTGTTACTCGCAGGGTCCCAAAGGGTAAGTATACAAATTTTGGTTCAGATCGATGAAACGGTGTAGATTTGTATAAATAACAGACAGACAAACCAACATTGAGCTTTATACCGTATTTACACATTCTAGTGCAAAAATCACAATAACGCAGGTTATCACAAAAATTCAACACACACACCCATGTACACGGGGCAACATGACCACGATGTCTAAGCCCCGCAAATGAAATATTATCTGTGCATACGAAATCATATAGAATACTACAGTCTAATACAATCCTTGATTGTCAATCGGTCAGTTTTCCCATGTGTCCTTGAGCAAATTTTACCGGACTATCATGATACAGAGTAAATCGTTGTTGCCTAGTGACAACCTGTCCATCAATGGTGCGGCGTTGACTATCATGATACAGTGTTAGTCGTTGTCGCCTAGTGACAATATGACCGTCAAGTTATTAGAACGGTGAAACGGTGTAGATTTGTGCAAAAGGGCCCAAATGCAGGGAATGGAGTGGTCTGTCCGAAATTTAACATAGCTTAAACTATTCCTCTTGAATCTGGCTATTATATACAAAAAGAATTGTTCGAATCCGACTGGTAGTTCCAGAGATTAGCGCATTTAATCACACAAACACACAAACCCTTCAGCTTTATTATATCAGTATAGATTATGCGTCATTTTAACAGAATCTACAAGAAATTACGATTTATCTAATTTTAATTACAAATAGTTTGCACCGAGCATTCACTCATTCATTCATACACTCGTTCATTCATTCATTCATACACTCACTCATTCATTCATACACTCTCATTAATTAATTAATTAATTCATTCATTCATTCACACACTCATATACTCATTCATTCATTCATACATACACTCATTCACTCTTTGATTCATACACTCATTCACTCATTCACTCATTCACTCATTCATTTACTCATTCATTCATTCATTCATACACTCACACATTAATACATTCATTCATACACTCATTCATTCTCTCATTCACTCATTCATACACTCATTCACTCATTCATACACTCATTCATTCATTCTTACACTCATTCATTCATTCAATCAATCTTACATTAATTTATTCATTCATTCACTCTTTCATTCATTATGGCATTTTTTTATTTTTTTTATTTCTGATCCCAAGGAACGTGAATAATGAGGAGAAATACTCATTATGTAGCAAATTTATAATAAGAAATCGTAATCAAATGCTACGCGAATGTAATGGAAATTGTTAATTGTAAGAAACTTTGTACTGTACGTGCTGGGAAATACTACTGTGCTCTTATTAACCACCCCCGACTGCTCGGCCCTCATTAGGTAAAGCTGCCTTCCCTGGGGAATTTTAATCAAGCCAGCACATCATATCACAGCACTACCCTACCAACCTTGGGAAGAAAAGTCACGCTTTTCTCTCCTAGTCTCCCAATAATAATAATAATACCAATAATAATAATATACTGTATTTCACATCCAAGTAATTCGACACCAGTAAATCCTGTAGTGTTTGGCCGTTTATATTGTAGGGTTTCACCCTGGTGAACCAATTAAGTTCATCGGCAGACATTATCGTAATAATAATAATAATAATAATGAAAAATATGTTTGAGGGTTTACGTCACTTTTAATTACTGTGGTTTGAGAGAGGTATAACTATTGGAATCATTCTCTGAAGGGGATCTTTAACGTACCAGTAAATGTATTGGTATGACTTTCTCATATTTAAGCACCCATGAATATCAAATGAATAAACAAGGATTTTGCCCCTCTCTCCCGTATTAAAATTATATAATAATGTTTTTTCTTTGTTGTACGTCCCTTTTAACTACCCTGACTTTTACACACCCGGCTGCCGGAATTTTCCCCCGAAGGGGATCTTTAACTTGCCAGTAAATCTACTGGCACGGCTCCATCGCATTTGCGCACCCTCAAATGCCAGCTGACTGCGCCAGGCTACGAACTTGCGACCTTGGGCCCAGCAAGCCCCGTATTAAAAATAAATTCAAAACAAACAGTTAAGTATTCCTGAATATAGAGCCAGACGAAATCACGGGTCTATTCGGCCATCTCTACACACATTTTTTATTTTCCCAAATTTCAATCTCAACTTACCGAAGGGTGCACAATCCATATTTAGAACCATTTCCCGATAATTTAACTGTCAGATTTCACAGCTCATGATATTCATTTCTGCTCTGTTTCACTGCATATTAATGAGTGAATTTATCAAGGAAGTAGGTATTACCATAATGATACAGTTGCAATTGCAGGACGTGTTGTAATTACAGTCACTTATAATCTTATCTCACGGCATGCCTCCTCAAACCACCATCACGGATTAGTGGCGGATTCAAGATTTATTTCATGGAGGGTCGCGCGAAAATTAGTAATCCCACTGTGGCAAGCTAGTCTCTTTCCTGCTGTGGATTAAAACGATGTTGCGGTGAACTTGTCTGATAACCTGTATTCCTGTGACGACTGTAGTAGTGTATGTAACTGTATTAGGGACAGATGGTGTAGTGGTCCCGGGACTTGGAATATGATCCTATCCCGGCATTTTCTTGGAGGGAGTGAGGGAAAACCCGGCGTAAAACCACACTCAGGATAGCCGCTGCCAACGCTGGGATTCGAACCTGCGATCTCGGATTTTTCTGCAGCTGCCCTCACGGGCATGGTACACGATTTAACAAGCACGGTTACGTCACGGGAGGTTAAAAAAAAGAAACAGCATGCTACGATTCACAGAAAACAAGTAGTTCCGTGAAGAACTATACAGTCTATTTTCATATAACCTACTCATGCCACTTGCCTCTATCAACATACAAAATTTCAGTTTAATTGTTGTAATAGAATCGTAGATATTGATAACCGTCTAAATATTTCATATGGTCGCCATTTTGGATTGTTGTATGTATAGGCCATATAGTTATGTACTATAAAGAAAAATTATTGCGTAGCTTCATTATTCAAACTTTCACTTCGATCGCAAAATTACGACACAAGAAAAAAAACTTAATTTTAAAATTTCGCACAGCCACCATCTTGAGGTTATGTAAACAATTGAACTAAATTAGATGCCAGTGCATTAAAATGTGTATAAACATTTGCTGTACCAAGTTTCTTTGCGTTTGGATGATTACATCGCGAGAAAAGTCTATTTAAATTTTCAACTTCGCTTGGCCACCATGTTCGTTTTGTAGTTTAAAGGTTTTTGAAAATCTCACAGATGAACTTCTAGTAGTGCCTTTTATCTTCATACAAAATGTCAGGGTGATATCAGTAATAGTTTCGGAGATATAGAATGCCGGTGAAATATTTCGCACAGCCACCATTTTGAGGTTATGTAAACAATTGAACGAAATTAGATGTCGGTGCATTACAATGTGTATAAACATATACTGTACGAAGTTTCATTGCGTTTGGTTGGTTAAATCGCGAGAAACGTCTATTTTAAAGTGGCAACTTCGCTTGGCCGCCATGTTGGTTTTGTAGTTATCAGGTTTACGAAATTCTAATAAGTGAACTTTTAGTAGTTCCCTTGATCACCGTACAAAATTTCAGGGTGATATCGGTAATAGTTTCGGAGATATTTAATGCTGGTTAAATATTTCGCACAGCCTCTTTGTTGGATTGGTGAGACGTAATACAATTTGAAGGTCACGGTCGGGGTTGGCTGAAATGGTGCTATGACCTTACCGAGTTCCAATGAAATCGCTCCAGTTGTTTAGAAGTTACTAGAGGGGGACACACACCATCTCACACACGAATCACACACACACGCACACACAGGCACGCGAACAAAAGGTGACCTCATAAGCCTCCTTTTAGCCTACTTTCGATTTTTGCAAAAAATGAAAGTAGACTTATGAGATCAGCACGGGGCGAAAAAAAAACTGTCTGTCTGTGTGTGTGTATGTGTGTGTGTGAGTCTGTGTGTGTGTGTGAGTGTGTGTACTCTGAATGTCTGCCCCCCCCCCCCCCCTATCAATTCGAACACGGTGAACGCGAATTGAACGAAATTTGGTACAAAGGTAGCACTAGCAAAGGACACCTCAGTGTCATGTTCTATATCTCCGCCATCTTGACAGAAACGTAATGGCGGCCACACAAATGTTTAAAGCTTAAATCAAATTACGACTAACATAATCATCCGATCTCTACCAAATTTTGCAACAACATACCTTTATGGAGGGAGCATCCTTTGACCAATCTAATAGGTCATTAGCCTAATAGATTGCGGATGGAGGCCATCTTTGTGTCAAAATCGATTCCCCCTATTAATTCGAACACGGTGAAACCGAATGGAACGAAATTTGGTACAGAGGTAGCACTAGCAAATGGCACCTCAGAGTCAGTTTTTTAATCGTCGCCATCTTGACGGAAACGTAATGGAGGCCAAACAAATGTTCAAAGCTTAAATCAAATTACGAATAACATATTCATCCGATCTCTACCAAATTTTGCAACAACATACCTTTATGGAGGGAGCATTCTTTGACGAAACTAATTGGTCATTAACCTAATAGTTTGCGGATGGCGGCCATCTTTGTGTGAAAATCGATTCCCCCTATTAATTCGAACACGGTGAAACCGAATGGAACGAAATTTGGTACAGAGGTAGCACTAGCAAAGGGCACCTCAGTGTCATGTTTTATATCACCGCCATCTTGACGGAAACGTAATCGCGGCCACCCAAATGTTAAAAGCTTAAATCTAAATACGACCAACCTAATAATCTAGTCTCTACCAAATTTTGCAACAACATACCTTTATGTGGGAAGCATATTCTGACCAAACTGCAAGATCATCAGCCCAATAGTTTGCAGATGGTAGCCAAGTATGTGTGCAAATCGATTCCCCCTATCAATTCAAACACGGTGAAACCGAATTGAACGAAATTTGGTACAGAGGTAGCACTAGCAAATGGCACCTCAGTTTCATGTTTTATATCGGCGCCATCTTGACGGAAACGGAATGACTGCCACCCAAATGTTAAAAGCTTAAATCACATTACGACCATCCTAATCATTTGATCGCTACCAGATTTTGCAACAACATGCCTTTTTGTGGGAAGCATCTTATGACTGACTACAAGGTCATCAGCCCAATAGTTTGCAAATAGTGGCCATGTATGTGTGCAAATACATTCCCCATATCAATTAAAACACGGTGAAACCGAATTGAATGAATTTTTTTTACAGAGGTAGCACTAGCAAAGGGCACCTCATATTCATGTTTAATATCCCTATAGCACGTTGTATTTCAGCAAGCTACTACAACCAACATTCAATTATACTCCTTGAAAAGGACAAAGAGTTATAACAATAACCATGCATTTAGGAGAAAGTAGGCTATATGTTCTTTACTGAACATCTTGTTTTTTTTCATAAAATGAAAATAGGCTAAAACATATGGTTGCCAAGCACTGTGGATAGCCGCGTATCGAGGACGGCATTGGCGCTAGCAGAAGAGTAGTGCCCAACTACTGCACATTAACTCATTTACACTTTTCAACGTAAGTTACTGTATTTAATAATTATAATTACTTACATGAATTTCAGAGTAGTTGCTGGAAATGCTGTCCTTCAATTTCTAAACACACGTCGCACCAACGTAGGAAGTTTTAGTTCACTCGCTTTAATTCATCCTCACTGATATTTCAATCTCGAGAGCCTACAGAGTACGCGGATTGTTTCTGTATATCTTTTGTTTGAGGTTTCCCAACAAGTAAAAATCGAATGGCGCTGAAACTTACCAACAAATGTACTGCAATCTTCTTCTTGAGAACATAAGTTTCTACTAGAAAAATTCGATGCTTTGTTCTATAACTAACCATGTTCACGGAATACGAGGTAGGCTACAGTACGTCACAGCAAGCCTTAATTTTAACAATTAAGGTATTTTGCCAGCTGCGTATGTAATAAATGCTATGACAGCATTCAGGACTTCACGGTGCGCTGTTGTAATCGGCACATGCTATATTCATATTATGAATCGTCTATGATTCAAGGAAAGTAAGATTTTATACCCATAGGTTTGTACTCTAGCAGCAGTTCTCTATACCAAGTTTCACTTGGATCGGATCACTCCATAAAGAGTAAGAGGAATTCATGCCTGACTAATTGGCTTGAGCGCCATCTACAGTATGTAAGCTATATGTATGTACAGTGCGTTCGCCTACGGGTGAGGCCAGTTTGCCATGCACTGTATTGTTTTAGATCCCTTAGTGGGGGGTAGTTAGATCTAAAACGGATGTGTTATTGTGTTAATTTATAAGGGGGTGCCTAAAAGGGGATAGCTTCCCGTAGCTGGGTAAGCTGACCAGTGTAGAGTGTTGTTTAGTGTTAGGATGCTAGGGGGTGCTCCTATAAAAGACGTAGGTGTATTTCAGGGGATGGAACTTAGTGTACAGGTCAACGTGCTAGTCTTCCAGCTGGTTGGAGATAGTTATATAACCGACGTGCACGCGTCAGCTATGTGGCGGCACGCTGCTTCTGGCAGTCGGGCCGCTACGGGAAATACAATGATACCTGAGCTAGCAACTGTTTGGCTACTGTACGTAACGTCTAATCGTGACAGGAGTCAGGAAGGACTTTAGGACGTAAAGAGGCGTGTAAACAGTAAGACAAGTGTAGTGTACTGACCAAGTATTTATTGGTCAGTTAATATGAAATTATGAGTCCCTTTTAGGGGAAGGTAATGAATCTTATAAGTATAAGTGTACAAGTCTGTAAGGTAGGTCACAAAATATAGGAACTCTGAACACTGCTGACTCACCTGATGATAACGGCTAGGGCCTTCGGCGGACGCACTGTATAACTGGTAATTGAGAGAGAGTCGTCCTCCTTAAGGTCCTCTTCTTATATGCTTTAGTGCTGCTTCGTCGGCATTCCAATGGCATAGCTGCCCCAGTTAGTTATAGTATAGGTGTTATGTGTGTGATGCAAGTATTTGGCAAGCCTTCCGAGCTGGCCGGCTTGCCCTTGCTGTATGAAAGATACTGTTCTGGACTTACGAGATTTGCCAGTTAGGGGTGGTTTAAAATAGATGATGGGGGGATGGCCTCCAGGGGGTGCAGACCCCTGGAGGACTGTACAAGCCTCTTCCTCTATTTAGTTCGCGTCCCCGCGAACGGGAACGGAACGTGAGGTTGGGATGTCGATGTAGCAGTTTGTTCTTGAGTCTTCCTTGTATCTCCTGTTGGTGTCTTCTTCGTCGTCGTATAGATGTGGTGATGTCGTGTTGATGTATAGGTGTGAGATCAGCTCGTGTTCAGAGGGGTGGGGTATGGGATATACATATATGTATATGACATTGACATTAAAATTGACATGGTAAAATTTGACATTGACATATTGAAAGTTTCAGAAAAAAAAAATACTTGGTTTTGATAATTATGCGATATATTGTTGTGCAGGGAGGAAAAAAAACCCAGGGCTGGACGGATGATTGTGTCCGCTCTATCTTAGGGAAAAAATTGCTCCCTGCAATGAGAAAGATAGAAGAAGTAGCAAAATAGGTGTTCCGGGGTATAAGTTAAGGGAAATATTCAAAATGTGTTTATTGCGTTGGGATGAAACGGAACAACTTTACAAGTGGGGAAGTTAGAAGAAAGAAAATGAAAGGAAAACAAATCATAAACATGGTGTACATGTGCTCTTAAAAAGAGTATACCGTTTAATTTGTTATATTGAGATGTGCATGTATTAATGTATTAACGTTGAGGAATATCATTTATCACCTCCGTAGACAATGTGGGGGTGCGAGGTATTATTTATATGTTTATAGTAGAATGATTGCCCATGGGCGCATTAATGTATGTTAAGTTACCCTTTTACAATTATGAATTACAATTATCTTATATCTAGCTTAAGCGCGCTAATTTTCTATGCTCCTAGTTTATATATTACTTCGCGTGCACGCTACTCCTTCGTACGTATGCGCCGTCTCACGGCTAATCCTTCACGGCCACTTCCTGGTACGGTTTAGTGGTCGTACCGCTTGAAATGTATCCTTAATCTGTGAAGCATTCCCTGTGGGCGAATGCCTTCACACTTGACAATGAGAGTCGCCGCCACAAGTCGGTTGCGCCCTCATTGCCGTAATTTGCGCCGCATTTTTGACGCCTTATGTTTTTCTTGTTTACGTTGATCTGCCAGCGAGCCTGATACCCCACAGGTATCAGCCCTGCTGTGCTGATTTGTAGAGTGTAGCTGCAAAAAATGTGATGAGTATGTGAGTGAGGATGAATACGAATATTAAAGACAAATTAATGCGCAAAGGTGGAATACAGTAATATGATGGCACAAATAGTATGCTGCTGCTATATGGCAGCGAAATTATAGTCACCAGTGCCATATTCCTGGTGACGATGCCTGAAAAAATGGAGAGATTAGGAAAACATATAAATATTGCATATTTTCTATGCCGCTTCCTGTGGCAGTGTGTCCTCAGTCTGAATCTCTTTTCCCCTGTGAAAAAAAATGGCATGATTAGTGTTATTTGATGTATGCCCGGGCTTACCCTATACGGTGCCGTAATGTCGTTTCTTACGCTCAAGGTGTTTATATAACCTAATTAATCTAGTTAATCTACTTAATGTATCACCTTAATATTATTCATATTACTATGTTGTCTTAATGTGTTGTCGGCCTTACCCCGGTAGCGGAATTTTGGTTACCGGGTGCCGATATATTCTACCTCAATTATACTTATTTTAATGTATTATAATGTATTATCATGTATTATAATGTATTATAATGTATTCTAATGTATTATCGTGTATTATAATGTATTATAATGTATTATCGGACTTACCCTGATGACGGGTTTGTCGGCCATCAGGTGCCGAGCGGCGTTATCTTAACACTATTTATCTTACTTATGGTAGAGAAAAAAAATGGTTGCTATTACTGAGCCGAGTGGGTGGCCTTATCCTATTGCCGAAATATGCTGTGCTCTTATTTAGCAACAGCGGTTAGTAAATTTGCTTAATCCTAAGTTGCGTGTCAAATGCAACTGTCTTACAGCTAAAATTTTGACCAGGGCGATCGCCCGGGGCAGCGTTAACTCCCCAGATCACCACCCGTACGTATTCTAGAAACACCGGTTGTCTCTAGAACCGCCGTATTCCGCCCCCTTAATTCTAGTTGTCGACGTCTATTCTAGGTCTTACTAACTAGTACTAATATAGTCACAGGCTGCTTACGGTGCCACAAAGCAAGCCGTCTCACCTGCTGTATCTTCCTGCTCATTACCGTTGTCTTTCATACGTTGTCATAGTTGGGTCGCCCACTTTAACCCCTTTGAGTTGCTCACTATGCTACTCATTTAATGCCCTTGGCTGCCCGCTGCGTCGCCATTTATGTGGACATTGGACATCGTCCAATGGCATAATATTATCTTCGCCTTCATTGGCAATCGTAGTATGCTTTTCGCAGTAATAATAATCTCTTCGCCTTTATTGGCCGCAATAATAATCATCCGGGATTTGAGCTTCCGGGTCCTCTTCGCCAGTGTTGGCATTGTTGGGTTGGTCCACTGAACCCCTTTATGTGCTCGCTATGCTACTCATTTAAGATCTCTGGCGACCCGTTGTCAGCCATTTACGTGGGCGCAAGACCGAATGAGCGCGTACATTCCATATATATTCATATTTCATTCTTCATTATTTGTTGATTTCGTAGTCTTCACCTTCGCCTCGCGGGGCAAGGACTTGTCGGATCTAGGATTGGTCCTGCTGAACCCTAGGATCCTGCTTCACTCCTGACGAATAGGAGTCTGACTTCCCGCCATGGAAGTCCTACTTACTTATATCCTAAACTAATAGTTTAGTCATACTTTGGTCGTCTCTAGGGTCAACTCCCGGGTCCGGCGAGGAGCTAGCTATTTCTCCCACCATCCCTAGAAAGTCTCCCCTGCAGGTCTTGGCTTCGACGACCGTGGCACATGGTGGGTGTAGCATCTCTTCCTCCCAGGAGCAGGCTAGGCATACCTAGGATTCCGAAGCTTGCCCGCGCCAGGCCGTGAAGGCCTCGACCTTACGTGGTTCGTCTTTTTGGTCTAGTCGTTAAGTTAACTAGGGTCATTGAGCTGTTGAGCCAGCTGGGGTAAGGGTCAACATCACCTTCCCCAGCTCTGCTCCAGTGTGGTGCCTCTGGCCTTCTGCTTGTGCCACTATCACCAATCAGAGTGTTATCAGATTCCTTTTCATATAGAAAATATAGGCGTAACCTGTGTAAATAATTTATTTTGTATAAAATGTAAAATTTTTCAAGTGTTGTGGGGTTGTAGAACTTCTAAGTGCATAGACTACTTTAGGCCTCCTGTTGCTGCGTCGGATTTCCAGCGATAATGCTCTGTTGACCTTTATGGAGGCGTTAGTAGGGTCTATGGTGTTAGGTACCCTGTTATTAGGATCTGGGGGTAGTTATTCGTAGAGTAGGCTGAAAGCATGGTAGGAAGGGGTTGCGCATCTTTGGGCTCCACTAAATGGTGGCCTTGAGCCGGTAATGCTGCTAGGATTGCTCTTACAATGAGTGGACGGGGGCAGGTAATTCCCGGGATTGCAAAAATATAAAAATTCCATGCAGGTTTGATAGTAATAACCCTTGGTATATGGATGGGATACTCCATGCATGTATCTGGATATGAGGCATATCCGCACTCATGCAAGGATAGGTATAGGGTGAGGCGTAATAATAATATGTCCCTTTCATGCGGGATTATTTAATAGAAAAAAAAAGAATTGTTAATATGTAAAGTTGGCCTCATCTCTCACTTAGAGATGTGCATTACGCTTAATTATCATTGTCCGACACACCCCTAATACTCGGGTGTTAGCATTGGGGTCCAGGGCGTAGTAAGCCCTCTCTTTAAACGCATGAAGTCTATCAACCCCGATGTATACTTTGTAGTGTAGTGTAGCTGTTTTCATCGTGTCTGTATGTCTGTTTTGGTCATGTTGGACGTGGGAAGGTTATGGGAGGGGAATTAGGTATTAAAAAATGGTAGCCTGTGGGTGGTAAGTCGGTAATCCCGCTGGGATTATCCACCTATGCTTCTGTCATTCTCCCTTGGTCCATGCCTTGATAGCCTGTAATGATTTTTGAGAACTAAAATCGAAAAAGGAAGTTATTAGGGGGGGTCTCGTTTCCTCAGAGCCCCTGTCTGTGTTCGCTCCTGATTAGTGAGCGCGTGTGTGTGTGACTATGTTCCGCTCCACCACGCGGACGGTTGGTCTGTTATAGGCTAAGTCCTAATGTGTATCGCGTGTCTGAGTGTCAGATGGCGTGGGCACTTGTCAACATCTTTGAGATATGTCCCTATGGCCCTACGATAAGTCCGGTGTTAAATATGTCTATACGTTGCTAAATGTCACAATTGTTTTTGCAGTGCTAAAAAAATGTGTGGCATTATGATTGCTTTGCACTTGTGATTTCATGGTCCCTGCCGATATAACAATAGTGTCTGTCGGCAGCAGTGTGGCAATGCGGTGAAACCTGCAAGTCAGTATTTTCGTCATCTTGTGCTTTCATTTGTTTGCGTACGTGACTTTTCGCCAGTATGTGAGTGTTGTCACTTTTCGGTATTCCGGGCGGACCAATGTAGCAATTCGTCCTATTTAGCTAATACTGTTGTGTGGCCACTATTCCATAAGACTTTTGCCTTACGAAATTTTCATACCTGTGTCTGGGAAATCTATTTTCTATGTCAGGTGTAATTGAAATTTATGCACGGTGTTTGACAGGAGGAAATGTGGTATTCCCTGTTTATGTACTTGTATGGGCCGATGTCGGTGTGATTGGAAGCCTGGATAGTTGTTTTCCATGGTGTCCAATTTTTACTGGGATTTGGACCCGTGATCTCATGTGATTCTCTGTGTTCTGTGTCTGCGTTGTGTTTCTGGGATTGAGGTGTCCTCATTGTGGTTTTTGCTTGTGTCTCTCGTACCAAAAATACCGTTGGTTAGTTAGTTTTTGGTACGAGTGTGGTGTGTGATTATGAATTCGGACCCGGCTTACTGTAAAGGCTTGGTATGACCATATCTATGCCGTGTATACCATAGGACATGTACCGTGTATCTGCAATGCGCAAATGAAAGTACGCATTGCCGTGAAGAGTTTGTGTGTTTTTGAATTCTCCTCGTAGTGTAATTTGGGGAGTTATGAGGTCTCTGGATCTGACGTGAATGATGGCGTTTGTTTCTGTTCACTTGGAGTTGGCTTAGTCCGTCTGTATGCGTGAAGGTCGCCCAGTCACGCGGGTCTTATCGCTGACAGAGGTAGTGTTGAATTACAATGGCGTGCGCACTCATTTGTTACCTGTCCTGACCATGCTCATGTTTCCGGCACGTGTATGTGTGAACTTGAGTGCTGTCTCTTTAATTGCGGGTGAAGCTTTCCGCAATGGAAACGAACCTTTCATTACCTACATTCGTGTCCCCAAATTTTGTGTTAACTGTGACGTGGGTCGAATATATCCCTATCCATGGTACAAAATGTCGTTATACACGAGTGTCTCCGGGCCGCTAGTCGCGTGTTTGGTGACTAGGTGCCGGAGGTGATTTTGTTGTTTTCCGCTTATGGATATCTGTTAGAGTAACTGTCCCCATGTGTTTTAGATTCCATACTTTCCTATCCTGCAACCACTCTGTTTTAGATTCCTTAGTTTCCTATCCTGCAACTGGATAGCTACCCGACCTTACATTCCTGGTATTCAGAAGGTTGCGGGTTTTGAGACCGTCTTTAACCAGAGTAATTGTTTCTGGTGCCATTCTAGGCTGTGTCTCCGGGACAGTTTGGTAGTGTATTACTGTTATGTGACAATGTAAATTGACTGTGTGTCTTCCAAAATATGTAGGGTTTCCCAAAGTCTGGGATTTTCACCCTATGGTGTGTTTGCGTTTTAGCTTGCGTGTTGTTATGGAGGTGAGAAAAAGTCATGTTATAGGCAGTGTATTGTGTCACGTATGCCTATGGATTAAATACATACAGTTCAACCTGGCCACCTTCCTTTCTCGGGATTAATGCGTGAGGCAAAAAAAGTGAGTTATGCCCCACTCCGAATTAAGAGAGCACTTTGAGAAAAAAAATAGAGAAACTATATTGTATCTCGCCTGCACACAGCTTTATGCTTATTAAGCGGGTTGCCGGGCGGCGGTAGTCTGTAAAAATTGTGTCGTAAACAATATCAAAAATGTTTAAAAATGAGAAGTGGGACCTGAGTGTACTGCTGACCCATTTGGTGACGTTAGTACTACAGTAATCTAGTTACGTCTCAGGGGAATCTACTGACACTGTCTAGTACACACTGGGAAGGCCATTGCAAGACGTATTTGATACATGTGTATCCACGTCACGAGCAAAGCCAGTGCACTATGGGAGTCGAAACTCCACTCCAAAGCAATTATAACCTTACCTTGGCATTTAATATATAATTTCCAAAAGAAAAATATGTATTGTCCGTTGAGCCATTATATATTTAAACACAAATTGTGCTAAATGTTCCGGCATAACTCAACAAAATGACAGTGTTTCGCCCCAGTGTGCAATTGGGCTCTTCAGTTGGTTAAAGCACACCTCACCAAATTTTTGAAAAATAGTTTGCGACTCTTAATTCTTGCCACGCTTATGGCTCTCGTCCGTCACAAGAGAATCTATCAAACTGTGGGACCGGAACATAGAACATTTAGTCATTTCTACTTAGAAAGACCCGCCTAAGCTCTATGCTGTGATTTGATGCTTAAGCTGTGTTCAGAATAGCTGTTTCCGGCCTGAAGCCGTGTGGCTCGCCTGATTGGCTTCCGCTTGGGTTTGGATATGAAAAAACTTTACGTTATCCAAGTTATAGTGTGGACCATCTATGATCAATAACCATTGATGGCCTAAAAAAATGCTAGGGGCCAAAAAAAAACAAGAAGGATTTAGAATTATGCACTTCTGATTTAGCCATGTTGCACTGCATATACATGAAAAAAAATGTGCAGTTTATGTTTGTGAGTCTCTGTCGTATTTCTCACGTGTAAACGAGCTTACGTGTACCTATAATGCAGGTGCAAGTGATATTAGTTTATTTTTGTACTGCAGGTGAAAGTCGTTATTCCCGTCCGCGTGTCCTTGGTCGGAAAGGTGAATACTTTCGCCCAGTTACTAGGGCATAGGCCCCTGAAATCCACTGAGCTGCTCCTTTGCTGTTTTCCGGCGGAATTTCTAGCAAAGTAAGTCTGGGCCTACTTGCACCGTAATGTCTGACTGTTGGTCTGAGTGTGCCCGTGTTCGAGGGCCTAATTGCGCTCTGCGCTACCCTAGTAGAGTTTACGGGGGTGTATGTATTTTTGCCTGACCGGTCTGATGGGGTAGGTAATAGGACCTTCCTTGTGCCCCGTGTACTGTGTGTTAGCGCCTGGTCAGATTGTGTGGGTGTGTGTTGTGCATCCTGAGGGCCTGAAGGCAACACCCTCTTATGCATACGCACCTGGGGTACAGATGCCGGTGCCCGCTACCGTCCTGGCAAAATTGCCCTTTGGACTAGCGGTAAAGGCCGCTTAATTGCCTGTGTATGCCCTAGCGATGTAGTGGCGTGTAGTCTGACCGCTTTCTGGCCTGTGGCCACGGTAGACTCCTGCCATTGTGTTTTCCTATTTGTGTAGATGTATGTGGGTTTAATGTGCTGTAGGGCGGGCTCTACGTCCTCAGCCCATGACGTGGTTACCTCCAGTGTTATCCCTGCTGTGTCATGTGTGACGGATGGTCCTGGCGTCAACTCCCTCTCGTTCGTCCGTTCTGAGGGGGTTGGCCTAGGTTTTGCTCCTCGGTTTGGCAAAATTGCCTTCCTAACCGGAGCTAAGGGATGTGTAATGGTGTAACTTGGGTCCCTCAGTGTGTTGGAGTCTAACCTGGCCGTCTTCTGGACTGTGGCCACGGTGAACTCCTTCCCATGTGTGGCAGTACATGGCGAGAGGGACATCCTCGCAAATTGCCGAGATAGCGTATCTACGCTTATGTCCTCTCTCGGCTGGGCTTGTGGCCCTACCATGTACTCAAAAAAAAATGGCCTAGTTACTCTGGAGTTCCTTATACTCGCCCAAAATTTGGGCGTACTGCCCGTTGAGGCTCATGGCCCGCTGTTGTATCAATGTGCTTGTGCTTTATATAGTTCTGTGGCCGCCAGTTGGAGAAACGCTTGCTCGCGAATTAACTCCCTGTACTGAGTGTGTAAAATCGCGTAGTGCACCCTCATTCTCTCGAGGGTTGCATTGTCTATTGCAGGACCATGTGTGGTGATCAATCGGTCGTGTATTCTGTGTCTTTGGATATGGATCCTATTGAGGTGTTCGTGTATGTGCCTCAAGTGCTTATGTGCGCATCTTAATTGCGCTGTCCTACCCTCTGACGGAGTGTATGGCTGTTTGCCCTGTATTGCCCCGATTTTTGTTTGGAGTGCCCGTATCTGTGTTTGCCGGCTTTGTATGTGCCTCTGGCATCTGAGCAATAATGCTAATAATATTGGCGTACCCCTGCTGCCTCTATGGCTTACAATCTCTGTTGTTTCTGCATGAGGTGCCATTCTGAATGAAGTGTATGCGTCTTCTAAGAAAAAAAACTGTGCGTGTTTGTCAGTGTATCCTGTGTCTCTCTGATTCTTTCTGGGGCTGGGGGGTTGGTTTGCTAAGAATTTCCCCTGTGTAGACAGTGCGAAGCAAAAAAAACTGCTTTCTGTCTGAGAGAGAAAAAAATTTTCAGTCTCGCTTGGCTGTATGCGGTACGGGCCGTTTTGACCACGAGAACTCGTTGTATGAGCTCTATTTTACTGAGCGTGGTACCCGGCCTCCACCATCTGTTTAGATCCCTTAGTGGGGGGTAGTTAGATCTAAAACGGATGTGTTATTGTGTTAATTTATAAGGGGGTGCCTAAAAGGGGGTAGCTTCCCGTAGCTGGGTAAGCTGACCAGTGTAGAGTGTTGTTTAGTGTTAGGATGCTAGGGGGTGCTCCTATAAAAGACGTAGGTGTATTTCAGGGGATGGAACTTAGTGTACAGGTCAACGTGCTAGTCTTCCAGCTGGTTGGAGATGGTTATATAACCGACGTGCACGCGTCAGCTATGTGGCGGCACGCTGCTTCTGGCAGTCGGGCCGCTACGGGAAATACAATGATACCTGAGCTAGCAACTGTTTGGCTACAGTACGTCACGTCTAATCGTGACAGGAGTCAGGAAGGACTTTAGGACGTAAAGAGGCGTGTAAACAGTAAGACAAGTGTAGTGTACTGACCAAGTATTTATTGGTCAGTTAATATGATATTATGAGTCCCTTTTAGGGGAAGGTAATGAATCTTATAAGTATAAGTGTACAAGTCTGTAAAGTAGGTCACAAAATATAGGAACTCTGAACACTGCTGACTCACCTGATGATAAAGGCTAGGGCCTTCGGCGGACGCACTGTATAACTGGTAATTGAGAGAGAGTCGTCCTCCTTAAGGTCCTCTTCTTATATGCTTTAGTGCTGCTTCGTCAGCATTCCAATGGCATAGCTGCCCCCAGTTAGTTATAGTATAGGTGTTATGTGTGTGATGCAAGTATTTGGCAAGCCTTCCGAGCTAGCCGGCTTGCCCTTGCTGTATGAAAGATACTGTTCTGGACTTACGAGATTTGCCAGTTAGGGGTGGTTTAAAATAGATGATGGGGGATGGCCTCCAGGGGGTGCAGACCCCTGGGAGACTGTACAGTATGTATACTGTATAATACAGTGGAACGTGGCTAATTCGAACTTCTATAATTCGAAATCTTCTTTAATTCGAATTTTTCTCTTGGTCCCTAGCATTTTATATACAATCAATGCTAAAAGTCATGGTTAATTGCAATTATATTTTGGATAATTCGAAGTTTTTACGTGTAAAAAGCCGATCGGAAGCCAAACAGTTGGGTCAGGAATTCCCAAAAAACTACGTTGTATCATTTGCATGCAGTCCCTACTCGATTGTTTTGCGTGCGTGACTAACAACACGCCTGCGACGCTCCTTCCGAGGTCAATGCCCTATCCTCCCGCCCTCCTATTGTTTTGCAACGCTCCACATTAACTCATAACAGTGTCATCCCTTACACTTGTGTGGTAGTGCGTGCTGTGTTCTGCAGTATTCTGTGTGGTTTGATTAGACTTGATAGATTTCTCGTAGACTTAATTAGATTGCTGGATTACTACTGTCGTTAAATAGGTGAATAGTACATTTTGGTTTTATGTTATCATTTGAAACTTTTGAGGTTATTCACGATACAGTCATTATACCGTTCCGTTGTCTGTTAATCTGCTTTGCTGAACGTAAATCATTATGTAAACGCAATACATAGTTTAAAAGCACTTTGTTTGTTAAAAACCTATGTAATATTATGTTTAACAAATGTTCTTGGATGAAAACTTAACATTTGAGTATTTTGTCCACCCTTTTCAAAGAACTTTCTTAATTCGAATCTTTGAATATATATATATTTATATTTTTTTTTACTGGTCCCTTGAGGTTCGAATTATCCTAGTTCCACTGTATATATGCACCAGAAGATTCTACAAAAACAACCTCGTGGCTCAGTGGATAGCATTCTTGACCTTCGCCCCTAAGGTCCGGTTTCAACTCTCGGCACTGCAAAGAAATGTAATTCTGTTCTGAGTGCTGGAACGGTATTCACTCAGCCTCGTAGGGCAGAACTTGGAGTTGGGTTTTGATTCCTATCTTTGACATCATAGCAGTGGCTTTGCGTAATTTCCACCTCTACTTCGGGCTAATGTTGGGATGGTACTGCCCCCGGAAATTGAATTATATTGAGACCACGATGGATGTATTGGAAAATATCAGTAAAGTTAAGGATGTCATAGTTATGACGTGGACATTCATGACGTAGGCACGGATGACGTAGAATTCATGCCAGTAGGCTGATTGAGCTGAGATTCTTGGTGACGTCATGATTTTATTCGAGAAAGATCCGAGATTTACGACGCAGTCGCAGGAAACAAGGTATTGTGCTAAGGAAGAAGCTACGCTATTGGAGCAGAGACGAGAACCAATGAACGATAGTTTGGAAGGAAGACGGAAATTGCTGAAACTACGATATTCGATTACTTTTGGCATGCAGATTTGTGGAAATCTATTTTCAGTTATGGCATTGATTTGGAATTTTGAAGAAATTAATTTTGAGTTTTTGAATTTTGAAAATCCGTCAAGTATAGCCAAAGTTAAAACTTCCAGCAATGACGCAGCAACAGGCTATGGAAGGGATGGTTACGCCCCTTAAGAAGTTGATAAAAGGTCATGCACAGGAGAGAGGAGCTCTCATACTCATACGCATACTGATACTGATACGCTCAGATCTAATACTTGTGATCGCATATATATTTCTGGTGATATAGAGTTATTTTCAAGTGATTCAGTGAAGTAAGGTGTCTTTAGCGTGAGGTGAAAACCTTGCCGCATCGAACGAACTCGGGGCAGTTCCATTTCACGCTGCTCAAAACTAGGTGAAGTTGAAACGCGCACATTAACGTTTCCACCAGTCAAGATATCAAGCGCTAACTTCAGCCTTTTTGATAATTCTATTAGGCAGTATCACATTGTTGTGTATACAAGATTTGAAGAATTTCACAGTGATACTTCGAAAGATATTGGAACTTTTAGGCTGCCAACAAAAGTGATTTTCTCGCCACAGGAGAAACACTTTTATATTCCACATTATACACTACGGCTGACACGTGGAGTGCAACAGTTTGGTATTACAACGATACATTCGACTATGGGACACTATAATATTGCAGTGCTTTTGATCATTATAACTGCAGCCGAGATGGAGGACTAAGGCTTTGATGCAATTGGGACATATGTCATTGGAGTAAAGTAACAGCATGGAACTTCGTTAATCGTCTTGCTACAAAAGCGAGCATGTAGTGAACATCCAACTACACTCATGCATCGTTAATCCATCGCTGAATTATACCAGATAAGAGTGGAAATATTTTCATACTCCACAACTATGAATATTTCTGCGGAAATAACTACATTAAACTTCATGACGAATTCCTGCAAGAACTTCAGAGAACTTTCAAGAGAGGCCAGGGTTATCCCGGCGCACAAGGAAGAATTTTGCCGGAAGGATGTTTCTCGTATCCATGGAGCAGTGCCATTTCGGAGGAGGAAGCAGTTCGATTCTCCGAGGAAGCTGATTCCTGTTTCGAGGATGGAGCTCATCTTTAAGTTGGTGAAATGGATCCATCAGCAGTCTTCGTTGGGGAATTTTCCTCTGGAACTTCAATCGGCAGATAAGGTAGTCGTGAACGTTTCTTGTATTATTTGAGTTTGTAGCGATATTTGAGCAACCATTCTTCCCATATTTTCTGTCCTACCTTTTGCCCCATTTTATTGATTGATATTTTTGTACTCAGTACACTTCGATGATTTATGCCTTTTTCTTCGATTTTTGAGACATTGCTATGTCATTGGCATACTTAAATAATTTTGGATCAGTTGAGACTGATGATTTAGATTCTTTCAGTAATTTGCATATTTTTGTAGTCACGATTTGACTGTAAAGTTATCGATTTGCTATGGAAGATTTGAATTCAGACAGCGTGTCATTTTATTAAAGTAATTCTATTCAGTAAATTACTTTGACCAATTTTCTGTCATCCTCAAGAAAGAAGAATAATTAAAAGATTTTAGAGCATTAAAATCTACTACGATATCGACGATCTTTGAAATACTAGTCGTCTTATGAACATGATTGCAACATAGACATTTATCATTGCATTATAGACAATTTTATGAAATACGAACGTTAATTACAATTTATTGAATACACTATAGTAATGAACATTTGATAGTTTTCTCAAGTCTAGATTGGAACAATATTGTTTGCATTCCACAATCTAATTGTATTCTATTCGACTATTTTGCAGTTTAGTTGAACTTTGTTTGAAGATAGTATTTTTATACTGCGTCACTTTGAAGATGTTAATCTCAATTTTGATAGACCAGGCAGGAGTGTCTAACCGTATTTGCTATTAAATTTATTTGTGATTGGCAAATTTTTACTTCATATCGATTCATGAATGAAACCCACGAAGTTTAAATGATAACAGTCATTATTACAATTGATGAATATAAGAATTTTTAAAGAGGAACAATGGATGTATAATCGATAGTTCAGTGGACGTGTAAAAGTCGCTGTTGAATAATGCCCTTGAATAATGAAGGAGGTTCCCACAATAATTAATGAAGTTGAATTAATAGTGGAGGTTTTTGTGTGTAGTTTGGAAGATTTTTATGCCATATATATGAAGATATATGATGAATTTTGGGCCAATTGTTGTGCAATTTTTGTGCGTTATGAGCGAAGTATTTTCCCGCTGAATGTTGTTCTTGTTCTTTGAAAGATTATTCATATGAAGATACTGTTAAAATTAACAAGAGTGTTAAATAATTTGAGATAAAGATTTTGAATGGAGGTTACAGTCACAAATATTAATAATTATTATTAAACATTATTAAACCTGAATTTGACAATTATATATATAACTAACCTTCACTGGTCGATTATATCAACACGATTTGAGTAATTATCAACCGGATAGACGTGTGGTTCAATGTATTCCTTGTATAAATAATATAAACAAATTAATATTGTAAAAATAATTCTGTAAATATCTTTGTTAAATAATTTGAAATGATAGTGATTAATAGAAGCGTGTATTAAATTTTCAATTGTTATAAACAATTTGTTATTGTTATAAATAATTAATGAACTTTTGTTATTAACATTTAGAGTTTTTTTACACTCTAAACAATG
Organism: Meconema thalassinum; assembly: GCA_946902985.2. NCBI lineage: Eukaryota > Metazoa > Arthropoda > Insecta > Orthoptera > Tettigoniidae > Meconema > Meconema thalassinum. The sequence goes on from OX336394.1 coordinate 290,898,268, forward strand.
CAAGTTAAGCAAGTGGTTTAAACAAGTAATCATGATTTGGGATTGTTGGAGGAATCCAATGGTGTTTGAATGAAGCATGTAAGACATTTGCGTGATAATATTTCAGTTGAGATGTGAACATTTACGTGTTTAAAGGAGAGAGCCGAGCTCTGTGGTAGCACGCTTATGGTAGGGTTGAACGAACGGGTGTCCGCTTTGACTATGCAGGTGTTTTACAGCTGGTCCGGACAACTGTGTTACTGAGACCAAGGTCGTTTCATAATAGCCTTGTGGCTATAAATAAAGTGTGCAGTATATAAACACGCAAAGCAATTGATATGTGTGTCTCATCCCAAATCCCGTTTCCATTCCCATTGCATTGTTATATTTTCGTTGCTATAAGCTTGAGAAAGCTAAAACATTATATGTAGAGAATACAGGTCCTACAGGAGGACATGGTGATGTGGTCGATGGCTTCTGATTGCCACGTATATTTTGTTGTTTCATTTTTGTTAAAAATCATTCTTTATGTGAAATAAATTATTGTGCAGTTTAAAGTTTCTCGTCTTCGTTTTTGGTTCATTTTAAATATCATGGTGGAGGTTATTGTGAGGACATACTTTTAAGTGATCCAGTTGACAACCCAGTCCCCGAGATATATTTAAGAGGTAAGTAAAGGTAAGTAATAACCCCCGTATATTTTGGTGTGTTCCACAATAATTTTCTTGTTAACTATTGTGCTCTAATCTCGATAGTATCTGTCAGTGCCATTTTCATTGATGTAGCTATGCCGGTGCGTTTGATTATTGGCAATCCGATTGAGGGGGCGGATATCTGACAGCCTACTATCCGGATATCGGGTACAGTACCTAACTTAAGGTCACGACCACCTCCTTTGCAATCCTGCCCCTAACTACAAACACAGCCATTACACCATTACAGGTTATCAGAATACAAAGGTAGGAAAATCGACACATAACCCAAATGAAAGAGCAGTAGACCTATTTAATTGACAAATTATTGCTTACTGTATATATATTTAAAGAAATCACCCAGGGTGTTGAGGCAGCTGTCCCATTGTTGGGATACGCGGTAAAATAATGCCGTCTGCGAAGAACTGACACTGTACACAAAATTGTCACCTTGCGAATTTCATCTGTTTGGGCCAGTAAATACATTTCTGAAGGGACAAAGTTTAATTCCGACGTGGAGGATTAGTGGCTTTTATGCTTCGTTTTATTGATGTTTTTATAAGCTTACTTCGTATAAGCGTATTTCGTCGTTCTTTTGTTGACAAAGACAGCAACATAGATCGTTTCTGACGATATTAAAAACAAGGTAATGGAGCTCACTATTAAAATATAATATACCCACGATGAAAAATATGACTCCAGTTTATTCGCAAAATAATCACTAATAGTGAGCGCGCGCAAAGCTTCCACACTTTACCGCATGGGCCATAAAACGTGAGCAGGAATCTCATTACAAAAGAAACAAACCTAGATGTTATTGGAGACCTAATAATAATGTTATTGACTCAACGTCCCTTTTAACTACTGCGACTTTTAGAGATGCCAGGGTGCCCGAATTTTGCTCAGAAACGAATGAATGAAAATCCACCGCCTGCTCCCAGTCTCCGACCGTGTCAGGAATGGAATGAATGAAGCCCCCATCTAGCGGCGAGGATATGAACTGTGCCAGTTGCCGAAGCCTGTCGCACTCCTCTGGGGCAATGATTAAATGAATGACAGTTGAAATGAAATGATAGTGGAGAGTGTTGCTGGAATGAAATTTTGACAAGGAAAACCGGAGTACCCGGAGAAAAACCTGTCTGCCTCCGGGATTTGAACCACGGACCCAGCGGTGAGAGGCCGGCGTGCTGCCGCCTAAGCCACGGAGGCTTCAGAAAAGAATAATAATAATAAATAATTATGATTTTGGTTTTACGCCCTTTTAAATACTCTGGGTTTTAGAGACGCCGGGGTGCCGGAATTTTGCACCAAAGGGGATCTTGAACGTGCCAGTAAATCTACTGACACGGCTACCTTACTTTCGCGCACCCTCAAATGCCACTTGACTGCGCCAGGATTCCGGCGTTTCCAAAAGCCGCAGTTGTTAAAAGGGACGTAAAACAAATAACATATCAGTAAACTGATTGATTGTCTAGCTTTCTATTGAAATTAATATCTCAACAGTCATGGAGATTACATTTGAGTTAATGTTGTTTGGCAACTCACCGGTTTTCATTTGACTGACCGTCATTTTAAGCCTAATTTCAATTATGAAACAAGATATTCATCAAAGAACATATAACCTGCTTTCTCCTAAATATGTGGATATACTTATAACACTTTGTCCTCACTCCTAAACCAATCACCTCTACCACCATGTATTTTTTTATATTGAAAATTAGCCTGTAAGTGTCAAAATCAATATTATATACTTTATGGTCATTGAATATCAAAACTACTAACTTACTGTAATGCATTCACGTCCATTAATCTCGATATAAAGCCTCCAAACTTAAGAATCTTTCGTTTTGGGTATATTTCCCTTTGAAAATCCGCGGCGATTACAGTAGGTTGGTGCTGCAACCTAGCAGTGAATTAATATATATCGTGTACCCCTTCTTAGGGTTCAATGAGCAGGCAGTTTAAAACAACCAGGAGGGATGGGATCCAGCTGGCAGTGCTTAAAGGTAATCGGAGCGCGGTCGTGGTTCGAAGTTGAACCATTACATAATTTCCAGACTTCAGGAGGCCAGGGATTTACAAAGCGGAATGTTTGGAACAATTACCCACGTAACTCACAATAAGACAGCACCGTAGAGAGGCATTGAGAAGGCTGTGGGTGATGACAAAGTGTATCTTGTATATATATTCTCTATTTCCTAAGTCTTCCGTTTATGTGCGATGCTGGGGCTGTGATTATTAATAAACGAGTGTATACATTAGCCTCTCCTTTGAGATAAATGGCATTTTATTTAGCATCTATGGAAATAACTCGTCCACATCATTTGTAAAAGAATTCAGTTAACGTTAGTCGGTTCCAAACCCCAATCGCCCACGTGAGATATTAATGCGCTAGCACAGAGCCAAACATGCCCATAACATCTTAGTGTTATTAACCGACGTAGATACAACGTGTTAGCAAATAATGTCTTGAAATAAACGATTTCTTTACTGCAGTACATCTTCATTATAAATCATTTCATACAAAGTTTATATTATTTCTATCAGTAGGCTATATCGCATGCAACATACTCAAACTACTTAAATATAGGACAGGCACAAGAGGTCAGCTCTCATATTGCCATGTGACAGAAACGGCTCAGCTCTTTTAAGTCACTCATACAGTAAAATATTATAATATTAAATTATAATGAATAACGGATCACGTCTTTTAGGATAGCTTAAACCACCCTAGGCTCGATAATCGGAATTGGTGGGTCTCAAAGCTATTGATTATAATGGTTGCATAATGCACACGGCCGCCATATTAAAATGGCACGACTGATGACCTTGTAGTTTGCTCACAAAACGCATCCTATAGAAAGGTACGTTGTTACCAAATTTGGTACAGTTCGGATGATTAGTTTAGTCATAATTTGATTTTACGTTTTGAACGTTTGAGTGGCGCCATTCAGTTTTGGTAAAAATGATGGCGATATAAAACATGACACTGAGGTACCCTTTGCTAGTGCTACCTCTGTACATAATTTCGTTCAATTCGGATCACCGAGTGCGAATTGATAGGGGGGGGGGGTACAGACATACAGAGTACACACACACTAACACACCACAGACAGACACACACTTTATGACCCTGTGTAGATCTCATAAGTCTCCTTTAATTTTTTGCAAAAATAGAAAGTAGGCTAAAAATAGGTTTATGAGATCACCTTTCGTCCGTGTGTGTATGTGTGTGTGCGTCCGTGTGTGTATCCCCCCCACCACCCCCCAGCCCCTAATAAAATCTAATCTATTAGAGCGATTTCAATGAGACTCATTAAAATCATAGTACTATATTGGCCGACCCTAAACGTGCCCTTCAAATTTTATTACATCTCACCAATCCAACTTGGCGCCTGTGCGAAACTATTACTGATAACACCCTGAATTATTGTACGGTGATAAAGGGCACTACTAAAAGTTCACCTATGTGATTTTCAAAAACCTGTTAACTACAAAACGAACATGGCGGCCAAGCAAATTTGAAGGATTTAAATAGACTTATCTCGTGATTTAACCATCTGAACACAGTGAAACTTGGTACAGAAAATGTCTATACACATTTTAATTCACTGACATCTAATTTAGTTCAATTGTTTACATAACCTCAAGATTGTGGCTGAGTGAAATTTTAAAATTATGTTTTTATTTCTTGTGTCCTAATCTTGCGATTGAAGTCAACATTTGAATAATGAACCAACAAATTATCTTCATCTAATAGTTCATAAACACGGCCTACTTTTATTAAAATCGAACATGGCGACCATCCAAAATATTTAGACGGTTCTCAATATCTACGAATCTATTACAGCAGTCAAACTGAAATTTTGTATGTTGATAGAGGCAAATAACATAAGTGGGATATATGAAAATAGGCTATATAGTTCTTCAAGGAACTACTTGTGGTATAGATGTGAAATCATCATCATGTATTGCTTTGGCGGGTTATTAAGGCCTACAAGAGAAGAAAAAAGAAACTGATTAAGAACTATAAAAGAACACAGTATATAAAAAACATAAATTAAAGGAAAGGAGGAAAGACGAAGTCAGTCACAACACTGGAGATATCTACTGCAGATGAGTGCCCATCTCTGCTGGTCTCTAGCGTCATTTTCGACCGCTGTCGGCTCCGCTTGCTTAAGGATTGTCAGAATTCGATCCTTCTATTGCGTCCTTGGACGTCTCCTTGGGGGTTTTGCATCAGGTTCGGAATGAAGGACTCGGTATGGGAGAGATCCATCAGCTCAAAGGATGTGGCAAAACCACTGCAGCCTCTTGTGTCCTAACAATCGGCCAGTGGGTGGCTTTCCAAACCGTTGGTACAGGTCCTCTTTTGTTCTTCGATCCCATTTCCCCTCTATGGCATTGTAGAGGGGGTCCATATATCTTCCGAAGAACCTTCCTCTCGAAGGCAAAAATTACTTCATCTGTTGATACTAACGTTGCCCAGGTTTCACAGCCATATAGATGTCAAATGTTAGTTAAAATTATGCTTTATTCTTATGTTATTCATGGAATTCCCTCGTAAAAGAGAAATTGTTTTTTAGCACGTTCATAAACTTGCTTCCTTTTATAATTCCGTACACCAAAAGATAATTTGCATAATGTGTCTACATTTTTCTCATTTTACTGCAACAATGGGAGCTCTGATGTATGGTAGCTGGAATTTAAAGGAGCCGCTAGGAGTCATGGGGGGTAGGAGACTTACGCTAGCTGTCATTGATGGAAGGGAATGTTGTTGTTTATGCTGCTATTTTAAGAGGCGGGCCACTACTGATTTCATATCTAACTTACATCGTAGTAGAAGAAATAATGGAGAGGAAAAATAACAAATTAATTAACACCGAAATTAAATGCCCTCAAAGAATGAGGATAGGTGGACTTTGAACGAAATAGAGCCATGAAAGACAGACAGAAAAGGAAAGGAGAAGGCAGAGTACCCCAAATTCACTGAAAACATGAGGAAGGGGAGGAGGGCAAACCGGACCTGGATAAAGAATCCTTCAGTGTTGCCAAATCCCAAGCTTACAAATCATGGGTCCTTGAGGGTGTAGAGATATCCGGGATGCACTCTGCGTCCTGGGCCTTCACACACTCTGCATTCTTTATGGCCAAGCACAGTGGGCAGGGGTCAATAGGTTACACATGGCAACCATCCGAAATATTTAGACGGCTCTCAATATCTACTAATCTATGACAGCAATTGAACTGAAATTTTGTATGTTGGTGAAGGCTATAGATATACGTTCTCCTATAGGTCTTTCAATAACCTGGTGAGTATGAATCTAACATGGCGGTGACGCGAAATTTAAATATTTAAATGGATGTTTCTAGCGATTTAGCCATCCAAGCGCAGTGAAACTTGGTACGGTAAATGCTTATATAAATTTTAATCCACTGACTTATATTTTATTTCAATTGTTTTCATAACTACAATATGGTGGCTGTGTGAAATTTTAAAATCTCGTTTTTATTCCTTGTGCCCTAATCATGCGATTGAAGTTTGAATAATACACCTACGCAATAATCTTCATGTAATAGTACATAACTCTATGGCCTACATATATTAATATCCAATATGGTGACCAACCGAAATATTTAGACTGTTCGCAATATTTACGATTCTATCACTGCAATCAAACTGAAATTTTGCATGTTGATAGAGGCAATTAACCTAAATAGAATATATGAAAATAGGCTGTTCATTTCTTCACGAAACTATGTATTTGTAATCTAGTTAGGATTTGGGTAGGAAATGACTGTGGCATTACGTTCGGTACCATCCCGGCATTTACCTGGAGTAGAAGTGGAAACCAGGATAAACCACTTCCAGGATGACTGAGATAGGAATAGAACCCACCTCATCTCATGTTTGCCTCAAGAGGCTGACTGTACCCCATTACGGCCCTCAGATCGGAATTAAGTTACTTGGTATAGCCGGGAATTGAACCCGAGCCACCGCGGTGACAAATGTTTAGTTCTACCGGCATTTATAGTGTGTTATTTATGGGGGGGGGGGTATTTGTAACTTATATATAATTCTCTTCAGCGTTCATGTTTGGTAATAGTGTAGCCCAGCCTCCACCATAAGGGAGAACAGCAAAAAAAAAAAAAAAAAAGCGACAAGGGTATGCTTGAATGAAATGATAGTAATTGAGAGCAGAAATTATACTGAATAATGAGTGGGAAGTGGGCAAAGGGTTGTACCACCAGAACATCAGAGGTTAACAGATATTAAAATGTATTTAAATATAGTTTGGAACAGTTAACATAGATTACACTTTTCAACAACGACATTTTTACATAAACAAAAATACCCAATCCTTATAGATTTTGGTACACTGAATTCGAAAATGACAATTTTCGTCTATTAGCTCCCATTTTCGTGCTATATAAAGTTTGTTTCGTCCTTATTTCTGTATGGAATCTAAACTGCTCCTTTTTGTAGTGTAACAATTACGTGAGTTTTTGAGTTACCGTGTGGAATCTAAACTTCTGTTATAATACCCCGCAAATGTGCTAATAACCCCAACAATTTTTTTTTCCCATTATAATACGTGAAGGACATAAAAGTTTCAATAACTTCCAAACCTGAGCTAATCTAGATTTTTAGTTGTCATTTTCAACTTCAGCACACACAAATTCATATAAATCAACTATTTTTGCCTTGGTGAAAAACAAAAAGTTAAAAAAAATAAAAAATATATCCGTAAACTTTACGCTGAAATTACAAAATTGTACATTGGCAAATAGGAAGGGTCTGAACACAGAAGCTCTTGTAGGAAATGTCAAGAATGTGATTTTAAATAGCAAAGGGATGAGCCCTGAAATAGTTGACACTGGAAAATAATTGAACTAAATTCTTTTCAAAGTTTCTGAAGAGTATTGACTTGGATAGACTATATGCGAGAAAACATCAACTTATGTATTTCTTTGTAGTAGTTCTTTACTTGAAAAAGATAGCGAGTTAGTTTCACCCAATGTTTTATGGAAGCCAATGGACTTCAGCGTATTATGCATTCTGGTGTTGGCAAAGGAGCCTCAATAAATTTCACTTAAGCGAGCTTGGGGATTAACATGCTCAATTTGAGTGAACGTGCTAAAAAGTGGGTGGCTAAAGTTGATAGTCATGTCTCTCTATTCCAGAACTACGAAGTTGACTTGCTATGTGGTGAAAGTTAATTACTGTCGTCACAACAAAAGCAGGGAGAGGGTAATGGAACTGTGTCAGTAACTTACGTGAACAAACTTTTACTGAGTGCATAGCACCTCTTCATTATGGAGCACTACAGGCTATGTACGAGAGGCGATCGGAAAATAAGTTTCTTAAAGGTATGAATAATTATTATTAGGCGGCGGTGTCTTCGTCTTTTTTATCTTCTTTTTCGCGAATGGGTCTCTTAGGACCAGGCGGAATCAACTCTTCTTCGTCTTCCTTTTAGCCCAGTACCCTTTCATACGCAACGAGTGGGTGTGTTTTCGTTGCTCAGACCATGTTTGTTGTTTTGTCTTTCGCTTGCTTCCTTGAAACCTCTTGTCTGTGTGATTTTTAGCCTACTTTTCACATTTTGCAAAAATGAGGAAAAAGTAGACTTATGAGATCGGGCAAATGTGTGTCTGTCTGTCTGTCTGTCTGTCCTTTTGTCTGTCTGGCTGTGTGTGGGTGTCCCCCTATCAACTCCTAAACGGCTGCAGCAATCGAAACAAAATTTGGTAGGAGTAAAGATCTATACCTGAATATCTCACGCCCATATTTGAAAATGATGTCAGTGCTACCAACTGCTGAAAAATTGCAATTGTAATTTGAGCTCCATGTTGAATATCTTTGAAGGTATGAATGGGAGCTATTTCAAAATTGGCACACGTATAGATAATAATATTGCAGTTTAATTTCCAGGAGGCCATACATGGCAGTGTTGCCAAAATGATTATAAGCCTGCTGATAAGTTCAAATTTTAAATGCATATAACTTCTACACTATCAATTGGATTTCAACCAAATTTCATATGTGCAATGTGTACATAAACAGATATGACTAAGCGTATTCTTAAGACCCATCAGGGCTACCAACTGTTAATAAATGCTCTCATTTAAAAAAAAATCCAAATACCCATATATCAGAAAGTATGCAAGCCGACAGCTTTAAACTATGCACACGTATAGTACCTGACATTCTATATGAATTCGGAGTAACTTATATGCGTCAGTGCTACCAACATGATTCTAAGCCTACTGAGAGGTCCAAATTTACATACATGTAACTTCTATACTATCATTTTGATTTCAACCAAATTTCGTATGTGCTATGTGTACCACACCAGATATGACAATGCCGATTCTTAAGTGTAACCAGGGCTGCCAACTGTTAATAAATACTGTCTCTATTTTTGTTGCCCTAATATCAATCTATCAGAAATTATACAAGCCAATAGCTCTAAACTTTGCACACGTATAGTACCTGGCATAATATACTAATTTGGAGTAATTAATATAGGCCTACGCCAGTGCTGCCAACATGATTCTAAGCTCGCTGATTGGTCCAATTTTAAAATGCATGTAACTTCTATACTAACTAATGGATTTCATTCAAAATTGACACCAATAGATCATATTATTTCTGATTATTTCAGACCAATACATGTATGCCGTTGTTGCCAACATGATTTTACGCGCGTTGTTAGATCCAATGTTTAACTGCATGTAACGTCCATGCTATCCATTGGACTTCAACCAAATTTTGTATTCTGTACCTTAAGAGATTGAACTCAGAATATATTCAGTCACCAGGGCTGTCAACTGTAGTTCTCTATTAGGCTACATTATGCCAGGTATACAGTATTTCGAAATTAGAAATTTCGATATTACCAACTTAATTTCGTCATTATTCTAGATAGATCCATATAGATTAATCATTGGCATGAATCTTAAATTTTAAGAAAAGTTGGCTCTTTAGTTCTTCACGGAACTTCTTGTTCTGATTGCTATTTGGTCTTGTAAATTTGGTGACCCTAATTCTTTGATATCTTCCTCCGTTTTTGTATCAATTAGGTCTGGCCATCTTATTCTTTAAGAATGTATGAATTCTATGTTTTAGCCTGTTGGATCCCATTCTTTCTATGTGACCCATGAATTAGAATCTTCGTATGCGCATTGAATCTGAGAGTTTGGGAATCTGTTGGTAGATTTCTTCATTTGGTTTTTGACAATGTATTTCATTCTTGATTCTTGGTCCTAGAATATTCCTCATTATATTGCGTTATTTAATTTCTAATAAGCATTTTAGAGTCTTATGCTGGAGAGTAAGTGTTTCGGATGCGTAAAGGGCTTCCGGTTTGACACTGCTGCATAGTGTCTGATTTTACAGCTCCAAGAAAGGCATTTTTGTTGTAAATATTCTTTTACAGTTAAAATGCAGTTTCCATTTTCCAAAGCCTTGAATGAATGGATTTCTTCCCACTGCAATTTTCAGTGATCCATTTCCCGAGATATTTAAGTTCTGTAGTACGGAAGATGGTATTGTTGCCTATTTTCAGTTCATGTGGAACCGGGTGAGTTAGCCGTGGTCGTTACGGCATGACTGCTGGCAGTCACTCACATCCGGGAGGCGAAGAGGTTCGAATCCCCCCGCCGGCAACCTTGAAGATGGTCTTCTGTGATTTCCCATCTTCCTTCCTGGCAAATGCCGGGGATGGTCCCTAACTATAGGCCACAGCCGCTACCTTCCACCTCATCGTCCTTACATTCCAACTTCCCTCCACAAAGGTACTTGTAGCTCACCCATTGGGTGTCCGTCTCGAAGCAGCTACAAAACTGGCGAGCCGAACATGTCCTTGGACACTCCCGACACTCAAAGCTATACGCTAAAAATAAAAATAATTAAAAAAAGTTCATGTGGAGCCGTTTTGATATCTGTCGCAAATGTTGTTTTTTACATACGAAATTCTTAAGCTGCTCTTGTAATATTTCAAGTTTTTTCTGTGCATCTGGAATATATTTAGCAACTAGCAGTAGTACCCGGCTTCGCCCGGTGGAATGATGATAATGTATCAAAGTCTACTTAGAAATATAAAGGACATAAAATTTGGGTCATTCCCCCCCCCCCCAAAGACAATGAGGGCGTAATATCTAGGTCATTTGCCCTTTTGATAAGGATGATAATGAAAACTACTGTTGAATTGACACGTCAAACTTACAAACTACCGGAATAGAAATACATATTTCAAAATTCACAGGCGAGGAAGACTTATTGTGTGTGGTGATTAACGGTGTAATGGGCGTAACATCTAGGTCATTTGCCCTTATGATGAGGATGATGAGGGGAACTACTACCTGTATTGAATTGACACTTCAACTTATAATGTACACAATGTACTGTAATAAAAATAAATATTTTAAAAATCACAGTCGAGAAAGACTTTATGCGGCGGTATGATGCGCGTAACATCTAGGTCATTTGCACTTATGATGATGATAATAGTAAGGTAATGAAAAAATGACTACTAAACGAACATGGTGTAATTTACAACTGATATAGGTAATTCAGATGTCTAGCTTCGATGTCTTCCAAAGTGTCAACCTTATTTTCTGGCTTAGGCCTGTACTCGATGCGTCTAGTGAAAGAGCTTATGGCGTACTGCTCGGCAAAGAAAATGGGTCCAAGCTGCACGAACCTGAGATGATCGTAGATGATGACGAAATACGATGACACACGTTCGGGGTTCCCCATCGTATTTAGATTGGCCGGGGAATCACTCACTCTTTCGCAACACCACAGTGGCTTGAGCAACGGCCCTGTGCTGGCATCAGTATAGACAGCTCTGGAAAGTCCTCTCATGTCACCTCGCGATGAATCAGCAAGCTATTCTCACAACGCCACCCCCCCCCCCCCCCAGAGTCTCACAACTTGTGGGACGTGGGTTGGCGACCACCGGACCCCAGCTGAGTCTGGCATCGCTTCTACTTCCTGGTGCCAGGCTCCTTTCAGTTCTCTTTCCTGTCGGCCTCCCTTGGTCAACTCTTGTTCTCTTCCGACCCCGACTGTATTAGGGCATCCAATGGGCTAGGGAGTCTTTCAATTTCCCGCTTAATTGGTCGTTGTCTCATCTTTCCTGATGCCCTCATTCTTCGAGGGGTCTGCTTTCTATTCCGTTTCATTATATCTCCTGTCTTCTGCTCAAGGCCCTCAAAGAGGCAGGTTGTGTGTAGCCCCACCATTTCTGGTACACCCTCAAGGGCTCATGGCGGGTGAGTTAGGAAGCTGGCAACCCCGAGGAATTCCTGAGCTAAATGCAGGGAATGGAGAGGTATGTCAGAAATTTAAAGTGGACAGTGATACTCATTGGGTTCCAAAGAGTAAGTATACAAATTTTGATCCAGATTGGTGAAACGATGTAGATTTGTGACAAAGGGTCTAAATACAGGGAATGGAGTGCTCTGTACGAAAATTCAAGCAGACAGTGTTACTCGTCGGGTTCCAAAGGGTAAGTAACTTACATAAAGATTGGTTGAGATAGGTGAAACTATGTAGATTTTTGCCAAAGAGCCTAAATGCGGTAAATGGAATGGTCTATCTGAAATTTCATGTAGAAAGTGTTACACGTCGGGTTCCAAAGGGTGAGTATGTAAAATTTGGCTCAGATCGGTGAAACAGGGTAGATTTTGCCAAAGGGCCTAAATGCAGGAAATTGAGTTGCATGTCCAAAGTTTTAAGTGGACAGTGTTACTCGTCGGGTTCCAAAGGGTAAGTATACAAATTTAGGTTCAGATCGGTGAAACGATGTAGATATGTGCAAAAGGGCTTAACAGGGAATTGAGTGGTCTGTCTGAAATTCCAAGTGGACAGTGTTACTCATCGGGTTCCAAAGGGTGAGTATACACGTTTTGTTTTCGATCGGTGAACGATGTAGATTTGTGCCTAAGGGCCTAAATGCGGGGAATGGAGTGGTCTGTCCGAAATTTCGAGTGGACAGTGTTACTCGTCGAGTTGCAAAGGGTAATTATTTGAGATCGGTGAAACGGTGTAGTTTTGTGCCAAAGGACCAAAAAGCAGGGAATAGTGTGGTCAGTCCGAAATTTAAAGTGAACAGTGTTACTTGTCGGGTTCCAAAGTATGTAAAATTTGGGTCAGATTGGTGAAACGGTGTGGATTTGTGCCAAACGGCCTAAAAGCAGGGGTTGGAGTGGCCTCTCCGCAATTCCAAGCAGACTGTGTTCGTCGCAGTGTTCCAAAAGGTAAATATACAAATTGTGGTTGAGATCGGTGAAACGGTGTAGATTTGGGCCAAAGGGCCTAAATGCAGGGAATGGAGTGTTCTCTCCGCAATTTCAAGCAAACAGTGTTACACGCAGGGTTCCAAAGGGTAAGTATACAGATTTTGGTTCTGATCGGTGAAACGGTGTAGATTTGTGCCAAAGGGCCTAAATGCAGGGAATGGAGTGGTTTGTCCGCAATTTCAAGCAGACAGTAATACTCGCAGGGTACCAAAGGATAAGAATCCGAATGTTGGTTCTGATCGGTGAAACGGTGTAGATTTGTGCCAAAGGACCTAAATGCAGGGAATGGGGTGGTCTGTCCGAAATTTTAAGTGGACAGTGTTACTCGCAGGGCTCCAAAGGGTAAGTATACAAATTTTGGTTCAGATCGGTGAAACGGAGTAGATTTGTTCCAAAGGGCCTAAATGCAGGGAATGGAGTGGTCTTTCCGCAATTTCAAGCAGACAGTGTTTCTCGCAGGGTACCAAAGGGTAAGAATACGAATTTTGGTTCTGATCGGTGAAACGGTGTAGATTTGGACCAAAGGGCCTGAATGCAGGAAATGGGGTGGTCTGTCCGAAATTTTAAGTGGACAGTGTTACTCGCAGGGTTCCAAAGGGTAAGTATACAAATTTTGGTTCAGATCGATGAAACGGTGTAGATTCGTGCCAAAGGGCCTAAATGCTGGGGATGGCGTAGCCTCTCCGCAATTTAAAGCAGACAGTGTTAGAATGCTGGGAATGGAGTGGTCTGTCCGCAATTTCAAGCAGACAGTGTTACTCGCAGGGTTTCAAGGGGGAAGTATACACATTTTGGTTTGATCGGTGAAACGGTGTAGATTTGTTCCAAAGGGCCTAAATGCAGGGAATGGAGTGGTCTGTCCGCAATTTCAAGCAGACAGTGTTTCTCGCAGGGTACCAAAGGGTAAGAATACGAATTTTGGTTCTGATCGGTGAAACGGTGTAGATTTGGACCAAAGGGCCTGAATGCAGGAAATGGGGTGGTCTGTCCGAAATTTTAAGTGGACAGTGTTACTCGCAGGGTTCCAAAGGGTAAGTATACAAATTTTGGTTCAGATCGATGAAACGGTGTAGATTCGTGCCAAAGGGCCTAAATGCAGGGGATGGCGTAGCCTCTCCGCAATTTAAAGCAGACAGTGTTAGAATGCTGGGAATGGAGTGGTCTGTCCGCAATTTCAAGCAGACAGTGTTACTCGCAGGGTTTCAAGGGGGAAGTATACACATTTTGGTCTGATCGGTGAAACGGTGTAGATTTGTTCCAAAGGGCCTAAATGCAGGGAATGGAGTGGTCTGTCCGCAATTTCAAGCAGACAGTGTTTCTCGCAGGGTACCAAAGGGTAAGAATACGAATTTTGGTTCTGATCGGTGAAACGGTGTAGATTTGGACCAAAGGGCCTGAATGCAGGAAATGGGGTGGTCTGTCTGAAATTTTAAGTGGACAGTGTTACTCGCAGGGTTTCAAAGGGTAAGTATACAAATTTTGGTTCAGATCGATGGAACGGTGTAGATTTGTGCCAAAGGGCCTAAATGCAGGGGATGGAGTAGCCTCTCCGCAATTTAAAGCAGACAGTGTTAGTCGCAGTGTTCCGAAGGGTAAATATACAATTTTTTGTTGAGATCGGTGAAACGGTTTAGATTTGGGACAAAGGGCCTAAATGCAGGGAATGGAATGGTCTGTCCGCAATTTCAAGCAGACAGTGTTACTCGCAGGGTTCCAAAGGGTAAGTATACAAATTTTGGTTCAAATCGGTGAAACGGTGTAGATTTGGACCAAAGGGCCTAAATGCAGGGAATGGGGTGGTCTGTCCGAAATTTTAAGTAGACAGTGTTACTCGCAGTGTTCCAAAGGGTAGGTATACAAATTTTGGTGCAGATCGGTGAAACGGTGTAGATTTGTGCAAAAGGGCCTAAATGCAGGGAATGGGGTGGTCTGTCCGAAATTTAAAGTTGACAGGGTTACCCGCAGGGTTCCAAAGGGTATGTATACAAATTTTGGTTCAGATCGGTGAAACGGTGTAGATTTGTATACATAACAGACAGACAGACAGACAGACAGACAGACAAACATTGTGCTTTATATATATAGACTAGCAGTAGTACCCGGCTTCGCCCGGTGGAATGATGATAATGTTTTAAGGTCTCCTTAGAAATATAATGGACTTAAAATCTAAGTCATTTGCCCCCAAAGACAATGAGGGAGTAATATCTAGGTCATTTGCCCTTTTGATAAGGATGATAATAAAAACTACTGTTGAATTGACACGTCAAACTTACAAACTACCGTAATAGAAATACATATTTCAAAATTCACAGGCGAGGAAGACTTATTGTGTGTGGTGATTAATGGTGGTGTAATGGGCGTAACATCTACTGTAGGTCATTTGCTCTTATGATGAGGATGATAAGGGAAACTACTACCGGTATTGAATTGATACTTCAACGTATAATGTACACAATGTACTGTAATAAAAATAACTATATGGCGGCTTCGGTGGCGTATTTGGTAGCATGCTGAGCTTCTATTCCCAAGATAGCGGGTTCAAACCCGGCCGAAGCCGTCGGATATTTTAAGAGCGTTAAAAATCCGTCAGTATGCCTTTCTTCGGAGGGGAAGTAAAGCCGGCGGTCCCATGTCAGATTTATGGCATGTTAAAGAACCTTCCACTAATTACACCTGTGTGAAGCTAAATTGGATAGGTAAACAACGCTCATAGATGTCTACGTCCGTTGCCAAGAGCCGACTGCAGTGGCGTCTAGTAGCTAAGTTCCGAACTTGGCCTAGTAGTCGTTAACGGTGGCGCTTAGTGGCAAAAGTACGAACTATTTGAAGAATTCTAAGTTGCAGTTTGTACTTAAATTAAAAAACAGATAACACACACTAATACAGTCATCACAATTTACACCGGTTATCAGACAGATTCTTCACACACCCAAAGTACACGGGGCTACATGACCGCGTTGTCGCGGCCCCTAAACTTAAGAACCAACCAACCAAAAATAAATATTTTAAAAATCACAGTCGAGAAAGACTTTATGCGGCGGTGATTATTGGTATGATGCGCGTAACATCTAGGTCATTTGCACTTATGATGATAATAATAAGGTAATGAAAAAATGACTACTAAACGAACATGGTGTTATTTTAAAACTGATATAGGTAATTCAGGTGTCTAGCTTCGATGTCTTCCAAAGTCTAAACCTTATTTTCTGGCTTAGGCCTGTACTGGATGCGTCTAGTGATAGAGCGTACTGCTCGGCAAAGACAAAGAATATAGGTCCAAGCTGCACGAACCTGAGATGATCGCAGATGATGACGAAATATGATGACACACGTTCGGGGTTCCCCGTCCTATACAGATTGACCGGGAATCACTCACTGTTTCGCAACGGCCCTGTGCTGGCATCAGCATAGACAGCAGGAGATAACACGGCGGGCTCTGGAAAGTACTCTCAAGTCACCTCGCGATGAATCAGCAAGCTATTCTCACAACTGACCCCCCCCCCCAGGGTCTCACAACTTGTGGGACGTCGGTTGGCGACCATGGAACCCCAGCTGAGTCTGACATAGCTTCTACTTCCTGGTGCCGGGCTCATTTCAGTTCTCTTTCCTGTCGGCCTCCCTTGGTCAACTCTTGTTCTCTTCCGACCCAGACTGTATTAGGGTATCCGAGGGCTAGGGAGTCTTTCAATTTCCCGCCTTAATTGGCTTTGTCTCATCTTTCCTGATACCCTCATTCTTCGAGGGGTCTACCTTCTTTTCCTTTTCATAATATCTCCTGTCTTCTGCTCAAGGCCCTCAAAGAGGCAGGGTGTATGTAGACCCACCACTTCTGGTACACCCTCTAGGGCTCATGACTGGTGAGTTAGGAAGCTGGCAACCCCGAGGAATTCCTGAGCTACATGCAGGGAATGGAGTGGTATGTCAGAAATTTCAAGTGGACAGTGTTACGCATCGGGTTCCAAGGGGTAAGTATACACACTTTGTTTTCGATCGGTGAACGATGTAGATTTGTACCAAAGGGCCTTAATGCGGGAAATGGAGTGGTCTGTCCGAAATTTCGAGTGGACAGTGTTACTCGTCGAGTTCCAAACGGTAATTATGTAAAATCTGGTTGAGATCGGTGAAACGGTGTAGTTTTGTGCCAAGGGCCGAAATGCAGGGAATGGAGTGGCCTGTCCAAATTATAAAGTGGACAGTGTTACTCATCGGGTTCCAAAGGGTAAGTATACACATTTTGTTTCCGATCGGTGAACGATGTAGATTTGTGCCAAAGGGCCTAAATGCGTGGAATGGAGTGGTCTGTCCGAAATTTCGAGTGGACAGTGTTACTCGTCGAGTTCCAAAGGGTAATTATGTAAAATCTGGCTGAGATCGGTGAAACGGTGTAGTTTTCTGCCAAAGGGTCAAAAAGCAGGGAATAGTGTGGTCTGTCCGAAATTTAAAGTGAACAGTGTTACTTGTCGGGTTCTACGGGTAAGTATATAAAATTGGGGTCAGAACGGTGAAACGGTGTAGATTTGTGCCAAACAGCCTAAATGCAAGGGATGGAGTGGCCTCGCCGCAATTTCAAGCAAACAGTGTTAGTCGCAGTGTTCCAAAGGGTAAATATACAAATTTTGGTTGAGATCAGTGAAACGGTGTAGATTTGGGACAAAGGGCCTAAATGCAGGGAATGGGGTGGTATGTCCGCTATTTCAAGCAGACAGTGTTACTCGCTGGATACCAAAGGGTAAGTTTCCGAATATTGGTTCTGATCGGTGAAACGGTGTAGATTTGTGCCAAAGTGCCTAAATGCAGGGAATGGGGTGGTCTGTCCGAAATTTTAAGTGGACAGTGTTACTCGCAGGGTTCCAAAGGGTAAGTATACAAATTTTGGTTGAGATCGGTGGAATGGTGTAGATTTGGGCCAAAGGGCCTAAATGCAGGGAATGGAGTGGTCTGTCCGCAATTTCAAGCAGACACTGTTACTCGCAGGGCACCAAAGGGTATGAATACGAATTTTGGTTCTGATCGGTGAAACGGTGTAGATTTGGACCAAAGGGCCTAAATGCAGGGAATGGGGTGGTCTGTCCGCAATTTCAAGCAGACAGTGTTAGTCGCAGTGTTCCAAAGGGTAAATATACAAATTTTGGTTGAGATCGGTGGAACGGTGTAGATTTGGGCCAAAGGGCCTAAATGCAGGGAATGGAGTGGTCTGTCCGCAATTTCAAGCAGACAGTGTTACTCGCAGGGTTCCAAAGGGTAAGTTTCCGAATATTGGTTCAGATCGGTGAAACGATGTGGATTTGTGCTAAAGGGCCTAAATGCAGGGGATGGAGTAGCCTCTCCGCAATTTCAAGCAGACAGTGTTAGTCGCAGTGTTCCAAAGGGTAAATATGCAAATTTTGGTTGAGATCGGTGGAACGGTGTAGATTTGGGCCAAAGGGCCTAAATGCAGGGAATGGAGTGATATGTCCGCAATTTCAAGCAGACAGTGTTACTCGCAGGGTTCCAAAGGGTAAGTATACACATTTTGGTTCAGATCGGTGACACGGTGTAGATTTGTGCAAAAAGGACCTAAATGCAGGGAATGGCGTGGTCTGTCCGAAATTTCAAGCAGACAGTGTTAGTCGCAGTGTTCCATAGGGTAAATATACAAATTTTGGTTGAGATCGGTGAAACAGTGTAGATTAGGGCCAAAGGGCCTAAATGCAGGGAATGGAGTGGTCTGTCCGCAATTTCAAGCAGACACTGTTACTCGCAGGGCACCAAAGGGTATGAATACGAATTTTGGTTCTGATCGGTGAAACGGTGTAGATTTGGACCAAAGGGCCTAAATGCAGGGAATGGGGTGGTCTGTCCGCAATTTCAAGCAGACAGTGTTAGTCGCAGTGTTCCAAAGGGTAAATATACAAATTTTGGTTGAGATCGGTGGAACGGTGTAGATTTGGGCCAAAGGGCCTAAATGCAGGGAATGGAGTGGTCTGTCCGCAATTTCAAGCAGACAGTGTTACTCGCAGGGTTCCAAAGGGTAAGTTTCCGAATATTGGTTCAGATCGGTGAAACGATGTGGATTTGTGCTAAAGGGCCTAAATGCAGGGGATGGAGTAGCCTCTCCGCAATTTCAAGCAGACAGTGTTAGTCGCAGTGTTCCAAAGGGTAAATATGCAAATTTTGGTTGAGATCGGTGGAACGGTGTAGATTTGGGCCAAAGGGCCTAAATGCAGGGAATGGAGTGATATGTCCGCAATTTCAAGCAGACAGTGTTACTCGCAGGGTTCCAAAGGGTAAGTATACACATTTTGGTTCAGATCGGTGACACGGTGTAGATTTGTGCAAAAAGGACCTAAATGCAGGGAATGGCGTGGTCTGTCCGAAATTTCAAGCAGACAGTGTTAGTCGCAGTGTTCCATAGGGTAAATATACAAATTTTGGTTGAGATCGGTGAAACGGTGTAGATTTGGGACAAAGGGCCTAAATGCAGGGAATGGATTGGTCTGTCCGCAATTTCAAGCAGACACTGTTACTCGCAGGGCACCAAAGGGTAAGAATACGAATTTTGGTTCTGATTTGTGAAACGGTGTAGATTTGGACCAAAGGGCCTAAATGCAGGGAATGGGGTGGTCTGTCCGAAATTTTAAGTGGTCAGTGTTACTCGCAGGGTTCCAAAGGGTAAATATACAAATTTTGGTTGAGATCGGTGAAACGGTGTGGATTTGGACCAAAGGGCCTAAATGCAGGGAATGGGGTGGTCTGTCCGAAATTTCAAGTGGACAGTGTTACTTGCAGGGTTCCAAAGAATAAATATACAACTTTTGGTTCAGATCGGTGAAACGGTGTAGATTTGTGCAAAAGGGCCTAAATGCAGGGCATGGGGTGGTCTGTCCGAAATTTAATTTTGACAGGGTTACCCGCAGGGTTCCAAAGGGTAAGTATACAAATTTTGGTTCAGATCGGTGAAACGGTGTAGATTTGTATACATAACAGACAGACAGACAGACAGACAGACAGACAGACAGACAGACAAACTTTGTGCTTTATATATATAGAAGAAGATTAGTGCCATATCATCGGCAAAGGCAAGAAAGTGTAGTTTTATACCTTCGAGTTTTGGACCTAGTCCAATTCCCGAACAATGTTTTCAAGGATGTAGTTGAATATTAATGGAGATAGTCCATCCCCTTGTCGCACTCCTATTTTTATTTTAAATTCTTTTTGCTCAGTCTATATATATAAAGCACAATGTTTGTCTGTCTGTCTGTCTGTCTGTTATGTATACAAATCTACACCGTTTCACCGATCTGAACCAAAATTTGTATACATACCCTTTGGAACCCTGCGGGTAACCCTGTCAACTTTAAATTTCGGACAGACCACCCCATTCCCTGCATTTAGGCCCTTTTGCACAAATCTACACCGTTTCACCGATCTGCACCAAAATTTGTATACAACCATTTGGAACACTGCGAGTAACAATGTCTACTTAAAATTTCGGACAGACCACCCCATTCCCTGCATTTAGGCCCTTTGGTCCAAATCTACACCGTTTCACCGATTTGAACCAAAATTTGTATACTTACCCTTTGGAACCCTGCGAGTAACACTGTCTGCTTGAAATTGCGGACAGACCATTCCATTCCCTGCATTTAGGCCCTTTGTCCCAAATCTAAACCGTTTCACCGATCTCAACAAAAAATTGTATATTTACCCTTCGGAACACTGCGACTAACACTGTCTGCTTTAAATTGCGGAGAGGCTACTCCATCCCCTGCATTTAGGCCCTTTGGCACAAATCTACACCGTTTCATCGATCTGAACCAAAATTTGTATACTTACCCTTTGAAACCCTGCGAGTAACACTGTCCACTTAAAATTTCAGACAGACCACCCCATTTCCTGCATTCAGGCCCTTTGGTCCAAATCTACACCGTTTCACCGATCAGAACCAAAATTCGTATTCTTACCCTTTGGTACCCTGCGAGAAACACTGTCTGCTTGAAATTGTGGACAGACCACTCCATTCCCTGCATTTAGGCCCTTTGGAACAAATCTACACCGTTTCACCGATCAAACCAAAATGTGTATACTTCCCCCTTGAAACCCTGCGAGTAACACTGTCTGCTTGAAATTGCGGACAGACCACTCCATTCCCAGCATTCTAACACTGTCTGCTTTAAATTGCGGAGAGGCTACGCCATCCCCTGCATTTAGGCCCTTTGGCACGAATCTACACCGTTTCATCGATCTGAACCAAAATTTGTATACTTACCCTTTGGAACCCTGCGAGTAACACTGTCCACTTAAAATTTCGGACAGACCACCCCATTTCCTGCATTCAGGCCCTTTGGTCCAAATCTACACCGTTTCACCGATCAGAACCAAAATTCGTATTCTTACCCTTTGGTACCCTGCGAGAAACACTGTCTGCTTGAAATTGCGGAAAGACCACTCCATTCCCTGCATTTAGGCCCTTTGGAACAAATCTACTCCGTTTCACCGATCTGAACCAAAATTTGTATACTTACCCTTTGGAGCCCTGCGAGTAACACTGTCCACTTAAAATTTCGGACAGACCACCCCATTCCCTGCATTTAGGTCCTTTGGCACAAATCTACACCGTTTCACCGATCAGAACCAACATTCGGATTCTTATCCTTTGGTACCCTGCGAGTATTACTGTCTGCTTGAAATTGCGGACAAACCACTCCATTCCCTGCATTTAGGCCCTTTGGCACAAATCTACACCGTTTCACCGATCAGAACCAAAATCTGTATACTTACCCTTTGGAACCCTGCGTGTAACACTGTCTGCTTGAAATTGCGGAGAGAACACTCCATTCCCTGCATTTAGGCCCTTTGGCCCAAATCTACACCGTTTCATCGATCTCAACCACAATTTGTATATTTACCTTTTGGAACACTGCGACGAACACAGTCTGCTTGGAATTGCGGAGAGGCCACTCCAACCCCTGCATTTAGGCCGTTTGGCACAAATCCACACCGTTTCACCAATCTGACCCAAATTTTACATACTTTGGAACCCGACAAGTAACACTGTTCACTTTAAATTTCGGACTGACCACACTATTCCCTGCTTTTTGGCCCTTTGGCACAAAACTACACCGTTTCACCGATCTCAAATAATTACCCTTTGCAACTCGACGAGTAACACTGTCCACTCGAAATTTCGGACAGACCACTCCATTCCCCGCATTTAGGCCCTTAGGCACAAATCTACATCGTTCACCGATCGAAAACAAAACGTGTATACTCACCCTTTGGAACCCGATGAGTAACACTGTCCACTTGGAATTTCAGACAGACCACTCAATTCCCTGTTAAGCCCATTTGCACATATCTACATCGTTTCACCGATCTGAACCTAAATTTGTATACTTACCCTTTGGAACCCGACGAGTAACACTGTCCACTTAAAACTTTGGACATGCAACTCAATTTCCTGCATTTAGGCCCTTTGGCAAAATCTACCCTGTTTCACCGATCTGAGCCAAATTTTACATACTCACCCTTTGGAACCCGACGTGTAACACTTTCTACATGAAATTTCAGATAGACCATTCCATTTACCGCATTTAGGCTCTTTGGCAAAAATCTACATAGTTTCACCTATCTCAACCAATCTTTATGTAAGTTACTTACCCTTTGGAACCCGACGAGTAACACTGTCTGCTTGAATTTTCGTACAGAGCACTCCATTCCCTGTATTTAGACCCTTTGTCACAAATCTACATCGTTTCACCAATCTGGATCAAAATTTGTATACTTACTCTTTGGAACCCAATGAGTATCACTGTCCACTTTAAATTTCTGACATACCTCTCCATTCCCTGCATTTAGCTCAGGAATTCCTCGGGGTTGCCAGCTTCCTAACTCACCCGCCATGAGCCCTTGAGGGTGTACCAGAAATGGTGGGGCTACACACAACCTGCCTCTTTGAGGGCCTTGAGCAGAAGACAGGAGATATAATGAAACGGAATAGAAAGCAGACCTTTCGAAGAATGAGGGCATCAGGAAAGATGAGACAACGGCCAATTAAGCGGGAAATTGAAAGACTCCCTAGCCCATTGGATGCCCTAATACAGTCGGGGTCGGAAGAGAACAAGAGTTGACCAAGGGAGGCCGACAGGAAAGAGAACTGAAAGGAGCCTGGCACCAGGAAGTAGAAGCGATGCCAGACTCAGCTGGGGTCCGGTGGTCGCCAACCCACGTCCCACAAGTTGTGAGACTCTGGGGGGGGGGGGGTGGCGTTGTGAGAATAGCTTGCTGATTCATCGCGAGGTGACATGAGAGGACTTTCCAGAGCTGTCTATACTGATGCCAGCACAGGGCCGTTGCTCAAGCCACTGTGGTGTTGCGAAAGAGTGAGTGATTCCCCGGCCAATCTAAATACGATGGGGAACCCCGAACGTGTGTCATCGTATTTCGTCATCATCTACGATCATCTCAGGTTCGTGCAGCTTGGACCCATTTTCTTTGCCGAGCAGTACGCCATAAGCTCTTTCACTAGACGCATCGAGTACAGGCCTAAGCCAGAAAATAAGGTTGACACTTTGGAAGACATCGAAGCTAGACATCTGAATTACCTATATCAGTTGTAAATTACACCATGTTCGTTTAGTAGTCATTTTTTCATTACCTTACTATTATCATCATCATAAGTGCAAATGACCTAGATGTTACGCGCATCATACCGCCGCATAAAGTCTTTCTCGACTGTGATTTTTAAAATATTTATTTTTATTACAGTACATTGTGTACATTATAAGTTGAAGTGTCAATTCAATACAGGTAGTAGTTCCCCTCATCATCCTCATCATAAGGGCAAATGACCTAGATGTTACGCCCATTACACCGTTAATCACCACACACAATAAGTCTTCCTCGCCTGTGAATTTTGAAATATGTATTTCTATTCCGGTAGTTTGTAAGTTTGACGTGTCAATTCAACAGTAGTTTTCATTATCATCCTTATCAAAAGGGCAAATGACCTAGATATTACGCCCTCATTGTCTTTGGGGGGGGGGGATGACCTAGATTTTATGTCCATTATATTTCTAAGTAGACTTTGATACATTATCATCATTCCACCGGGCGAAGCCGGGTACTACTGCTAGTTCACCTATAAACTTTACTTTGGAGTTAGTATCCGTGAGTGTTTCTTTGATGATGTTTGTTGTCTTTCGATTTACTCTGAATTCTGCTAGAACTTCGAAGGGAGATTCTCTGTCTATACTCCCCCCAGGGGCTCACATCTAGTGGGACGTTGGTTGGCGACCACGGGACCCCAGCTGAGTCCGGCATTACTTCCACTTACTTTTCAATCTTTACATTGAACAAGCAATGAAGGAAATTAGAGAAAATTTTTAAGTGGGAGTGAAGATTCAAGGAGAAATAATTTCAACTCTGAGATTTGCGGATGACATAGTCATCTTGGCCGACACGCCTGAGGATTTGAATGAGTTTTTGAATGGTATGGACTTCGTCTTGAGGAAAGAATTCGTGATGAAAATTAATAAATGTTAGTTATGGAAGGAAGGGTCGAGGATAAGAACTGCAGGGGTAGACCAAGGTTAGAATATGTTAAACAGATTGCCTCGGATGTAGGGTGTGGTAGCTATGTAGAGATGAAACGATTAGCTCAGGACAGGGAGGTATGGAGAGCTGCATCAATACAAAAATACTGGAATGCAGCCGAAATAAATCAGAAACCTCTATGGAGCTCAAATTGGCAGGTGAAAAGCTGAAGGAAGTAGGAGACTTCTGTTACTTAGGAAGCAGAATAACCAGTGATGGACGAAGCAAAGAGGATATAAAAAGTAGGTTGGCTCAGGCAAAGAAAGCATTTCTACAAAAAAGGAATCTGCTGACATCGAATATAGATTTAGGTATTAGGAAGTCATTTTTGAAAGCCTTTGTCTGGAGCGTGGCGCTCTATGGAAGTGAAACTTGGACTATTGGTGCAGCAGAAAAGAGGAGAATTGAAGCATTTGAAATGTGGTGTTACAGGAGAATGATGAAGATCAGATGGGTAGATAGGGTTAAAAACAAAGAGGTATTAAGACGAGTGGGAGAGGAGAGATGTTTCTGGCGACTGCTAATGAAGAGAAGAGATAGGTTGGTAGGACACATACTAAGTCACCCAGGAATAGCAAGCTTAGTTATGGAAGGAAGGGTCGAGGATAAGAACTGCAGGGGTAGACCAAGGTTAGAATATGTTAAACAGATTGCCTCGGATGTAGGGTGTGGTAGCTATGTAGAGATGAAACGATTAGCTCAGGACAGGGAGGTATGGAGAGCTGCATCAAACCAGTCAAAAGACTGAAGACTCAAACAACAACTTGTACTGGGCTCCTCTCCATCTTCTTTCCTGTTGACCTCTATTGGTCAACTCTTGTTCTGTTCCGACCCCGACGGTGTTAGGGTATCCGAGGCCTAGGGAGTCTTTTCCTTTCTCGCCTTAATTGACCCTTGTCTCATCTTTCCTGATACCCTCCTTCTTCGAGGAGTCAGCTTTCTTTTTCCTTTCATGTTATCTCCTGCCGTCGGCACAAGGCCCTCAAGGAGACAGGGTGTGTGTAGCCCTACCACTTTTGGTGCACCCTGGATAGTGCTACGCCCTCAAGATCTCACAGCTAGTGAGTTTGAAAGTTGGCGACCCCGAGGGATTCCTGATCTGGGTCCGTTTTTTTCCCTTTTTCCACTGATTTTGGGGTGGACCCCCCCTCCTCTTTCCCTTTACCTATCTGCCTTTCAGGGCTTTCCTTCCTTCCAAGTCCCTCAATCCTCATTCTTCGAGGGTTGAGGGCATTTCTTTTCTTCCTGTCCTTTATTTGCCTTATTCATTATTTGCTTACCATTTCTACTTCTAGTATGTAAAACTGTAGTTAGTTTTTGTTATAGTTTTCATTCTCATCTCATCTTTCACTATCACCCAAACCATTAAAGGCCGACAACTTAAATGTTAGGCCCCTTAAAACAGCAATTATCATCATCATCATCTGTCTATGCTGTCATAAGCTTTCTGGAAGTCAACAAATGTAACTACATAGTTCACGTTGGATGAGTTCCGAAAATATGTCATCAAATTTTTCAGGTTTATAGTTTGCTCTACGCATGATCTTCCCTTTTGGAACCCACCTTGGTATTCGCCTATTTGTGGACCCAGTTGAGGTTCTTCACGATTGAAAAGGGCTCTGGAAAGAACTGATACTAGTGAAATTCCACAATAGTTATTGGGATTTATCTTATTTCACTTCTTGTGCAGCGGGTGAATGATCGCCGTCTTCCAATCGTCAGGGATTGTTTCAGTTTGCCAGATTTCATCTAAGATGTCTTTGTGTTTTTGCAGAAGATGTTTGCCAGCATTTTTCCACAGTTCCGCACAGATTTGGTCTTCTCCTGAAGCCTTGTTAGTTTTCAGAGATTCGATTACCTCACTGATCTCACGTGCACCTGGTGGTTGTGAATCGGGGTTTCTCTGTATCGGGTTGGAAGAGAATTTCTCACGTGGCTTTCTGCAATTAAGTACTGTAATTCCAAAAATATATTCTGCAAGGATTTCACAGTTATTACCATTTGTGTGAGCAATTTCTCCATTTTTCTCTTTGAACTGGATTTCCGTGGTTTCCCACTTCCACTCCAGGCAAATGCCGGGATGGTATCTAACCAAGTCCACGGCCGCTTCCTACGCATATCCCACCTCAATTACAAATACACACACAAGTTGAAATTCGTATGGCATAAACTACTCATAACAAAAGAAGATACGACGACAGATTTAATTAATTGTTAAATAGAAAATAAAATAATAGAAATGCACTTAACGTTATGTGCGTTAATACAGTACATAGAGTATGATGTTGGTGAGTTAGCCGTGGTCGTTACGGCGTGGCTGCAGGAAGTCGCTCACATCTGGGAGGCGAGGAGGTTCGAATCCCCCCGCCGGTAGCCTTTAGGATGGCCTTTTGTGGTTTCCCATCTTCCTTCGAGGCAAATGCCGGGGTTGGTCCCGAACTATAGGCCACTGCCGCTACCTTCCAATTCCTCGGCCTTACATTGACACTTTCCTCCCCATACAACACTCCACACGAGACTGTACTTGTAGCTCACCCCATGGGTGTCCTCATAGAAGCAGCTACAAACTCTGGCAAGCCGAACATGTCCTTGGACACTCCCGGCACTAAAAGCCATAGGCCTACGCTTAAAAAAAAGGTATGATGTTGTAGCACATTTAATAATTCATACAATAACGTCCTGCAACTGAGACTCGGACCCAAATAATATCTTTGGGCCGATAACCTAGATGTTAGGCCCCTTAAAACAACAATTATCATTATCATCATATCATCAAATAATATCTTCCATTAGAATGCCTCGAATTTTAATTTGCAATAAAGAATTTCGTTCTATTCAGCTCAAACCTGAGGAGGGCGAGAGGCAAGCAGGGCTGTAGCCCTAGGGCCCGATTATGCACTGGCGCCCGGGACGATAAAAGTGCTAAGAGTGGACAACTTCACTTCAGTTTTGAAATATTGTTATATGACTTTATTTGGTGTAAATGAACCAATGAATACTAACCGAAACATTACAAAGAGAATGAAAATTAATGAAAATCCACAGCCTGCTTCCAGTCGACAGACTTTGTCAGGGAATAAATGAATGAAACCACCCATCTAGCGGCGAAGATATGAACTGTGCCGGCTGGCGAAGAAGTCGTATTCCTCTGGGGCAAAGATTAAATCAATGACAGATGAAATGAAATTATAGTGGAGAGTGTTGCTGGAATGAATGTTTTGACAGGGAAAACGGGAGTACCCGGAGAAAGACCTGTCTACCTCAGCTTTGTCCAGCACAAATCTCAAATGGAGTGACCGGGATTTGAACCACGGACTTAGCGGTGAGAGACCGGCGTGCTGCCGCCAAAGCCACGGAGGCTCTTACAAAAAGAATATATAACGAAATATATAAATATCTCTTGTGTCTCTTGCTTCTCTACCGGAGAAAGGGCACAGTTGCCAGAATTCTCCACTTAATGTATAAAGTATGAAACATTGGTTTTCGGCGGAAACGTCCTAATTCAATCTCTGATAAAATCGACTATTTTTTAGCCTACATTCGATTTTAGCAAAAAAATGAAAGTAGACTTATGAGATCAACACAGGGCGAAAAAAGTGTGTCTGTCTGTGTGTGTGTGTGTGTGTGTGAGTCTGTGTGATTGTGAGTGTGTGTACTCTGAATGTCTGTCCCCCCCCCCCTATCAATTCGAACACGGTGAACGCGAATTGAGCGAAATTTGGTACAAAGGTAGCACTAGCAAAGGACACCTCAGTGTCGTGTCTTATATTGACGGAATCTTGACGGAAACGTAATGGCGGCCACACAAATGTTCAAAGCTTAAATCAAATTACGACTAACCTAATCATCCGATCTCTACCAAATTTTGCAACAATATACCTTTATGGGGGGAGCATCCTTTGAGCAAACGAGTAAGTCATCAACCTAATAGTTTGCGGATGGCGGCCATCTTTGTGTGAAAATCGATTCCCCCTATTAATTCGAACACGGTGAAACCGAATGAAACGAAATTTGGTACAGAGGTAGTACTAGCAAAGGGCACCTCAGTGTCATGTTTTATATCGCCGCCATCTTGACGGAAACGTAATGGCGGCCACACAAATGTTCAAAGCTTAAATCAAATTACGACTAACCTAATCATCCGATCTCTACCAAATTTTGCAACAACATACTGTGCCCAATTCTAGGAATGGGTATTCCAAGATTCAGACACCTAGGTATCAAGGGAAAGGCTACAGCCTCTTTTGAAAGTTGAGATATTTGAATATCGCGCTCCATTCCTTCTAGATTGAAATTGAAACTTTATGCAGCCAAGAAGATGTTAAGTGACGTGGCAAATAGTAGCAGAGGTCGAGACTATTTGGTGATTAAATAGTTAGCCATGGAGTAGAGACTTGATACTTGGATCAGATTCCTGCCACGGCCAAATGAAAGAGGATGCACTTAGTCTCAAGTGAATCAGACCAGAGACACCGGAGATATGAGGATTTACAGATTTCAGCGTGATCCAGCGTGGAGCCGACCGTTTTGTATAAAAGCCGCTCGGCCCAAGCATAAGCAGCTCACTTCAAACCAAGCTCTTGTAGGACAAGGTGCTGCTGCTACGTCGAGCCAAGGCACATGGTTGCAGAATCTACGCAGAAGATATCTTTGAATTGTGATAGTCACAAAAGTGCTACGATACGTGGGGAACGTAGTAAGTTTCCGGTAGAGGGAATCACTAAGGTGATTGTTATTTTCTACGGACATTGGTGAAACACTTTGTTTCTATATGGACATATGCTAGACTTTGTCTAGATATTATTCTGTCACAGTCCAGTAACAATAATTCAATACTTGGATGTTTTAATCCAACTTGTCAGTTTCACAAATTGTAACTTAATAACCACTCAGATCTTTCAGTATATTGAAGGCCAGTCTATCACGGTGCTGTTCATTAGCCGACAAAGGGAAACTATATGTTGCTTCGCGCATGATAGATGGTGTGAAGCCATGCCCAGGGAACGATCTTCAGAACAACCGTTGATTGTTTTAGACTATCAGTGTTTTCCTGTACTGAAATGATTACCGTGAGTTATGTTACAACTGACGCTTTTGAGAAGAGATCATTTTGATCTGACCCCATTTAAGCAAACTGCTATGGATTTAATTGAAGTCAATATTAAAATGGATCAGCAGTTACTTCGAACTTCAAGAAATATTTCCACTATGTCGTGCTAGACAGATTGTGGGTATATAATGGCGGCCGATACAAGGATTAGACGTGCGTGTCCAGTAGGGCATGTATCTGGATAAATCTGGTACAGACCAGGTTCACTATGCTTCAAGACCAACGAGAAATGTAAGCCACATTTGACTTTTATATTATGCCTAGTTAATTGGAACAAACTCATTTTCTGCAGATGACCAACACATTTATTTTTCTTCGTATTTAAATCTTGCATTGATTTACGCAAGACACATTAGGGTTATTCTGAGTATTTTCAGCACTCAGAACAGTTTAGGATCGATGACCGAGCATACCGAGCATTTATTTGAATGTTCATTTTGTTTGAGAATCACGGTAATCAGCCGATATAACTGTAGAAGTTAATATTTATTTTTGTTGAGGAATGGATATTTTATCCATATTCGAAGAGTAGAACATGTGGTTTTTCACATAAGGAAATAATAATTAAACATATTTAAGGAAATAATAACAATAATAATCCAATAATAATAATAGTAATTTTCATATTTTTTCTAAATAATTCTTGGATCTTACATTTTCTAATAATCACATTCATTGAGAGAGAGCTTAAGGATTAGTTTAATCATTCCTAGTTTGGAACAGGTGATTTTCCGAAATTTAGTGGATAGCACAAGCCCGTATTCCACCAACATTATAGTTCTGGTTGAACAGTTAATATTTGCATTGAGCAAAGTATATTTTTCAGATAACACGGAATTGCATGAAACAGGAAGCCAATGATATTTGTATCAATTAGTTTTTTTTTTTTTTGTGTTTATATAAAATCATGACGTAGGCACACATTCGAAAGTGAAATAGAGAATATCACAAGCGTGGTAACTTCACGGTTTGAACTGAATGGTAAAATAAAATAAACTTGTAAGTTTATAGATCTTCCAGTTTTGATAGCAAGCAGAGGCTTGATTTATTGTATAAATTTTGGGAAGAAAATTTGTGTGTAGAGAAGTTGAAATGCCATTCCCAGGTGCGCATGTTTAAGTCGCAGGAATGAGGAGGTTTTTTTTTTTTTTTGGAGCATCAATCAAATAGCAGGTTCGATGGCTGAGGTTTATAGGAGGAGTATTGGAACCACACATTTCGTCGAATGAATGACCAAACCATCTGTAATTATTTCAAACTTGTTTACGTGTTCCATTAATACTTTGGATTTGCTCGAACCCGGTTTTGTCATGATAAAATTTTATTCTTCTTCAGAGAAAGATCTTTGCCGTTGTTATTGGGATATTGTGTTCTTACACAAATAATTGAATGGGCCACTGCCAATTGAAAAAATAATTCTGTATCCACGAATTACTTAAAGGATGTTTTCAATCCTATTGTCATGAACTAAATGAATTTATTATAAAGCTACAATTCTTATTTCCGCATTCTGTTCAAGAATTGCAAGTTGTGAAAGTTACTAAAATAGCAACAAAATTAATATTTTTTAAAATAATAATTCCAAGTGGAAAATCGAATAGTTGAATGGTTCAACAGTTTTTTTTGATCCAGTTGATGATTCAGAAATCATATTTCTTTGGAATTTGAAGTTCATAATCGAGTCACTTCTCGAAATGTTTAATTTTGGAAGAACAATAAATTTTGTTGTGCTTCGCACAGTTCTTCGATGCTATGCTCAAGGGTCAAATACTTTTCAGATGTTGTTATTAATATGTGTACATAATTAGTGTTGGGTCAAAGATAATATTTTTGACAATATTTTTGAAACTGGAAAAATAAGTGGAAGTTAAAAATTCTATAAACAATTATAAACAGTGAGAATTTCTACGAGTGTTAATATCATGTTACAAATTCAACCAGTGAACTACAATATTTCCAGTAGAGACAATTTAATTTGAACTGGATTGCATCGTAAATAATTGATATAATTTTGGAACACAGTCTACAGGACTGATAATCAGACTTGTGTCTCCAAAGACAATTGTTCAATGTGTTGGAAAATTTTTGTACATTGTGTAAATAGTAGTGTGTGCCGTCGCACTGGAATGATGTTACCTTGAGAATCATTTTGCAGTCAATTTTAAAATTTAGAATAAAATGAGATAATTTTACATGTTGTGTTATGCCCAGTTGAATCTCCTTCTATCCTTATTGTTGCATTGAGCCAAAAATCAGTAAAGCATTTTTTTTTATTTGATGTCGTTTTTTGCGATTAGCTTTAAACTATCTGGCGCCCCGGGATATTTTGACTCTCGTGCTGACTGATTCTTGGTAAAATGCATATGTGGTCGTGCGGACTCCGGTCTAAACGGGCACAATACCATAATGGAGGAAGCATCCTTTGACCAAATTAATAGGTCATTAGCCAAATAGTTTGCGGATGGCGGCCATCTTTGAGTCAAAATCGATTCCCCCTATTAATTCAAACACGGTGAAACCGAATGGAACGACATTTGGTACAGAGGTAGTACTAGCAAAGGGCACCTCAGTGACATGTTCTATATCGCCGCCATCTTGACAGAAACGTAATGGTGGCTACACAAATGTTCAAAGCTTAAATCAAATTACGACTAACATAATCATCCGATCTCTACCAAATTTTGCAACAACATACCTTAATGGAGGAAGCATCCTTTGACCAAATGAATAGGTCATTAGCCAAATAGTTTGCGGATGGCGGCCATCTTTGTGTCAAAATCAATTCCCCCTATTAATTCAAACACGGTGAAACCGAATGGAACGAAATTTGGTACAGAGGTAGTTCTAGCAAAGGGCACCTCAGTGACATGTTTTATATCACCGCCATCTTTACAGAAACGTAATGGCGGCCACACAAATGTTCAAAGCTTAAATTAAATTACGACTAACCTAACTATTCGATCTCTACCAAATTTTGCAACAACATACCTTCATGGGGGAAGCATCGTTTGACCAAATGAATAGGTCATTAGCCAAATAGTTTGCGGATGGAGGCCATCTTTGTGTCAAAATCGATTCCCCCTATTAATTCAAACACGGTGAAACCGAATGGAACGAAATTTGGTACAGAGGTAGTTCTAGCAAAGGGCACCTGAGTGACGTGTTTATATCACCGCCATCTTGACAGAAACGTAATGGTGGCTACACAAATGTTCAAAGCTTAAATCAAATTACGTCTAACATAATCATCCGATCTCTACCAAATTTTGCAACAACATACCTTAATGGAGGAAGCATCCTTTGACCAAATGAATAGGTCATTGGCCAAATAGTTTGCGGATGGCGGCCATCTTTGTGTCAAAATCAATTCCCCCTATTAATTCAAACACGGTGAAACCGAATGGAACGAAATTTGGTACAGAGGTAGTTCTAGCAAAGGGCACCTGAGTGACATGTTTATATCACCGCCATCTTGACAGAAACGTAATGGTGGCTACACAAATGTTCAAAGCTTAAATCAAATTACGTCTAACATAATCATCCGATCTCTACTAAATTTTGCAACAACATACCTTAATGGAGGAAGCATCCTTTGACCAAATGAATAGGTCATTGGCCAAATAGTTTGCGGATGGCGGCCATCTTTGTGTCAAAATCAATTCCCCCTATTAATTCAAACACGGTGAAACCGAATGGAACGAAATTTGGTACAGAGGTAGTTCTAGCAAAGGGCACCTCAGTGACATGTTTTATATCACCGCCATCTTGACAGAAACGTAATGGTGGCCACACAAATGTTCAAAGCTTAAATCAAATTACGACTAACATAATCATCCGATCTCTACCAAATTTTGCAACAACATACCTTTATGGAGGGAGCATCCTCTGACCAATCTAATAGGTCATTAGCCCAATAGTTTACGGATGGTGGCCAAGTATGTGTGCAAATCGATTCCCCCTATCAATTCAAACACGGTGAAACCGAATTGAACGAAATTTGGTACAGAGGTAGCACTAGCAAAGGGCACCTCAGTGTCATGTTTTATGTCGCCGCCATCTTGACGGAAACGGAATGACGGCCACCCAAATGTTAAAAGCTTAAATCAAATTACGACCATCCTAATAATTTGGTCTCTACCAGATTTTGCAACAACATGCATTTTTGTGGAAAGCATCTTATGACTGACTACAAGGTCATCAGCCCAATAGTTTGCAAATAGCGGCCATGTATGTGTGCAAATCCATTCCCCATATCAATTCAAACACGGTGAAACCGAATTGAATGATTTTTTTACAGAGGTAGCACTAGCAAAGGACACCTCATATTCATGTTTAATATCCGTATAGCACGTTGTATATCAACAAGCTACTACAAGCAACATTCAATTATACTCCTTGAAAAGGACAAAGAGTTATAACAATACCCATGCATTTAGTAGAAAGTAGACTATATGTTCTTCACTGAACATCTTGTTTCAGTATTTATTTCTTTATGCATTTTTGAAAGGAGTATGGCGTATACTTGTGGTGACCAAATACAGTCAGGTACAATAAAAAGGAAATTTTAAATGTTTGGCGATCAACATTTTGAATTAAAATAACAAGCACTGTGAGACATAAAGAAGAGTGTTTGAATAACTGATATCAAGTAAATTGACATTCAGTATGAACATGTTAAATTCCATGGAGATTTTTATGGGTTAACCCTTTATAAAACAAAACATTTTTTTTTACTTTTATGTGCTTTTACATTTTAATTTATTTTAATTATTATAATTATAAATAATGTTATTTTTTGTGTCTCTTCTTCTTCTTCTTCTTCGTCGCGAATGGGTCTCTTAGGACCACGCGGAATCAACAATGGTTAGCCTTTCTTGCAGCCCAGTACTCCTTCAAACGCAACGAATGGGTTTGCTTCCGTTGTGCAGACTAGATATGGTGGTATGGCCGCCTTTCTTCCTCCTCGAAACCCCGTGTGAGTGCAAGTGTTCTGATGACATTTCGGTCTAGGAGATTTGGCGATCCTAATTCTTGCAAGTCTTTTTTAGTCTGTTTGTACCAATTTGATCTAGTTGTTTTGTTTTTCAAGTATGTGTGAATTTTGTGAGTTAGTCTCTTTGGGTCCATTCTTTCCAGGTGCCCCAAGAATTGGATTCGTCGCATACGCATTTTGTCTGTGATTTTGGAGATGGTTTTATATATTTCAGCATTTGGCTTTGGAAGATGAACACCATCTTTGATTCTCGGCCCTAAGATTTTCCTCATTATTTTACGTTCCTTCACTTCCAACTGATCTCGAAGTGTTCTATGTTGGAGAGTGAGAGTTTCTGAAGCGTAGAGAGCTTCGGGCCCGATCACTGTTGTATAATGTTGAATTTTGCATTTCCAGGAAAGACTCTTTTTGTTGTAAGTATTTTTCGTTAACTGAAATGCAGTTTCCATTTTTTGAATTCTTGTTGTAATGGACCTCTTCTCATTACAATTGTCGGTAATCCATTCACCCAAATATTTAAATTCCTTCACACGAGATATATGGTCAGTACCAATTTCAATTTCAGATGGGGCATTCTTTATATCTGTCATAAATTTTGTTTTATCAAATGAGATTTGCAATCCAATTTTCTTTGCTTATTCTTGTAGAAGTTCAAGTTGGTATTGCGCATCAGAGATGTTTTGGGCAATGAATGCCATGTCATCAGCAAATGCCAAACAGTCTAATGCTAAGCCTTTAAGTTTGGGTCCTATCCTATGAGTCGGTGCACCTGCTTTTCGCCATTATCGTACAACCTTCTCGAGTGCACAATTGAAAAGCAACGGGGACAATCCATCTCCTTGTCGGACTCCTGTGTCAATGGGGAATTCTCTGCTCAGTTCTCCCATAAATTTAACCTTAGATTTGGTTTCCATGAGTGTTTCCTCAATAATATTTGTTGTCTTTGGATCTAATCCAAATTCTTTGAGTATTTCGAAAAGGGATTCACGGTCGATGCTATCATACGCCTTTTGGAAGTCAACAAATGTAATGACATAGTGTTTGTTCGATGTATTGCGGAAATATTTCATTGAGTTTTTTAAAATGATAATTTGTTCCACACACGACCTGCCTTTCCTGAAGCCACCTTGGTATTCGCCGATTACTGGATCCAATTGAATTTCTGCACGATTCAGGAGAACTTTAGACAAAACTTTGTATGTTATGGATAGTAATGAAATTCCACGATAATTGTTGGGATCCGTCCGATTTCCTTTTTTGTGCAAGGGATGTATGAGTGCCATCTTCCAGTCAGCGGGGATTTTTTCATTTCGCCAAACTTCTTCTAAAATTTCTTGGAGTTTTACAATGAGATTTTCTCCTGCATTTTTCCACAACTCTGGAACAATTTGGTCTTCCCCCGATGCTTTGTTGTTTTTCAATGATTTAATAATCTCTCTTATTTCCTGAACGTTGGGTGGATGCGAATCTTGGTTTTGTTGTGTGTGGATAAATGTGAATGTGTCTCTAATTTTATTGTTTACATATTTAATTTTAATTTTCAATTTATGTTCTTATAGATTTAATTTTGATATTTTTATTGAATTAATTAATTAACTACTTTCGAATTGATTTTTACAATTATTTTCATAATTCTTTTATTGTTATGTTCATATTATAATTTTTTAAATTTCTTTTATTATGTTAATTTAATTTTTTATGATTTTTATTTCTATATATATAGGCCTAGTATATATTATTTTTACAGTTTAATTGTTAATGTGTTTAGTTTTTTTAAATATTAGCCAACACAATACGTCAAGTAGATACCTATATAATATTTGATTTTTAGAAATACTAACACTTCGGCATGAAAATTTTCCGAAATATGGCTGAAAGATTCAACTATCAGCATCTTTAAAAGCATCAAATGTCATTATGACAGGTGGTTAATATAGAGACCACTATCCCATAAAGGGTTAAAAGAAATCTCGGTTACTATTTCTAAAATAATGTCTAAGGCTGATCAAAAATGAAGGGGGCCGGAGGGCCTAAGGCCCCCGATCTCTCTCCACGGCCCTGTTCAGGTTAGCAATAATAATTTGGCGACCTTTGTAGTCCACGCTGTTCATAAACATGTGTGTCACACGCAGCAGAATGCCTGCTGTTCACGCATCGCACGCTACTCGACACATCTGATTGCAGCAATTTTAATATTAAACGCTCATGTCACAAGGCACAGCTGTGATTGTCGCTGTCACGTTCCACTCTCGTTTGCGCTGATAGCTTCTAATTTACAACGTTCCTTGTTGTTGCCTAGTCACTGCTGTCAAGGTCTCAAATGTACTGTAATAACAAAAGGCACAGCAATAATATCTAGACGTAGAGCTGGCCTTGAAGAGGAAAATGTTTTTATCTCAAAAAGTCAAGTTTTGGAATTTTATTATCTATGTGTGTGTCAATTTTGGAACAGTTCGCATGCATAATTTCTGAGATATCCAACATAGAGCTCAAATTTCAATTGTCCCTTTCAAATGTGCATACGTTTCACCAATCCAACATGGCGGCCCCGCGAAATATTTCACTGGCATTCTACATCGCCGCAACAGTAACGGATATCACTAATACATTCTGTACGGTGATAAAAGGTACTACTAGAAGTTCATCTATGTGACTTCTATAAACCAGATAAGTACAAAACGAATATGGCGACCAAGCGAAGTAGAAACATTTAAATAAAGATTTCTCGCGAATTAACCATCCAAGCGTAGTGAAAGTGGGTACAGCAAATACTTATACGCATTGTAATGCACTGACATCTAATTTAGTTCAATTGTTTCCATAACCTCAAGATGGCGGCTGCGCAAAATTTTAAAATTATTTTTTCTTTTCTTGTGTCCTTAATCATGCTAT
Source organism: Meconema thalassinum (assembly GCA_946902985.2). Taxonomy (NCBI): domain Eukaryota; kingdom Metazoa; phylum Arthropoda; class Insecta; order Orthoptera; family Tettigoniidae; genus Meconema; species Meconema thalassinum. The sequence continues at coordinate 290,935,820 of OX336394.1, forward strand.
CGAAGTAAATGTTTGAATGAATATCCTACGCAATAATCATCATCTAATGGTACATAACTTATGGTCTACATTCATAACAATCCAACATGGCGACCATCCGATACAAAACCATCCAACACGGCGACCATCCGGAATATTTAGACGGCTCTCAATATCTACGAATCTATTACAGCAATTGAACTCATTTTTAGCCTACTTTCGATTTTTGCAAAAAATGAAAGTAGACTTATGAGATCAACACAGGGCGATAAAGTGTGTCTGTCTGTGTGTGTGTATGTGTGTGTGTGAGTCTGTGTGTGTGTGTGTGAGTCTGTGTGTGTGTGTGTGTGTGTGTGTCTGTGTGTGTGTGAGTGTGTGTACTCTGAATGTCTGTCCCCCCCCTATCAATTCGAACACGGTGAATGCGAATTTAACGAAATTTGGTACAAAGGTAGCACTAGCAAAGGACACCTCAGTGTCATGTTTTATATCGCCGCCATCTTTACTAAAACTGAATGGCGGCCACTCAAACGTTCAAAACGTAAAATCAAATAACGACTAACCAAATCATCCGATCTCTACCAAATTTGGTAACAACATACCTTCGTATAGGATGCGTCTTGTGACCAAACTACGAGGTCGTCCGCCATACCATTTCAGGATGGCGGCCGTGCGAATTATGCAAACTTTATAATCCATATCATGGGACCCACCAGTTCCGATTATCGAGCCGAGAATCGTTTTAACTGTTCTAAAGGAAGAGGCACGTTCGAAATTAAAAGTTTATTTTGTAATACTATAGTGCAGACGTGATTTTAAAAAGCTGAACTGATTCAGTAATAAGACAAGATGGCAGCGGATATCTTGTGCCTGACTTATATTTCACTAATTTGAGTATTGAATGCAATATAGCGTACTGATAAAAAATAAATAAACTTTGTATGAAATGCTTTATATATAAATAATATACTCCAGTGATGAAATCGTTTAGTATAAATCATTATTTGCTAACAAGTTCTATGTAAGTCATTTTAAATAGAACGATATTCGTTGACACAATTAGCTCAGTGGTAGAGCGATAGCCTGTCGCTCAGATGCCTATGGTTCAAACCCGTTCAGAGTTAGGTTTTTTGCTTGAAATGTTATATGTTTATTGTTTTGTAATGACTCAGATGTTTTAAAATTAAGCGTTATATTGTGCAAATTATGGTGTAAAATATATATTTAATTAAAACATAATTCGCCAGCAGATTTACTCGAGACATCTAGCTGCCAAAAAGGTAACTTCCAGATTTTATTGAAAAGTTTCTTCTTCTGGCCGCTAGAATGCACTCGCTCTGTTAGGATTATATTGTTCGATATTTCACCACTAGATGTCCCTACTAGTCTACGTGGGGATCCATTGATTACTATACCATTATCATTCTATGCGCATCGAATTTGAAGAATGACAAGTTGATACTACGATACATTTTAACTTTTTATTTTAAAGGGTTTGTAACAGCCTATTTTGCGTTACTTGAAAATGTTATTAAGCGTTATATTGTCCACATTATGGTGTAAAATATATATTTAATTAAAACATAATTCGCCAGCAGATTTACTCGAGACATCTAGCTGCCAAAAAGGTAACTTCCAGATTTTATTGAAAAGTTTCTTATTCTGGCCGCTAGAATGCACTCGCTCTGTTAGGATTATATTATCGAAAATATCCACATAGTTTGTATACACACGTCTCTGTAGGGTCATGGAAAGATTTGTTAATTCAATTAGGGTTGTGAAAGCCATGCACAACCAGACGTGTAAAGACATGCCTCAACTCAAAGTTGGATGTTGCCCACGGCAGGTCGTAATAATAATAATAATAATGTTATTGGTTTTACATCCCTTTTAACTACTGCTGCTTTTAGAGACACCGGGGTGCCGGAATTTTGGCCCGAAGGGGATCTTTAACGTGCCAGTAAATGTACTGACACGGCTCCCTCGCATTTGTGCACCCTCAAATGCCAGCTGACTGCGCCAGGATACGAACCTGCAACCTAGGGCCCAGCAAGCGAGAACGTTACCGCTGAGCCACGCCGCCAGTCCGGTCGATTATGTCTCCAGATCCATAACATTCTTGATATACTTCTTATCTTTCTTTCTTTCTTCAATGATGGTAGCAGTTTTTATCTAGGTCGTGGCGTTTGGTAGAGGTAAATCGTTTCTAAGGTCTTCAACAAAGAATAGTTCTATTATACTCTTTGATAATAACAACGAGTTATAACTATACTCATACATTTAGGAGAAAGTAGGCTATATGTTCTTTACTGAACATCTTGTTTTGTATGTTGATAAAGGCTATAGTCATACGTTCTCCTTTAGGTCTTTCAATAACCTGGTGAGCACATAACAAACTTCGCGGCGACGCGAAATTTAATTATTTAAATGAGTTTTTCTCGCGACTATTCTTCGAGCGCAGTGAAACTTGGCACGATATATATATTCATAGAAGCCCTTATATACCGGTACTGACGTCTAATTTATTGGATTATTATGATAACTTATAAGTGGCAGCAGTGCAATTTTTAAAAATCTCGATTTCATTTCTGGTGTCCTAAGTAAGACCAGTAGGAAATATGAAAATTGGATATTTAGTTCTTCACGGAACTACAGGGTCATTATCTATGTGCGCGCGAGTAAACACAGCAAGCTAAGCCGGCTGTGACTGGCGCAGATTGCGGCCGCGCGTGCCCGGTTCAGCCAGTGGTGAGCGCGCACTTTCACACTTTTACAAAACATGTTCAATAATATGAACTTACAATGCTCATAGGTGATGCTGAAATGTCATCCCTCTCTTGTAACACACACCTGACATCTTCTGATGAAAGAATGTATGTCAACTCTTTTATTATTTACGGAGCCTGTTTCCTTGAATCGTTTAGCGAGTCTCCTATTTAATTGTACTGACATTAGGCACAGGCCTTCCTGGAAACTTGATTCGAAATTTTCGTCTTGTTTCAGAACAAGATTTTCTGCTTTTCATATACAATTATGGATATACACACGTTCGCGCAATGTGAATATTGTTGTCCAGGCATGACCAACAATTACAATAATCACAATACCCACTAAACATGCAACACTAACGTCTAAGGTTTGCAGATACATGTCCATATGATTGACAAAACACGTTTAAACTAACGATATGAGTCAGCGGAGCGCGACACCACCGGCTGAGTCGGGTACGCGCAGCCGCTATTTGCGCTAGTCACAGCCGGCTTAGCTTGCCGTGTTTAACGGGGCACACATAGATAATGACCATGTACTTGTTTTAGTTTCTGAACTATTTATCTTTTGGACTTGTTTGGTTTTTGGAATGAACCCTTCAATTGTAATTGTAACTTTAGAGATAACTTAAAAAAATATAGGCTAATTAAGTAAAATATTTCTTAGGTAATTGTAATAGTTCCTCCCAATTCCTTCTCCTTGGCACTTTTTCCATCAGTGGTAACAATGAACAGGAATTCTGGTCAAGTCGCAATAGTACTGTCACAGTAATGAAATGTCACTGGAGTACTTTGAGCCTCTTTACACTGATTCGTTCCGTCTCTCTTGATTGGATTTGTTACAATACGTTGCACGGGATGAGATAAAGACTTAAGACACACAAAGAGAGAAGCCTTACAGCGGAGTCTTGATTAACAAAAGAAGTAGAGGACGTTTTTTCTAATCTTAGCTAGGCTACTTGTCTGACCTACAAAATGAATATAGCGATCTCGTGGTCTCTCTCACCATGTACGGTTTATCCCACGCCCTGGGAGCGAATCCAGGATTTCTTTTTGGAGGAAGCTAAACCTAAAACGGATAAATCAGCCCCATGCTTAAATTCAGAGATTCATGAACAACAAGTAGTTCCGTGAAGAACTATACAGCCCGTATTCATATATCCCACTTAGGTTAATTGCCTCTATCAACGTACAAAATTTCAGTTTGATAGCTGTAATAGATTCGTTGATACTGAGAACCATCTAAATATTTCGGATGGTCGCCATGATGGATTTTTATAAATGTAGGTCTTAGAGTTATGTACTACTACATGATTATTGTGTAGGTGTAGTATTCAAATTTCAATCGTATGCTTAGGACACAAGAAATGAAAATCCGATTTTAAAATTTCGCACAGCTGCCATCTTGTGGTTTTGAAAATAATTGAAATTAATTAGATACCAGTGGATTCAAATTTGTATAAGCATTTACCGTACCAAGTTTTACTGAACTCGGGTGGTTAAATTACGAGAAACGTCCATTTAAATATTTAAATTTCGCGTCACCACCATGTCGGATTTGTGTTCATCAGGTTAATGAATGTTCCACAGGTGAGCTTATGTTTATAGCCTCTATCAACATACAAATTTCAGTTTGATTGCTATCATAGATTAATAGATATTGAGAACCGTCCAAGTATTTCACACAGCCGCCATGTTGGATTCGTAAGAAGTAATAAAATTTGAAGGGCACGGTCGGGGTCTGCCAAACTAGTACTATGACCTTACCGAGTTTCATTGAAATCGCTCTAGACATATAGACGTTATTAGGGTGGGGGGGACACACACATACACACACATACATACACACACGTGGACAAAAGGTGATCTCACAAGCCTATTTTGTCATAAATGAAAATAGGCTAAAAATGAAATTTTAAATCTAAAAATAACAATTTAATACGAGGGGCAATCAGAAACTAAGGTTACAAAGCCCGCAGTGAAACGTGCACACTTTATTTCACACAACCAACCCAGCCCACAGACAGTACATATATTAGGTTATTTTTGGACACAGTCTCCATATCGGTTTAGGCAGTTGTCACTTTGAGAGATGAGTTTGAATATTCACTCATGGTAAAAATCCTGTCCTTGCGTGCTCAGCCACGTTGTCGCGATGTGTTTCACCTCCTTGTCTGAAGTGAATTGTGGACCTCTTAGTTGCCACTTCAAGGGAGGAAACAGGTGAAAGTTGCTTTGAGCGAGGTCTGGATTGTAGGGAGGATAGTCAATGATGTCCCAACGTAACAGCGAGGTGGTCATCTGGGCTGTATGAGGACGTGCGTTGTCATGAAGGAAAATGACGCCATCGATGAGAAGTTCTGGCTGTGGTTACATGTTTCGCCCAGAGAAAATGAATAACTGGGTGGACCTCTTCGAGAGACCAGCTTTCCAAACGAGTCGCCATTAGCTGTTTACCTGCAACTAGCGCTGTAGGTGGCGGGTGGCTGAATCTCCGCAGAGTTACGAACTGTATGTATTCGAATTACCCCACACTAATAATTTCTTTAAACAGACGAAACTCCAGGAATATTGACTTTGTAACCTTAGTTTCTGATCACCCCACGTACATTCGTTTAATAAAATCAATACTGTAAATGTAAAGTTCTGAAGCCATCCTTTCAGTGCTGCTTGCACAAACTATTAGTCGTAACTCTTCAGTCGGTCAACACAAATTTGCCCAATTACAGAATTATATTCAATATAAACCCTTTGTAGGTCGTTGAAGGTAATATCTTCCCACCATGTATTTGTAGAACGGTGTTAGGGAGAGAATTTTCCCGCCCCCTTTCATTTCAAGCAGTTCCACATGCATCCACAAGCTAGCTGCACAGAAATATTGACAACCCATTAATTTGATGTACTGTATATTGTCATCAGAAAACAAAGGTAGGAACCGTATATACCAGGGGGGGGTATAAAATATTGTATTTTTCACATTTGTAATTGCGAGAGGTAGATGAGTAGGAATATGCAACAATTTCATAGGTGTGGATTCTATTTGATGAAATATGGGGTAGGAAATTATTATCCCACTGCCCATTCCCGACAGTAGCCTGTTTTCTTAACACTGGAGTGGTCGCGCAGATTACTATTGTAATCCAGGGGTACATTTTATGCTGCAACTTTGGATTGGCAACACTTATGACCTTGAGCGGTCCTCTACCTTCCGGTCGCATACCCGCACTGCTGTCAGTCAAGTGGCAGCGCTCAAAGCAAGCGCATCGATTTTTGGTGGAATTTTAAAATCGTTTGGATTACAATAGTAATCCGCGCGACTATTTACGTTACTTTTTCTGTTTGTGAAGTAGTTTCTTATTTTTGTGTTTTTAGTGCCTTTTATTTATATTTTTCATTAAGACTAAATGGCAATTAATACATTGATCGCCCCCCCCCAGGGGCTCACATCTAGTGGGACGTGGGTTGGCGACCACGGGGCCAAAGCTGAATCCACCATTGCTTCCACTTACGTGTGCCGGGCTCCTCTCCGTCTTCTTTACTGTCGACATCACTTGGTCAACTCTTGTTCTCTTCCAATCCCGACGGTATTAGGGTATCCGAGGCCTAGGGAGTCTCTTCCTTTCCCGCCTTAATTGGCCCTTGTCTCATCTTTTCTGATACCCTCCTTCTGCGAGGGGTCAGCCTTCTTTTTCTTTTCATGTTATCTCCTGCCTTCTGCTCATGGCCCTCAAGGAGGCAGGGTGTATGTAGCCCCACCACTTCTGGTGCACCCTAGATAATGCTACACCGTCAGGGACTCACGGCTGGTGAGTTCGGGAGTTGGCGACCCCGAGGATTCTTGAGCTGGGTCCGGTTTTCCCCCTTTTATCCATTACCTGTGGGACCCTCTCCTCTTTCACTTTCCTATCTGCCTTTTATGGCTCTCCTTCCTTCCAAGACCCTCTACCCGCATTCTTGGAGGGTTGTGGGCATTTCTTTTCCTCTTGTTCTTTATTTGTCTCATCTCATTTTTCACTATCACCCAAACCATTAGGGCCAATAACCAAGATGTTAGGCCCCTCAAAACAACAATTATCATCATTATCAATACATTGATTGTGTTTGTTACTCTTATCCTAAATATTACTATATGAAAAAACATGATTTGTATCAGTATTTTTTATTTTTTCAAAATATTCAACTACATAGGAAACATATGTAAATAGAAGCTTAACTTTGTATTTTTGTTATATATAAAATTATAATCTTGAATAGCATTATTGTTTATCCCAAAATTGTGTCTCATATAAACCCTTAGCCCTAATAAATAATAATAAATTAAAAATAAATAAGAAATAGTATTAAAAATATCTATTTTAAAATGAATTACAATAGTAATCCGCGCGACCACTAATGTTACTAAATTTCGCGCGACTACTGCAGCGTTAAATGGGCAATGGCGTAATAAATTCCCACCCTCCAAATTATGATGATACTGATTTTATCATTCAATAATGAGGTTTATGTTCGACCCTGACTATTATGTATCTGAAAACTGTATCATAATGAGACTCATTATAACATTATTTTTCATTATGATACAGTTTCTCCCACCAATCAGAGCTCAAGAAACAGTCGTTTGACCAATTAGATAATTAGATGCGCTGAGTACCACGGCCTTCTGATGTAAATCACACTGCCTTGCCTTGTGTAATAGTAGAGTAATCGAGGTGGCCATGGTCAAATACAAGGCATTCCCTGCGTCTCATGCGCTCTGTTTAGTACATAAAACTGGCGAAATCTCGACAGATATTTATGAATATTTATCTTCGAATATAAAATAGTTATAATAATTATATCAACAGCTTTCTCAGTAAAAACTGGTCTCAGACAAGGTGATGGATTATCCCCTCTGCTTTTCAATGTGGCTCTTGATTATATCATGAAGGTTTGGCAAAAGGAAAACCCTCCTAACATCAAAATTGGAACAAAACCATCAATAAAAATAAACTGCTTAGGATTTGTAGATGATTTGGCTCTTTTAGCACTAGACAAGGAAGAGGTTTGTACTCAGATCACTAGTCTCCAAGAGATTGCTCAAGGGATAGGATTACAGATATCCTTTGAAAAAACTGAGATCATGCCTATGAAACCCTTAGATATAAATGAAGTCTATATAAATGATCATAAAATTAACCTAGTTCCTCAATTTAAGTATCTTGGAGAAATTATAACACATAACTTAAACGAAAAAGTAACTTGGATAAATAGAACAAATAAAATGAAAAAGGCACAATCTCTAACCTGGTCAACATATAATAAAAAATGCCTATCAATAGCTACTAAGATCCAACATTATAAAACTGTAACTCTCCCAGAAGCCACTTATGCTTGTGAAACACTGTTCCAAATTAAAAATGAACAAAGAACTGATCAGCTCCTCAAAACGGAAAGAAGAATCATTAGAACGTGCATAAATAAAAAGTATCAGGTTGAGGGAGTCTGGAGGATTCTCCAAAATGAAACTGTCTATCGTGAGATTGATCCAATCACCAGCACAATGAAGAAGAAAAGAATTTCATATTTTTTTCACATCTTACGGCTTCCAGAAAACAGAATTGTACGCCAACTGGTGATGAGAAATCTAGGAAAGAAAACTGGAGGAAAATGGATCCAAGGAATCCAACAAGATCTCAAAGCAGTTGGACTTAAGATAACAGATGCCGAGGAGAAAAATAAAATTAACACCATTCTTAAAACTCACAAATTTTCTGCAGAAATGACACATAGAAAGCCTATGGAGATTTCAGATGAGTTGAGAAAATCCCGATCTGAAAGAATGAAAAAGTACTGGAAAGAGCGCAAGAACCAAGCAGTACTACCTTCAAAGAAGAAGTGATTGTGGAACGACTCAAGTGGTCCAATGTGACCAATCAAGATAATAATAATAATTATAGTCGAACATAAACAGTCGTATGCAACTCGCCTATAATGGTAATTAAGACACTCGTATGGAAATTATAAAACTCGCATACGCTCGTTTTATAAAAAAATACTCGTGTCTTAATTATAGCCATTATAGGCTCGTTGCATAATGTACTATTATTTAACATTATATAGTAGGCTACATAAAAACACACATCACGTTCTATAATTTTAAAGGACATAACTTCCACGCAACACACGTTCAGTGACCTATAACACCTTTGCCGAAAACTGCGCAAAAATATAAAAGTGATTTTGGAATGTTAAAAGTTAGTATATTCTAAATATAATTCAATAATTTCAAAATAGTATTTACTAAAAACCCAGAAAATTAATTTTAAAAATCTTCTATTCTATGGCAAACACCCTGAGTAGGATAATTATTTCCTTTCTGGCTGAAATATATTTACTCAAGTGACCAAAACCATTATTAATATTATATTTTAATTATATACCAACTTTTACAAATCTCCTATCTTCAATAAAGACACCTTCTTCTGTAAAACAATACGTTTCTTTCACTCAACAAAATCGAACTGGCGAGCACGTGCACCGTGGAGACCACTGGGATATATGCTTCCCACCTTTGGTTTCTGATGACAGTATACATCAAATTAATGGGTTTTCAATATTTCTGTGCAGCTATCTTGTGAACGCATGTGGGATTGCTTGAAATGAAATGGGTGGGAAGATTCTCTCCCTAACACCGTTCTATAAATACATGGCGGGAAGATATTTTCCCAACGAACTACTGTATAATGGGTTTATGTGGGTATGTACCTTGGTATCTTACGTACTGTGATGGGCAGAGGGGTGCATTCCAATGAATGGGCATCATACTGAACACACTGGTTGGTTGGTTCCTTAGTTTAGGGGCTGCGACAACGCGGTCATTTAGCCCCGTGTACTTTGGGTGTGTGTAGGATTTGTCTGATAACTGGTATTAATTGTGATGGCTGTATTAGTGTGTGTTATCTGTGATTCAGGTAGAAGGACTGCAGGCGATCAATTTTTCAAGTTGTTCCTACTTTTGCTACCAAATGCTACCGACCACGACACCTAGCTGCGGACTTGGCGACGAGATGCACCGCATCCGGCACCTGGCACTGAACGTTGGAACTTATATAGCGTTATCAAACTAACCTACAAATTTTAGCTTCGCCAAGTGTAGTTAGTGGAAGGTTCTTTCTCATGCCATAAATCTGTGACATGGGTCCACCGGCTTTACTTCTCCTCCGAAGGAAGGCATACAGAGGAATTTTGAACGGTCTTAAAAAATCCGATGACTTCGGCCGGGTTTGAACCCGCGATCTTGGGCAGAGAAGCTCAGCTGGCTACCAACCACGCCACCAAAGCCTCCTACTGATCACCCAGTAGACATGGCAACTAACTAGAAACAAAGGCTACAAAAACCCACAAAGATCCCTCTCAGCACACTGGAGAGCGGAGGTAGATTTCGCCGGGCATAGAAAAGTTCTAGGTTATTTTGTAAGGAGACTGTCGACCATTTTGAACGGTTTTGATATTGTTCCTATTAAGGGAGGTATGATTTATTTCTCAAATCTCAATTTTTTCCACCCTTTTGGTCAACAGTTGTTGCTATCAAGAAAATTGACTGAGGTAAGTTTTTGGCATTTATCCGAAGAGTAGTACAAACTTTGAATACATTTCATTTTTCACATACTAAGAATGTTATAGCGATATTCCTCTTTTTCGAAAAAGACCGACCATTTTCACCCCCTTAGTCCGATTTTGCCCATTAATAAAATCGACTGGGATCGTGAATGTTTATATTTTATGCAAATATTTGAAAGTGATTGTTGCAAAATGACGGTAATTATCGAGTCCATAAGAAAGTAATTATATACGGTACTCTTATAACTTCTGAAATTACCTGCCAAATTTCACAATTCTTGTTGCTGTACATGAGTGGATAAACAAAACGAATGTGCCAAATGTGCGAAGAAGGACCCCTAAATCTACGCTTTCATGGCATTCTGAGGCGTAATCGATGCAGGTACGACAAAATGCCAAAGGACCAAATTTGTGGAGCTTTCCAATTTCGATATGCGTGCCAAGTTTGGAACCTGTCCATTAAGGATGGAAAATAATTGCGAAACAGGGTATGTCCAAAAAATCACAAATTGAAAAATCTAGCTCTATGACTGACTGAAAAAAAAAGGAATTGGAGTACCGGTACACGTGAAGTTGACGCCTAATGGGGGAACCTTTCCTTAGGCTATAGGCTATAAGCTGTATGTTTGCCAAATTTCAAGTTCCTAACTCATCTGAAACTGGGTTAGAATTTGTATACCTTAGTTTGCATGTGGCTAGTTGAATCAGCTGCCCCTAATAATATTGTTTTATGCAGCCCAACTAGCGTTGTTCTCAGGAAGGTCGATATTTCTCTGCTTGCATCCCGTATGGTACTAATGCACTTCAAGCACATCCTACAAAGCGATACTGAACACTATTAGCTTCCCCTCTATGTGCCTACAGCCTAAAACGAGGTGTGTTCAGTAAGGTTTGTGGGTATATGCTCGCAGTGCATTAGTACCATACGGGATGCAAGCAGAGAAATATCGACCTTCCTGACAAAACGCGTTAGTTGGGCTGCATAGAGCAATATGAGGGCCAGCTAATTCACCTGGTATATTAGATAAATAGATAAATTAGATAAGTTATAAACTGACGGTGATTTTGGGGTCTGGGGGATGTGAAACGCGAAAATATGTAGACATTTTCTGAAAGACGCAACATGGTACTCTTGCGATGAGTAGATTTCTCATGAAATCTCTATAAAAAATCCCTGCCTTTCACCGTTGCAGTAGGAGCAGTAGTAGCTGCACCAAGATAATATGCTGTGGGCATTATCATATTTTAACAGTTAATTTTACTAGAAATGCGTTCTCAATTTAGAGATTACGGAACGGTTAATATTACAAAAAAAAACAATATTTTATATTCTTTTTTATATTTTATGAATCTCTGAGGTCTGACCTTTAAAATTATGTGTAATACATTATAGTTTAACAATTCGAAATTGCCATAATTTTAATTCACACCGGCGCTAACAATGAGATAATAATCATCATGTGTGAAAAGATTTAACTTCAGTTTTCTCAGCTTTATGTATGTTCCATTTTCTAGGCGACTATTCATTACAGAGTTCCGGATGAGTTAGCCGTGGTCGTTACGGCATGACTGCTGGCAGTCGCTCACATCCGGGAGGCGAGGAGGTTCGAATCCCCCCGCCGGCAACCTTGAAGGTGGTCTTCTGTGGTTTCCCATCTTCCTTCCAGGCAAATGACGGGGTTGGTCCCTAACTATAGGCCACAGCCGCTACCTTCCAACTCCTCGACCTTCCATTCCAACTTTCCTCCCCAACGGTACTTGTAGCTCACCCATTGGGTGTCCGTCTCGAAGCAGCTACAATACTGGCGAGCCGAACATGTCCTCGGACACTCCAGACTCTAAAAGCCATACGCTAAAAAAAAAAAGAAAACAAGATGTTCAGTAAAGAACATATAGCCTACTTTCTCCTAAATGCATGGGTATTGTTATAACTCTTTGTCCTTTTCAAGGAGTATAATTGAATTTTGGTTGTAGTAGCTTGTTGAAATACAACGTGCTATAGGGAGCCCTTTGCTAGTGCTACCTCTGTAAAAAAATTCATTCAATTCGGTTTCACCGTGTTTGAATTGATATGGGGAATGGATTTACACATACTTGGCCACCATCTGCAAATTATTGGGCAGATGATCTTGCAGTTTTGTCAGGATATGCTTTCCACATAAAGATATGTTGTTGCAAAATTTGGTAGAGACTAGATTATTAGGTTGGTCGTATTTACATTTTAGCTTTTAACATTTGGGTGGCCGCGATTACGTTTCCGTCAAGATGGCTGTGATATAAAACATGACACTGAGGTGCCCTTTGCTAGTGCTACCTCTGTACCAAATTTCGTTCCATTCGGTTTCACCGTGTTCGAATTGATAGGGGAATCGATTTTCAAACAAAGATGGCCGCCATCCGCAAAATATTAGGCTAATGACCTATTATTTTGGTCAAAGGATGCTCCCTCCATTAAGGTATGTTGTTGCAAAATTTGGTAGAGATCGGATGATTAGGTTAATCGTAATTTGATTTAAGCTTTGAACATTTGTGTGGCCGCCATTACGTTTCCATCAAGATGGCGGCGATATAAAATATGACACTGAGGTGCCCTTTGCTACTCTACCTCTGTACCAAATTTCGTTCCATTCGGTTTCACCGTGTTCGAATTAATAGGGGGAATCGATTTTGACACAAAGATGGCCGCCATCCGCAAACTATTAGTCTAATGACATATTAGATTGGTCAAATGATGCTCCCTCCATAAAGGTATATTGTTGCTAAATTTGGTAGAGATCGGATGATTAGGTTAGTCGTAATTTGATTTAAGCTTTGAACATTTGTGTGGCCGCCATTACGTTTCTGTCAATATGGCGGCAATATAAAAAATGACACTGAGGTGCCCTTTTCTAGAGCTACCTCTGTACCAAATTTCGTTCCATTCGGTTTCACCGTGTTTGAATTAATAGGGGGAATCGATTTTGACACAAAGATGGCCGCCATCCGCAAACTATTACTCTAATAACCTATTAATATGGTCAAAGGATGCTTCCTCCATAAAGGTATGTTGTTGCAAAATTTGGTAGCGATCGGATGATTAGGTAAGTCATAATTTGATTCAAGCTTTAAAAATTTGTGTGGCCGCCATTACGTTTCCGTCAAGATGGCGGCAATATAAAATATGACACTGAGGAGCCCTCTGCTAGTACTTCCTCTGTACCAAATTTCGTTCCATTCGGTTTCACCGTGTTCGAATTATTAGGGGGAATCGATTTTCACACAAAGATGGCCGCCATCCGCAAACTATTAGGCTAATGACCTATTAATTTGGTCAAAGAATGCTTCCTCCATAAAGGTATGTTGTTGCAAAATTTGGTAGAGATCGGATGAATAGGTTAGTCGTAATTTGATTTAAGCTTTGAACATTTGTGTGGCCGCCATTACGTTTCCGTCAAGACGGCGGCGATATAAAATATGACATTGAGGAGCCCTCTGCTAGTACTACCTCTGTACCAAATTTCGTTCCATTCGGTTTCACCGTGTTCAAATTGATAGGGGGAATCGTTTTTCACACAAAGATGGCCGCCATCCGCGAACTATTAGGCTGATGACCTATTAGTATAGTCAAAGGATGCTCCCCCCATAAAGGTATGTTGTTGCAAAATTTGGTAGAGATCGGATGATTAGGTTATTCGTAATTTGATTTAAGCTTTGAACATTTGTGTGGCCGCCATTACGTTTCAGTCAAGATGGCGGCGATATAAAACATGACACTGAGGTGTCCTTTGCTAGTGCTATCTTTGTACCAAATTTCGTTCAATTCGCGTTTACCGTGTTCGAATTGATAGGGGGGGGACAGACATTCAGAGTCCACACACTCACACACACACACACAGACTTACACACATACACACACACAGACACACACACTTTTTTTTCGCCCTGTGTTGATCTCATAAGTCTACTTTCATTTTTTGCAAAAATCGAAAGTAGGCTAAAAATTACAGAGCTGTGAAATTTACACCTTACATTTCTCTCAAAACGGTTTACCCTTTATAGGTCACTGGTCTGTATATTTACCACCTTCTATAAGCACAATATATAATGTTAACGATGCTGAAGGTTGAATATTTCAGTGTTAATATTTCTGAAAACCAATTTTTTTAAATAATAATTAATAAAATTAAAGAGTGAAAAAATATTATATGAAAACAAATGAATTAAAATTAAATATGCGTGTAAAAATTAGAATTACATAGGCTCATAAAAATTAAAACTATAATAAATTTACAATCCTAATATTGAGATTATAAAAATAATTAAGAAATAAAAATATACAAAATTAATATGAACATTAAAGTGTAAAAGAAAAAAAAAACTATAACTACAATTAGGCTGAAATATTTAATATGAAATTAAAATAAATACAAATAAAATACAGGTTCAAATGACCTCTCTCTTCCGCCCCTTACAACTACAATAACTAACTAACAAATAGAATGTCTTCCATAATATTCTACCCTATAAAGGGTTAATATTTTAATGGGGAAGTTGCCTTGTTTAAAGTAAAACTGTTTGGGTTTTGGCTGATTTGTTGAGAAAAAGTAATTAGATATTTTGACAGTTAAAAAAAATATCTGACTCCCCTGAAGTCTAATATAAAAAGTGCTACATTAATATGCCAAGTAAGGTTTGATTGAAATGTGCCATAAACTTCATTATCATACGTTTATTAGATTCTGAGGAAAAGGAACTTGAATTAAACATATTTAACATTGGTAAGATAGACGTTTCCGTATCCCCTTAACGAGGTTCCTGGAGGCTTGTTAATAGCACGCACGCAGTGTACAGATTGGCAACTGCTAGCCACATGGAACCTATTTACTGCCGCTCTGGGATCAAGAGACGCCGCCTCGCATCAATGAACCAGCTGAAGCCACATCAAGGAAGTCAGTTCTGCCCGAGGGACACCAATCTTCAGATAAACTCCACGTCTAATTTTCCGGTCTTCACTAGTAAACAGACTGTTAAATCTGACAATAAATCTACTCATTTCCTTTATTTATTTTTTATTTACAATCTTTACTCTTCAAATAACACATAGCCTATACAGAAGAACATGTCTATACGATATGACAGCAAACAAATATTTCTGGCTTTATATTTCATCTTCTTGGGCACTTTATGGTCATCGGCCTCGTGTCCTTAGTTAGCTAGTTATTTAGTTATTGTTGTTTTCAAAGTGGAATCAGCGAGGTCATCTGCCCCTCTAACACAGATATAATTATACAAAATTCTGATTAATTTAAAATTTTGGGCCTGACGTCTGAATATGAAGATAGCCTAAAAATAATATTTAAAAAAAGTGACAGTCAGTCTGAAAGACTAGACTTTGTATAATTTTAAATGCTACAAATGCTGAAAAATGCTAGAAAGGCTGGAGGCTTCTCGCTTCGCTCGAAGCCAAAGACTCTTGACATGTTAGAAAATTATCCACCTAATACTTATCTTGCTTATCTTGTTTCAAATTACTCGCAAACGGCAAGTGCAAACCAAGGGCAAAGCAAGGTCTGGCGCGCGGGATGCCGCACGCTCACCAGAGCGCACGGGGACGTGCCCCTTCCATCCAGTCTAAAAACACTTAGGGCCGGTTGTTCCATCTCCTTTTATACGTCATGCAAACTCCGGTTGGGCAAATCTCCTGTTATCCCCTAAAAACCGTTGCACCATCTCTTGTTGTTGTCATGGCCTGGCAAACTCTTGTTGTTATGCTCCTAACCGTCTGGTAAAATAATACCCCGAGCGACTTCTGTTAGCCGATAACAGGAGATTTTCATAATCCAACATGTCGTCACGCGAACAGAAGCCTCGGACTACTCCCTTACAATTACCCGCCTTTTAAAAGAATTGACGAGAGTAGTACATGGAAACTATTGTTTTCTGGTAAAGCATAATGGTAACAATATGTGAGTGGAATGTATATCGAATGAATGTGCTGATATTAATTGAATGACAAATTGAGGTTAGAATGATTCGTCCCGTGCCACCTTGTTTGTTTTGGTTCACGTACGAGTGAAGGATTGATGCCTGTAGAAGGGCCTGGATAATAAATCAGCTCTAATTCCAATGATAGATACTGTATTCGTATATAACAGGTAAGCTTCATTTTAATCCTGACACAGTAAATGTTAGGCTTGACTGCTGGTGTTAACACCGTAAGTAATACAGTACGATTGATGTTGTCCAACCCATTTTATTTCCAGTTTCGTGATTGTGATGATACGGTACTGTGCCTCGGATGACGGAGATAATTCTGTGCTATTAGGCCTAGGTAAGTTTGTCTTGTCCGTACTGTGTGAAACAGTGTGTAATTAGTGTGTGAAATTAATCAGTAAGTTAATGCTTATAATGATGTTGGCCTAAGCCCAAAGTTGTGTTGGTAATGTAGGCTATGTTGTATCATAGGATCACATGTGCTTTGAAAGTTTACTAGAAACATGCCCTGATGTTGTTGAAAATAACTGTCATTATTCAATCAAGTGTTTCCCCGTTACGGTACCGTATTGAAAGGGAGGTGAATGTTGTAGTTTCAGTAGCTCTACTGAATCTGAAGTCACCCAATTGATGTCAGTTTCAAAGATTAGCACCATTTCAATGGGCTACACGAGTATAATTTTAGTTTACCAATGGAATACTTAACACATGCCCTCCTCAGAAATAAATTACACATATATATACACATATGCAGGGCATGAAAACAATTAACAAACCATTGAGTGGTATGGAAATACAATTATATCGTTGAGAGGTTATGTAGGAGGTAGTAGTAGTAGTCGTCGTCGTCGTCGTTATTGTTGTTTTAAGGGGCGGAACTACCACTACGAAGACATCTTTCCCTATTATGTCGGAATTAACAAATTCCCAGGCAGCATTCAGTTTATGAAAGGATATGTTGATTTACAGGGACCAAATGTTAAAATGTTGAGATATGCATACTGTAACTTAGTAATTGTTTAAAAAATACAGTGCATTTGTGTATGAAGGAGTGTATTACGGTAATTCTTGCAGTAAGTGACTGATTTATAAGTAACAGTAAAGGAGACAACCCACGATAACATTTTCTTAAGTACTGAAATTAGCCATAAATACCTTCTGTAATGATTCAAAATAGATCTGGAAATGATATAGTTTACTCCTCCAATGTCTATAACACATTGCCCGCTGCTAGGTCACATCACTCCCTGGGTGAAATTACTGCTTGTGCTACATGCAAGGGGGTGTGGGGCGTAAGCACCAGGTTAGGTTAGGTTTGTGTTTGTGTGAGGGCCGCAACGGTGTACACTCAGTCATCCTGGAAGTGGTTTTCGGTGGATTCCCCACCTCTACTCCAGGCAAATGCTGGTATGGTTCCTGACTTATGGCTACGGCCACCTCCGTACCATTCTTATCCCCAATTTACAAATACAAACAGTAATGCAGCATTCACAATAGCACAGGTTATCATACAAATTCCACACACACAAATACACGAGGCTATAAATGACCGCGATATCACAGCCCCTAAAATAAACTACTTCTATTTCCCCCCTGTAGGTTATTTTAATAAAAATGATTTTGGTTTTTACGTTCCTTTTAGCCACTGCATCTTTTAGAGATGCCGGGGTGCTGGAATTTTGCCCTGAAGGGGATCTTTAATGTGCCAGTAAATCTACTGACAAGTCTCCCTCGCATTTCCGTACCCTCAAATGCAAACTACCACACCTGCGTCTGGATTCAATCACGCAACCATGAGCACAGCTGCAGGCAAGAACGGTACTGCTAGGCCACATAGCCAGTCATAGGTTGTATTCTTGCGATAGGCGGTTAGCTTTGTATCTGAGCGTTTTGTTAACTCATCTGTTGTGACTGGGGTGGTGGTGGTTGGATCGTTGTGTAAATATGTCTATGAGGGTAGGCTTCCAATATACCTTGTGTGACAGGCTGCGGTCTTGGTTCCTGATTAGTGATTACCAACACGTTATGACATGGAATGCAACGGTTCGATTCTAGTTTCATGGTGAATAGGGATATCTACAGTAATGTGAAACTTTTTCGACAGATGTCATGGCTGTTCCATGTGGGACTTCATTTATTTGCCTTCCCTTGGTATTCTATACGCATCGAATTTGAAGAATAAAAAGTTGATAATACAATAAATGTTCATTCTTAAGCGTGTGTAACAGCCTATTGTATGTTATTTGCAAATGTTATTTGAACTAAAGAGCAAAATGATCCCACATAGTACTGTGCGCTATCTGTTGGTGCTAGTTCAGGTTATCCCTATTGATTATTGTCGTGGATTGACATTGCCATCAACGAGACCATACGAATCTTGTCGGGATGTATGAAGCCTACTCCAGTCGACAAACTTTACCCGATTGTTGGGATAGCTCCCCCAACTATCAGAAGGGCTGTTGCTGCTGATGCAGAGAGGGCGAAGCAGATTAATGATCCCCGTCATCCACTGCATAATCATCAGGCAGTTGTCCGTCGACTGAAATCAAGAAAGAGTTTCATCGCCAGGACTCAACCACTGGAGGGAACATCGGAATCTAACCGCATCTCCAGGTGGAAGAGCAAGCTGCCGCCGGATATCCCTGTTAAGGAAGAGCTAGCCCCAGGAAATGACCTGCCTTACCCTGTTTGGAAATCACTTAATCGTCTCAGGGTGGGCGTCCCTCGTTGCAAGACCAATATGCAGAAATGGGGTATCCTTCCAGCTGATGGAGACACGTCCTGCGAGTGTGGAGCAACACAAGACCCAGCCCACCTGCTCATTTGTCCACTACTAGAACAACCCTGCACTACCCAGGACCTGATCGAGGCAAACAACAAGGCCATCGGAGTTGCTACATTCTGGAAATGATCGGACACGGAAATGAATGAATTGTCGTGGATTATGCTTAGAAGACCGAGGAATTCTGCCAGAGGTACTTTTCCGAATTTCTATATCAGGGATTTGTCGTCTACGAAACGGAACCAAGTTGTGGCCTCTCTTTCGTAGCGTTCTGTAGAGCGGACTTATAGGACCACCAATAGCTTCTCCATATATTTGCACATATAAACAGTTATTCCATTGAAAATATGTTGTAGTTACACAGTGGGGGAATAGGCCTGGAGTAGCAAAATCAGGCAATTGATAGTGCTGATGTGAGATTTGGTTTCTTTAAGCCGAACCTTAGTTAAAAGTTACACCACGTCTAATCTTGCCAGGCTGTTTGGCTCACCCTGTTACTACTACAACCACTCTGACTGCTGCAGCCACTAAGTGAATTCTGTATCACTATGTACACTACTGCTTCAGAAGTCATTTGTAGCTAATTTTCCTTATGCATGCCATCAGATTTTATTACCTTTTTGTTACTAGAGTGAACCGCTTAACTATAAGTAAGTGTTAGCTGCCCCTAGCTTCTCTTTCTCCTGCCTAATAATTTGTGTTTTGTTTCAGAACCACCATTGGATTATTGCTATCTGGTGGTAAACCCAAATATCTCCTGTTCAAGCTTGACATCTCGTGTTTCTTTCACAAGACCTAGAGAAAGCTGAAGAAATACATTTATTTTGCTTTGTGATCTAGATTCGAATATTAAGTGCATCACTCACTGGTGTTTGCTGTTTTGAGGGGTGGACGTCAAGGACATACATTCCTTTAACACAGAGTTAGTTATACCTAGTGGATAGGAACCTAATATAAGTTAAACATAAAAATAAACCAAACTATTAATTTATACACTAATTTTCTTTCAAATTGTAAAATATTTTGTTTTTAAACTCAAATAATCACTTGTCAGTAATTAACCTACTCCACTTTCCCCTATAAAGCTGATCATAAGGTCAACAGCCATATCAACATTGGCTAATAGGAGATTGAACATTTTTCTAATGTTTCTTCGTTGAACAGCAAATTTATACACTTCGGTAAAATGTAGGGGGCATCTTCCCTATGCACTTTCCTATTGAATGCAAATGTGCAACTGAACGTCTTATGATGAGTGTTGTAAATTTACTATAGAAATGAATAAAATTAATGTTTCCCAGAATTTTTTGTTGTTGTTGTTGTTATGAGTGCTTACTAAAAAGGGTAAAAAAATCAATTTCCACTCGGATATTCCTTTATTTCTTCCTGATCTCCATATACAAAAATGAGGTATTATTGATGCGGCCTTCTGACATTTATATTTCCTTGTGAACTTTTAAAATTGATGTCCTCTCATAGAACAAATACAAGAATCTGAGTAATGATGAGGTAATTCATACTATTGTACTTTTAATGGTTTTGTGGATATTTCTTTATGTACAGTAGGGTGGGTCAAAAACATTTAGAACTTAAATAGTGAAATGAATTTTGTATTTAAGTCATTAATACCCATCAAGTTCATTCCATACTTTATGGTGATGCAAATGATCTAAAGAGTGTTGGTAGTGTGCTTACTGTTATTGTGTCGTGTCTGCAATAAGAACTTCCATATAAGGCAGATAGATACCATATTCTTAGTACTGAAGCCACTGGTATTTTAAATCTGTGCCCAGTGTTATTGCAGGGTTGAGAAATATTCTCATACCTGTCAAGATAGCAGGGGTATTCAAAAAATATTGCCAGAGGCATCAACATTCCACACGGTAACAAACGGTGACACCACAAGAAAATTATAGAATGGACACTACATATTTTGAAGTTGATAAGGACTCAAATTAGCAAGTTACTTTGTTTATTAAATTTTAAATAGAAATTCATTCCACTCTCATTCTGGTGTGGTACAGGAACAGTATTGTAAAGTTGGACGTCTCCCAAGTTATGTTAAATTTGAAGACTTGAACCAAGCCCGTGGGCTCAACAATTTTTTTGTTGGTTAGTTGCTCAGTTTAAGGGCTGCGACAACGCGGTCATGTAGCCCCGTGTACATAGGGTGTGTGTAGAATCTGTGTGATAACCGGTGTTAATTGTGATGACTGTATTAGTGTGTGTTATCTGTAATTCAGGTAAGGACTGCAGAGGATGCACTTCAAGTAGTTTTTGTTTTTGCTACCAAATGCTACCGTCAACGACACCTAGCTGCAAATGTGGCTACTAGATGCCCCGAAACCAGCCCCTGGCGACGAACGTTGGAATCGAATTGAGCGCTAATCAAATTTCACCTAGAAATTGAGCTTCACACAAATGTAGTTAGTGGAGGGTTCTTTTACATGCCAAAACCCTATGAAATGGGCCCGCCGGCTTTACTTCCCCTCCGAAGGAAGGCATACTGAGGGATTTTAAACGCTCTTAAAAGAATCCAACGACTTCGGCCGGGTTTGAACCCGCGAACTCGGGCATAGAAGCTCAGCATACTACCAACTACGCCACCGAAGCCGCATCAATGATTTTACAACACGGATCGCTTATGGGTATTGCTTTCAAAGGCCTGCACCAAGACTGAGTTTATTTCAGGGAGTGCCATACTCCAAATGAATGCTTCCAAAACGCATTTTTCGTGTACATACATATTTTATAACCTAATTGATTTTTGAGCATTTGTATTCGAGGCTAAAAAGATTACTGTCATGGCCTAGCAGTAAGTATGGTAGTGTTCTTCTCGGCCTGGGTTCGATTTTTTTCACGTTAAGTTTTAATCTTATTATGATAGTTGGAATTGGGAGTATTTAGCCTCATACTCTCGGTTTTCAATTAGGTGTGAACATTGGCTGTAGTGTACTGGCCATGGTGATCAGTATCGGCATTTGAATCACGTATAGACTACACAGATTTGTCCTTTTTGAAATTCCCGTTCGAAGTTCGTCAAATTGATGACAAAATTATCTAAAATGTTGTTTCGTGTATCTTCTTTGTCGGTATATTTTCGTCATAGAATAAATAAGCGATCATTATAGTATTCTTTACTCCTTTGTTTTACCTTACTTTTACTGATCAGATGATAGAGTTTCTCTTGCCAACAGCTGAAAACATTCTCGATCATGGCCTACTATAAGGTGCTGTGGTTTGTTAAACAAAACTAGTTTTAAATAGCTGGTGCAACATGCAAAATACCAACAGACGGTTAGTAACCAACAGGCTGTTACACAACCGGAGTTTGCATGACGTATAAAAGAAGATGGAACAACCGGCCCTTATAGTGGGCGATGTATTGAAGATAGAGATATGCTCTCGGGGACTTTTTTATAGAACTTTTCATGCTGACCAATTCTTACGCTCATAGTATATTGGTATTTTTAACGGTTTGCCCAGCGTAAGCTTAAGAAGCGCACGGACGCCAAGTTTGTTTTCGACTTATTCACTGAAATCGTTACTGATTGGCTACCTTTGATCATACATAAATTATTTACTGCCGAATCTTTCCTCGAGATATTCTTTACAGAATGGTGAAAACCGCATCAAAATCCATTCAATGGTTCTCGAGATTACCCGTGACATCCAAGAATCGGGGATTTTTGTCTTATACTAACGAAGTAGAGATTGTCGGGGAACACATGCACCAAGCGGTACTATGATGTCACACACCTCAGTGCATCTGGGTACATTTCGTCCCGTCACCGTAACGTAACGCCAGACCCCAGCGTAACGACGAAGTCGACAAGATCATTTAAAATGATAAAACAAGAAATTAAATAAAATTAATAATGTTAACAATAAACAATAATGTACGTTATCTGGTTGTAAGCCATTTTTCAGTTTTGCCTTAGTAATCAAAATCTAATGTTTTTTTTTTTTCAGTCAGTAAACACGATTTTGCCCAATTGTAATGCGTGGTCCCCTAATCCTGAAAAGAAAATTACATGAGATCAATAAATACACTTGGATGACCAGTTTCAGTCGTCAAGCGATCATCATCAGATCTTTTACACTTAGGCTATTAAATCCATGTCTACAAGTATGAGGGACGTGGTGTC
Organism: Meconema thalassinum; assembly: GCA_946902985.2. NCBI lineage: Eukaryota > Metazoa > Arthropoda > Insecta > Orthoptera > Tettigoniidae > Meconema > Meconema thalassinum. The sequence goes on from OX336394.1 coordinate 290,959,069, forward strand.
GCAGCGGTCTAGATGTTGGCCTCTCACCACGGGAGACCGGTTTAGATTCTGGATCAATACATGTACGATTATCAAAATGGAATGCCATGAAGAAGGTCCCGTGGCTCATGATCACGAGATTAACGGCCACTTAGGACTACAAACTACAACAACTCTACAAGTATTGGTTATGATATTTACAATATATACACTCATTTACTTGCAGTATTAATTAAACTAGAGTAGTTGTGTATATATTGTAAATATCATAACCACACTTGTAGACATAGATTTAATAGCCTATGCACAAAGGATCTGATGATGATCGCTTGACGACTGAAACTGGTCATCCAAGTGTATTTATTAATTCCAAGGTAAATGTTTTTCAGGATTAGGGAACCACCCATTACAATTAGGTGCATTAAATTTCGACAAAAGTATACAAAAAGCAAACAACCAGAAATTCGTTGGTTGGTTGGTTGGTTGGATGGTTGGTTGGTTGGATGGTTGGTTGTATGGTTGGTTGGTTGGTTGGATGGTTGGTTGGTTGGATGGATGGTTGGTTGGTTGGTTGGTTGGTTGGATGGTTGGTTGGTTGGATGGTTGGATGGTTGGATGGTTGGATGGTTGGTTGGATGGTTGGTTGGATGGTTGGTTGGTTGGTTGGATGGTTGGTTGGTTGGATGGATGGTTGGTTGGATGGTTGGTTGGTTGGTTGGTTGGTTGGTTGGTTGGTTGGATGGTTGGTTGGTTGGATGGTTGGTTGGTTGGATGGTTGGTTGGATGGTTGGTTGGTTGGTTGGTTGGTTGGTTGGTTGGTTGGATGGTTGGTTGGTTGGATGGTTGGTTGGATGGTTGGTTGGTTGGTTGGTTGGTTGGATGGTTGGTTGGTTGGTTGGTTGGATGGTTGGATGGTTGGTTGGTTGGATGGTTGGTTCATCAGTTTAGGGGCAGGGACAACACAGTCATGTAGCCCCGTGTACTTTGGGTGTGTGTAGAATCTGTCTGATAACCGGTGTTAATTGTGGTGACTTTATTAGTGTGTGTTATCTATAAATTCAGGTAAGGACTGCAGACATTCAATTTCAAGTAGTTCCTACTTTTGCTACCAAAGGCTACCATCAACGATATCTAGCTGTGAGCTTGGCTACTAGATGCCACCGTAAGTGGATCCTGACGTTGAACGTTGAAACTTAATAGAGCGTTAATCAATTCTAACCTACAAATTTAGCTTCACACAATTTTAGTTAGTGGCAGGTCATTTTACATGCCATAAATTTACGACATGGGTCCGCCAGCTTTACTTCCCCTCCGATGGAAATCATAGTGAGGAATTTTTAACGCTCCTAAAAAAATCCGACGACTTCGGCCGGTGTTGAACCCGCTATCTTGGGCATAGATGCTCAGCATGCTAAACCAGAAATTCAAACAAGAACAAGTTCTCTCAGTAATTACACACTTGAGAATCTACATTTTCTTATGCTCCTGAATGTAAAGAGAAATTGTCTGATGACATTAGCTGTTGTGTTGTCTGTAATTATATTAAAGCTAGGATAATTAGGAAGGAGGCCGTGGAAAGCTATTTAGTCTTGGTTGGTTGGTTCTTAAGTTTAGGGGCTGCGACAACGCGGTCATGTAGCCCCGTGTACTTTGGGTGTGTGTAGAATCTGTCTGATAACCGGTGTTAATTGTGGTGACTGTATTAGTGTGTGTTATCTGTTTTTAATTCAAGTACTGCAACTTAGAATTTTTCAAATAGTTCCTAGTTTTGCCGCCAAGCGCCACCGTCAACGACTACTAGGCCAAGTTCAGAACTTAGCTACAAGACGCCACCGCCGTCGGCTCTTGGCAACGAACGTAGAAACCTAAGAGCGTTGTTTACATTCTTAACCTATCCAATTTAGCTTCACACAGGTGTAATTAGTAGAAGGTTCTTTAACATACCATAAATCTATGACATGGGACCGCCGCCTTTACTTCCCCTTTAGCTTGGATATGGCAGTCATTTAGCTCCGTGTACTTGGGTATGAGTGGAATTCTGTATGATAACCGGTGATATTGTGATAGCTGTATTACTATGTGTATTTGTTATCCACATGGCATTGGGATGGAAGCAGCCGTTCCTTAATTTTGGGAGCCACCCCGGCATTTGCCTTGAGTGAAAGTGGGAAACCACAAAATATCACTTCCAGGATGGCTGAGGTGGGAATCGAACCCATCTCTTCTCAGTTTTATCTCACGATGTTGAGTGCACCCCGTTCCAGCCTTCAGACCATAATTAACATTTCTTGGCATTTTTCATAGAGCAAACCATTGCCCCTTGTCCAATTAGGCCCCCAGTCGCATCGTAAACTTGACACACAGTAGAAAGAGACTGTGAGCTCCGTGGAGAACGTGTTAGGGTCATTACATATCAATTAGCACTGATATGTTGGCACTGTTAATTGTTTAACAATACAGTCAATACGTGAATTGGCACTGACCCTCACGTGATCCCAGCTAATGAGGAGTTGCTATGCAAGCTTCTGGAAGTCATACGCACTTGCGTTATCCTTGTTTAAAATTTACATTTATGGCATTAGGCAACATTGGCCACGCAGCCAGAAAAAATACAACTCTAGTGCAAGATGCAAGTACTAGAAATAGACAAGAGACATAGGAGAACAAACAAACTTATTTACGAATCTGAGAGAGCTGCAATGAAGACTACATAAAAGGAAATTACATCGGAAAGTGTGGCAGAGTTTCATTATTTGATGATGATAATTGTTTTTTAAGGAGCCTAACATGCAGGTTATCGGATCCTAATGGTCTGGGTGATAGCGAAACCGACAATGAAATGGAAACCATAGCGAAAATTAAGTTAGACTGAAAATACTTACAAAATGGAACTCAGATTATAACGACTCACAAAATGGAGAGTGGAAATACTTTACAAAAAAACCTCTCGTCACGCCGGAAGGCGGAGGTAGATTTCACCGGGAAAACTAGGGGATAGGCTATAATAGGCAAAATATGCAGGTTTTCGTAGGAGGATCAGACCTCATTTATTGAGAGAAAGTATTTTACAATTGGAGGTTAGTTAACATTTTTTTTCGTCTTTCTATGCATATTTTTAACATTTTACTGTCTTATGGGGATGGTAACCTTCTTGTCATTTGGGGTTCATTTTTATACTTGTGATCACACTGTCCTTATGCAAGGTTTGGAACTAATGTGTAACTATCTAACAGTCTGTTACTTCTTCACGCAAATTTTTTTCTCCCGCAGAGATGTTGGTTGGTTCCTCAGTTTAGGGGCTGCGACAAGGTGGTCATGTAACCCCGTGTACATTGGGTGTGTGTAGAATCTGTCTGATAAACGGTGTTATTTGTGATGACTGGATTAGTCTGTAATTCAGGTAAGGTCTGCAGACGGTCAATTTTAAGTAGTAGTACCTAACTTTGTACCAAATACTAACGTCAACGACACCTAGCTGTGAACTTGGCTGCTAGATGCCACCGCAACCAGCAACTTGCAACGAACGTTGTAACTTCCCCTCCGAAGGAAAGCATGCTGACGGATTTTTAGCGCTCTTAGAAAATCCGGCGACTATGGCCGGCTTTGAACCAGCGACCTTGGGCATAGGAGTTCAGCATGCTACCAGTTAGCCGCTTCCCTCATAGTCAGAGGGAACAAGAAGTTCCGTGACGAACTAAAGAGCCTACTTTTCTTAAAATTAAGATTCATGCCAAAGATTAATCTACAGTATATGAACCTATCTAGAATAATGACGAAATTAAGTGGGTAATATCGAAATGTCTTAATTAGTTCGAAATAAGGTATACTAGGCATAATGTAGCCTAATAGAGCAATACAGCTCTCAGCTCTGGTGACTGAATATATTCTTACTTCCATCTCCTAAGGTACAGAATACAAAATGTGGTTGAAGTCCAAAGGACGTTTCATGGAGTTAGACATTGGATCTATTAGTACACGTAAAAGCATGTTGGCAACAATGTCATGCGAGTGTTGGTCAGAAATAATCTGAAATATTATATCTTTTTGTGCCAATTTTGGATGAAATCCATTTGTTGGTATAGAAGTAACATATATTTAAAAATTGGTCCTATCAGCAGGCTTAGAATCATGTTGGTAAAACTGACGTATATAAGTTACTCCAAATTAATGTAAAATGTCAGGTAATGTACGTGTGCATAGTTTAAAGCTGTCGGCTTGCATACTTTCTGATATACTGGTATTTTGATACAAAATAGAGAGCAATTATTAACAGTTGGCAGCCCTGGTGGCTCTTAAGAATACACTCAGTCATATCTGTTTATGTACACATATTACTTACAAAATTTGGTTGAAATCCAATTGATAGTGTAGAAGTTATATGCATTTAAAAATTGGACTTATCCGAAGGCTTAAAAATATGTTGGCAACACTGTCATGTATGGCCACCTGGAAATTAAACTGAAATAGTATTATCTACATGTGTGCCAATTTTAGAATAGCTCCCATGTATACCTTCCAAGATATCCAACATGGAGCTCAAATTTCTAGTGCGTTTTTTTAGCAGTTGGTAGCACTGACATCTTTTTCAAATTTGGGCCTGAGATATTGCGGTACACATCTTTACTCATACTAAATTTGGTTTCGATTGCTGCAGCCGTTTAGGAGTTGATAGGGACACACACACACACACAGCCAGCCAGACAGACAGGACATACAGACAGACAGACAGACAGACAGACAGACAGAAGGACAGACACATTTTCCAGGATATATCTCATAAGTCTACTTTTTCCTCATTTTTAGCCTATTTTCAATTTTGAAAAAATAGGCTTATGAGATCACCTTTTGTCCGTGTGTGTGTGCGTGTGTGTGTGTGTGTGTGTGATTCGTGTGTGTGTGTCCCCCTAATAAAATCTAAACGGCAGGAGCGATTTCAATGAAACTCGGAAAGTTCATAGCACTATTCCCGGCGACCTCGACCGTGCCCTTCAAATTTTGTTACGACTCACCAATCCAACATGGCGGCTGTGCGAAATATTTCACCAGCATTCAATATCTCCGAAACTATTACCGATATTACCCTGACATTTTATATGGTGATAGAGGGTACTACTATAAGTTCACTTATGTGACTTTTGAAAACCTGGTAACTACAAAACCAACATGGAGGCCAAGCGAATTTGCGACTTTTAAATAGACGTTTCTCGTGATTTGACCGACCAAACGCAATGAAACTTGGTACAGTATATGTTTATATACATTGTAATGCACCGACATCTAACTTCGTTCAATTGTTTACATAATCACAAGATGGCGGATGTGCGAAATATTTCACCGGCATTCTATATCTCTGAAACTATTAGCGGTATCTCCCTAAAATTTTGTACGGAGATAAAGGGCACTACTGGAAGTCCATCTAAAAGACTTTCAAAAACCGGTTAACTACAAAACGAACATGGCGGCCAAGCGAATTTGAAAATTTTAAATAGACCTTTTCGCGATTTAATGTTCCAAGCGCACTGAAACATGGTACAGGAAATATTTATACACATTGTAATCCACTGGTATCTAATTTAGTTCAATTGTTTACATAACCTCAAGATGGCGGCAGTGCGAATTTTAAAATTAAGTTTTTATTTCTTGTGGTGTAGTCATGCGATCGAAGTGAAAGTTTGAATAACGAACCTAGGCAATAATTTTCCTTTAATGGTACATGACTCTATGGCCTATACATTTAACAATCCAACATGGCGACCATCCGAAATATTTAGACGATACTGAATATCTACGAATCTATTTTAGCAATCAAACTGCATTTTTTAATGTTCATAGGGGCTATGAACTTAAGTTCAGCTATAGGACTTTAAATAACCTGGTGATCACAAATCCAACATGGCGGTGACGCGAATTATAAATATTTACATGGACGTTTCTCGCAATTTAACCATCCGAGTGCAGTGAAACTTGGTACAGTAAATCCTTATACGAATGTTAATCTACTGGCATCTAATTTATTTCAATTGTTTCCATAACCTCAAGATGGCAGCTGGGAAAAATTTTAAAATCTCCTTGTTTTTCTTTGTGTCCTAATTATGCGATTGAAGTTTGAATATTACACGTTCACAATAATCTGCATGTAACAGTAGATAACTCTAGGACCTACATATATAAAATCCAACATGGCGACCATCCGAAATATTTAGTCGGTTCTTAATATCTACGAATCTATTACAGCAATCAAACAGAAATTGTGTATGTTGATAGGGGCAATTAACATAAGTAGGATATATGAAAATAGGCTGTATAGTTCTTCACGGAACTACTTGTTGAAGAGTGTGAAAAGTAGGCTAAAAAAGAATGTGATCTCGTCAATGGAGTTGTCTTGGCAACCTCGGATAGATCATCCCTCATCAATTTAAAAGCGTTGTTATGGTAACCTCTGATGGCACTTGGCATTTTTTAAATTCCGAAATCATTTTTCTCATCCCTTGGCGTAATGGTGGGTCATATCAAAAATTCTTGCAGACAAAAGTTTTAGGTAATTATTGGGGGAATATTTTCCATTTTGTACGGTTTTGATATTGTGCCTATTAAGAGAGATATGATTAATGTTTCCCGAAAAACCCACTTTCTCCACCCCTTTGGTCAATGGTTGGTGCTATCAAAAAACTTATTTGACATAAATTTTTGGCACGTATCCGACACATATTATGAACTTTGAATGGATTCGATATTTCACGTATTATGAGAGTTATAGCGAAATTTCACCTTTTCGAAAAAAGCCCCCCATTTTCACCCCTTTCGACCAATTTTGCCCATTAACGAACTCGACCGAGATTTTATAGAGATACATATTATGTAAAAAATTCAAAGTGATTGGTGCAAAATTACGGCAGTTACCGTGTCCACAAGAAACTGATATATATACATATATACATAAATTATATATAAACTTTTGAACTGACGGTGGTTTTGGGGTCTGGGGGATGTGAAACGCGAAGGTATGTCGAAATTTTCCGGAAGTCGAAACATGGTACCCATTGCAATAGTTAGCTTTCTAATGAAATCTACCTAACGGTAATTTTGAAGGAAAATATTCACAAAAGAAATTGATTGAATAATTCGCACAAAATGTAGTTTTGGTTCAAAATACTTGCAAAATGAAATTGAAATTCAAAATACTTACACAACACAATTGAAATTGAAAATACGTACAAAATGCAAATGAGATTCAAAATACTTTCAAAATGCAATTGAAATTGAAAATACTTACAAAATGTAATTTAGATTCAAAATACTCATTTGGATTGACAATACTTTCAAAATGCAATTTAGACTGAAAATACTTACAAAATGTAATTTAGATCCAAATTACTCACAAAATGCAATTGAGAATCAAAATAATTACAAAATACCCATCCTACAAAATGCAATTTAGATTGAAAATACTTGAAAAACGCGGTTTAGGTTGAAAATACTTACACAATGCAATTGAAATTTAGAAGGCTCACAAAAATAGTATCCCGACATTCAAAGACTTACAAAAAAGCAATTTAGATTGTTAATCCTTACAAAATGCAATTGAGGTTGAAAATACTCTCAAAATTCAATTTAGATTGAAAATACCCCGTTCCAGCCCTCACACCAGAATTACAATTTTTTGGCACAGTCTGGAATTGAACCCGGACATACGGGGCGACAGCGAAGTATAGTAACCGCCACACCACTAGGTGGTTCAATTAAGTTGATTTAGGCTTACCATTCTACGTCATTCCACGATTTTCCCTTGTATTATTAACTGCAGAATTCTGTACTTGGCACCCTTCATCATCTGGCCGAAATATTCAAGCTTATTGATGATTGATTATTGTTGTTTTAAGGGGCGGAACTACGAGATCATCTGTGCCTCTTAACACAGATTAAAGAATACAAATTTGGAATTGAATTTAAAATTTAGAGGTGGACACCTAAATTTGAAAAGACCTAAAATTAATAAAACAAAAAATTAAATAAGAATAATAATTACACAAATTAACAAAATTACGGAAAAACAAAAAAATATCATTCAAAAACGAGCAAGTCGAATATTCAAGCTTACTCTCGTGTGTGCTAAAGGGTATAAACTGGTTGGGTGGGATTCAATTAGGAGGAGACCAGGTAAGTGGTGATGATAATGATGGTTGCTGTTTTAAGGGGCCTAACATCTTGGTTATCGGCGCCTAATGGTTTGGGTGATCGTGAAATGAAAGATGATCAAATGAAACTTACGACTAAAACTAACTACTCACTTACAAACTAGAAGAGGAAAGGGAAAACAAAAAGGAGAAAGTAAATAAAAGGCAGGAGGAAAGGAAATGCCCTCAACCCTAGAGAAATGAAAATTGAGGGACTTGGAAGAAAGAAGAGCCAAGAAAGGCAGAGAGTAAAGGGAAAGAGGAGAGGGCCCGCCCCCAAAGGCAATGGAAAAAGGGGGAAAATCGGACCCAGCTCAGGAATCCCTCGGGATCGCTAACTCCCGAACTCACCAGCTGTGAGCCCTTGAGTGTGTAGCGCTATCCAGGGTGCACCAGAAGTGGTAGGGTTAAATACACCCTGCCTCCTTGAGAGCCTTGAGCATAAGGCAGGAGATATGATGAGAACAGAAGAGATCTGACCCCTCGAAGAATGAGGGATTAGGGAAGATAAGAGAAGGGCCAATTAAGGCGGGAAAGGAAGAGACTCCCTAGGCCTGGGACTCGTAATACCGCCGAGGTCAGCAGGGAACAAGAGGTGACCAAGAGAGGTCAACGGGAAAGAAGACGGAGAGTAGCCCGGCCCAAGTAAGTGGAAGCAATGCCATACTCAGCTGGGGTCCCGGGAGGTAAGTAGTCTGGCCTATGCTGATGATCTGGTTGTAATGACAGACTCCATCGAATGCTTTGAAGCCAACTTGTTAGAACTTGAACAGAAATGTAGGGAGTATGACATTTCAAAGGGAAGAAACGCAAGAAAATATGTCAGGCAGGAGGAACTAAATTGGAGCAGGTGGAACACTTTAAAAACTTAGGCTGGACTTTGCCTCATGTATCTTTTGTGTTTGTTGTTTTCTACTTTTTTTGCTTTGTGTGTTTGCTTCTTGGTTCTGTGTTTGCTTTTGCTTTTGATATATTTTTTTGTTCTTTTTTTTCTTGGTTTTGGTTTTGTGTTTGTTTTCTGCTTTTGCTTTTTTTTTGAATTCTGCTCTTTGCTTCGTGGTTTTTTTGTTTTGTTTTTGTTTTCTGGAAAATCAAAATTAAACAAAACAATTTAAAATAAAACAAAACAAAAACAATACAAAAATTAAACAAAACAATTTAAAATAAAACAAAACAAAATCAAAGAAGAAAACAAAATTAAATTAAATTAAACAAAGAAGAACAAAATAATATAAAATAAAGTAAAAAATAAAATTAAAAATTACGAGCCTTACAGTAGTCGCATATGATGTGTAACATGTGACATATAAGAAACCTCACGTGAAATTGTAAATACACCGGTATTTTATACTATTATTGGTACAAATATTAATATAGCCTATTATAAAAGGGAGTGTTTTACAGATATTGTAGTTTATAATACTGAACTCATTTCATTAGACGATTTGTAGCTTCCACAAGCACTAGCCTAAATAAAGAATACGATATGGATCAACTAGATTAATAGACGCGACTCCGCTCATAACCTTAAATTCCTTATAAAGAGGTCCTCTTCATTCACAGACCAACACGTAATTTCATATGGATTCTGTTAAAATGAGTCATATTGATATGATAAATATGGTTTAAAATGATAATCTGGCAGCAAAAATATCTACCCTGTCCGGGATTCGATCTCAAGATCTCTAGATTCACAGTCATAAGCACTAACCCCACGGCTATTTCGACTACGCAAATTGTGTGCACAAGATGGTGACTTATATCCATGTTCCAATAATACTGCATTGCGGAATTAAGTTTCATTTATATTTTGCTTGTTTCGATAATGTTCCTGCATGAATTTGAGTTTAAAATGCCTTATGAATAGGCCCTCTTGTGAGTAAAGAGAATGTATTCAGTAATAGTTCATGAAGTCTTGCTCAATTCTCGTATAACCACAACGATTATATTATATTGATGACTGCATTACCGTTATGTGGGTTAATATTTGAATAGCCATTGTGCAGAAACATAATACCGGCAATGCCGACTACTTACAATGTATGATATTAAGGCATTTTACCATTTAAATACTGATACGAAGACTTCGAACATGCACCATGTCATTTGTTTCAATCACTTGACACCAGAGTTCACATGAGCGTTTTCCGTTCAGTATGTCAGATACATTCTACATGGCCGAGAGTACGTCATGATATCATTTTCCTACATCGCGCGCTCCTTGTTTCTCGTACCACTGCCAGCTGGGACTTACCACTGCCCGCTGGATCGATTGATCGAGCGGGCAGTGCATACTTCCGTTTTCCACCACTGCCAGCTAGTACTCTTCCGTTCGATCGATCGAGCGGGCAGTGCATACTTCCGTTCGATCCGCCACTGCTAGCTCGATCGTTCCGATCCACTTCCGTCCCCAATTTTCAAAATCTCTCCCACAAAACTATCCAGCAACCGAGCGGAACGATGTTACACATCAATAAAATAAAATAATTAAATAAATAATTTTACGACAAATGGATTAAACGAGTTTTGCAACTGGACGACTCATATATTCTCTCAGGTGGGCAGTATCGGGAAGGAAATAGGGTCGAGGTGTTGCATAAAAACCAATGCAGTGAGTTCTCAGTTGCAATCTACAGTATTCTGCAAGAAATAACGTAGTCTACCCACGAATCTCTCCCTACATCGCTCAGTATTTAGACTGACCTTGCTTTATGGAAGTGAGATCAGGGTAGATTCAGGGTATCTGATACATAAGCTAGTGGTAAATAATATGAGGGTAGCACGAATGATTGCTGGGACAAATAGATGGTAGCAATGGCAGGAAGGTACTCGTAATGATGAGATAAAGGCTAGGTTAGAAATGAACACGTTAGATGAAGTTGTTGGTATGAGCTGACTCAGATGGTGGGGTCATGTGATGAGAATGGGGTAGGAGAGATTACCTGAAAGGTTAATGAGTAAGAGAAGAGGTGATGGTCAGATTCAGTGATGGGCTGTGGCGTAGTTGGTAGCATGCTGAGCTTCTATGCCCAGGATCGCGGGTTCAAACCCGGCCGAAGTCGTCGGATTTATTGAGCGTTAAAAATCCCTCAGTATGCCTCCCTTCGGAGGGGAAGTAAAGCCGGCGGTCCCATGTCATAGATTTATGACATGTTAAAGAACCTTCCACTAATTACACATGTGTGAAGCTAAATTAGGTTAAACATTTGACAAACGCTCTTAGGTTCCGACGTTCGTCGCCAGGAACAGACTGCGATGGCATCTGGTAACCAAGTTCTGAACTAGTAGTCATTGGCGGTGGCGTTTGGCGGCAAAAGTAGGAACTACTTGAAAAAATTCATAGTTTTCAGCAGGGGGTGTCAACCAGATAGGATCATTTGGCACCATCGGTGTAGTAGCACGTGCCAGTCGTATGGAGCGCTGTATATCGTGTATATCGTGTTGCCAACATATGCATGATACAACGTTGTAATTAAATTGCAAACATATCCCTATATTTAGTCAATAAATATACACATAATTCCTAATTGACATTTCCTTGCAATTATCTTGCTCACAGACGATAATTACGGCACTTATCATTAAATAAACATTATTTCTACTGGGTTGGCGGCACTGACCATGCCATGGCGGCTCTGTAGATGTGTTGTATGTAATAATATTGGCCGTATACAAATAAGCTAAATAAGCTAATGTTGTGTTCTATCTCATCTTTCTTATATCAAATTGTCTTCGTGGTAATGAGAAGTGAACAGTTCTTTTTCTGCTACGCCAAGTAAGTACGCTTATTTTGAGAATTTAAGTAAAAACGTGTTTCTGCGTGTGCAAAATATACCGTAGCCTAGTTTTGAATTTATATTAGACGCAGTGTACAGGTGACATTCCACTTGACATATTAATTAACTTGCACTATTATTTATCCCACAGGTAGGCCTACCAAATTCTGGGAACAAACAAATCGTAAATTGCTGTTCTCGAAATAGCAGAGGAATGTGGCAATTAGGCCTACTCACCTTAGAAATGACCAGGTAAGAGTCTATGTTTCCGTAATGTTTTCAACTTGATTACATCTTGCAGAGATACGTCCAGTACCATGAGCCTATTGCATATGTGTACTGAAGTTCTTGAGGTGTGTTAATAATTCATTTTACATTGCGGTAGATTAAAAATGTCATGATTCTTGAAAACGTGTCGAAGCTTTAATATTTTCCCCTTCCTTGAATTTCAAATTATTATTGGTACCGTATTCAAAAAAGATCAATTCCTGTACATGTTAGCTACTGGTGCTGTGGAAATTCAAGTGTGACCTATTCAATTAGTAGAATAGGTAGTAATGCCATTACTGATGTAGAACTGTAATGTTCTGCGACCCAAATACCATTCAAATGCACCTGTCCTCCTCTAATAAGCCAAGAACAAACAAATGTGTAGATGTGTTTCCTTGCATATTCATGCTATGGGCACTTTGTATTTATTTTTGTAGATACACAGGAAAATAAGCTGTACGGTTTATGTTATGGTAGGAATGCAGTGTTTGGGCTGGGTGTTCAGTTGGTCGAATTGGTAGTAATGGCAATACTGATGTAGGACTGTAATTACAGGTTATTAAAACTTAACATTCACCCCCATGGTCTAATAGGTTTAATGGCCTAGGATCATATAGTCTTACCAATGTGTAACTATATACATTAAGTTAATGTGTTCTTGTCCTGTGGAACGAAGTCCAACGTGAATATACTTTTGCTAAGTCATGGTGCTAAAGTAGTCGACTCGTGTAATGTTCTGCGACCCAAATACCATTCAAATGCACCTGTCCTCTTCTAATAAGCCAAGAACAAACAAATGTGTAGATGTGTTTCCTTCCATATTCATGCCATGGGCACTTTGTATTTATTTTTGTAGATACACAGGAAAATAAGCTGTACGGTTTATGTTATGGTAGGAATGCATTGTTTAGGCTGGGTGTTCAGTTGGTCGAATTGGTACGGTAGTAATGGCAATACTGATGTAGGACTGTAATTACAGGTTATTAAAACTTAACATTCACCCCCATGATCTAATAGGTTTAATGGCCTAGGATCATATTATAGTCTTACCAATGTGTAACTATATACATTGTGTTCTTGTCCTGTGGATCTAAGTCCAACGTGAAAATCCAATAAAACCTTGGAACCATTGGCCCGATAACCCCACCCTTATCTGCCAATTTTTATTTTATACTCTTGGTAAGTTAATAAGTGTTAGGTTCTGTCGATGATATTCTGTAACAGTGAGATAGATACAAGACAAATATAATTGATTTATTGTATGCCAATGTAATGGTTGATATACCTTTAGGTAGTATTTTATTCCCACACGTTATTTACAATATTTTTCAACACGTAGGATGCCAATGTCTAAGCTTACATGGAGGGATTTTTTCATCAATTGATTCTGTAATAAGACCACCTTGTGGTGTGGTTGCTGCCACTCCTGAGGTCCTGGGCTAGTTTCCAAGCTTGATTAAGTAATTTAATTCTGGTCTGACTGTTGGAACGGCGCACACTCATCTTTGTGAGGCAGAACTGAGAAGAGGTAGGTTCGATTCTCACCTCGGCCATCCAAGAAGTGGTTTTCCAAGGTTTCCCCACTTCCACACCAGGCTAACGCTGGGATGGTTCCCAACTTAAGGCTACGGCTGCCTCCTTTCCAGTCCTCACCTGAATTACAGGAAGTATACACACTACTACAGATACCACAATAACACAGATTATCATACAAATCATACACTCCCCCAGGGGCTCACATCTAGTGGGACGTGGGTTGGCGACCACGGGGCCCCAGCTGAGTCCCGCATTGCTTCCACTTACTTGTGCCGGGCTCCTCTCTGTCTTCTTTCCTGTCGACCTCACTTGGTCAACTCTTGTTCTCTTCCGACCCCGACGGGATTAGGGTATCCAAGGCCTAGGGAGTCTATTCCTTCCCCGCCTTAATTGGCCATCGTCTCATCTTTTCTGATGCCCTCCTCCTGCGAGGGGTCAGCCTTCTATTTCTTTTCTTGTTATCTCCTGCCTTCTGCTCAAGGCTCTCAAGGGGCAGGGTGTATGTAGCCCCACCACCATTGGTGTGCCCTGGATATTGCTACACCCTCAGAGGCTCACGGCTGGTGAGTTCGGGAGATGGCGACCCCGAGGGATTCCTGAGCTGGGTCCGGTTTTTCCCCTTTTTTCAATTGCCTCTGGGGCCTTTCGTAGCTTTCCTTCCTTCCAAGTCCCTCGATCCTAGTTCTTCGAGGGTTTGAGGGCATTTTTTTTCCTCCTGTCCTTTGTTTGCCTTATTCTCCTTTTGTTTTCCATTTCTTCTTCTAGTAGCCTATATAAGTTTGTAGTTAGTTTCAGTTATAGTTTACATTTGATTTTCATCTTCACGATCACCCAAACCATTAGGGGCCGATAACCAAGATGTTAGGCTCGTTAAAACAACAAATATCATCATCAACAAATCATGCACACTTCCAAATACATGGGGCTAAATGAATATGTTATCGAAAGCCCTAAATGAATTAATATCAAAAATACAATGATTCTTTTAAAATGTAGTTAACTTACAGTAGGTGCAAACATACACATGTCAGCAAATTCAAGTTCCCCGTTTCAAGCATTAAGTTACACATTTATTAAGTTTACTGTTTCAACGTACACACTGGTATGTGTTGTAGGAATTTGCGGTTCATCGGTGTCACCCATTACATCAAGGAGGAACTAGGTCCATTATTATGTGCTGGTCCCTACTGTTATACTTTGGCAAGAAAGAAGAAAGGAACATGCCTCAACACATACTTTTAGGAGGACCAGATTTGATTACTGTATTTTTGCTAAGTTCGATCTTGGCTCTTGCTGTTATCTTTTCTTCATTGACAACTTTTTAAATAAAACATGATGAATTCTAGCAGTATTGAGTGTTTTTCTTGTTTTTCATTGATAGTCCTATTTCTCCTTTCCCCTTAACAGCACGTAATGGAATGTACTGTATTAGTGTGCGAAGTTAATTTTTGATGTAGCCTACTTACTGCATTTCATCCTTCAAAATTTTTAACTGGATATATTTTAAAGGGCATATGAAATGAACTACTGTATAGAAATTTTGTGATATCCAATTCTTTTTCTGTCTCCTAATGTATTTGGCACTAATTACACTAACAATTTTAGTGTGATGAGGATCTGGTTACACCACATGATTCCTTAGCATTCTCTCTTAAAATTTTACTGTTATTGCTAACAGCATCAAGCATTTTAAAATATGAATTTTCTCCCTTCCCAGTACTTTTCCTTTGTAGTTTTTTCTAATAACTAATTGGTTATAGGCCTAATTGGGCCATTTTTTAAGCTGAGTAATAATATGCTGCAGGCCTTGTAGTAGCCTAATTTTTGTCACCAATGCAATATGCTCCAATTGCAACTGAAATAAATTTAAACATGTATATTAGTGATGAGGTTATGTTCTAAATGCTGTGATTGTTCATTTCAAAGTTCAGGAATTCACAATTTCCCACTTTGTTATTATTTTTATTAATTTTTTCTGTTATTGGTATTTTGAATGTGATTTATTACTTGTAGATCATATTATTATCTCCACACTTAAAGACGTGCCATAAGTATAGGGAGATTGTGATTTTCGGAACATTAAGTGGGCTGAGCATTTAGGACGGGAATATTTAGCGGAACGAGGGGAAGGGGCAGGGTGGAGGGGAGGGGGCGGGAGGGTTAGTGTTTACGAGATCTGCTCATAGGTGGTGCTACCGGTCGACATGTTGCTAGTACATCAGTCAACCACCAGACAGCGCTGAAGTCTTAGGTACCAAGAATTAGCATGGCTGTTGGCCATCTGTAGTAGTAGGTAATCTGTGGTTTTCAGACCTTACTTGAATTGAAAACAGATAACACACACTAATACAATCATCACAATTAACGCCGGTTATCAGACAGATTCTACACACACCCAAAGTACACGGGGCTATATGACCGCGTTGTTGCAGCCCCTAAACTGAGGAACCAACCAACCAGATTCAGTGATGAACGATCTCAAAGTGAGAGGTATAGAAGCAAAGGAGGCGGCAGTGCTAACTGCTAATAGGCCATCATGGATGTGACTTGTTCGCAATCAGAGGCTTGCAGACTGGGCGCTGAGAGGCAAATCAGTCTCAAATGAAAATGTATGTATGCTTCAAACATGAAGTAGTTTGCTAAATACAACATCAGCTCCAGTTTATTTTTACAATGATCCCATGTTCCATATCTTACATAAGTTGTTTGAAGTGCCCACCCTCTGCCATAATCAGACTTCTACTCATCGTCACACGGGGTACGAGCACGCTGTAAATCGCCTGGGGTTGTAAGTATTCTATGACTAACCTGCACAATTTGTGCATAAAGTGATGATTCAACATCGACATTAGATGCACCCAACATACACAAAAGACATAACGGGTTTAGGTCTGGTGAGTGTGATGGCCAAAAATATACGACCTACTTCTACCTACCCAGTGGTTAGGATACCGCTCATACATGTGTACATGGACAATACGACTAAAGTGGTCAGGGGCATCATCTACCTCTATGTTTGTTGCCTGAGTAAATATTCATTTCTGGGGATGATGATGATAATTGTTGTTTCAAGGGGACTAACATCTAGGTTATCGGTCCCTGATGGTTTAGGTGATCGTGAAGATGAAAATGAAACGCAAACTTAAAACTAAACCCAACTACTAACCTACATACTAGAAGAAGAAATGGAAAACAAAAGGAGAATAAGGCAAATAAAGGAAAGAAGGAAAAGAAATGCCCTCAACCCTCGAAGAATGCGCATTGAGGTACTTGGAAGGAAGGAGAGCCATGAAAGGCAGATAGGAAATTGAAAGAGGAGAGGGTCCGGCCCCAAAGGTAAGGGACAAAAGGGGAAAACAGACCCAGCTCAGGAATCCCTCGGGGTCGCCAACTCCCGAACTCACCAGCCGTGAGCCCCTGAGGGTGTAGCATTATCTAGGGTGCACCAAAAGTGGTGGGGCTACATACAACCGGCCTCCTTGAGGGCCTTGAGCAGAAGGCAGGAGATAACATGAAAAGAAAAAGAGGCTGACCCCTCGCAGAAGGATGGAATCAGAAAAGATGAGACAAGGGCCAATTAAGGCGGGAAAGGAAGAGACTCCCTAGGCCTCGGATACCCTAATACCGTCGGGGTCGGAAGAGAACAAGAGGTGACCAAGTGAGGTCGACAGGAAAGAAGACGGAGAGGAGCCCCGCACAAGTAAGTGGAAGCAATGCCGGACTCAGCTGGGGCCCCGTGGTCGCCAACCCACGTCCCACTAGATGTGAGCCCCTGGGGGAATTCATTTCTGGACCCATGTTTGTGTATACGGTATGTGTGGATACTAAACCTGAAATATTGCCGCGTGTTAATGAAACACGCCGTATATATATATAAGAAACAGGACTTCAGGTCCCTTGTTCATTTCGTCCAATCGAAGTACGTATACGTTACTTTAAGTACACAAGCTGTCAGTTACGTGATTTAGTTAAGTATTGTTCGTTTCGTTAAGAATTTATTTGTTCCTTATAATGTTGAATGATGAAAATTGTCAACATTATCGCGAACGGAAATGTGCGGAGAAGGTAGAGAGAATGAGTTTCAAAAATGTATCCTCCACACCCCATTCTCCATTACAACTACCGATGCAGAAATGTCCAAACCGTTTTAATGTTCCAAAGAGGCTCAGAAGACAGAACGTAGTAAACATATTAATGGCTCTATATACTTCCGTGCAGTGGGGAAAAGGAAGTTTTTGCCTCTCGTTGCTCTTACACACTCTCAATGAAAAGATGAGCATTGCTGTTAAGAGAAGCGAATTACGCGAACTGAGTAATAATAAGCCTTTGCCCCTCAAATATAAAGAAGGTTGTAAACTTGAAGAATGAACGGTCGTTGCCTTCTGAGTGAGACATTTTAAACAAGCACTTCGCATTTCTTCTTTTATCTTCTTTTAAATGGCCCTTTTCGAAATGCTCACTCCGGGGCGAAAGACACTCCTTAATACGATTAATTATGAGGCTGACGAAGTTAATGCCCCGAGGGGTTAAATACATCTCAGAGTATTACTTCGCAAAACTCTCCCTATTATAATTAACGGTGCAAGACTAATTATAAAATGCTTCCTCTTAACCCGTTGAGTGCTTCGTCCGTCTATATACGCTGCACAAGAACTTTATTCATATTCTCCGATCACTGTCGAGAGATGAGTCGATCTCTGGTATGTTTTGCCATCTGCTGGGCATTATGTAGTACTACTTGAATTTCATTTCTTTGCTTCCGGAAGTAACTACCTGAGCATTTTGTAGACGTCTGTCGTCTACAGCTGGAGTTCTTCTGAGATGTAAACAAGCATGGCGGATCAAGAACCAAATTTCTCTCGTCACGCTTTGATTTTGGATCGAAGAATATCATTTTCTGTACTGGTAGGGAGCAACATTTAATAGTTACCGATTGATTTTAGGAAAGGGAGCGAATGAACTTTTTAATAATGCAGGAGCCATCTAGCGTTGCCATAACGAAATAATATTTGAAAGGTGACTATTTGAGCCACCCCCTACTACTTCGGTAGGAGGCCCTTGCCCATCAGGGATCTACGGGCTTATCTTATCTTATCTTACATAAAGAACACATTGAGGATTATAAATAAAAAAAACAGATATTTACAGTGTTTCAAAACTTTGGAAGTGGTTTTCTCAAAACAGTGTTTTTAGACTTAAGTTGTTATTGCACCCATCTCCTCAATTGTATATTGGGTCCTTTTCCTAGTATGGAGATGTTGCAAGCTTGGGCACAAACATTTTAATTTTAATTTATCTCATATAAACATATAATTTTGAATTTACATTTAGATTAATTAAGTCCCAAAATCTATAGACATTTTAAGCTTAATACCAATCCACACACCTATCCCTTGATAAGTTAAACATTATATCTACAATTTGTTAATTTAACACTGAGGCAGCAAAGAAGTTAAATGGGTAACTCAGCACTTGAAAGGTTAATAACTCTTTCACACTTTCAAAAGCTATCTTTTTAAGGAGGGAAAGTTAGTCTATACCAAGTACGTTTAAAATGCTTCCTCGTTTAACCTCAGGCTAAGTATTTCTTCTCATCGTAAGAGATAATAATGTCTTGTCTCTCAATATGCATTACTAGCATTACCCGTCGCGGCTTCGCCCGCGAATATTCTAGTTGTAAAGAGTACACTTCGCAAAATCTTAATCATGAATGCTATGACTGATTTATCCTTGGTATGAATAATCATACTATCAATTCAGCTACTGGAGCAGTGGTTATGGGTTTGTCATTCCTTCATAGGTATATCGGAGCGAAGTTAGTTTTATGGGAATATCACAGATACTGTTAATTTAAGGGCCTTTAAATGTGGTTTTCGGAGACCCTTTATAGTCGGGTGAAAAAGACCTTTCGTACCACACTCACACGTGAAAATTGCGTGAAAAATTCTAGAGTGCCCCTTGACCCCCTTAAGCGCATTATACTGTAGGTATTGATGATTTTTACAGCTTAATTTGGTTCAGTTATAACCTTATAACCGTCTGGAAACTTTCACAGTAATGTAATAATTGGAATTGCATTGCGTCTTACAGAAATATATGGACCTGAGAGATTCTCTTACCATGGTTACCGTGTTGCATTCTTTCATAATTTCATTCTAAATATACATGTTTTACGGTATTTATTTAATTGTGATGCATTTAAAGAGTAAGTAAGTGCGTTTCGCTTACGCATTGGGTTATGCTGAACCTGTAGGTACCCCATATGTGTAGGTTGGTGTTAATGGGACCTTATTTTCGGTACAAAACTGGAATGGGACCTTAGCAGAATAATATAGGGAGGGATTACAAAACACATTAAAGTTTTATGCACATGGTTCAATGAGCCCTTCTTCAGCACATAAACATCTACGTAATAAACTTAAAGTAATTTTACAAACAAGGAAGAATTATTCCTAATTTATGAAAATCATATTACTGTGCTTGTCTCAAAACTAATGTCGTTTTTTTAAAGTTTGGTGTTTTATAAGATGGAATTGAGAATACACACAGAGTAGTGGAAGGCTGTCAGAAGAACTTGGTGCCAAATTAGGGAACTTGAAAAATCAAACAGAAGCTGTACCTCATGAACAGGCTCAACGTAGAATGGATATCTGCCGTCAGCTTATCGGTAACCCCATGGATGATAGATTTATCAGGAGAATTGCCACATGTGAAGAAAAATAGGTCTATTACCGCAACACTGACGCCTCAAAACAATCGACCATTCCAAAGTCATCATTTAAGATGATGATGATGATGATAATTGTTGTTTTAAGGGGCCTAACATCTAGGTTATCGGCCCCTAATGGTTTGGGTGATCGTGAAGATCAAAAAGGAAATTCAAACTATAACTAAAAACTAACTACTAACTTATAGACTAGAAGAAGAAATGGAAAACAAAAGAAGAATAAGGCCAATAAAACACAGGAGGAAAAGAAATGCCCTCAACCCTCGATGAATGCGGATTGAGGGACTTGGAAGGAAGGAGAGCCATGGAAGGCCGATAGGAAAGTGAAAGAGGAGAGGGTTCACCCCAAAGGTAAGGGACAAAAGGGGTAAACCGGACCCAGCTCAGGAATCCCTCGGGGTCACCAAATCCCGAACTCACCAGCCGTGAACCCCTGAGGGTGTATCAATATCCAGGGTGCACCAGAAGTGGTGGGGCTACATACACCCTGCCTCCTTGAGGGCCTTGAGCAGAAAGCAGGAGATAACATGAAAAGAAAAAGTCCTCTCGGCACGCCGGAAGGCTGAGGTAGATTTCACCGGACAAACTTGGGGATAGGCGAAAATAGGCAGAATATGCACGTTTTCGTAGAAGGATCAGACCTCATTTATTGCGAGAAAGTATTTTATAATTGGAGCTTAATTAACTTTGTTTTTCGTCATTTTATGCATATTTTAAACATTTTATTGTCTTATGGGGACAGTAAACTTCTTGTCATTTGGGGTCCATTTTTATACTTGTGGCCACACTGTCCTTATGCAAGGTTTCGACAATGATGTGTAACTATGTAACGGTCTGTTACTTCTTCACGCAAAATTATATCTCCCGCAGAGATTTTGGTTGGTTCCTCAGTTTAGGGGCTGCGACAACGCGGTCATGTAACCTCGAGTACTTTGGGTGAGTATAGAATCTGTCTGATAAACGGTGTGAATTGTGATGGTTGTATTGGTCTGTTATTCAGGTAAGGACGGCAGACGGTCAATTTCAAGCAGTAGTTCCTAATGTTGCTACCAGATACTACCGTCAACGATACCTAGCTCTGAACTTGGCTACTAAATGCCACCGCAACCAGCAACTCGCAACGAACGTTGGAACTTCCCCTCCAAAGGAAAGCATACTGAGGGATTTTTAGCGCTCTTAGAAAATCCGACGACTTCGGCCGGCTTTGAACCAGCGACCTTGGGCATAGAAGTTCAGCATGCTACCAGTTACGTCACCGAAGCCGCTTCACACTTAGTCAAAGCGGCTTCGGTGGCGTAGTCGGTAGCATGCTGAGTTCTATGCCCGAGATAGCGGGTTCAAACCCGGCCGAAGCCGTCGGATTTTTTTAAAGCGTTAAAAATCCCTCAGTATGCCATCCTTCTGAGGGGAAGTAAAGCGGGCGGTCCCATGTCACAGATTTATGGCATGTTAAAGAACCTTCCACTAATTGCACCTGTGTGAAGCTAAATTGGATAGGTTAGGAATGCAAACAACGCTCTTAGGTTTCTACGTTCGTTGCCAAGAGCCGACTGCGGTCGGGTCTAGAAGCTAAGTTCTGAACTAGGCCTAGTAGTCGTTGACGGTGGCGCTTGGCGGCAAAAGTAGGAACTATTTGAAAAATTCTAACTTGCAGTACTTAAATTAAAAAAACAGATAACACACACTAATACAGTCATCACAATTAACACCGGTTATCAGACAGATTATACACACACCCAAAGTACACGGGGCTACATGACCGCGTTGTCGCAGCCCCTAAACTTAAGAACCAACCAACACTTAGTCAGATGGAAATCTGATTCTGATCTCGTGCAAGTGCGTTGTTATGGCAACGTCTGATGGCTCATCCCTCATCAATTTAGTACTGTTGCCATGGCAACCTCTGATAGCTCTTGGCATCTCTAAAAATGAAAGTTTGTCTGTTTTTTCTGAATTTCCACGGAAATTTGCGATATTTGCGCGTTTCATGCTGTTTTATGACGGATGCGCGCAAAAATATATTTTTTGTCTGTCTATCTGTCTGTCTGTCTGTGTGTCTGTGGACAACTTCTTCGAGTCCTTATAACTTGAGAACGGCTGGGTGGATGAACGTAAAATTTGATACAGATATCCATCAGAGGCACCACACTAATCATTGATGTAACTCTTCTCCGTACCTCTCATAAAAGGGGCCCTACCCCCTTAAAATACATGCTGAAATAGGCGTAGAAGGGTGAAACAAAGCTCATTTTCAGCCCATCAATGTGAGAAGCGAAACTCGGGGCCCCCAACCACATTTTAAGGCCCTAAAACCAACAGTTTTTGAGATATTCCCAGAAAACTAATTTCACTTAATAAATTAATGAATGAATGCATGCCGGTAACCATGGCAACTGAATCTCAGAGGTCCATCTATTTCTGTAAGACGCAAAGCAATTCCATTTATTACATTACTGTGAAGGTTTGCAAACGGCTATAAGGTTATAACGGATCCAAATTAAGCTGAAATATTCATTAATACATACAATGCACTTAAGGGGTCAAGGGGTACTCTAGATTTTTTTCACGCGATTTACACGTGCGGGTGTGGTACGGACGGTCTATTATATCCCTTCTCTATCATATAAAAATGAATGTTTGTCTGATTTTTCTGCATTTCTACGGAAATTTGACATATTTGCCCGTTTCAGACTGTTTTGTGACGGATGCACGCAAAAATATATTATTGTCTGTTTATCTGTGGATAATATTTGTGTCCTTATAACTCGAGAACGGCTGGGTGGATTAACGTAAAATTTGATACAGATATCCATCAGAGGCACGACACTAATCATCGATGTAACTCTTCTCCGTACCTCGCATAACAGGAGGCCTACCCCCTTAAAATACATGCTGAAATAGGCGTAGAAGGGTGAGACAAAGCTCATTTTCAGCCCCTCAATGTGAGAAACGAAACTCGGGGGCCCTAAAAAAGAACCCCGAAAACCACATTTTAAGGCCCGAAAACCAACAATTTTTCAGATATTCCCAAAAAACTAATTTCACTTAATAAATTAACGAAGGAATGCATGCCGGTAACAATGGCAACAGAATCTCAGAGGTCCATCTATTTCTGTAAGACGCAATGCAATTCCATTTATTACATTACCGTGAAGGTTTGCAAACGGCAATAAGGTTATAACGGATCCAAATTAAGCTGACATATTCATCAATACATATAATGCGCTTAAGGGGTCAAGGGGTACTCTAGAATTTTTTAACGCGATTTACACTTGCGGGTATGGTACGGAAGGTCTATTATATCCCTATCCCTATATTGTTATATTATTATTATTACTATTATTTTAATTATTATCATTATTATGGCGTACAACGACGAGACAAAGCTCATTTTCAAACCCTTGGTGACAGAAACAAAACTCGGGGCCCCTCAAGAGCCGTAAAGGGTCCCCGAAAACTATATTTTAAGGCTCTAAACCCAACATGTTTCTTAGATATTCCCAAAAAACTAATTTCATTTAATAAACTAAAGAAGGAATGCAAGCCACTATCCATGACAACAGTATCTCAAGAGGTGGCATCCAACTTCCCATCTATTTCTGGAATAACTAATGCCACTCCATTTATTACATTTCTGTGAAAGTTTGCAAATGGCTATAAGGTTATCACGGAACCAACTAAAACTGTAAAATTCATCAATGAGCTTAAGGGGTTCAAGGAGTACCCTAGATATTTTTCACACGACTTACACGTGCGATATGTCGTACAGAAGGTCTATTGTATCTCCAAACAGCAACATTATTTTCAAAAATTCCTGATTTGAAATAGTAGACTCTTTTTTGTTGATTTTAGGAATTTGGGCCATTGGAGTCTAAAAAAAACTGAATTTTCATGCACCACAAGCCATTATAATTTATAAAAGGGGACTTCCTGTAGTTGGTCACTTGACACAACGATTAGGGTCAGTTCGTATGTGACGTGTATTGCGATTCGTCTACGAGGTTTTCAATTTTATTTTCACGCCAGGAAGAACACGTTAGGTAAAGTTAGTTTGAGAGCACATTTTAACTAATAATTTTTCTTTGCCAACAAACAGGTTCCAAGCCCCTAAACATTGCAACAGTAGCTCAATTGATAACATCTGGTTATTAATACCGAAGACCGTTCGAAGAATGGGTACTTCTGCTAGTCTCTCTCTATATATTGAACCCATGTGCCATAGGGTCCAAGGAGGTCGAATCCATGTATTTGGGGAAGAAATGAAAGAAACGTACAGTTTCTACTGTAACTTAGAGAAAGATCAAGCCAAGATGCTAGCCTAACGTTGTGCAAGCAACAAGGACCAGGTGTTCGAGAGATGAGATCACCCCTCTTGACATTCAGAAGGGAGCTAGTCATGAGTATTAATAACTGAGTGGAAAATTCCCACTATTAGACAAGGAAGCCTGACTCGGAAATCGAGCTTAGCTTGCTGGAAAACGACAACACCGTCTATGCGCCAGAAGAAGAATAATTAAATTTAACCCGTTTACGAGTATAAAAATAAGTAAACAATTACAGTACAGTGAATCATTTCGAATGAGAGATTTTTGTGTAAAGAAAAACCTTTTAAATATTGCACAGGAAAAAACTGCAAACGCAAGTATACGTCATCGGGGATTTACCAAGGCCTGTAGAGAGGGGAGAGTACAAAAGAACAGCAACACCTACGCAGCTGAAGACTACAAAGTAATTAATATCTCCGAATTGCACGATCGATTCTTATGCGCAATGAGATTATTTGACATTGAGAAGACGAGCTTTCGGAAGGTATAATTTTTATAATTGTGCAACCATTATTTTAAAAGTTGGCCACGGAAAGGGCTAGAGTCTTATCTTTTTGTAGCGAAATAGTATAAAGCTCCTGGCATCACCAAGCCAATCATGCAGTCTCAGACAGTCCAGGGGACGTGACGCTGGAGCATCAGCACATGCAGTTCACTACAGACTCCGTGAGGGGAGGTGCTGTATCACATCATGCAGTTTCAAACGGCCTGAGGGCACGTCACTGTGCTACATCACACACCGAATGCAGTCATTCCGACAGCCCGTGAGGGGGCGTAAGGCTACATCACAGCATATGCAGTCTCAGACAGTCCAGGGGACGTGACGCTGGAGCATCAGTACAAGCAGTTCCAAACAGCCGAAGGGGGCGTTGCTACGCATCAGTATTCAGACAGCCGTGTGGGGCGTCACTCTGCGTCACATCGAAGACAGTTTACCAATACTCCTTGAGGGGAGAAACGCTGTATTACACCGCAGAATTAATATCCGATAGCCACAGGCGTCGCAGTATTAACAACTTGCTTGCCTCCATAAGGAGTTGTAAAGAAGAAATATTAAAGTATCGCCGTGTTGAAAAATTAGGAAAATCCTAGTTACTGGATTTTAGGTCCGACAGTACACAAGTTTACAGTGAAAAGTTCGTAAAATATAGTCAGAGCAGGTTGCGAACGTTGGACTTAAGGCGATAGGTCTTTAAATAAACGACCGAATAAATCATAACGTACGGAAGTACCGTAACAGGAAGATAAACAGTTATCTAAATTAAAGGACCCAAATAGGGAAAAACAGAGTAAGGTTCGCCACGTATTTCAGAAACGTAGGAGTGCTAGAACCGATTAAATAAAGAAGAGCGGAGACTATAGATATTATCTCCAAGGAAGCTGACGAACTATTCTAAAGCACTAGACTTGAGACGTACTAGCTGCTATAAAATAAATCCATCGATCATCGATAGATTATCGAGGGGACCTCGATCCGAACAGACTTTCACTAGGATCGATAAACTAGATCTAAAAGGGGAAGCCGTTCAAGCTAGAGAAATAGCCGGTCATCCAGAATAGGATTCGAAGAATTAGGATTCCAGGGAAAAGTAGATGTTTCGAGACTTTCGTATTCTGCAGGATAGGAAGCCGACATTGAATAAATTTCACCCTTGGAAACGGGAAATTAAGAGGTCACGTGTGATAGGCTAAGAAAATACGGCCTAGTGATCGAAAGTTGTGAAGTGTAAATCGATCAAGATTGTGTGTAAAAATAATATTTTTTAGTGTTTATTGTGTGTTCTAAAGGGATACGCCAGTGTATTAAAAATGTCGTCAATGTTAGGTGTATTAAATATGTGTCAAGAAGTGTTTGTACATAAAATGAATTTCTATAATATGGAGTAAATTTTAAAGTGGGCCAAAATGAAACACCGCACAAGGATAAAGGTCATGAGACGATCTTAATAACATGTGAGTAATGAATTTCATTATATTTTGGTGTCAGGGAATGATTGTGTACAAATCCACCGGAGTTTTTGAGTAAAAGGGATGTGTTTAAATAAATAAATACTGAATAAACAAGAACGCGATCTGAACAAAAATAGAAATTTGAGAAACTATAAATAATTATGTAAAGAATAAATCCAGTAGAGGAAATATATAAAATGTTAATGTATTTGACGACTGTCATAAGAGCAAGCGAAATATTAGTAATTATCATGAAAGATATTTAATTAAAAGTAAATTTGAGTTATATGAAAGTAATAGCTTTTGAGCTTGTGTAAAGAATAAAGATATGAAATGATAATAATAATAACCAAGTAAGGAAATATTAAATAAAGATCAAATTAATTGATGTGAATATAAGAGCGTTAGAGCCTTAATAAAAAGTATAGACATGATGTTTAAATGCATGTTCTTGGAATAGAGAAAGTTATGGTCAAAGGAAAAGAATAATATAAAAATTGAAATGTGTATCAATTGTTAATATGATATTATCAGTTCTTTGGATGACGCTAGGCTTAAAAAATGTATAGCGCAAAAGGAGCGCAATTAAAATAAAATGTCACGCTAGGAACGCGTAAAAGTTAATGTACTTGGTAAATTACTTATGAGAGGTAGTTGATTGTAGCGAATTGAGATTTGGTATAAGTCCTCTATTTGTGACGTAGTATCACGAGGCATTGTGTATGTTATTGAAAGGGAGCAAATGTATGGTATTGAGCGTAGGTCTTATAGCTATTGGCTGACCCTAAATCGCATTTTGTATAGTCCTCTATAAGGGAAAGGTTCCCGAGGCATGTGAAGAGATTCGAACTCAGAATCCTCTTATTTTGAAAGCCCCTTTATTATTCGTCGTTAATTACTCTTCCACAATCAATGAGGACCTTTCATAATTAATAAACGCCAAGATTACGAATGTGGTTTATGAGCCCAATAATATTGTTGTATGTACACGAAGAGTATAATGCCAGGTCTCCACAAAGAACTGAGACTGAAAAGATTGTGTTTTCTAAAAGCATTTAAAGAGAGCTCTAGCCGGGGCTAGACGGGAGGGATCCCGCATAGCCATAAATAACTCTCAAGTTTCACGGCCAGACCCTTGGAGTAGGAGGGTGTCTGAAGGCCGTTTTGTAAGGAGTAATGAATACACCAGGAGTGTTTAAAGTTGTTAATGACCCGGGCGTTGAACCGAGGTCCTTGTAGATTGATATTTCCGCTTGCCTGTTCAGATCGTAGTTTTTTTATGTGATAATGGTCTTATAAGACAAATGAAATAAATAACAATCCCTATTGTAATGTTGTATGGAAGTAGGATTCCACGAGTAAATTGAAGGCAACTAGGTTTCGGGAGTAACCATAGTTTTTTGACTGTGTCAAGTATCTTCATACTCTGGAGTACACAAGTAATTTCCTGATTACCTTAATGTATTTGTAATACTAGAGAGGGATGATAACATCTGAAAATATGTGAAAATGCCCAAATATTGAGTTAAAAAATTAACACGTAATTTTAAATGTAATTATACATTTGTTTGATGATAAAGTAAATATATAAAAAGTAGTATTTGAGGTGTACAAAGAGTGACACCATTATTACAGAAAGCATTTGAGCCAAAAGAGCTCGGAGTTATACGAAACTCACAGTTGATGCTTTATGGAAGTAAAAATAATTAGGAATTGTTGGTTTATATGGAACCCACATATTTAAAATAACATTTGTGTTATCTTATGGACTCCGTGTTTATTGGGAACCGGAGTAGGTTTAATTTGTGTAGTGGCTTCAACGTGGGGCCTTTAATAATTAATTGTTTAATTGTTTTCCAACGTGGGGCTTGTATCATTTTATCATACACCTAATTATCACAACTTTTTGGCGCCCAGTACGCAGGGATGAGTTTTCCTAGGGATAACCCGAGTTTTCTCGAAAAATCAAAATTTTCATTTTTGAAAAAAATGGTTTTTCGAAATTTTGAATTTTAAATACTTCCATAAAGGTTTATGAAATTGAATAAAAGTATCAAAAGGGTACGTTGTAGTAAATACCCGTACCAAAGAAGGATTTTAAAGAAATTGGGACACAATGATTCAGAGTATCATCTCTCAAGCATGTACTAGTGTGGTGGCATTAGTGGCCCACTGTATTCTAATATGATGTTGTTAAGTGAAGAGAGGCGGAGGCTCTCAGAAGATGTAAGGGCCGAGAGTCCAGATAAAGGTAAAATTACAGGTGATAAAGAATACCCAAATAATGAAATTGTAAAGGTTTCTGTAGAAAGCATGCGTGCACCTGGAGACATAGTTACACGAAGAGAAGGTAACATGTCTGCAGACAAAAGGGTAAATGTTGAGCCTTTAGAGCTCCAAATGGAAAAGGAAAATTGTAAACCGAGTCCAAGGGAAAATGCAATTAATACAGATAATGATAATGATGAAGGTAATTTAAAGTCTCACGTAGTAATGCAGGTTCAAGTAGACTTGGAAAGTACGGGGGAAAAGAACGATAGTCTTCGCGCTCAGGATCAGGAAAAGGTAGAAATGGCGACCTGGAAGGAAGTAGAAGGGTTCTTGGATATAATTGGCGAAATGCGAAAAGAGAATTATAGGATGAAGAATGAACTTTGGAACTTAAAAGATCTCAACTCAAGAAAGAAAGAAAGAAAGAAGGAATTGAGGAACAAAGAGATGGGGTCTCTGAGGAAATTTAGAAGATAGATAAACTTCGTAAGAGGGCAAGTATAAATAACTATGAGATACCGAAACAGGAATTAGAGGAATTATACGAGGAAATCCCGAAGCTTAAAAGGTCATTGATAGAAACAAAGAAGAAATTTGCGAAACGCATGGAGAAAGAAGGAAAAATAGAATTAGCTCCGTGGAAACAGATAAATATACTCACTAGGGAAGTAAGTGATATAATGGATCAACTATGGGAAATAAGAGATAAATGGTGGCCGATTCAGCGTGATACCGATTATAAAGAGCACGACCGGAAGAAATATATTCAGGAACAAAGGGATTATTTACAGGAAGAACATGATCAGATGCATTGCTTCAGAATGAGCATGTATGAGGAAATTGGTATAATGAGCATTCAGGAGTTAGCTGAAGTAAGACAGGTCAAAATTCCAGAATATCAAGAAATATTAGAGGCTACTCAGAAGAAATATGAGGAATACATATTAGCAGAGGACCTCAAAGCAAAAGAAATGGCTATCCCAGTCATAAATGAAACAGTTGTCCAGACGGAAGTTGGAAAGCCAGCTAAAATTAACGAAGAAAAAGAAGTCACGGTGCCAGAGGAGCCCAAAATTGATATTAAAGAAGAAACACAAGAAGTAGAAATTATAATGACTCCAGTGGAAACTGAAGAAAACCTTGAAATCCTTCCTGAAGAACAAATGGAAATTCAAGAGGAAATAGTAAGTCCAGACCAGGAGGATAGCCGGAATGAAAATGAGCTGCAAAGGGAAGAAGAACATTTCTATGAAGAGGTCGGGCTGGATGAGCAAGAAGTAATCACGGAACAGGAGATAACAAAAGAATTGATAGTTGAAGAAACGGAAATAATAATTCTTGAAGAGAGGGAGAAATTAGATGAAACAATAATAGAAAATGTCAACGAAGCACCGATGGAAACAGAGGTTCAAGATCTCACAGAAAGTGAAAAAGAAAACCCAAAAGAAATGCAGGACAAGGAAAATAAAAGGGCATTAAAAGAAGAAGAGGAAAAATTGAAAGCCCAGATCCTCGAATTAATGACCAAATGTCAAGATTGCCAAAGAAAGACGAGAGAAATGGAGAAAGATGCCAACAAGAGCCAAGAAAACCTAAAAGGAGAAGAGGAGATTGCTGGGGATAGTGAAAATCAGGAAAGAGGAAAACCGCCATTAGTAGTCGGTGTACCAAGAAATGGATACCCCATGGAAACAATGAAAGGAGGAGGAATAACATACGATGCCTTGGAGGAAGAAGACGCTCAGGCATATTTCAGCTGGAAGCTCCGTAAAAAGGAAGGGAAAAATAAAAAGAAGAGAAAGAAGAGAAATTTGAAAGATCTAAAGAATTGGAAGAGTCGAAAAAAGAAATACTCTTTGGAAATGCCATCTCGATGCGAGATGAAGGAAAAGGATTATTCCATCATAAGCCGACGGGTTAAGCCGTTTGCAACCGTCAAAGAATAAGAGGAATAATAATATTTGTTTGAAATACCATCTCAAAAGGAGATGAGGAAGGGGGAAGAAAACCAGAAAGAGTCAGGTGAGGTTAGACCGAGCTCTTAAAAATCAAATGAAGTGTAACAGACTTGAAGTCTGAGTACAATAATGATGAAATGACGGGTAAAGCCAGTTGCACCCGCAAGGTAATTAACAGAAGGTCATTAGGTTGAAAATATGTGATGAATAGAGAACAGACCGACAAGAAGTCCGTCTTATGAAAAGAAGAAAGGAAACCAACTGTTTGACTCGAGTTTGGAGAAGCGCGCGCCAGACGAGGGGAGAGTTGTAAACACCGAACGTGACAAGAAATTTATGACCCTGAGTGTAGTCGACCACTAAAGGGGGAATGAATGAATGGGATCTTTGAAGACCCAACCTAAACACAGACCAGAGAGGAAGGGAACTTTAAAGAGATAATTGATTTTATTGAAGAAGAAAATTTCAATGTAATAAAGGAAAAAGAAAGAAAGGGTAGGGATAGAGCATACCCAACCTACACAATTAGTTGAAGGAACTTTAAAGAAATAAAACAACAGAAGGTACTGCCCCCGTAAATTGAATTATGTAGAGACCACGGTGGCTATTTTGAAAATTATGAAGAAAGTTATGGCTGTCATAGTTATGACATGGATAGTCATGACGTAAGCACGGATGACGCAGACGGTATGCAAGCAGGCTACATGAGCTGAGATTCTTTATGACGTCAGCATTTATTCGAGAAAGATCCGAGATTTACGACGCAGTCGCAGGAAACGTGGAATTGTGCTGAGGAAGAAATTATGCTATTGGAGGGGAGGCTCGAACCAATCAACGATTGTTTGAAGGAAGACGGAGATTGCTGAAACTATGATATTTTTATTACTTTTTGGAATGCAGAATTGTGGAAATCCATTTGCAGTAGAGGCATTGTTCTGGAATTTTGGTGAAATTTATTTTCTGTTTTTGAATTCTGAAAATCCGTCATGTATTGACGAAGTTGGAACTTCTAGCGATGACGCAGTAACACGCTACGGAAGGGATGGATACGCCCCTTATGAAGTTTATAAAAGGCCTTGCGCAGAAGAGAGGAGTCTCATATCTCATATCTCAAATCGTCATAGCTGATACCTCTGATATTCAAATCTTCAGTGCTTATATAGTCGTTTTGGTGAGACGTCGAGTGATATTAGTAGAAAGAGTCGTCATTATAACGCGTGGTGAAGCCACCGCATTAAACGAGATTCGAGCAGACAAGCAGTGCAAGTTTACTGTGAGTGAAAACTAGGTGAAGTTAAAACGCACATTATAACCCGTCTACAAGATTAGCTATGAACAGTTAGCGTTTGCCTATAAGCTAATTCTATTGTGCTGTGCTATATTAAGGAGTGTAGGAAATTTGAACAATTTCAAAGAGTTATTTTAGAAGATATTGGCAATTTTAGACGTCTGACAAAAGTGATTTTCTCGCCATCTGAGAAGCACTTTATAGCGTCAGATTCTACGACACGGCCGACACTGCTAGTGCAACAGGGAGACTTCTGATTGCTTTTGTGACACAACGCTACAGTATTATGGAGCAGTTTAATATGGCAGTTTGTTCTTCTATTACCATAACCGAAGAGAAGATGGAAGGCTAAAGGACTTTAATGCGATTGGGACATACATCGTTGGAGTAAGATAGCAGCATGGAACTTCGCTAATTGCCATTCCATACAAGCGAACATGTGGTGAACAACCATCTACACCCATGTTTCGTGGTTCAACGCTGAATACTATCCAACAGCAGTTGAAACGATTTCATACTCACTCAATATGAATATTTCAATGGAAATTACTACAAAAACTTCATGGCGATTTTCTACAAGATCTTCAGGGATTTTTCAAGAGAGGTCAGGGTAGTCCCGACTCACAAAGAAGAATTTTGCCGGAAGGATGTCTTTCGTCTTCACGGAGCAGTGCAATTTCCGGAGGAGGAAGCAGTTCGATTCTCCGAGGGTGCTGTTTCCTGTTTCGAGGATGGAGCTCAGCTTTAACTTGGTGAAATGGATCCATCAGCAGTCTTCTTTGGGGAATTTTCCTCTGGAACTTCAATCGGCAGATAAGGTAGTCGTGAACGTTTATTGTATTTGAGTTTTTAGCGATATCTGAGCAACCATTTTCCCATATTTTCTGTCCTCATGTATTTTGCCCTATATTCTTGTTTGAGATTCCTATTCTCAGTACACCTTGTTGAGTTAAGCCTTTTTCGACGATTTATTAAGACATTGTTATTTCATGGGCATAGTTAAATGATTTTGGATCAGTTGAGACTGACATTGAGATTTTTCAGTAATTTGCTTATTTTGGAGTCACGATTTGACTATAAGTTAATGATTTTCATGGCAGATTTAAATTCAGACAGCGTGTCACTTTATTAAAGTAATTCTACCCCAGTTTAATTACTTTGACCAATTTTCTGTCATCATCAAGAAGGAAGAACATTTAAATGATTTTAGAGCGTTAAAATCTCTTGCGTTGTCGACGATCTTGGAAATACTAGTCGTTATTTGAAATTGATTGAAACACAGACATTTATCGTCAGTTATGAACAACCATTGCATCATAGACAATTTTGTGAAAGATGATCTTTAATTATGAATTATTGAATGCATTAAAGTCATGAACTTTTGTTAGGAGTTTTTTTTCAATTAGAGATTTATATAATGATGTTTGCATTCCACAGTCTAATTGGATTCTATTCGACTATTTTGCAGTTTAGTCGCACTTTGTTTGATGATAGTATTTTTATACTACAATACTTTGAAGATGTTAATCTTAAATTTTGATAGACCAGAGAGGCGTATATAAGCGTATTCACTATTAAATTTGTTTGTGATTGGCAAATTTTTACTTCATTTCGATTCATGAATGAAATCCACGAAGGTTTAAGATAACAGTTTTGAAACAATTAATGATTATAAGAATTTTTGAAGTGGAACTATGAATGTATAATCGCTAGTGCAGCGGACGTGTTGAAAGTCGCTGATGTATAATGCCCTTGAGTAAATGAAGAAGGTTCCCACAGTAATTAAGGATGTTGAAGAATTTGTTAGTGGAGGTTTTTGTAAGTTCTGTGGAAGATTTTGATGCCGTATATATTAATATATGATGAATTCTGGGCCTATTTTTAATGCAGTTTTGTGCATTTTTTTGTAAGCGAAGTATTTTCCGCTGGAGTGTATTGTCTTAGTCCTTTGAAAATTAATCAAGTGAATTTACTGTTATAATTAACAAGAGTATTGAAAGAATTTGAGATAAGATTTTGAATGAAGATTACCGTCACAAATAATAATAATAATTATTAAACCTTTATTAAACCAGATTGTGACATTATATGTATAACTAACCTTCATTGGTCGATTATATTGACACGATTATGAAATTACCAACCGGATGAACATGTGGTTAAATGTATTTCTTAAATTAATAATTTAAATAATTTAAATGTTAATATTGTAAATAATGATGTAAATATCTTTGACAATAATGTGGAACGAAAGTAATGTTAGAGGCGTGTTTAAATTTTTGTAATTGTCTTCGACTATATTATAACAATTTCTAGTTGTTATAAATAATTTATGAGTTTTTGTTATAAACATTTAAGAGTTTGTTTTATACTCTAAACAATGCTTATTAAACATTTGGATAATAATTTAACAAGTTTAGGGATTGTCAGAATAATCCAGTGGTGTGTGAGTAAAGCATTTGAAAGATTTGCGTAACAATATTTGTGTTGTCTTGCGGACATTTAAACCTTTTGAGAGGGAGCTGGATTCTTACGCAACGTGGCATGACACGTGAGTCCATTTGACAGGTGTGCGTCAGGTTGAAGGGTAGACCGCAGCTGGCCAGACAACTGGTTATCAGCGGGCAAGGTCGTCTACATTCTGGCCTTGTGCCTATAAATAATTGTCATGTTTATTAAAAGAAAACAAATGCTCTATATGTGTCTTGTCCTGACTTCCTTTTCCAGTCCAAGTGTGCTATGAATGTTACGTTATTTTGAGCTCGTGGGAGCTAACATGTTGTTTGATAACTTTGCAAGTCCTACAGGAGGACATAGTCAGATTGACATGGGCTACTGATAGCCACATTTATTTTGTTGAGTTTGTTAAAATCATACCCTTTATTTGAAATAAAGCTTTTGTACAGTTCAAAGTTCTCGTCTTCGTTCTGGTTCATTTTTAAATGTCATGGTGAAGGTTATTGTGGGAGCATACTTTAGAGATCCAGTTGTCAACCCAATCCCCGAGATTATTTTTAAGAGGTAAGTAGAGGTAAGTATGAACCCCCGTCTATTTTGGTGTGTTCCACAATAATTTCTTGTTAACTTCTGTGCTCAAACCTCGGTAGTATCTGTCAGTGCCATTTTCATTGGTGTAGCTGAGCCGGTGCGGTTGATTATTGGCAATCCGATTGAGGGGGCGGATATCTGACAGCCTACTATCCGGGTAAACGGGGACAGAAGGATTGGCACCCTAAAACGTGGGGCTGGTTCAACAAAATTGGATCACCAGGTTGAACGCCAGAAGGATTGGCGCAGTCAACGTATGGGGCTTGTTCAACATAAGTGGATCACCAGGTTGAACGCCAGTAGGATTGGCAAACCTAAAACGTGAGGCTCGATAGACTCAAATAAAGAGGTTGATTCTTTGTTAGATGTCTTGGCCAATTGTAGAATTTAAGAGTGTGATTATATAGGAATTAAATGTTGTATTGTATTAGGAAAATTACACTCAGAAAAGATCAGATCTTATACAACTTGAGAAAGGTTAAATGGGCTGGAAACTTAGAAAAATCGCCTATGATCTGGAATCTTATTTTATTTGACCGGCTTATGACATTTTAGTCATATTAAAGATAAAATTAAATTATTTGGATTGTAAATGTAAATTATTTGTGTTAGGATATTTTAAAATGAGCCAAGGAAGTTTGGACATGTGCTTGAGTTTGTTTCAACATGAAGTGTCTTCGAAGGTTAATTATAAGGTAATTATAAGTTAGATTTAAGACAGAAAATTGATCAAATTTTATATATGGTGAAAAGTGTTGCTCAGATGTTGTTATTTTGCTCTTTTGATGTATGTCCCTACAGCAGTCTATTTTTGAATTAATATTGTAATGGCAGACGAAAGTTTGAGGATGATGTTAGAGGAGATGTCTGCTAACATGAATAGCAGTATGAAGCAGATGATGGAGGAAAATGCTAGTAATATGTCTGCTAGCTTGAATGAAAGCATGAAGGAGATGGAAGCTAGGAATACTAGTCGAATGGAGGAGAATGCTAGTAATTTGAAAGCTAGCATGGATGAAAGTTTGAAGGTTCTTCAGACTAGTTCTGCTAACTTAGAGGATAATATGTCGCGTTTACAGATTAATACCCAAGGAATCGAGAATACTGTAATAGACATCCGCACAGACGTGTCCAATGTGCATAAAAATGTTTCTGATGTTAAAACTGATGTTTCTAAGGTACAGAAAGATCTTACAATGTTGAATCTAGATGTGGCTAATGTCCGAGGTGATATTTCTTGTGCTAGGGCTGAAGTAGTTGTTGTTAAAAATGATGTTGCGACTGTCCAAGACAAGGTTGAGGAAGTCCAAAGAGAAATCCAAAATGTTAGAACTGATGTGTCCAATGTTCAGGTTGATATTAATAACATTCATTCGGATGTAAATGAGATGCAAAGTGATATAAATAAGATTCAAGTAGAAGTCAACACAGTTTTCGTAGATATTGCTAAAGTCCAAACTGATGTAAATAAAGTCAGGGAAGAAATAGAAAATTCGAAAACCCTTTGTACGCGTAATATGAGTGCATTAACGACTAGATTAGTTGATGAGTCAGTTAGAACGACAGCGTCTTTAGCAGGTTTAAAGTATGATGTAGAGGTCATGAGAACCCAGGTATTAGACCATAATAGATTATTGAAAGAAGATATCGAAGTAGACATAGCAGAAATGTTAACGGCAAATGTAGCAGTATGGAAAGACGAGTGGAATAGGTCAAGTGGGGAACATGTAACCCAAATTCAGGAACGTATTGAAAGGAAACTTGCCAGTACTCAAATAGATATTAACAATGAAGTAGTACAGATTAGGAAAGATTTAAGCGTAAGGATGGATTCGCTATCCGAGAGACAAGTAGAAGATATAACACAATTAGGTCAGGATGTGCAAGCATTAAAATCTGCATTAGAGGAACAGATTCATAAAGTTGTCTCTGATGTGAATGAAACGACGAGTAAACTGCAAAATTTGAAGCTAGGAGAAGCTAGTTTGATGGAGACCTACAAAGAAGAGTTAATCAAGAAAGTCTTAACGGAAATCACTGACAAGGATACAGAAGGCTTGACTTGCGAAATCAATAGGAACTACGCCAGAAGATATAACCTAGCTCCAGAAGAGAGAGACGTGACTCCTGAAGAACGTATATCCAGATTCAGGGAGGAAGATGACGAGAGGAATATGGAACCTGAGTGGAACTACCGAGATAGTGGGAAAAACTACCCGGATTCCTATCCGAGGAATGTGACGGTCATCAGGAATTTTGAAGACAAACCGCAAAAATTCAGCAACACTGATAGTTTGACGCCTATAGAATATGTCAAGAACCTCAAAGATTATTTCATCGAAGCTCACATTCCCAGAGAGAGAGAGATGAAGATAGTGGATAGATTTTTGATTGGAGGACCCCTTGAATGGTTTCGCGCATTTAGATACACATTCAGTAACTTTGACGAGTTTGCAGAGGCGCTAATCAAACGATTTTGGTCCATAGAAGCGCAGAATTTGTTAAGAGCGGAGGTTTATTCAAGAAAATACTCAGGTACTCTTCCAACACGGTACGCTGATTTCTTTACGAGTCAATTGTTCCGCTTGAGATTTTTGCAACCCCCATTGTCAACGGAGCAATTAATTGATGCGATTTCTCGTATGCTGCCTGTGGAGGTGAGGAGACTAATCATTTCGTCAAACATCAGGGATTTGACCAGCATGGATGAATTACTGAGGAGGTTAGAATACACAAGTCCAATGCCTAACGTGGTACAGAAAGGTCAGAGGCATGACTTCAAAGAAATAAATACTGTATATATGGACCAAGTCCAACAAACTGACAAGCCAGATGAAGAGAAAACTGACAATGTAGGTCCTCACAGGAATAATCAGTTTCGAAATAACAGATCGCAAGGTTACCGTCCGTATCAACAGAGAAGAGGCTGGAACTATAATCGAGGAAATTACAACAATGGAAGAGGCAGATACTATAACAATAATGGTTATAACAGAAATTATAATAGAAATAACCAGAACCAAAATAGAAATCAGGATCCTCAAGGTCAGGTTATGACACCCGATCAGTATCAGGAAAGAGAGAGGGAAAGCCAGCAATACCTGAAAGAATTACGGGAAAAAGAAGCCGAAAACCAAAAGAAAAGGCAGGATGTTGTAATCGATCCTGGGCCTTCTACGAGCCAGCAGAACTTAGAAAATAGAAATACTGGACAGAAGAGAAAGTAGAGAGGAGAGAATGCATTTAACCACACACAACCCAGAGTAGAAGAGATTTATGATTAAGGAACATAGAGGAAATATCATACTAGAGTAAGCCAGTAATAATTCAATTTCGTGTTCAAGAGAGTTGAGATACTTGTAACACTGAGTTTAAAAACAATTTGCAACTGTTTTTAAAAACGTGGTGAGGGGAGAATGCCCCCGTAAATTGAATTATGTAGAGACCACGGTGGCTATTTTGAAAATTATGAAGAAAGTTATGGCTGTCATAGTTATGACATGGATAGTCATGACGTAAGCACGGATGACGCAGACGGTATGCAAGCAGGCTACATGAGCTGAGATTCTTTATGACGTCAGCATTTATTCGAGAAAGATCCGAGATTTACGACGCAGTCGCAGGAAACGTGGAATTGTGCTGAGGAAGAAATTATGCTATTGGAGGGGAGGCTCGAACCAATCAACGATTGTTTGAAGGAAGACGGAGATTGCTGAAACTATGATATTTTTATTACTTTTTGGAATGCAGAATTGTGGAAATCCATTTGCAGTAGAGGCATTGTTCTGGAATTTTGGTGAAATTTATTTTCTGTTTTTGAATTCTGAAAATCCGTCATGTATTGACGAAGTTGGAACTTCTAGCGATGACGCAGTAACACGCTATGGAAGGGATGGATACGCCCCTTATGAAGTTTATAAAAGGCCTTGCGCAGAAGAGAGGAGTCTCATATCTCATATCTCAAATCGTCATAGCTGATACCTCTGATATTCAAATCTTCAGTGCTTATATAGTCGTTTTGGTGAGACGTCGAGTGATATTAGTAGAAAGAGTCGTCATTATAACGCGTGGTGAAGCCACCGCATTAAACGAGATTCGAGCAGACAAGCAGTGCAAGTTTACTGTGAGTGAAAACTAGGTGAAGTTAAAACGCACATTATAACCCGTCTACAAGATTAGCTATGAACAGTTAGCGTTTGCCTATAAGCTAATTCTATTGTGCTGTGCTATATTAAGGAGTGTAGGAAATTTGAACAATTTCAAAGAGTTATTTTAGAAGATATTGGCAATTTTAGACGTCTGACAAAAGTGATTTTCTCGCCATCTGAGAAGCACTTTATAGCGTCAGATTCTACGACACGGCCGACACTGCTAGTGCAACAGGGAGACTTCTGATTGCTTTTGTGACACAACGCTACAGTATTATGGAGCAGTTTAATATGGCAGTTTGTTCTTCTATTACCATAACCGAAGAGAAGATGGAAGGCTAAAGGACTTTAATGCGATTGGGACATACATCGTTGGAGTAAGATAGCAGAATGGAACTTCGCTATTTGCCATTCCATACAAGCGAACATGTGGTGAACAACCATCTACACCCATGTTTCGTGGTTCAACGCTGAATACTATCCAACAGCAGTTGAAACGATTTCATACTCACTCAATATGAATATTTCAATGGAAATTACTACAAAAACTTCATGGCGATTTTCTACAAGATCTTCAGGGATTTTTCAAGAGAGGTCAGGGTAGTCCCGACTCACAAAGAAGAATTTTGCCGGAAGGATGTCTTTCGTCTTCACGGAGCAGTGCAATTTCCGGAGGAGGAAGC
Organism: Meconema thalassinum; assembly: GCA_946902985.2. Taxonomy (NCBI): domain Eukaryota; kingdom Metazoa; phylum Arthropoda; class Insecta; order Orthoptera; family Tettigoniidae; genus Meconema; species Meconema thalassinum. The sequence goes on from OX336394.1 coordinate 290,999,202, forward strand.
AGTTCGATTCTCCGAGGGTGCTGTTTCCTGTTTCGAGGATGGAGCTCAGCTTTAACTTGGTGAAATGGATCCATCAGCAGTCTTCTTTGGGGAATTTTCCTCTGGAACTTCAATCGGCAGATAAGGTAGTCGTGAACGTTTATTGTATTTGAGTTTTTAGCGATATCTGAGCAACCATTTTCCCATATTTTCTGTCCTCATGTATTTTGCCCTATATTCTTGTTTGAGATTCCTATTCTCAGTACACCTTGTTGAGTTAAGCCTTTTTCGACGATTTATTAAGACATTGTTATTTCATTGGCATAGTTAAATGATTTTGGATCAGTTGAGACTGACATTGAGATTTTTCAGTAATTTGCTTATTTTGGAGTCACGATTTGACTATAAGTTAATGATTTTCATGGCAGATTTAAATTCAGACAGCGTGTCACTTTATTAAAGTAATTCTACCCCAGTTTAATTACTTTGACCAATTTTCTGTCATCGTCAAGAAGGAAGAACATTTAAATGATTTTAGAGCGTTAAAATCTCTTGCGTTGTCGACGATCTTGGAAATACTAGTCGTTATTTGAAATTGATTGCAACACAGACATTTATCGTCAGTTATGAACAACCATTGCATCATAGACAATTTTGTGAAAGATGAACTTTAATTATGAATTATTGAATGCATTAAAGTCATGAACTTTTGTTAGGAGTTTTTTTTTCAATTAGAGATTTATATAATGATGTTTGCATTCCACAGTCTAATTGGATTCTATTCGACTATTTTGCAGTTTAGTCGCACTTTGTTTGATGATAGTATTTTTATACTACAATACTTTGAAGATGTTAATCTTAAATTTTGATAGACCAGAGAGGCGTATATAAGCGTATTCACTATTAAATTTGTTTGTGATTGGCAAATTTTTACTTCATTTCGATTCATGAATGAAATCCACGAAGGTTTAAGATAACAGTTTTGAAACAATTAATGATTATAAGAATTTTTGAAGTGGAACTATGAATGTATAATCGCTAGTGCAGCGGACGTGTTGAAAGTCGCTGATGTATAATGCCCTTGAGTAAATGAAGAAGGTTCCCACAGTAATTAAGGATGTTGAAGAATTTGTTAGTGGAGGTTTTTGTAAGTTCTGTGGAAGATTTTGATGCCGTATATATTAATATATGATGAATTCTGGGCCTATTTTTAATGCAGTTTTGTGCATTTTTTTTGTAAGCGAAGTATTTTCCGCTGGAGTGTATTGTCTTAGTCCTTTGAAAATTAATCAAGTGAATTTACTGTTATAATTAACAAGAGTATTGAAAGAATTTGAGATAAGATTTTGAATGAAGATTACCGTCACAAATAATAATAATAATTATTAAACCTTTATTAAACCAGATTGTGACATTATATGTATAACTAACCTTCATTGGTCGATTATATTGACACGATTATGAAATTACCAACCGGATGAACATGTGGTTAAATGTATTTCTTAAATTAATAATTTAAATAATTTAAATGTTAATATTGTAAATAATGATGTAAATATCTTTGACAATAATGTGGAACGAAAGTAATGTTAGAGGCGTGTTTAAATTTTTGTAATTGTCTTCGACTATATTATAACAATTTCTAATTGTTATAAATAATTTATGAGTTTTTGTTAAAAACATTTAAGAGTTTGTTTTATACTCTAAACAATGCTTATTAAACATTTGGATAATAATTTAACAATTTTAGGGATTGTCAGAATAATCCAGTGGTGTGTGAGTAAAGCATTTGAAAGATTTGCGTAACAATATTTGTGTTGTCTTGCGGACATTTAAACCTTTTGAGAGGGAGCTGGATTCTTACGCAACGTGGCATGACAAGTGAGTCCATTTGACAGGTGTGCGTCAGGTTGAAGGGTAGACGGCAGCTGGCCAGACAACTGGTTATCAGCGGGCAAGGTCGTCTACATTCTGGCCTTGTGCCTATAAATAATTGTCATGTTTATTAAAAGAAAACAAATGCTCTATATGTGTCTTGTCCTGACTTCCTTTTCCAGTCCAAGTGTGCTACGAATGTTACGTTATTTTGAGCTCGTGGGAGCTAACATGTTGTTTGATAACTTTGCAAGTCCTACAGGAGGACATAGTCAGATTGACATGGGCTACTGATAGCCACATTTATTTTGTTGAGTTTGTTAAAATCATACCCTTTATTTGAAATAAAGCTTTTGTACAGTTCAAAGTTCTCGTCTTCGTTCTGGTTCATTTTTAAATGTCATGGTGAAGGTTATTGTGGGAGCATACTTTAGAGATACAGTTGTCAACCCAATCCCCGAGATTATTGTTAAGAGGTAAGTAGAGGTAAGTATAAACCCCCGTCTATTTTGGTGTGTTCCACAATAATTTCTTGTTAACTTCTGTGCTCAAACCTCGGTAGTATCTGTCAGTGCCATTTTCATTGGTGTAGCTGAGCCGGTGCGGTTGATTATTGGCAATCCGATTGAGGGGGCGGATATCTGACAGCCTACTATCCGGGTAAACGGGGACAGTACGAACAGCGTTATGATGGATTCGATGAAAAAAGAAAGACAAAATTAATTGAAATAAATTTCCTCAAAATTTTTCGAAAATTTATTTATCCTAAGGAAGGGTGAGATGAACCCATGTGCCATAGGGTCCAAGGAGGTCGAATCCATGTATTTGGGGAAGAAATGAAAGAAACGTACAGTTTCTACTGTAACTTAGAGAAAGATCAAGCCAAGATGCTAGCCTAACGTTGTGCAAGCAACAAGGACCAGCTGTTCGAGAGATGAGATCACCCCTCTTGACATTCAGAAGGGAGCTAGTCATGAGTATTAATAACTGAGTGGAAAATTCCCACTATTAGACAAGGAAGCCTGACTCGGAAATCGAGCTTAGCTTGCTGGAAAACGACAACACCGCCTATGCGCCAGAAGAAGAATAATTAAATTTAACCCGTTTACGAGTATAAAAATAAGTAAACAATTACAGTACAGTGAATCATTTCGAATGAGAGATTTTTGTGTAAAGAAAAACCTTTTAAATATTGCACAGGAAAAAACTGCAAACGCAAGTATACGTCATCGGGGATTTACCAAGGCCTGTAGAGAGGGGAGAGTACAAAAGAACAGCAACACCTACGCAGCTGAAGACTACAAAGTAATTAATATCTCCGAATTGCACGATCGATTCTTATGCGCAATGAGATTATTTGACATTGAGAAGACGAGCTTTCGGAAGGTATAATTTTTATAATTGTGCAACCATTATTTTAAAAGTTGGCCACGGAAAGGGCTAGAGTCTTATCTTTTTGTAGCGAAATAGTATAAAGCTCCTGGCATCACCAAGCCAATCATGCAGTCTCAGACAGTCCAGGGGACGTGACGCTGGAGCATCAGCACATGCAGTTCACTACAGACTCCGTGAGGGGAGGTGCTGTATCACATCATGCAGTTTCAAACGGCCTGAGGGCACGTCACTGTGCTACATCACACACCGAATGCAGTCATTCCGACAGCCCGTGAGGGGGCGTAAGGCTGCATCACAGCATATGCAGTCTCAGACAGTCCAGGGGACGTGACGCTGGAGCATCAGTACAAGCAGTTCCAAACAGCCGAAGGGGGCGTTGCTACGCATCAGTATTCAGACAGCCGTGTGGGGCGTCACTCTGCGTCACATCGAAGACAGTTTACCAATACTCCTTGAGGGGAGAAACGCTGTATTACACCGCAGAATTAATATCCGATAGCCACAGGCGTCGCAGTATTAACAACTTGCTTGCCTCCATAAGGAGTTGTAAAGAAGAAATATTAAAGTATCGCCGTGTTGAAAAATTAGGAAAATCCTAGTTACTGGATTTTAGGTCCGACAGTACACAAGTTTACAGTGAAAAGTTCGTAAAATATAGTCAGAGCAGGTTGCGAACGTTGGACTTAAGGCGATAGGTCTTTAAATAAACGACCGAATAAATCATAACGTACGGAAGTACCGTAACAGGAAGATAAACAGTTATCTAAATTAAAGGACCCAAATAGGGAAAAACAGAGTAAGGTTCACCACGTATTTCAGAAACGTAGGAGTGCTAGAACCGATTAAATAAAGAAGAGCGGAGACTATAGACATTATCTCCAAGGAAGCTGACGAACTATTCTAAAGCACTAGACTTGAGACGTACTAGCTGCTATAAAATAAATCCATCGATCATCGATAGATTATCGAGGGGACCTCGATCCGAACAGACTTTCACTAGGATCGATAAACTAGATCTAAAAGGGGAAGCCGTTCAAGCTAGAGAAATAGCCGGTCATCCAGAATAGGATTCGAAGAATTAGGATTCCAGGGAAAAGTAGATGTTTCGAGACTTTCGTATTCTGCAGGATAGGAAGCCGACATTGAATAAATTTCACCCTTGGAAACGGGAAATTAAGAGGTCACGTGTGATAGGCTAAGAAAATACGGCCTAGTGTTCGAAAGTTGTGAAGTGTAAATCGATCAAGATTGTGTGTAAAAATAATATTTTTTAGTGTTTATTGTGTGTTCTAAAGGGATACGCCAGTGTATTAAAAATGCCGTCAATGTTAGGTGTATTAAATATGTGTCAAGAAGTGTTTGTACATAAGATGAATTTCTATAATATGGAGTAAATTTTAAAGTGGGCCAAAATGAAACACCGCACAAGGATAAAGGTCATGAGACGATCTTAATAACATGTGAGTGGGTAGTTTATTGGCTGAGGAATAACCCACCCACCAAGGGAAGATGATTAAGAGAAGGAAGTAGATTTGGGATTGGAAAAGAAGGATAGAAAAATAGGAGGAGAGTCCCACAAAATTTATGAATTTGACTTTCAATACATTTAGAAGCGATTGCCACCGCAAATCCTTGCTCGGATACCTAAAGTGGATACGAGCTTGGTCGAAGCTAACGGGAACCGCAGCTAAGGCTTGGGCAGTTTGCCAGAGAAAGGCTTTAGTATATTTCTTCCCGAGCACGAATAAATGTACTATAGGGAAGGGTGATGTTCTAGCAAGACAGATAGTAAAAGCTTTATTTTGTGTTAACGAGAGCATGAACCTAGGAGGAGCTAGGAAAGCCAGGATCTTGCCTAACTCTAGTATCAGAGAAATGATGAATCCAAAAACAAATATTTAATTTATTTGACAATTCCAAGAAGTTTGAGGAAATTAACAATTATGCAATATAATTTTAATAAACATAGTTCATTTGAACTCTTTAACAAATAGGGTCGCAGACCTCTCAACATTAAAAGGTTGCTCCAGGCAATTGACAATTTACAAGGTTTCAAACCTTACATGTTTCTAAAATCTTTATAAGATTTAAACAAATGAGCAATGAAATAATTAAAGCTTGAACGTGAATTGGAGTACAAAAGTGCACCTTAAGAAATTCAGGAGAGAATGTTCTAGAGAAAGTGACAACTTTGAAAATAACAATAATAACAACATGAAAAATAAGATAGAAGTTCCTAACTTCTTATATTTATACAGAATTAATATATGAGAATTATACAAAGAGGGCAGGTCACTTACTGTGAAACCTGAAGAAAGTGAAAGGGAAAGTTCTGGACTTCCCAAGTTTGAGCAGGAATCACTCGCCAAATGGGACAGTTTCCATTTCGTGAAACCTGAACATGACTCGCTCAAGAGTTTAAAGAATTGTTTTCCCTGATTATGGGAAAGGAACAACGTAAATTTAAAACTTGTATCACACAAGCAATTATGCAGAATTTAATTAATGTTAAACTAGCAAAGAGGGAAGGGCACCTTGTGCGTGACACCTTATAGAAAGTTACAATTTTATTAATAATGATGGTTAGTAGAAGGTTGAGGAAAGATCATTGGGATATAGGATCAATGTTCATGGCCGTATTTAATATAACCGGACGATCGCGACGCGGTAGAAACGTAGAGCAAGCACTGTTTATCACTATAGTCTATGAAGATGGATGCAAAGTTCACTATAGAAACACTAAAGTTCATGAAAAAGAAAGTTATTGCAATTATGGAAATAACTGATTGCACTATATAGGTGAGAGTCTATTTCTTGAAAAAGTTGTAATTTACAATTAAATGCGCCATAGAATGTTCCAGAGGTTCCAGCGGTGGAAGAAAGTTAGCTATTGCAAAAATTTGTAAGGAAGATTCCTCATTTTAACTAGCATTTTCACAAGTGCGTGAACAATACTTGACGGCAAGACTCGCAGATAGAGAACAAGATCTCGAAGGTTCCAGAACGACCTTAGCAGAAAATGGGGTTGAGAAAATCCAACGGAGGAACTAGCTTTATAATTATAGACAGCGGGTATTAGATAATATCCCACGTAGCGAGAGGGTTTCTCGTTTAAATAGCTTAAGAAAAGCTCTTTTTTAGTAAGGTTGGCTTATACAAGCAAAAGCTCAACATGGCAAATCCCACGAAGAATGATTATTGCCCCAAAGTAAATGATTTCACACTGTCTATAAATTATAATTAAAAGCACGTGGAAGTTAAAACCATGAAGATGAGGTTAAAACTTTTAAAATGGTACTTATCTTAATTTCATGTTGAAGTCGAAGTTTCCTACTACTATGCCAACATGGCGTAGAAGAGTGTGAGCCTCTTGGTTTGAGAAGGCAAGCTCGAGCGGAGCTTTGACTGAACGAGTCAACTGCAGACTAAGAAGTGAGAGCAGCACAACGGAGCACGGAGGGACCGAGGAAGGGGAAAGGAGTGGGGGGTAGGAGACAAAAGGAGAACATATAAACATTGCCAACTTTGATACAAAAAATTAATTTCTTGCTGAGCCGGTCTTCAAAGAGTTGACAACAGTATCTGGTAGCCAAATGGATATGGAATTCCTCTTGCGCGAGGAAGAGTTGAAGAGCTTCAGAGATTCGTTGTTATATGACGCTAGGTGGGTCACAGAATATATATCTGGAACAGACTCATACAAAATATAAGGAACCTGAACCCCTAAGAGAGAACAGAAGATCACTGTTGGTGTCTGACAAAGAGGAAGGAAAGAACATGCAAAAGCATTGAAAATTATAATCTCAGGTACCGTGTATTCCAAGAATGCACCAGTGAGTAATGAATTTCATTATATTTTGGTGTCAGGGAATGATTGTGTACAAATCCACCGGAGTTTTTGAGTAAAAGGGATGTGTTTAAATAAATAAATACTGAATAAACAAGAACGCGATCTGAACAAAAATAGAAATTTGAGAAACTATAAATAATTATGTAAAGAATAAATCCAGTAGAGGAAATATATAAAATGTTAATGTATTTGACGACTGTCATAAGAGCAAGCGAAATATTAGTAATTATCATGAAAGATATTTAATTAAAAGTAAATTTGAGTTATATGAAAGTAATAGCTTTTGAGCTTGTGTAAAGAATAAAGATATGAAATGATAATAATAATAACCAAGTAAGGAAATATTAAATAAAGATCAAATTAATTGATGTGAATATAAGAGCGTTAGAGCCTTAATAAAAAGTATAGACATGATGTTTAAATGCATGTTCTTGGAATAGAGAAAGTTATGGTCAAAGGAAAAGAATAATATAAAAATTGAAATGTGTATCAATTGTTAATATGATATTATCAGTTCTTTGGATGACGCTAGGCTTAAAAAATGTATAGCGCAAAAGGAGCGCAATTAAAATAAAATGTCACGCTAGGAACGCGTAAAAGTTAATGTACTTGGTAAATTACTTATGAGAGGTAGTTGATTGTAGCGAATTGAGATTTGGTATAAGTCCTCTATTTGTGACGTAGTATCACGAGGCATTGTGTATGTTATTGAAAGGGAGCAAATGTATGGTATTGAGCGTAGGTCTTATAGCTATTGGCTGACCCTAAATCGCATTTTGTATAGTCCTCTATAAGGGAAAGGTTCCCGAGGCATGTGAAGAGATTCGAACTCAGAATCCTCTTATTTTGAAAGCCCCTTTATTATTCGTCGTTAATTACTCTTCCACAATCAATGAGGACCTTTCATAATTAATAAACGCCAAGATTACGAATGTGGTTTATGAGCCCAATAATATTGTTGTATGTACACGAAGAGTATAATGCCAGGTCTCCACAAAGAACTGAGACTGAAAAGATTGTGTTTTCTAAAAGCATTTAAAGAGAGCTCTAGCCGGGGCTAGACGGGAGGGATCCCGCATAGCCATAAATAACTCTCAAGTTTCACGGCCAGACCCTTGGAGTAGGAGGGTGTCTGAAGGCCGTTTTGTAAGGAGTAATGAATACACCAGGAGTGTTTAAAGTTGTTAATGACCCGGGCGTTGAACCGAGGTCCTTGTAGATTGATATTTCCGCTTGCCTGTTCAGATCGTAGTTTTTTTTAATGTGATAATGGTCTTATAAGACAAATGAAATAAATAACAATCCCTATTGTAATGTTGTATGGAAGTAGGATTCCACGAGTAAATTGAAGGCAACTAGGTTTCGGGAGTAACCATAGTTTTTTGACTGTGTCAAGTATCTTCATACTCTGGAGTACACAAGTAATTTCCTGATTACCTTAATGTATTTGTAATACTAGAGAGGGATGATAACATCTGAAAATATGTGAAAATGCCCAAATATTGAGTTAGAAAATTAACATGTAATTTTAAATGTAATTATACATTTGTTTGATGATTAAGTAAATATATAAAAAGTAGTATTTGAGGTGTACAAAGAGTGACACCATTATTACAGAAAGCATTTGAGCCAAAAGAGCTCGGAGTTATACGAAACTCACAGTTGATGCTTTATGGAAGTAAAAATAATTAGGAATTGTTGGTTTATATGGAAACCATATGTTTTAATACAATATTTGTTTTATTCTATTGTTATTCCTTGTTCATTTGGAACAAGTAGATGATTATGGGTCAGTAATTTAATTGTTAAATTGTTTGTAGCGCCATAATTTTGATTAATTAAATGTGTTAAAGTAGGAGTTGATTTTGTTGTTATTTTGCAAGTGTATCCTCTAATTAATCCAAAGTATGTGAGTCACAGAGTGGGGGAACTTACCGCTGCCCCGAAAATCCCGAATTGAGCTACGCTGGTATACTGTGATTGGCATATTTCTTGCTAAAAGGGCACAATATAAGAATGAAAATTTGTCTGTTTTTTTTTCTGAATTTCTACGGAAATTTGCGTTATTTACGCCTTTTAGACTGTTTTATGACGGATGCGCGCGAAAATATTTTTTTTGTCTGTCTGTCTGTTTGTTTGTTTGTTTGTCTGTCTGTGGACAATTTTTTGTGTCCTTATTGAACCCTTTAGTATTGCAGTGTTTGTATGCAAGAAATCTTGATCAAGGGGTCGCGCTCAGTTCATAGTGTGATGTTTACGTTCGCCAAACAACATGCTCTACTGAGGCAAGGGTCATAGGATTAAAACTATAATTAAGAAAGGAAGTGACAAGACGTAAAATAATAAAATAATTTAATGACTATTTGTGAAAAAATGAATATAGACAACAACAATAATAATATTCCTCCCTGAATCTTCCCATGACAGAAATATCTATCAACGTTGAGGAGTCAGACGGATCTCCCCCTCACAAAAATGTGGATCCAAGTTCCACTAACTTGCATTGGGATTTTATGTACGCGTAATGACTAACTACGAGGGATGAGTACTTGGATGACTGTTCGTTTACAGCAAGTAACAGCCACGATGCTTACGAACACTCATCTCGTAAATCAACGTTTACGGATATGGGACACAACACTAATAAAAACCCTTAAACATTAATGCTGACACACAATCTAAAATCTAATATTTACAGGAATCTCCCTCGAGACCCTCCTTCAGTGCGATGACGCATCTGGCAAATGAGCTGCCAACACGGCCAATTGCTCAATACACAAACAAGGAAAAGACAGCATCGCACGTGACTGCACGGGTCACTAATACGGAACATAAACAAGGAATGAAACCAACAACAACAAAAGCCTCACCGGCTGAGATTACCTTATATGAACAAAAATGCACGTTAAGCTAACGCTTCGGAGATTATAGTGATTCGTAGGCAACCCCCATTTATTTAAACAATGTTTATCATTGTTCAGTTCTTATTCTGTATTTCAAGTAATTTTACGGAGCCAACAAGCACTCCACTAATGACCTTGATGCAATCTTTTCAGCCCGCCTTGTGAAAACAGCTTCCCCCTACCACAACTCTTGTCATCGTCCAACTCCAGTGTGTAAAAATAACTTGACCAACTGTCCCGTTATCTCGTAGAATCAACACCAACAAATCTCAACCACATAAACATATGGTAAGACATTAATCGATATAGCCACATATGTCCTCGCAAGGCAACGATATGGACTTGGCACCAAGCTGACAGAAATCAGTCTACGCTGAAATTCCCGCTTGTAATGACCAATAAAATACACACACACACACTGCTGGGAATGACATAACACTTTTCACACAGGTCGGTTGAATCAGAGGCTCACAATCTATTTAAGAAAATATTAAAACCTACAAGAGAGCTGACTGCTCTTCGCCACAACACACATTGCTCCAAAGGCAATACACTCACTGAATCTGATCAATAATAAACATTACAAAGATTAATTTACCCTCCAATCTACTGTATGATTATATTAATTCAGTCCTACTTCTGAAACACAATATATCTCCGAGAGACGTTTCTTAATCGCATTGCGTAAACATAGCCACGTTAATTAAAACAAACAAACAAACAAGAACCTACGATTACGAACACTTGTGCGAGCTGTTTCCATGCAAAAGGTGTGTCAGACCAAAACTAAATACACTACGTTAATCAACACAAGCAAGATATTTACAAACAAAATATGTCCCATATACCATAAGTTAACTTGTCAGATAATAAGAATATTATTCAGTACTCATCCTCGGCCAGTCACCGTCAACGGACATCTTCAGCCATCTCCCTACTTAATGCTGCTTAGCTCGTCTCAAACATCTCGACGGAGTGTTGACAGTTCCAAACTTCTTCCAGGACAAGCGATGTCATCTCTCGTGCTGATGCAAAAAGTTATAGATTATTACACACTCGATATCTGACTACTAAATTCACCGTTTTAGGTACTTATTTCCCCAGAACAGTCTGTTGGCGAATTGTCGATGATACTGTCCCTACAAAATAGTACTGTGACTTTCTATCACACTGAATTTACAACACATTTATATTAATAAAAATCTGTGTCCTCATGACACGCAAAGTACAAGTGCCTACGTCCTCAGACGCGCAAAATGTAGTAATAACCTGTGTCTCCCGACACACACAATGTAATAAGCCTACGTCCTCAGACGCACAAATTGTAATCACAACCTACGTCCTCAGACGCACAAAATATAATAGTAATTCTTGGCTCTTCACGCCACTTATAAATGAACTGGCCCTAGGTATCGATAGAGGGGGAAATTATATAAAAATTTCTCAAAATAATAGTGGTACAGGAATGAAACAAATATCACTGAACTCGTAAAATTGCGCAGGTCAAGAATATGCCCATTAATTCTAGAATCGATCGTAGAGATGTTGTCTAGCCGATCTCCCGCGTTAATGCTAGTTATCGCGTACCCAAGCTAGACTTGGCGCGTTCGTAAGCATTCATCTCCCATTAGTTCCACTTTTTCAATATGTTCGCGGTTTTTATCAGACCTCGGCCTCGTAGGAGTGTCCAGTAGTACCATCAACCACTCACGTTTCTGCATTATATTTTTTCTAGGCGCGAATAGTACAATGAACATGCCATAAGCGTGTCTCACCACGCGTCCCATCTATTTTGAGGTAGCCACCACCTGTCCTTCTGAAACATTGCCAGGCCCTTTCTTTTCACAATCCTTAAGTATTTAGCCTTTTGTCAAACTGCTGCAGGTATGTTCCCACTGTCTCCAACAAATGCTTAAAGTTTCCTCATCTTCGTCTGGCTATTTCATGACACTGGTGGAAATATTAATTGAATGTAGAAATAAAACATCGAATCATTTATCCATCAGAGGATAAAGGGTTCACAACTCTTCCGCTCACAAAATTTCGAACTTAGGATAAAGTCGATAATTTTTAAAAGACTTCCGTAGGCCAATTTGTTTTATTTCAGAATCACCCCTTTTCTATTACTTGGTCTAGCCGCTCCTGTCTTGAATGGCATTTACTCGTTTTATTTCCTGCTTGGACCTCATCCTTTCAACTGCTTGCGTGACGCGCTGATGCCTTAGGCAACACTCTGCCTGTCTCGTTAATGTTTGTCAACACCATCTCCAGTTCCTCCTTCACGTGCCGTACTCAACTGCCACCCGTCCACTTGATTGATATAGGACGTCCATATATTTAAACTGCATCATTATTTCGGCGCTCCCATGGTTCGCTTCTTCGATACGTTTTTAAATTGGCTGCATTGTAGACCGACATTGTTCCTGTGCTTAACTCTTTCACTCTGTATGCATTATTTCCTAGGTTTCTTACAATAGAATAGGGTCCTATGAACTTTTCACAGAATTTGCTGAAGATCTTCTTCTCTGGATCCGATGTAGCGGGTCGTTTCACCAAAACGAGCTGGTTGATTTCTAGATCACGGTGAAATCTCTTATTTCTCAATCGCCGTAATCTGCGATCTGCTTGTTTTCTCATGTAGGCTCTCGTTCTCTCTATTCGCAGGTCAGGTGCTATCATGGGATCTTGTGGGCAGTTAATGATGCTTTTCCACGTTCTCACTGGATACTCGTTTTTGTGTAAGACCATAGGGATCTGTCCTGTTGACTCGTGCCTGGTAGAATTCATACATGTCTCTACATCCTTAATTTTATCCACCCACTTATGATGTTCTTTGGAAATGAAGATTCTTAAGTATGATGTTACACATTTTATTGCTTGCTCACTTGGATTAGCTTGGGCATGTCGGATACTGCTTAAAACGTGTTTTATACCCATGTCCTCCATACCTTTCTTGTATTCGGCGCTTGTAAAATAGCTGCCATGGTCTGACAATATAAATTCTGGTTTTCCAAGGATTGGAATAACTCTATTTCGAATACGACTGAGTACTTGTTTCGATGTAGTTTTCTGAATGGGGCATAATACGACAAACTTAGAAAACACATCAATGCACACTAGCAAGTGACGGCAACCTCGCCTACCTTTCGGGATTGGGCCGAAACAGTCCAGGGCCACAAGCTCGCAGGGTTTCTGAGGTAGCAATGGTCTAGGATACTGCCTCATTAAATAGTTATTGGGCTTTGTCCTCTGACAAGGATCACAAGTCGTAATGACGTCACATATAGTTGTTCTCATACGTGGCCATGTAAATGTCTCTCCTATTGTCGCTTCGCACTTGTCTACTCCGACGTGTCCGTAACTTTCGTGAGTATGCCATGTCAATCCTCGCTGTAAAGATGCAGGTACAAGTATGCGTAACTTGGTGTGGTCATTATCTACCCATTTGTGCAGCCAATTGTTGACATAAACATATCTTCCTTCTTTTGCTTTCGCTTCTCGAAATGCAGGTGTTCCTGTAGGTAGCTGCTTTCTGAAGTATTGAATTAATAGCATCATCCATGGTTCCGCTTCCTGTTCTCGCTGTATCTCACGTAACTCCTCCAAGAATTCCCGGTCCTTCGGTGTTAACTCCAAGTGTTGTACCATCGCTGTTTCTTCAACATCAGGCTCTGGGTTCCTGCCGAGTGCATCCGGAATCACGTTCATCTTCCCTGGGCAATGTTCAATCTCAACGCTAAACTGCTGAATATATATAGACCAACGTGTCACACGTTCGCTTGCCATCGACGTCTTAAACAAGAATGTTAGTGCCTTGTGATCAGTCCTGACAACAATGGGGTAACCATAAATTATTCGTTTCCATTGTTGGAGCGCATGAAGGATGGCCAACAGCTCTAGTTCCGTTACAGTATAATTGCGCTCGTGCTTACGCAATTTTCGGCTGACAAATGCCAAATATGTTTTATGTTGCAGGTTAGCTGGATCTTCTTGGTAGAGCATGGCACCTATACCAATTAGTGAAGCATCCGCTTGGATTATAAATTTGTGCTTGAAATCTGGATATCCTAAATTAATGCAGTTTTCCAGTAGCTGTTTTTTTGCTTGGAACGCCTTCTCGCATTCCGCATTCCACAACCATTTATTATTCTTTTTTAGCATTTCCTGCATTGGAGCTACAGTCTCCGTGTAACCTGGACAGTTTTCTTTAAAGAATCCCGTTACGCCTAAGAAAGCCCGAATGTGCTTGACTCTCGTTGGTGTAGGGAAATTCTTTATCGCTTCGATCTTAGCTGGGTTTGGCTTCACTCCCTCCTTGTCAATGATGTGACCCAAATATAAGATCTCGCTCTTGAAGAAATGCGATTTCTTCAGGTTTACTTTGAAATTAAAGACATTAAGGTTGCCTAATACTTTATCTAAATTTTCCATGTGAATTTCAATGTTGTCGGATGCCAGCGGAATGTCATCAATGTAGCGCACCGTCATCTCCTTAACTTCCTCGGTTAGATTCCGATCCAGGGCTCGGATTAAAGCACAGCCCGCTGTTTTGACTCCGAAAGGCATTCGGACGAAGCAAAACGTTTGGTTATCGAATAGGAAGCCAGTTAGAAGCTGTGACTTCTCATCCAATTCAATATGGTGGAAACTTGACGTCAAGTCAACTGATGAATAGATGCTCTTGTTCTTAAAGCCTTTTAGTACGTCTCTGATAATTGGCGCTCTGTCATACTCAGGAAAAATGAGTCTCATGTAGAGATTTCTGGCATCTAAACAAAGTCTAATAGATCCATTTGGTTTTGTGACTGCCAAAATCGCATTTAGATAAGGTGTAGGTGTCTTCCTTATCACTCCAGCTTGTAACATCTCATCTATAATGACCTTGACTTGACCACGATATTTTTCCGGAATTGGGTACAATCTACTTTTGAAAGGTGACCAATCCATGACTTGCATTGAATATTTGAAATTTAATATTTTCCCAGGTACTGTATCGAATACTGCTTTGTGCTTCCTTAAAATTTCTTCCAATTGTTTTCTATAATCACCCCCAAGTTGAATGCCATTGAGCCACTCCTGTAGTAACTCTTCAAATTGTGCATCACTGTCATCTCCTTCTGTTAATAAAGACCATATCTCCTGGGATTCACTCTCCTCATCTAGTTCCACAACTGCTCCTTCTATGATGTTATCTTCTGCCTTTCGTATCTCCTCTTCCGTCTCTTCCGATATTGCTTCCAATGCCCAAGAATTTACATCTCTTCCGGTAGTGATTTCATCCATATGCAATCCCACGTTCTTCAGTTGATCATACTCTCTAAAACTGACTGTGTTCTTGTGCAAATCTATCACTGCTTGATAGTCACAAATGAAATTTGCACCAAGAATTATATTAAAATTCATCTTTGCCATGATAATGAACGTTTGCCCAAAAGTGTGTTCCAATATGTTCAGCTCTAAGTATGCCTGAGGTTTACAAGTGACGGTGCGTTCAGGAATAACACCCCTCACTTTGAGTTGTGGTACGGGAATCACAGGAATATTCTGACTCCGTCCCAACTCTCGAACCAAGGCCTCCGATACCAGACTGATCTGCGACCCCGTATCCAATAAACATCTTATATTAATTCCACCAATCCTCGCGTAAATAATGGGTAACTGCCTAATTTCATCGTTCCATGGTTTCACCGTCTCCTCCAGGCAATCTTCTGGCAAAGCAATCCATTCTTGTATGTTCGCTACTATCCATCCATCTTCAACTTCCGACTGTTGCGTTTGTAGACTGTCTCCTTTATCCAAATTTAGCATTTTTGTTTTAGCTCCGCTGCGACTCCCATCATCATTTTGTCGCCCACGCCCCTGCCATTCCTCTTGTATAAGTAGACTCCCAGCTTCCTCAGTATGTGTGTCTGGATTCTTCATGTTCCCAATGGCTTTCTCCCATCGTCCTTGCTCTCCACCTTGACTAGCGTGTAATTCCTCTAGGTAAGTTTGTGATTGAGCGTGCCTATCATCCCAGTCATTTCGATAATTACGTGCCTCTCCTTGATTTTGATCTCTCCTTCCTTTCCATCTTTGATTCCCATTGTAATTACCGTATCTTCCATAAGTCCTCTCATTTCTTCGATTTTCACGCCATTGTTGATACCCTCTCTGTTGATATCTATTGTTGCCTTGATATGACCTATTGTTATAGTTATTCTCGTTACGCTGGTACGGTCTGTTTTCTACCTCTTCCTGATTTCGCCTAGGTGTGGATGTGCTTGTATTTGTACCCTGCGTTTTAGTGTTCGCCTGTTTTGGTTTTATGACCTCTGTCGTATTTACTAACTCCAGTTGTCTTCCTCCTCTATAATGATTATGAGATGTAGTCTCATCTATCTGGCGTAATATCTGTTCTGCATGTTAGGCCGAACTAACGTTCGCTGCGACTAGTACTTGTTGAACGTTGACTGGTAAATGCCGCGCTATAGTCATCACCAGATCCGCTTCATTTAAAGGGTTATCAAGGTCGCGAAATTTTAGCATTTGCATGTTAAAGAAATCTGAGTATTTCGTTTGCTGGGTAGTTTGGTATTTCCTAGAGTAAAGCTCCATTCTTAAACTCTGTTGTAATGCCGGCGACCATTACTTGCGCAGAAACGCGATTTTGAAATCTGCCATGGTTCCAAATGTATATTTGAAGCTTAAAAACCATGTAAGGACATTTCTTGATAAAAATCTCTCCATCATCCTTAACCTACGTGCTTCAGGTACCCCAGTGTCATTGTAATGATCTTCAATTTCTTTAATAAAGGCATTAGGTGTCACCCCTGAATTCTCCGTGTACTTCTGCGGTTTATAATCGTTCGAGCGAATTACTTGGATAAGTTGTGTGGGCTGATGACCGTCCTGTGGCGTGGAACTCCTTTCAATATTCTTGCGAAACCCCTCCGTGTTTGTCGTTAATGGGCTCTCTGTCCGAGTTTGACTTCCTGCTGTGCTCGTCCCCTCCGGGCTATTTGAGTCGTCCTGCTTATCTTTCATTGTTCCCGTTTTAAATATCGAGGATTGTTCTATCGACCTCAGTTCAGCTTTAATGATCCTGTCTGTTTGTTCTTTAAGTTTACTCTTAATTTCTTGTTCCAATGCTTGAATACGAGTATGATTTTTGCCTACTGTCTTAAGGATGGTTGATCTTTCCTCTTTAGAATCGATATTCATTTTTCGCCAATCTTTTCTTATTTGCTCCTTAATTGTGCTTACTTTCTCCTCAATCTGGCTCTTAGTGTCATCCTGATTGCTTTCTATCTGGCTTTTCCATTCTTCCAATCTCTCGCTATTTTCGTCGATGGTACTCTTTAATTGATCCTGATCCGCTTCTAGGCTTTTCCATTGCTCCGCTGATTTTATTTCGAGACGGTCCATATCTTTAATTATGCCGGATATATTTTCATCTACCGCTGATAATTGTTGCTGAATGACCTTGCCGCTTTTTTCCACTTCCTTAAGTCGTCCTGCCAACTTATCCTGAGCTATCTTGACCTCGCTCGTACTCATAGTGCATGCTAGTTCAATTTGCTCTAATTTACCTAACACCGTTTCATCCAGAATGCTAAGTTTTTGATCAAATATAATTTCCATTTTCTTAATCTGATCTAATTGTTTTTCATTGTTTTTACTAACATCTAGGGCCAGCAATACCATCTGTTGATTAGTGTGATCCATCATCTCTGCGGTTAACGCCTCTAACTGCGAATTTATAGTGTCATTGATTTCACTTTTTAATAATCTAGCTTGTTCCGCCTGATATTCATTTTGTTCAATCCTACTGTTGTTTAATTGTGTCCGCAATGATTCACTTTGTTCAGATAGTTTTGTGTTTAGTGATTCACTTTGTTCAGATAGTTTAGTGTTTAATGATTCAATCTGTTCAGATAGTTTAGTGTTTAATGATTCACTCTGTTCCGCCAATTTGGTGTCCAACAATTCCTGTGTCCTCCTAGCCGCATTTTCAATGATTTCTTGAATCTGTTCTATTGTTGCCATGTTATACACTTTATATGAGACATTAGGGAAATGGCATAAAGCAATGCCCCCTGACACACACATACAATCCCCATGCACATTTAATTTCTTTACCCTACTCAGTTCATTTATAACTTACATTTAATCCCGCTAGTCAATAGCATCTCTGAGTGGTTCTAATTTTACTCAATTTAATTTAAACCCAAACACGCATTTTGTCATTAAATTGTTATCCTGATCTGATATTAACACTGACTAATTAACAAAGTATTAATTGTCATTTAAGGCTACCAGGCTCCTAACATTTTCATGAGTTTGACTTTCTAAACGAATCTAGTTTTAACTTTAATCATTGGGCGCCCGGTATCACGTATATTATTTTTACTTTAATTCAATATACAAAAACGTGAACCGTATTTTACATTGCAAACTCCTGATTTTAATTTATATTTCACACAGTTGGCGGTATCCTCTTCGCCTCAATTACTTTTAATAAAATATCACTTTCCGGTGATTAAAATACTGTCATATCTGCCTCCACTTGTGGCATGTCAGTTTTATTCAAATACGCCAACTAAATGTGTTCCAGCAGCGAACCAGCAACAAAAATACACCTTCTTTGTTGCGTCAGTTTGTAAACCCAACTACGCTTACATTGACATGTGCAATTTCTCTGCCGTTACACCACAGTGAACCGCCCCACGCTTGGCCGCGCCAGTTTACCTCCTATGAACCCTTTAGTATTGCAGTGTTTATATGCAAGAAATCTTGATCAAGGGGTCGCGCTCAGTTCATAGTGTGATGTTTACGTTCGCCAAACAACATGCTCTACTAAGGCAAGGGTCATAGGATTAAAACTATAATTAAGAAAGGAAGTGACAAGACGTAAAATAATAACATAATTTAATTACTATTTGTGCAAAAAAATGAATATAGACAACAACAATAATAATATTCCTCCCTGAATCTTCCCATGACAGAAATATCTATCAACGTTGAGGAGTCAGACGGATCTCCCCCTCATAAAAATGTGGATCCAAGTTCCACTAACTTGCATTGGGATTTTATGTACGAGTAATTACTAACTACGAGGGATGAGTACTTGGATGACTGTTCGTTTACAGCGAGTAACAGCCACGATGCTTACGAACACTCATCTCGTAAATCAACGTTTACGGATATGGGACACAACACTAATAAAAACCCTTAAACATTAATGCTGACACACAATCTAAAATCTAATATTTACAGGAATCTCCCTCGAGACCCTCCTTCAGTGCGATGACGCATCTGACAAATGAGCTGCCAACACGGCCAATTGCTCAATACACAAACAAGGAAAAGACAGCATCGCACGTGACTGCACGGGTCACTAATACGGAACATAAACATGGAATGAAACCAACAACAACAAAAGCCTCACCGGCTGAGATTACCTTATATGAACAGAAATGCACGTTAAGCTAACGCTTCGGAGATTATAGTGATTCGTAGGCAACTCCCATTTATTTAAACAATTTTTATCATTGATCAGTTCTTATTCTGTATTTCAAGTAATTTTACGGAGCCAACAAGCACTCCACTAATGACCTTGATGCAATCTTTTCAGCCCGCCTTGTGAAAACAGCTTCCCCCTACCACAACTCTTGTCATCGTCCAACTCCAGTGTGTAAAAATAACTTGACCAACTGTCCCGTTATTTCGTAGAATCAACAGCAACAAATCTCAACCACATAAACATATGGTTAGACATTAATCGATATAGCCACATATGTCCTCGCAAGGCAACGATATGGACTTGGCACCAAGCTGACAGAAATCAGTCTACGCTGAAATTCCCGCTTGTAATGACCAATAAAATACACACACACACACTGCTGGGAATGACATAACACTTTTCACACAGGTCGGTTGAATCAGAGGCTCACAATCTATTTAAGAAAATATAAAACCTACGAGAGAGCTGACTGCTCTTCGCCACAACACACATTGCTCCAAAGGCAATACACTCACTGAATCTGATCAATAATAAACATTACAAAGATTAATTTACCCTCCAATCAACTGTATGATTATATTAATTCAGTCCTACTTCTGAAACACAATATATCTCCGAGAGACGTTTCTTAATCGCATTGCGTAAACATATGCGAACACGGTCGTCCACATAGCCACGTTAATTAAAACAAACAAACAAACAAACAAGAACCTACGATTACGAACACTTGTGCGAGCTGTTTCCATGCAAAAGGTGTGTCAGACCAAAACTAAATACACTACGTTAATCAACAAAAGCAAGATATTTACAAACAAAATATGTCCCATATACCATAAGTTAACTTGTCAGATATTAAGAATATTATTCAGTACTCATCCTCGGCCAGTCACCGTCAACGGACATCTGCAGCCATCTCCCTACTTAATGCTGCTTAGCTCGTCTCAAACATCTCGACGGAGTGTTGACAGTTCCAAACTTCTTCCAGGACAAGCGATGTCATCTCTCGTGCTGATGCAAAAAGTTATAGATTATTACACACTCGATATCTGACTACTAAATTCACCGTTTTAGGTACTTATTTCCCCAGAACAGTCTGTTGGCGAATTGTCGATGATACTGTCCCTACAAAATAGTACTGTGACTATCTATCACACTGAATTTACAACACATTTATATTAATAAAAATCTGTGTCCTCATGACACGCAAAGTACAAGTGCCTACGTCCTCAGACGCGCAAAATGTAGTAATAACCTGTGTCTCCCGACACACACAATGTAATAAGCCTACGTCCTCAGACTCACAAATTGTAATCACAACCTACGTCCTCAGACGCACAAAATATAATAGTAATTCTTGGCTCTTCACGCCACTTATAAATGAACTGGCCCTAGGTATCGATAGAGGGGGAAATTATATAAAAATTTCTCAAAATAATAGTGGTACAGGAATGAAACAAATATCACTGAACTCGTAAAATTGCGCAGGTCAAGAATATGCCCATTAATTCTAGAATCGATCGTAGAGATGTTGTCTAGCCGATCTCCCGCGTTAATGCTAGTTATCGCGTACCCAAGCTAGACTTGGCGCGTTCGTAAGCATTCATCTCCCATTGGTTCCACTTTTTCAATATGTTCGCGGTTTTTATCAGACCTCGGCCTCGTAGGAGTGCCCAGTAGTACCATCAGCCACTCACGTTACTGCATTATATTTTTTCTAGGCGCGAATAGTACAATGAACATGCCATAAGCGTGTCTCACCACGCGTCCCTTCTATTTTGAGGTAGCCACCACCTGTCCTTCTGAAACATTGCCAGGCTCCTACTTTTCACAATCCTTAAGTATTTAGCCTTTTGTCAAACTGCTGCAGGTATGTTCCCACTGTCTCCAACAAATGCTTGAAGTTTCCTCATCTTCGTCTGGCTATTTCATGACGCTGGTGGAAATATTAATTGATTGTAGAAATAAAACATCGAATCATTTATCCATCAGAGGATAAAGGGTTCATTATAACTCGAGAACGGCTGAGTGGATCAACGTAAAATTTGGTACAGATATCCTTCAGAGGCACGACACCAATCATTGATGTAACTCTTCTCTGTACCTCTCATAAAAGGGGGCCTACTCCCTTAAAATACTTGCTGAAATAGGCGTAGAAGGGCGAGACAAAGCTCATTTTCAGCCCCTCAATGTGAGAAACGAAACTCGGGGGCCCTAGAGGGTCCCCTAAAACCACATTTTAAGGCCCTAAAACCAACAGTTTTTGAGATATTCCCAGAAAATTAATTTCATTTAATACAATAATAAAAGGAAGCTAGCCGGTAACCATGGCAACAGAAATTCACAGGTCCATCTATTGTTGTAATATAAGACGCAATACAATTCCATTTATTACATTACTGAGATGGTTTGCAAACGGCTAGAAGGTTATAACGGAACCAAACTAAGCTGTAAAATTCATCAATACATATAATGCGCTTAAGGGGGTCAAGGGGTACACTAGAATTTTTTCACGCGATTTACACGTACTGGTGTGCTACGGAAGGTCAATTATATCCCTATCCCTATATTGTTATATTATTATTATAATTATTATTATTACACTACGGAAAGGAAGACCCCAGAGGACTGGAAGAAGGGAATAATTGTCCCGATCTTCAAGAAAGGTAGTAGAACAGAATGCAGAATCTATCTGGGAATAAAACTGATGAGACATTGTGCACAGATGATTGAGAAAGTTTTGGAAAGGAGAATTAGGACAAGGATAGAAGGAGGGATGAGGGAAGAACAACATGGCTTCAGAGCAGGAAGGTCCACAGTGGATTTGATTTTTGCTGTAAGGCAGTTACAAGAACAGCACTGTGAGTATGGAACAGATCTACTGATGGCCTTCCTGGACATTGAGAAAGCATATGACAGTGTATGCAGAAACAAAGTATGGAACTCCCTGTAGGATAGAGGAGTAGAAAAATGGACTATAAGTAGGATAAATGAGATGTACAAGGGAAGCGTGAGCTGTGTGAAAGTGGGAGGAGAGAGATCGGACTGGGTGGAACAGAGAAACGGCCTGAAACAAGGAAGTGCACTGGCACCGTTACTTTTCATTGTGGTGATGGATGACATAATGACCCGAGTGGCACAAGTAATTGGGGAAGGAAAGATGAAAGCAATGGTGTTTGCAGATGATTTGATGATTTGGGGAAACAAGGAGGAGGAGGTACAGGAACAGTTGGACATGTGGGAAGGAATAATACAAGGATATGGGATGAAATTTAGCATAAATAAGAGTGAGATGGTGACCACAACAAGGAAGAAGGAAAGAACCACGACGGGAATAACAATTGGTGGGGAACAGCTGAAGAAAGTGGAGAGTTTCAGGTATCTGGGAAGCCTGATACAAGATAATGGAAGAAACTATAGAGAAACAAGATGTTCGGGAAAGAACATATAGCCTACTTTCTCCGAAATGTATGGGTATAGTTATAACTCTCTGTCCTTATCATCTCCTAATTTCTTCCTATTTGAAGTGCAAATTGGCACACAGGATTTGAACAGTGGCGTTCAAACCATAGTTTATAATTTACCCCAGCATTTTGCAATTTCATCAGCAAACACTCCAAACACCGACTACTAACAATAATTGAAACTTCGTTGCTCTAATAAGGCCCATCTACAATGCGCAGTCGGCAGTCCGTAGTTGGTAGTCCTCGGTCGGCAGTCGCGATCGACTCCGTGTATACTATAGGCACCATACACAACATGAAGTTGCAGTTGGTAGCTGGCAGTTGGCAGTCGAGAATTTTATCCTTGACTGCCAACTACCCGACTGCAGCAATGTAATAGCCAATCAGAGCAGATCAGAAACTGACGTCACGTTGTTGTTCTGTGTCGTGTACGAATGATATAGAACTAAGTGAAGTAACTTCGCAACCCGTTAATTTATAGGCTAATCTTAAATACACGGTATAACAAAATAATCCATCTCCAAATCATCCATATTGCAAGTTTTGAGATTATCAACAACGCCTCTGTGCACAAGGAATAAACGAATGTTACTGTCTTATTACTCCTAGCAGTCGTTAAGACTGGGTTCACTAACTGGCCGGTATAGAGCGCTGCTCGAATCTATAGTTTCTGCATAGTACAACTGAAGGCTGGAAGATGTCACTCCAGTGGAGAATGCCGTTTTTTTAATATATAATTTCCATTGCAAAAAGCACCATATAAAGCTTTATTTTATAACGTCTCAGTACTCAAGAAACAATAAATATAAAAACTAGTCGTGATATCTAGTTGTGAAATATCGAACAATATAATCCTAACAGAGCGAGTGCATTCTAGCGGCCAGAAGAAGAAACTTTTCAATAAAATCTGTTACCTTTTTGTCAGCTAGATGTCTCGATTAAATCTGCTGGCGAATTATGTTTTAATTAAGTATATGTTTTGCACCGTAATATGCACAATATAACGCTTAATTTTAAAACGTCTGAGTCATTACAAAGCAACAAATATGTAAAATGTCAAGCAAAAAGTAACTCTGATGGGGTTTGAACCATAGGCATATGAATGACAGACTAACGCTTTACCACTGAGCTAATTGTGTCAACGAATATCGTTCTATATAAAATGACTTACATAGAACTTGTTAGCAAATAATGATTTATACTAAACGATTTCATCACTGAAGTATATTATTTATATATAAAGCATTTCATACAAAGTTTATTTATTTTGTTTCAGTACGCTATATTGCATGCAATACTCAAATTAGTGAAATATAAGTCAGGCACAAGATATCCGCTGCCATCTTGTCTTATTAATGAATCAGCTGAGCTTTTTAAAATCACGTCTGCACTATAGTATTACAAAATAAACTTTTAATTTCGTACGTGCCTCTTCCTTTAGAACAGTTAAAACGATTCTCGGCTCGATAATCGGAACTGGTGGGTCCCATGATATGGATTATAAAGTTTGCATAATTCGCACGGCCGCCATCCTGAAATGGTATGGCGGACGACCTTGTAGTTTGGTCACAAGACGCATCCTATACGAAGGTATGTTGTTACCAAATTTGGTAGAGATTGGATGATTTGGTTAGTCGTTATTTGATTTTACGTTTTGAACGTTTGAGTGGCCGCCATTCAGTTTTAGTAAAGATGGCGGCGATATAAAACATGACACTGAGGTGTCCTTTGCTGGTGCTACCTTTGTACCAAATTTCGTTCAATTCGCATTCACCGTGTTCGAATTGATAGGGGGGGGGGACAGACATTCAGAGTACACACACTCACACACACACACACACAGACTCACACACACACATACACACACACAGACTCACACACACACATACACACACACAGACAGACACACTTTTTTCGCCCTGTGTTGATCTCATAAGTCTACTTTCATTTTTTGCAAAAATCGAAAGTAGGCTAAAAAAAATGAGCGGGGGAGACAGGCAGAAGCATTCCGGAGGAGTGTGAGAAGCATGTTATGGAGCAAGGATGTCCCTCAGAACAGAAAAAAATCATATATCGGACGTACTATGCCCCTATCCTGACGTATGCCTTGGAGACCTGGGCTATGACAGGAAGGGAGAAGAGCAAAATACAGGCCAGTGAGATGAGGTTCTTGAGAAGCAGTATTGGAGCTACAAAGATGGACAGAATAAGAAATGAGAGGACCAGAGAATTAATAAATGAGGAACCATTACGGGATGATATAGAGAAATCTAGACTTAGATGGCATGGACATGTAAAACGAATGGAGGATAAGAGGATACCCAGGAGGATACACGAGATGAAGTGGGAAGGAAAGAGACCGAGAGGAAGACCGAGAGACAGGTGGCTGAAAGGGATGGAAGAAAGCGTGAAGAAGAGAGGAGAAGACTGGACAGGGGTGGAAGCTGAGAGATGGTGGGAAGACAGAAGACGTTGGAGTGGCCTGTGTTCCAAACAGACCCGGCCAACGGCTGGAAACTGTGCAAGAGGATGATGATGATGATACTACGGCCTACAATGACGAGACAAAGCTCATTTTTAGCCCCTTGGTGTCAGAAAAAAAACCTCGGGGCTCTAAACAGTCGTAAAGGGTCCCCGAAAACTACATTTTAATGCTCTAAAACCAAGAGATATTCCCAGAAAACTAATTTCATTTAATACACTAATGTAGGAATGCAAGCCAGTAACCATGACAACAGTGTCTCAAAAAGGTACATCCAACTTTCCATCTATTTCTGCAAGAAGTAATGCCACTCCATTTATTAAATTTCTGTGAATGTTTGCAAATGGCTATAAGGTTATCACGAAACCAACAAAAACCGTAAAATTCATCAATGCGCTTAAGGGGGTCAAGAGGTACCCTCGATTTTTTTCACAAGACTTAAACGTGCGATGTGTCGTACAGAAGGTCTATTATATCTTCAAACAGCAACATTTTCAAAAATTCCTGAATTGAAATAGTTTATTTTTTATTTTATTTTTTTGCTTTGAGGAATTTGGGCCATTGGAGGCTAAAAAACCTGAATGTTCATGCACCACAAGCCTTTATAATTTATTAAAGGGGTCTTCCTCTGGATGCACACTTGACACAACAGTGAGGGTCAGTTTATATGTGACGTGAATTGCATTTCGTCTACGAGGGTTTCAATTTTATTTTCACGTCAGGAAATACACGTTAGGTAAATTAGTTTCAGAGCATATTTCAACTAATAATTTATCTTTGTTGACAAACAGGTTCCAAGCCCCTAACCATTGCAACAGTAGCTCAATTGATTACGTCTGGTTATTAATACCGACGACCGTTCGAAGAATGGGTACTTCTGCTAGTTTTCTTATAATTCCGAAATCATTTTTCTCATCCCTTGGCGTAATGGTGGGTCATATCAAATATTCTTTCAGACAAAAGTTTTAGGTAATTATTAGGGGAATATTGTCCATTTCGTACGGTTTTGATATTGTGCCTATTAAGAGAGATATAATTAATGTTTCCCGAAAAACCCACTTTTTCCCTCCTCTTTGGTCAATGGTTGGTGCTATAAAAGAACTCTTCAAACATAAATGTTTGGGCTTTATGCGATACATAGTATGAACTTTGAACGGATTCGATATTTCACATATTAAGAGAGTTATAGCAATATTTCACTTTTTCGAAAAGAGCCCCCCATTTTCACCCCCTTCGACCGATATAGCCCAGTAACGAACTCGATCGAGATTTTATATGTATACATATTCGGTAAAAATTCAAAGTGATTGGTGAAAAATTACGGCAGTTATCGTGTCCACAAGGAACTGATATACATATATACATATATATATATATATATACATAAATTATATATAAACTTTTGAACTGACGGTGGTTTTGGGGTCTGGGGGATGTGAAACGCGAAGATATGTCGAAAATTTCCGGAAGTCGAAACATGGTACCCATTGCAATAGTTAGCTTTCTAATGAAATCTACCTAAAAGAAGGCTGACCCCTCGCAGATGGAGGGTATCAGAAACGATGAGACAAGGGCCAATTAAGGCGGGAAAGGAAGAGACTCCCAAGGCCTCAGATACCCTAATACCGTCGGGGTCGGAAGAGAACATGAGTTGACCAAGTGTGGTCGACAGGGAAGAAGACAGAGTGGAGCCCGGCACAAGTAAGTGGAAGCAATGCCGGATTCAGCTGGGGTCCCGTGGTCGCCAACCCACGTCCCACTAGATGTGAGCCCTTGGGGGGCATCATTAAAGAGAATCGGTTCGGCCCCAAAGTAGAGTTGTGTGTCTGGTAGAAGTTTGAAGGAGTGATTCACTGGGAGTTTGTTCCAAACGGGCGTGCAGTCAATGCGGATCTATTTCTCAACAACTGGAAAGAGTTCATGACATTTTGTGACAGAGATACCCAGCATTAGTTAACCGAAATAGAGCTTTCGTGCAGCAGGACAATGCGAGACCTCATACTGCACGAACAACCATGGCAAACATTTAGGAATTGGGAGGAGTCGAACTGCTATCACATCCAGCATACAGACCTGATCTTGCGCCTTCAGATCCATGGCCCATTTCTTGCGTGGAGGAAATTTCGAAAACTTTGAAGCTGTTGAAGTGGGTCTCGCTGAATTCATCGCATTAAAACCCAGATACTGATACCGTCGCGGGATAAGAAACCTCGCTGAAAGACGGCTCAAAACCATAGAACTTTGAACTTCGAAGAATAGTTTAATTTCTTGCCAGAAAACTTTCCGAATAAAATTTTCTTTAATAAACGACATTACTTACAATAAAATTGTTAGCAATTTTGGTAATTACACAATAATACAAAAGAAAAAATGAATCGTAACAGTTCGGAGGTGGTAAACCGTCTACAAAACTACTTAATGTGTATATTAAGGCTTTCACGGCCCGGATTATATAAATAATTCATATTTTTTGGGCTAATGCCATGTGTATTTAGATTAGAACCATACGATTCGGAGAAACCTTGCCTCCTTTTTCAATGGAAATTAGCCCAAAAAAGATGAATTATTTATAAAACTACTTAAATTAGGCGAATTTCCTTGGTCTTGGTTGGACGATTGATGCATACTGCTGCTCACTTTGTATCGTCACGTGACGTGCACGCGTCCCCTCTAGCGACGGGCTGTTACCTTCCACGTTCTGGTCGTAACCACACTTCGTTACACACGCCAGGATTAGCCGATGTCGTCACCGGTTGCGCATTACAGCCTCCGTCTCGTTACTTTTTGAACGCACCTTATAGTTATGGTATTGCTGTGGTAATAGTTGTTTCCTCTTTCGGTGTCCATAACCCACCTGCAATCCCATTTTTAGATCACGGCATTTATAGTACAATTCCAGTTGTGTCCGCCATAATACGTGTGAATTATGAAACAAATACGATATTGCCAACCCCGTGCATACGGTACTATTCATCAATAATAATCTTTATCCAGACCAATGTTTTTACCTACAATATAGACCAATAAAATTGATGGGTAGCGTGGTCCACATATACACCCCTGATTTTTGTCCCTTACTTTGGGAGTCCTCTGTGTGGTGACCGGGGTTTAGAATTGTCCCACCGTAGCCCATGCGTGTCGTAAGAGGCGACGAAAATGGGTACCCGGTGCCTGGGGATATAACTGGGCCACCCTGTCTCCTGGGGACATAAATAAGGAGGCTGGGAAGGCAACCCAACAAACCACTCCACATTGGGCTAATCACCCATGTGGGGGTAGAAATGATTCAAAGCAACAACAGTAGCCTCGGATTGGACGGATCTACACGACGACAACAACCGCAATGGAAACGGAATATGAGATTTGGTTCATGGAACATCAAGACAATCGTTGGAAAAGATGTAGAGTTAATACAGGAAATGAAAAGTCATAGAGAATCAGAGAAGAAGCAGGACAAAAGAAGGCGATAAGTATGGTGATTGAGGAACGTCAGTTGAAGTGGTATGGACATGTCAGGAGGATGGAACAAGAGAGAAAAGCGAAGCAGGTTTTTGAAATGCGAGTGGAAGGGAGAGTAGGAAGAGGAAGACCCCGTACCACTTGGGATGACAGAATTGAGAAAATCGGACAGAAGCGAGGGAAAACAATGCTGGAAATGAAGAGATTGTATGAAAATAGGTCGGAGAGGCAGAGATGGACAGAACGAGGCTACCCCGACGCTTGAAGGCACAAGGGATAAGAAGAAGAAGATTGGGAGTAATCACGCATCATTAACCTTCATCCAGACCAATCGTTTGGTGACGTGCGAGTTTCGGAAGGTGCTAGTTGCGGACGGTGCTAGTTGAGGACGCTCCTAGTTGGGGACATGGTATGGTCATGATTAGATGGTGCTAGTTGAGGACGGTGCTAATTGCGGACATGGTATGAAGGTCATGATTTGATGGTGCTATTTGCGGACGGTGCTAGTTGCGGGCATGGTATGAAGGTCATTATGAGTTGGTGCTAGTTGCGGACATGGTATGAAGGTCATTATTAGATGGTGCTAGTTGTGGACGGTGCTAGTTGCGGACATGGTATGAAAGTCATGATTAGATGGTGCTAGTTGCGGACATGGTATGAAGGTCATGATTAGATGGTGCTAGTTGCGGACGGTGCTAGTTGGGGACATGGTATGAAGGTCATGATTAGATGGTGCTAGTTGCGGACGGTGCTAGTTGGGGACATGGTATTAAGGTCATGATTAGATGGTGCTAGTTGCGGAGAAGGATCGGGAAGCCAGGCGTCCAATTTATTCCGAAGGGATTCCTGGGAGGTTAAATATACTTAATATGACAGCGGGCTAAATCCCTAGCAGAGTGCCTGATAGCGCTTTTTATATAAATAAGACAAGCAACCCGCTGTTTCTCGCTTTGTATCGTCACGTGACGTGCACGCGTGCCCTCAAGCGACGGGCTGTGACCGTCCACGCTCTGGTCGGAACCACACCTCGTACACACGCCACGATTAGCCAATGTAGTCACCGGTTCGCGCATTCCAGCCTCCAGCTCGTTACTTTTTGAACGCACCTTATATAAGCACATTAATACAGCCAGCACAGTAAGACAGGTTATCAGACAAAATACACTCACTCCAAAGTACACGGCGATGAATAACCAGGATGTCTAAGTGCCTCAAATGAAACGATGACAACATCAACAGACTTTGCAGCATTGAAACGAAGCTTTATGTGTACTTCGATCAGGTTGAACTATCGCATTGCATATTTCGTACTTACATTTGTACCTATTATAATACACTTAAATTACGAATAACCCCGTAGCATTTATTGTTACTTCGGATTCGCTTTCTATAATGGTTGCTTTAATCCTATTACACACATCCACAAAATATATATTTCTCTGTTACCCTACATCGCTAATCCCCACACTCGAGCAGAGAGGCGTGTAATAACGTATTATGAGCTTAAGTGACGGTCTTCCCAGTGTGAAGTACAATGGATGTTCCATTTTCTTTGTCCGTGTTACCCCTTGTTTGGAAGGTTAAAAATAGCAAGCAATTACGTTGCCTGATAAACACACTTTCCTATGATGCCTACAGTGTTTGTAACAGTCGCCTCTTAGTGGAGATAGTGCCCTTCAGGAGAAGCCCATCACGATTCCTTCCAGAATAATACAGAGGTGTCCAAATTATTACACTCGATGTCAGTTTTGTGAAATTGCCTTTTTACTTTTCACGGCTTAATGCACTAAATATGTTTACAAGGCGATGAAATTACTTCAAATGTTTAACCAAGAGTCTTAATTATATTTATCCTCGACCCTGACTATTATTATGTCAGAAAACTGTACTATAATGAGGCTCATTATAACAATATTTTTCATTATGAAACAGTTTCTCCCACTAATCAGAGCTCAAGAAACAATTGTTTGACCAATTAGATAATTAGATGCGCTGAGTTCCACAACCTTCTAATTTAAATATCACTGCATGGCCCAGTGTCATAGTAGGGTAATCGAGGAGGCCATGGTTAAATACAAGGCATTCCCTGCGTCTTATGCGCTCTGTTCTGTACATAAAACTGGCGAAATCTCGACAGATATTTATGAATATTTATGTTCGAACATAAAATAGTTATAATAATTATCGTCGAACATAAACAGTCGTATGCAACTCGTCTATAATAGTAATTAAAACACTCGTATGGAAATTATAAAACTCGCATACTCGTGCCTTAATTATTGCCATTATTGCTCGTTGCATAATGTACTATTTCAGTAGATGAGAGGTACCGATCTAAATCCATAGCGTCAGCAGTTTTTAAATTGCGCACGCCTCATGTATGTAATATTTCCTATATCTCGCGAACCAATCGTCTATAGGAAAGGGGGCGTCACCCAGAGTCATTTGACACCTCACGTGTCCATATCCGATTATTGGTTCGCGAGATATCGGTAATATTACATACATGAGGCGAGCGCAATTTAAAAAAGTTAATGTCAGTCTAAAAGACTAGACTTTATATCAATTCAAATGACGCTTGCTACAAATGCTACACATGTTAGAAAGGCACGTCACACGCTCTCCGTCTCCGTATCGCATAACGCCATAGCCCAGGAGTAAACTTAGACTCGGTGCATATGCACTGAACAACATGATGACGTCATACGCTCAAGTGCAAACTTAGTACATTTCCTCTCCGTAACCGTAACGCATAACGATAGACCAAAGCATAACGATGAAGTCGACAAGATCATTTGAAATGATAGAACTGCTGACGCTATGGCTTCGGATCGGTAACTCTCATCTACTATTTTCATTTAAGAAACTCAAAGAAAAATTATTTCTTAGAATTTCCATTAACAGAGGAACCTTGCTAATGCAAAATGGCACATGTTTTGTTTTGATTACTCCACTCTACCTTTTGTGTGAATTTAGAGCAGAGGGATTCGGGGTCTTTTCCGCTTCTTAAACTATTCAAAGATTCATGAACCATGGATTGAAATCATCTTACTTAGAGAGTACATACCAAAGTCAATGGAAAAATAGAAAACGGACCCAGCTCAGGTATCCCTCGGAATCCCCAATTCTGGCATTTTCCAGACGCAATTCCTTTAGGGAAAAGGTGTAATTTCATGGGGAAAGAAACATTACTAATAAAGAAAGTATCAGGTAAGACAGGTCTAAACCTATCATAAAACTTTGTGGACGCAAATGTGCAGAAAATCAGCCGCCGAATTGAACTGCAAGGCTCCGAAATCATGTGGCGAATTTCTCATATAAATCAATGGGAGGTAGTGAGTACCATACATGTTGAAATGGACAGCCCTGACCGCCCAAGCACTCACCGCGTCGGTGGGAAGTAGCCGCCCGGTCCAGGCAGCATATATGCTCCGCCTCGCTACTACTTCAAGTACCACAGGGATGTCCAGCTCCTCCAGCCGTCATGGCTGCGTACCAGGATGTCAGGTACGATATCGGAGCCTTGCAGTTCAATCTGGCGGCTGAATTTCTGCACGTTGTCCTCTTATAGTACAACGATTGCGACCACAAAGTTTCAAGATAGGTTTCGACCTGTCTTACTTGATACTTGCCGGCCCCGTGGTTTTGAGGTAGCGCGCCTGCCTCTCACCCGGAGACCGCGGGTTCGATTCCCGGCTCCATCAGGGATTTTAGAAACTGACGTGAGGGCCGGAACTGGGTGTATTCAGCCTCGTGAGGACAATTGAATAGCTGTCTGACAGTGAGGCAGCGCCCTGGTCACGAAAGCCAAGATTAACGGCCGAGGGGACCCGACGCGCTGACCACGCGTCACCCCAATATCTGCAAGCCAAATGGCTGGGCAGCGGTCGCTCGGTAAGCCTAGGCTCTTCATGGTCAGTAGTGCAAGGGGTTATATTTTTTATTTTTACCTGATACTTCCCTTGTAAGTACAGTAGGGTAACAAAAGATGCAGTTGGTCAATAAAATGATTTTGAATAAAAAAATGTGACTGATTTAAATTATTTTATGTTCGACCCTGACTATTCTACTGTATGTCCGAAAACTGTACTATAATGAGGCTCAATATAACACTATTTTTCATTATGAAACAGTTTCTCCCACCAATCAGAGCTCAAGAAACAGTTGTTTGACCAATTAGAGAAAGGATAGCATCGCACCTGCGCTGAGTTCCAAGGCTTTCTAATTTAAATTTCACTGCGCGGCCTAGTGTCATAGTAGGGTAATCGACGAGGCCATGGTCAATTACAAGGCATTCTCTGCGTCCCATGCGCTCTGTTCAGTATATAAAACTGGCGAAATCTCGACAGATATTTATGAATATTTATGCTCGAACAGAAAATAGTTATAATAATTATCGTCGAACATAAACAGTCGTATGCAACTCGCCTATAATGGTAATTAAGACACTCATATGGAAATTATAAAACATGCATACGCTCGTTTTACGAGTATAAACATACTCATGTCTTAATTATTGCCATTATAGGCTCGTTGCATAATGCACTATTATTTGATCCTAATAATTTGCACACCTCTGTAATTCCATTAATAATGATAATAATAATAACAATAATAATGCAGGACTTCTTAAGCTTATGCAGAAGACATTCATACCTTCGATGTGTCACATGGCAAGGATGTTCGTGTGTGCGAGAGGAATGATAGCCTGCTGCAGAATGCAACAACGAGAAATTTAAGAATTGTCTCTTTATGATGTAAATCTGGGATTGTAAATGTTTTCTTTCCAGCAAATATGCTGAGAATGTGTAACCGCATGCGCAAAATAATAATTATAATAGAATTCATATTTTTCACGACCGTTGATTACCAAATGTACGAGGGGCGTAATATATTGTTTACACTTTATTTTTGTCTACCCAAATGAAGTACATTACACATCAGTTGTTACGTCCACCTTCCCAACATAATCTCCTTGTAACTTTATGCACTTATGCCATCGATGTATCAGTCTCTCCAGACATTCCTGAAACCATTCTTTCGGAGTACTGCGTACCCATGCCTTGATAGCTGTGTCCAGAGGTTTCTTCATGTTACCGAACAGGTGATGATCACTTGGTGTTAAGTCAGGAGAGTATTTTGGAATGTGACAGCATCGTGAATCCCTTTTGATCAATGGCAGCGGTGGTCTCTCGGCTAGTGTGGGGGCGGGCATTGTCATGTTGCAGAAGCACACTTTTAGCGCATATTCTTGGCCGCTTAGTTTGACTGGAAAGACGTAAGCGCTTAAGGGTTACCACATATGCTGCACTGTTAATTGTGGCCCCCAATTGCAGCCAGTCAATGGGGATGATGCCCTTTGTTGGAAATATCTGTTCCCGAAAGAAACAGTATGTTAATTGTCCGATTGAGTTTATCTATATTAACAAAATCACAATGAAATTTTCCCTTTGCATCCCTGAACACTGTCCCCATTCTCTTGCCAACTGATGGCATTGTTCGACATTTCATTGGCGGTGGGCTGCCCCTGTGCTTCCATTGCATGGTCGCCGTTTTGCGGATTTTGCTGAACTGAAAACAGCTGTCAAGGCATGAGTACGCAGCACTCCACAAGTATGGTTTCAGGAAGGTCTGGAGAGACTGACACATCTATTGTAAAAGTGCACAAAGTTCCAAGGAGATTATGTTGAGAAGGTGGACGTAACAACTTACGAGTAATGTACTTCATTTGGGTAGAAAAAATAAAGTGTAAAACAACATAGTACACCCCTCGTAGTTTCTAAGCTAAAATTAGGACGTGTTGTGAACATGAAATACAAGCCGTCGAGATGTTAACATTATGTTCAAGTACCTGGTGCTATTCAAACGGTCGTGAAATTATAAATTCGAATAAGTTCTACAGCAGGCTTTACCGACACAGCGATGTTGCGGCATCAGCATTACTCAACCCTAGCAGATGTAATCTTGCCCGGCGGGAATAGGGATGTATAGAACTAGCACCGATAGAGCGCACTGCTGTTGTACTGGGTAAGCGTAAGGCGCTCTTCATTTGTCTCCTGTGTTCTCAAGCCCCTAATATCCACGAATTTAAGTTGTTTAAATTGCTATTTTCGTGACTATGCCGAGCTATTGCAGTGTTTCTCTTTGCAAAAATCAGGGAAATCCGATTTCGTGTCACCAATTTTCACAAAATAAAGAAATGAGGAAGAAATGGTTACATGCTATTAGAAGGAAACATTTCGGTGAAGAAAATCTGACCGAAAATATTAAAGTGTGTTCCCATCGTTTTCAACTCGATGACTTCACGAAAACTGTGTTGGGCAAGTGTGATTTACAAAGGGAAATAATTCCTACCTATAAACTGAATAGACATATCGACAACGACCACTGAATTTATGCGTTTGTATTTGAAGGTGAGAGAGCAAGATTAAAACCGAGCACTGTTCCATCGCTTTTTCCGTGGAACACGAACACAACAAAAATAAGGAAGAGGCCATACACAAGAAAATTGCCAGTTTACCACGATAAGCCTACAATATCGGAATCTGCATAAATTATCTCCATTGAAGTACGGTACGGGAAGAAATCGTCAATATACAGGAAGAAGTGAATGTAACATTTGTGACTCCCATTTTCAAAGGCATCAATACTCGAACAAATACTTAAAGAATAAATGTCACAACATTAACAGTCAAAAACGGATTATGGTTGGTTTCTTGAATTCAGAATTAATCGTCAACTTACATCTGCCCGACGGAGAATGTGGTAGTGACTGACTTCTACATTCTTGAGTCATAGGCCTAAGTTACATAGCCAGATGAATGGAAACAGTTCATGGCCTTAAAACAGGGATTCTCAAACTTTTTAAATACTGTACCCCTATGTCGTTTCCAAGGGGTGCGGAAACGATTTGTATTAAGAAATTGACAAATTACAAAAGAACCAAACGTTGCGATGCATTTTGAGGTAAACAATACCGGTATCAACTTTCTTTAATTATGTTTACCTTAAAACAAGACCGTTTCATGTACGCTATCAACCAAAAAATACACGAATCGAAGTCTATAAGCTAGGGGAGCCAGTGAATATTTAAATCTCTATTTATAAAAGGAAGATTATGGTTTTACGTGACCGTTAATCTAGAGATCATAAGGCATAGAGGACTTCCTCTTTACGTGGAATCCGAACAGGACAAGGCATTTCACTTTGAAAATCTCACATGCATTGACCGGGAAATCTCTATTTATGATTTAAGTCTTATGGAGATATAGGCTATTTATCAATATAGGCCTACAATACTCAAGCATGCTGACTCCTATTCATAATTTGAATAATAAAGCGTGTTAGAATTTTGTTATTACCGCTGTAGCCTACTAATTCTTCCCTCCTCCCACTAGTTTTAGCGCCTCTAGTCCGTAGCTCATTTTACAGCTGTTTAACGCTTAAACGCTGAAAATCGTTCATAATATATTAGAGGATATACCTATAGAATTAATTAATATAGTCTTGGAGTAAAATTAGAGAAGATATAATTTACTTTAGCTTAGAAAACTCGGTCACAATCTATACATTCCTCGTAGCTGACTGGGGGAAACATAGGACGATCGCCTTGCGCTTACCCAGTACTACACGAGCGCTATCTGGCGCGAACTTTCTCAGGCTACATCCCTATTGTTTGTTCGTGGTAGTTCGGATGGAAAGAGTTCGGGCCAAAAATCCCAAGGTCACATGTTCGAAATCTGGTCACGTCAGACATTTTAACTCCCCGTCTAAATTGTTGATGGCTTGTACTTCATGAACAGAACACGACCTAATAGCTATAGAAACAGAATTTGGTAATAATGTTGATGATAACAATAATAATAATGATGATAATAATTACAACAAGAAATGCATTTCGACGAACGCCAAATTACAAAATTATAAAACAGTTAATCTTCCAGAAGCAACATATGTCATTGAAACAATAGTAATCGATGGTCATTCCAAGATTAGGGAACTGGAAAAGCAGGAGCGAAAAATTCTCCGGAAGATCTACGGAACAATCAACAGAAACGGATGAGGAGACCTAGAACAGAACTCTATCAAAAGACCAATACGATAACAGACGACATTAGAAAACGCAGAGCCAAATTTTACACACATGTCCACAGGATGACCGCCTCCAGATTGCCAAAGAAACTACTTGGTATCACAGAGTAAATGCGGCACAGAGTGGCTTACAGAGGTACAGAGAAACTTACAAGTAATCAATTTAGAAAATTTCGAAGGCCGAACTGAATGCCAGACGAAAAAGGCGAATGTTAAGTTTGAACCAAGATCATTACGACAACCTGGGAAAAAGTGGACGGATGAGAGGAAGAGGGAGCATTCCGCGCGAATGAAGAGATTTTGGGAGGAGCGGAGGAGACACGCCTCCAAATGACATGTTATCAAGTTTAATCGCTCTCCAGTTGGGGAATTTCGCTTAAATAAATAATAACATATTCGACTCAAAACCAAAAACGACAATGCCATGGTATGTTAAGGTCCAGAAAGATCTGAAAGAAATGGCGATACGAGCAGAAGATGCACAAGACCAAAATCTTTATAGAACCGCCATCAAGACGTTTGGGACTTTCCGGGACGAAAAACGGACAACTGGTGCGAAAAGGACAGAAGAATGTCGTGCTAAACACAATGAGCTCATGAAGACAATGTGGATCAAGCGAAAAATGCACAAATGACAGAATGTAAAATGAGGCTTATCGAGGTCCCCTGTTGGCCAATTAGCGAAATTGAATGAATGAATGAATGAATGAATAATAATAATAATAATAATAATAATAATTAGCAAGACTTAAAAATGTGACCACATCCGGGATTCGAACTCGAACTTCCTGCTAATCTGACATGCGCGTTAAGCCCTCGCCAGCGCGCATACGTTTTCAAGTCTTATATCCACCTCATTGCGTAGTGCCTAGCATTTTTGGCTGTCACCACTGAGGCCCGGGTTCGATTCTCGGCTCTACCAAGAAATGTAATTCTGGTTTGAGGGCTGAAACAGGGTACACTCAGCCTCGTGAAGCAAAACTGAGAAGAGGCGGGTTCTATTACTACCTCAGCCAATCTGGAAGTGGTATTTTGTAGTTTCCCACGGCTGCTAGCTAGCTTCGTGTGGAGGTAGGTGGGCCGTCGGCTGAACTGGCTCCTCGGCTGCTTCCTACACAAATCCTACCTCATTTCCAAATACACTAGTGTATATACGGGGTGCCTCTTATTAACGTTTAAAACTCTCTATAGCGGCGTAGATGGCATTGAGACAAGTAATTTGATATAGGACACTTAGGGTCGCAAGTGCCCGGTAATACCTTAAAAGTGTACCACAACTGTTAAACTTATGACGTCATCAGGTGACTGCTCAACTCGAGCGGCCTATACCGTGCTCTCTTACGCACACCAAAGCAAACGTTGAATATCATATCACTCTGGTTCCGAGTCTGCGAATACGACTCGGATGCGTGGGGTTGGAGTTTCAAATCCGGGGCCTATCCACAGCTTTCTTTCTTCTCTCTCTTCTCCTTTCAAGTGGAAGCAGATTGTTTCTTGACATTAAGAAACGGAACCAGAGTGATATGATATTGAACGTTTGCTTTGTTGCGCGTAAGGGAGCACGGGCCTGACCACTCGACCTGAGCAGTCACCAGATGACGTCATAAGTTTAACAGCTGTGGTTCACTTTTAAGGTATTTCTGGACACTTGCGACCCAAAGTGTCCTGTATCAAATCACTTGTCTCAATGCCATCTACGTCGCTATAGAGAGTTTTAAACGTTAATAAGAGCCTGTATACAGGGTGAACAAAAAATGCCGCACTTGGAGGTCGGCATGCGATTCCTCAACCAATTGCAAGACCAAAGTTTCAATAGCAAAATCGGATCGGGTGCTGTTTGAAAACACAAGTATGAAAACGAGAAGCTGACAACACTGTCACATCGTGCAGTGCAACGGAATGTACAGAGAAAGCTCTGGCAGAGCGCCGAGTTCCTGTGACCTGTTTTTGGCCACGCTGCATGCAGTTACAGCGTTGCCAGAGCCTCGTTTCTTAACACGCATTTCTGTTAAACCTATTGGCGGGACTAAGTTTCTGCAACATAAACTTTTGTCGTGAATTTCGACGAGGAACCGCATGCCGACCTCCAAGTGCGGCATGTTTTGTTCACCCTGCATATTGGCATTCACTCGCGAGCGAGTATGAATATAGTCTTTC
This sequence comes from Meconema thalassinum, assembly GCA_946902985.2. Lineage (NCBI taxonomy): Eukaryota > Metazoa > Arthropoda > Insecta > Orthoptera > Tettigoniidae > Meconema > Meconema thalassinum. The sequence continues at coordinate 291,038,359 of OX336394.1, forward strand.
TCCTGATATTTCCTCTGATGACTGATCAGTTCAATCCGTGAGCTACACACTCTACTGCAGAAATACACTAGTACAGACATCACAGTAACACAGGTTATCAGACAAATTCTACACACACCCAAGTATACACGGCTACAGGACCACGATGTCGCAAAGCCCCTAACAACAAACAAGAAATCCAATAAACAAATAAAGTCTTACATGGAGAGGTGCTATTGCGGTGGCTTCCGGAATAATAAGTTGATGTAGGCTATCCTACTGTACTTTATCACCGAGACGACACACTCAGAGGCGTCTGTGTGCCGAAGTCTGAAACTGGCTTGTAAGATTTGAAACGTGGGCCTACAAATGGCTTTAGGGCATAGCTGTAAGCCTGGGTCACGTAATAAGAATTTTTGATTATAATAATTATTAAAATTATACATTTTTTATTTTTTTATTTCTTATCCAGTTTACCCTCCAGGGATGGCTCTTCCCTCGTTTCAGCGAGGGAGCCTTTTACTTTGGATCGGGGGATACAACTGGGGAGGTAGGACGAGCACCTCGTCCAGGTGGCCTCAACTGCAAAGCGAACAGGGGCCTTGTGATGGATGGGAAGGCATAGGAAGATTGGGAGGGATATGCAAGGAAGAGGGAAGGAGGAGGCCGTGGCCTTACGTTAGGTAACATCCCGGCATTTGCCTGGGGGACGAAGTGGTAAACCACGGAAATCCACTTCGAGGGTGGCTGAGGTGGGAATCGAACCCGAGGCTGTATAGACCCCGTTCCAGTCCTCATACCTCTTTTCAAATTCCATGGCAGAGCCGGAAATCGAACCTCGGACCTCCGGGGCGGCAACTGAACACACTGACCACTACACCACGGAGGCTACTTATTATGCATTTACTGCTACAAAATCAAGCTACGGTATATCAGCAAGAAGCTGTTCTAGACGAACAATTTTGGTATGACAAACACGACACATTAGCACGGTGTTCTTAGTTCGAATTTCTGTCTCTCGAGAACTTGCAAGCCATGCTGCCCCTTTTTGCTAGGAGCTGGAATCTACAATCTCTCACTGAACTGCACAGAGGGTTGCAGGAAGGTTTCTTGTGACTAGTTACTTGCTTCGTATTGAGTTCAATCCAGTCAAGTTGTGTCCTTGACAGGAATAACCCAAAAACTGTTTATAATCTCCTGACTTGTACTTCACAATACGTTCTTCTTCTTTCTTCGATTCGACCAACTAGGGACCACGTCAGTTCAACTGTCTCTTCTTCAGAGCTCTAACTACCCCCAAGAGTTCCCGAATTCGTCTCCGGTGTTGTTCTTTGCTCTCTTGGGACCACGCCTTCCCTGTCTTCAGCTTCGGCTTTTCCTGGAAACCTTTGTGCGTACGTAGTTTTTCCTGACGCAGAACACGCTCCTGGATATCTTTAGGGGAAATTCCCATTTCACGTAGACCGTTCTCAACTTCCGTGAACCATGCCCCTTCGGTTTTCTTATCTCGCAAGTACGTCACTATCCATTGATATCCTGCCTAGGCTCATTCGTGTCACGTGGCTATAAAAGGCAATCCTTCTTTTTCGAATCATGTCACTGATCTTCTCCACGTGCTTGTATAATTCGTGATTGTGACACCTTCTGTACTCGCTGTTTTCTTTGATGGGACCCAGAATTTTCCTCAAACTCTTCCTTATTTAGCCTCTAGTTTTTCCATTAGACCTTTCTCGTTCATTATTATTATTATTATTATTATTATTATTATTATTACGTTATTATTATTATAATTATTTATAATGCGTCTGGTCCTCTAAGGAATATGTGGAAACGTTAGTTAATATCGATCTTCTTGTTCTTCTTATCCTCTTTAAGCTTCCTCATTCTTTCGCTATGTGCCTGTCTTCTTTCTTGTATTCTTACATCTTTGTGTTTCAATTACCTTACGACTTGGGTGGAAACTTATATGAGTTTATTTTCAGTCTGTATGCAGTCCGTTTCGTTGTTAGCGGGTCAATATTGATTTCTGTGAGGTCTATTCTTTTTTTTTTTGTGTGTGTGTGTCTGCTAGTCAGCGTATTTTGGTTTGTCGGGTTCCATTCATTATGAGGAAGATTTTCTTGATCAATCGAGAGTTGTCCAATCGTGCTATATGTCCGTAGAATGGCATGTGTATTTCCGTGCAAGTGAAGGCGAATCATTCAGTCATTCCGCACTATCCTCTCAATTTCTTTGATATTATTAATATAACTATTCTTCTTCTTGTTTCATTTCGGTCAACTAAGGACCACGTCATTTCAATTGTTTCCTTATAACTTCAAAATTAGCCCAGTATTCCTTCATTCGTAGACGGTGTTGTTCCTCTCTCTTGTGCTTGCCTTTCCAGTTTTCAGCGTTGGCTTAGTTTGGAAACTCTGATGTTGGAAGAGTTTTCTCTTCAGCTGGTACGCTCCTGGATATCATCACATGAGATCCCAATCTCGTGCAGTTCTTTTTGTATCTCACTGAATCAGGCTTCCTTTGTCCTTTTCTCTTGGAAAATAGTGAAAATGAGGTAAGTTAATAGTGTTGACGTCATTCGGGCCACGTGCCCATAAATCGTAATCCATCTATGACTATTATTAATATTATTATTGTGCTTGTGAAGCAAAGAAAATGGCTCCATCCTGAAGTAATAAGAAAGTGGTCCCGGGATGGGTTTTGTCAAGAGGACAGGGTGTGGTTTTTTAGTGGGTAAGAATCCTACACTCTTGAGGAGTGCGGACCCTTCTCAAGGTCTTATGCAAAATTTTTCCACTTCCCTCGTAAAAAAAAAAAAATATTATTTTCACATTGTTATGCCCATCTAAGGAGCGCGAGAGAATTCATTTAGCAAATGATGTTGATCTTTTCTTCTCCCAAAATCCCTTCATCTGGGCATCGAAGAGTTTCTTCGGTTCTTCAGTCCATGGTTTCCTGGTACTGAAACTGATTTTCTCCGCAAAATGATAGTTGTAGACAACTGTTCTGAATTTGGATCTGTCTTTTATGATTTCCTCGAAGATGCATACTTCCTGAAGATTTTCCTCTATTTCCTGAAGACAGTTGGTCTTTACTTTCATTGAGAGAGCAAGGTTTAGAATCCTCTTCGTCAGTCTGTCGTCGGTCATGCGAAGAATGTGGCCATATAATTTTAATCGTCTTTTTCTGAATGTATCGGTGATCCTTTCAGTGTGATGATATAGCTCCTCAGACTTCTGTTTCATCCAGATTTCCCCTACGCAGACTAGACCAAAGATTTTCCTCAATATTTTTAGCCTACTTTTCACATTTTGCAAAAATGAGGAAAAAGTAGACTTATGAGATCGGGCAAATGTGTGTCTGTCTGTCTGTCTGTCTGTCCTTATGTCTGTCTGGCTGGCTGTATGTGTGTCCCCCCCCCCCTATCAACTCCTAAACGGCTGGAGCAATCGAAACACAATTTGGTAGGAGTAAAGATCTATACCTGAATATCTCACGGCCATATTTGAAAATGATGTCAGTGCTACCAACTGCTAAAAAATCGCAATTAAAATTTGAGCTCCATGTTGGATATCTTGGAAGGTATGAATGGGAGCTATTTCAAAATTGGCACACGTATAGATAATAATATTGCAGTTTAATTTCCAGGAGGCCATACATGGCAGTGTTGCCAAAATGATTATAAGCCTGCTGATAGGTCCAATTTTTAAATGCATATAACTTTTACACTGTCAATTGGAATTCAACCAAATTTCGAATGTTGTATGTGTACATAACCAGATATGACTGAGCATATTCTTAGGACCCACCAGGGCTGCCAACTGTTAATAAATGCTCCTAATTTATTTTATCCAAATACCAATATATCAGAAAGTATGCAAGCCGACAGCTTTAAACTATGCACACGTATAGTACCTAACATTATATATTAATTTGGAGTAACTTATATACGACAGTGCTACCAACATGATTCTAAGCCTGCTGACAGGTCCAATGTTAAATACATGTAACTTCCATACTAACTAATGGATTTCATTCAAAATTCGTATGTGCTATGTGTACCATAACATATATGGCTATGCGTATTCATAAGAGCAACCAGGGCTGCCAACTGTTAATATGTGCTGTCCCTATTTTTGTTATCCTAATATCAATATATCAGAAAGTATGCAAGCCAATTGCTCTAAACTTTGCACACGTATAGTACCTGGCATTCTAGATGAATTTGGAGTAACTAATATACGTCGGTGCTGCCAACATGATTCTATGCTTGCTGATAGGTCCAATTTTAAAATGCATGTAACTTCTATACAAACTAATGGATTTCATTCAAAATTGGCACAACAATAGATCATATAATTTCAGATTATTTCTGACCACTACATGCATGGCATTGTTGCCAACATGATTTTACGCGCGCTGCTAGATCCAATGTTTAACTGCATGTAACGTCCATGCTATTCATTGGACTTCACCCAAAGTTTGTATTCTGTACCTTAAGAGATGGAACTAAGAATATATTCAGTCATCAGGGCTGCCAACTGTAGTGCTCTTTTAGGCTACATTATGCCAGGTATACAGTATTTCGAACTAATTAGATATTTCGATATTAGCAACTTAATTTCGTCATTATTCTAGATAGGTTCATATACTGTAGAATAATCATTGGCATGAAAAGTAGGCTCTTTAGTTCGTCACGGAACTTCTCGTTTATTATAATAATAATAATAATAATTAGTATTATTATTATTCTATAATATAATTGTAATGCACCTGGGCCAGATTCCATACATTCTATACAAAACTATGGAAATATTTAAATAAATGGTTGCCACAAAAGTTATCAATATCATATCGCATCAGTTTCAAGTTTCGTTATGTGATAATCTATTTATGAAGCTTAATTTTTTTTTTGTATTTATCTTCAAGCGGCATCGGTGGCATAGTTGGTAGCATGCTGATCATCTATGCCCATGGTCGTAGGTTCAAACCCGGCCGAAGTTGTCGAATTTTTTAAGAGCGTTAAAATCGCTCAGTATGCCTTTCTTCGGAGGGGAGGTAAAGCCGGTGGTGCCATGTCATAGATTTATGGCATGTAAAAAAACCTTCCACTAATTACACTAAATTATATGTTAGATTTGACTAACACTCTTAGGTTCCAAAGTTCGTCGCCAGGAGCCGACTTCGGTGGCATCTAGTAACCAGGTTCAGAACTAGGTGTCGTTGACGTGGCGTAGGAAGTATGAACTACTTGAAAATTGAATGTCTGTAGTCCTTACTTGATTTAAAAGCAGATAACACACTCTAATACAGCCATCACAATTAACAACGTTTATCAGACAGATTCTACACACACCCAAAGTACACGGGGCTACATGACCGTGTTGTCGCAGCCCCTAAACTGAGGAACCAACCTATTATCTTCACGAATCACGCCATGTGTAGTTGAAAAGTGGAGTATTTATTTTCCATGTTTGGAAGTTTAACAATTATGCTCCATATTCCTAGTCGTTAAAATCAATACAGTACATATTTCGAGCCTACCTCCGTGGCTTAGGCGGCAGCACGCCGACCTCTCACCGCTGGGTGCGTGGTTCAAATGCCGGTCACTCCATGTGAGATCTGTGCTAGACAAAACGGAGGCAGACAGGTTTTTCTCCGGGTACTCCGGTTTGCCCTGACAAAATTTCATTCCAGCAACACTCTCCACTATCATTTCATTTCATCGGTTATACATTTAATCATTGTCCCAGAGGAGTGCGTCAGGACTCGGCAGCCGGCACAGTCCATATCCTCGCCGCTAGATGGGGGTTTCATTCATTCCAACCCTGACCCGGTCGGAGACTGGAAGCAGGCTGTGGATTTTCACAGTACGTATTTCGGCTAAAAAGTTTAAATTCTCGTAAACTAGGAGTCATGTCACTAATTGAGTAACAAGTTTAAGATGTACAGTATATTTAAAAATTTAAATCGTAATACAGGTAAAGTTGCAGATGTGTCAAAAATGATGATGTACACTATACTTTCAAAGAACCCTAGATATACAGTAAAGCAATGTGGAAGGTTGCTGCAATTTTGTGTGGAGATTTAAGTGTAAAGTTAACGTTAGATTTAACCCCAGCAGGCATAGTAAAGTTAAAATATGCCCCCGTTACCTCTTCTTACGCCAGCCCCGTGGTGTTGGGGTAGCGCGCCTGCCTTTCACCCGGAGGCCCCGTGTTCGATTCCCGGCTCCGTCAGGGATTTTAGAAGCTGACGTGAGGGCTGTAACGGGGTGCACTCAGCCTCGTGAGGACAATTGAGTAGCTGTCTGACAGTGAGGCAGCGCCCCGGTCTCGAAAACCAAGATTAACGGCCGAGGGGATCCGATGCACTGACCACGCGTCACCCCAATATCTGCAGGCCAAATGGCTGGCAGCGGTCGCTTGGTAGGCCTAGGCCCTTCATGGGCTGTAGTGTCAGGGGTAATAAAAACTCTTCTGACGTTGAACGCAGTCAATATAAATCTGTTCTTAAGAGACAATGGGAGAAAATTCACTTTCCAGCACTTAAATGAGCATTTTGTAATCCATTGTTTTGGTAACAGAGAATAAAGGATTGCATGTTATTCAAAGATCATCTATCTATATATTTAAAACACTAAGCTGTTTTTTGTACACACGAGATTGTGAAAACGACTTAACCGATTGGCTTCGTAAGACATTCTAACGAAAGCTCTTGGCATGCAGATTTGCAGAGTTTCTTTAAAAGGAAAATATATGTTACGGTATATTTTTAAATGATTAAAGAAATATGTAATATTTGACACTCCCGCGCATGCGCACAATGGCCTTTCTCAACAAGGAAAATGGCGATTCCGGTCGCGTCTAACTGAGATCTTTGTTTATGAGAATTAAAAAGGGTCTCCAATAATGTTAATTATGTTTTTACAATATGCATTGAAATAGAATTATATTAAATAAACCACAAATTGAAGGACTTAAACTGCAGGTTGAGTGTGTATACTGGTTAGATAGCTTAATACTGAAGAGTCCCATAGTTGTCTGGTTGGCCAAGGGGATAAGGTTACTGCCTACGAATATGTATTATGCATGATCGAGAGGGTTCGATTCCCACCTCGGATATGTTTTTTTTTATTTTGTTACAAGTGCATCGCGTTTCAATTTGATAGTTATTTGCAAGAAGTATAAAGGAAGGGAACATTATTTATGAAGTTCTCACGATATATACAGGAATACAATTATACACAACGGAAAATGTCGAAACACGTAGTCGAGTGTTTAGGGCCTATGTAGTTAAAGTATCTTAATATTGCGTATTATAACAAGTCGTTCGGTAGCTCAGGTCGTAAAGGCAAGAAATCTTAATTTATGCATCGCGCAATGGATGCTGTTCGAGTCCCACCTCCGACATGTTTTTTTATTTCTGTATTTTTATTTCTTGGTATTGCTATTCCATTGTCAAAACATATTTAAATCTTAGCATTCCCGTAAACTAAGGAATTTGTATATATTTTAAATTAATATAGAAAATTGCAGAATTCTTTCCCCTCACGCATGCGTACAATCACCTTGCCTCATGACAGTCATGGCGGTTACAAGTGCATCGCGTTTCAATTTGATAGTTATTTATAAGAAATATAGAAGAAGTGAACATTATTTGTGACGTTCCCACGATGTATAGGCTACTGGAATACATTTACACACGACGGAAAATGTTGAAACACGTAAACCGACAGTCGAGTGTGTAGGGCCTATATAATCAAATTGTCTTGATATTGCGTACCATTACATGTGGTTCGGTAGCTCAGGTCGTAGAAGCGAGATATCTTAATTTATGCATCGCGTAATGGAAGCAGTTCGAGTCCCACCTCCGACATGTTTTTTTATTTCCGTATTTTTATTCCTTGGTATTGCTATTCCATTGTCAAAAACTATTTAACTCTTGGCATTCCCCTAAACTAAGGAATTCGTATATTTTTAAATTAATATAGAATTCTCGCCCCTCACGCATGCGTACAATCGCGTTTGATAGTTATTTGTCTGTCATGTCTGTTAGGTAGTCAGCCCGAAGGCTGGTTGGATCCTCAAAAAGCACCGCCGTTACGTTATGTGAGTAGATACCCACAAAAACCCAAGGCAGCGCTATATTGAGAAATTCTAGGCAAGAAGAGGAGTGAGGTAGCTTGCCATTGCTTTCCTCACCGAGTCAGAACATTAGTCCTAACCCTATGTGTAGAACCTTTCACAGCATCCACAGGCACTGACTGTGCCCTGAAGGCCATTACTAAGCACCACCCATACCTCAGTAGCTTCCATATAATCACAGCCATGAGTGAGACTGAGATATCGGTGAAAAGCCACCTTTTACTCTAGCCTGTGCCAACTGACAAATGCAAATGTACTGTATTCATCAAGAGATGGCAAACAGGCCATGATAGTTATTTATTAGAAGTATAAAAGAAGTGAACATTATTTATGACGTTCCCACGATATATACTGGAATACAATTATACACGACGGAAAATGTTGAAATATGTATACTGACAGTTAAGTGTGTAGGGCCTATGTTGTTTAACTAACTTAATATTGAGTGGTATTGCCAGTGTTTCGGTAGCTCAGGTCGTAGCGTCAGACACTTAATTTATGCATCGCGCAATGGGAGCTGTTCGAGTCCCACCTCCGTCACCTTTTTTCCGAATTGTTATTTCTTGGTATTGCTATTCCATTGACAAAACATATTTTACTCTTAGCATTCCCGTAAACTAAGAAATTCGGCGCGATTGACATTGCCATATATATATTTAAAACCCTAAGGTAACAAAAGCATACACCACTGTTACAGATTAAATAATGAATATGAAAGCCAGATACTTCTTACAGAATTCTTGAATTCCTCGGAATTTTGCTTCCACATATTCATACTCCTAATGTTCGAGCCACAGTTATGCTCCTTAGGAATCTGGACGTTTCTCAAAAGCTCCTAATTGGTGCCAGATTAATTGTAAGAATTATGCATGAGAATTGCTTGGATTTGGAAATAATAAGTGCAGATAATATTGGGCAGAGAGTTCTAATCCTTCGACTTTATTTAACACCATCCGATGAAACACTTCCATTTTCGTTTAGAGCACCAATTTGCAATCGCTTGCCATACCTTATCACAATCAATAAAGCTGAAGGGGGAACTCTCGAACGTGTAGGTCACTATTTACCTCATCAAGTTTTCAGTCGTTGCCTCCGTAGCTCGCCTCTGTAGCGTAGTGGTCAGCATGGTTAGCTGCCGCCCCGTCCTGAGTTCAATTTCCGGCTCTGCCACGAACTTTGAAAAGTGGTATGAGGACTGGAACGGGGTATACTCTGCCTCGGGTGGTCCAAATGAGTAGAGGGGTTTCAATTCCCACCTCAGCCATCCTCGAAGTAGTTTTCCGTGGTTTCCCATTTTGTCTTCGGGAAAATGTCGGGATGGTACCTACCGTAAGGCCACGGCCGCCTCCTTCCCACTTCCTTGCCTAACCCTCCCGCTCTTACCATCCCTTCATCAGGTCCCTGATCGCTTTGCAAGTGAGGCCGCCTGGGCGTAGTGCTGGTCACACACCCGAGTTGTATCCCCGACTCAGAGTCACAAGCTCCAGGACACTGCCTTTAGAGGCGGTAGAGGTGGGACCCCTCGCTTAATCCGTTGGAAAAGACAACCCTGGAGGAGAAAAAGGTTAACGCAAACGTAACGTAACGCAAGTTTTCAGTAATGGCCAGTTATATGTTGCAAAGTCGATCTTTCTCTGTAATCATACAGAGAATGCATATAAGAAAGTCCTACAGTAAATATTTTCCCAATGACCGTTATGTTTTGCACATCATCGCATTTCTTCGTTATATTCCAAAATTATAAGCGACGGTTTGCGGCCAGTTGTATTAGACCCCTCAGAGTTCTTGAATTCCTTGGAATTATAAGATTTGCCTCCACATACTCTAAACGCTTGACCCATAGTTATGCTGTTTAGAAATCTGAAGGTTTCCCAAGGGCTCCTAAATGCAACCATATTGCTTGGATTTGGAAATAATAAGTGCAGTAAAAATTAGGCCAAGAGGTCTAATCCTTCGACTTGATTTAATACCATCCGATATAACACTATAATAATTATTTTAATAGGCAATATTTTCCAATTCGTTTGGCATACTCTATCAAAATCAATTAAGCTCAGGGGGAAACTCTGGAACGTACAGGTCTCAATTTGTCTCATCAATTTTTCAGTCATTGCCAGCAGTATTTTGCAATGTTAAGAGTGCAATCTTTTGACGCCCTTATAGTTTCAATAGAGCCAAAAAATAATCGTACAAAGAATGTACATTAGGCCTATATAAGGAGATTCTTCAGTAAATATTTTCCCTTTGACCGTCATGTTTTGACGGGTTTCAACTAGTATTGATATTAAAATGAGATGTGCAACGTTATGTTTCTAGGCCTACTTTGATTAGCTGCTTTGAATTTGGATATTACAATAGAAATTATTGTTGTTTTTTTGTAATTATAAGTATATAGGCCTATATAATTCAATATTTACTGTATATAAAAAATGCTTGTCACGGTGGGTGAGTGGTTATCGTATCAGATTTCCAATCCCAAGCCTGCAGATTTGGTCCTGTCCAAGGTAAGTTATTTTGAAAGGCGACAAATATCACGACACGCATTGTCATACGTTGTTGGCATGTTAAAGAACCCATTTGAATTCAGTAGGCCGTGTTCATAACGGAAAAATTAATCTCGGGATTTTCCGCCAACACAAATGTTCCCCCTTTCTCTACTAAAAAGCGCTATAGTGTGAATGAGCTTAGATAAATCCATGACATGGGACCGTCGGCTTTACTTTCCCTCCGAAGGAAGGCATATCGAGGGAATTTTAACGCTCTTAAAAAATACAACCACTTCGGCCGGGTTTGAACCTTGGACATAGAAACTCAGCATGCTACCAACTACGCCACGGAAGCCGCCCTACGCAACAGAGTAACAACTGAATTAAATCTCTGTGGAGTCAAGAGACACCAGACGGTACAATTCACTGAGGAGTGAACTAATTCTGATAATTTCTCTGAACCGATGTTAATACGACAAAAGTTGGTTCATACATTCTCCCACGTCCACCACAGAAGTGACCTGTGGGTCTAACAGTTATAAATTTTAACTTTAGTTTTCAGTAACGTGCTCATATATTCCAAAGTTCCATTCCCCAAGCACTTCTTGTGGTTTGTATGGCTGAGGCCAAATGAGGAACAAAAAGACCTTAACTGTTCTGGAACATCGGTGGCGGAATGCAACGTATTCTCTTTCCCTCCTGGAATTATAAGTTCTTTGACGCACAACAGTGAGACTAATCCCCATGGACTTTTCTAATGGAAGGCTTCCACTTAGGAAAAATCTATCAAACCTCAGGAGTCCATCTCGGTGAAGTAGTGACTAGAATTATTGGCTGTCACCGGGAATGTCCTGATTCCTATCCTCGCTCTGCCAATAAATTAAATCTCATCTGAGCCCCCTCCCCTATGGGCTCACATCTAGTACGACGTGGGTTGGCGACCACGGGACCCCAGCTTAGTCCGGCATTGTTTCCACTTATTTGTGCCGGACTCCTCTCCGTCTTCTTTCCCGTCGACCTCTCTTAGTCAACTCCTGTTCTCTTCCGACCCCGACGGTATTAGGGTATCCGAGGCCTAGGGAGTCTCTTCCTTTCCCGCCTTAATTGGCCCTTCTCTCATCTTTCCTGATACGTCATTCTTCGAGGGGTCAGCCTTCTTTTCCTTTTCATTATATCTCCTGCCTTCTGCACAAAGCCCTCAAGGAACCAGGGTGTGTGTAGCCCCACCCCTTCTGGTGAACCCTGGATAGTGCTACACCCGCAAGGGCTCACGGTTGGTGAGTTTGGGAGTTGGCGACTCCGAGGGATTCCTTTTTCCACTGACTTTGGGACGGGCCCTCTCCTCTTTCCCTCTCCTATCAGTCTTTCATGGCTCTCCTTCCTTCCAAGTCCCTCCATCCTCATTCTTCGAGGGTTGAGGGCATTTCTTTTCCTCCTGTTCTTTATTTAACTTGCCCGGCTACACACTATTACGCAACGACCGAGTAGGAAAGAAAGGAGGTGGGGTAGGAGCTTTTGTTCAGACGAACTTAAAATCTAAAATCATAGCATGCTCAGATAGCCAGTACTATAGGAGACCCGATTATTCGAAATAGAGACCGCCCATCAAAAGTGTGCTGTCTGCGTTGTTTACAAGGCACCTTCACTGGGTCATTTAGAGGACGTAGAGAACGCGTTATTACGCATCCTGCCACCTTACCAGCACTTAATAGTCATGGGCGATTTCAATACCAATATAGGCGATAATACCAAGGCTGAAACTCGACAACTCTTCAATATGCTCGCGTCACGTGACATGAAAATATTAGAAATACTACCAACACATCACACACGCACATCACACACGACAATTGACCTGATATCAATAACGAACACAGACAACGTGCTTCAGTACGGGCATACATCTCTACCAGAAATTTCTGCCCACGAATTAATCTACTTGTCCTACTCTTTAAAATATAAGAAGACCAAACCAAGGATCATTACGTACAGAGACCTCTCTAAAATTGACACGCCATCCTTGATAGAAGACGCTCTCGATGTACCATGGCATGATATACTGAATATTCACAACATAGATGATAAAGTACACAAAATGAACGACTACTTGACAGGACTATATGATAAACATGCTCCAGTGAAAACTGTACGAGCGACGCGACCTCCAGCACCTTGGCTCAGCACGGAACTGAAAGAACTAATGGCTAAGCGAGATTCTGCACACAGAAAGTTTAAGGAATTACCCACGCAACAGAATTATGATGACTTTAAAAAGCTCCGAAACAGAACATCCCAAGCAGTACGTAACGCTCGAACCAGGCATGCTCACAACTTGCTCGGGCGTAATATTAAACCCTCTGCGGCGTGGAATGAACTAAGAAACATGGGAATAGGCAATGAAAAAAATGACAACCTCATTCATCTACCACTTGACACACTCAATGACTATTTTACTAGTCGGGACATTCTGTCAACCCAGACATAAAACACAGAACTCTCATCAGTAATTACAACACCCCCACTCCTAACAGAGAAGAATACAACTTCTCGCATGTTACCCCCTCACAAGTCAGACGTGCCAATCTTAGAATCAAATCAAAATCGAAAGGGATCGACAATATAGAAATAGAATTATTCAAACGAGTCATTGACATTATACTTCCCACAATAACACACATATTCAACTACTCGTTAATGACTGGTACGTACCCATCGCTATGGAAAACGGCTATCGTCATTCCATTCCCTAAAAACACACAAGCTTAAAACGTGAGTGACTATCGCCCAGTTAGCATATTATCTGCCGTCTCCAAATCTCTCGAATTTATCGTGTACGAACAACTCTCCTCCTATTTGCAAGCGCAAAACATCCTTGATGAGCACCAATCTGGCTTCCGGAAAAATCACAGCACTACTACGGCACTACTTAAGGTCACGGATGACATATGATAGGCTATGGACTGTCGGCAAGCAACAATCTTAGCACTGCTTGATTTCAGTAAAGCATTTGATTCTGTTGATCATGACATATTACTCTCTAGCGTATTCAAAATTCATCTCTCTATGAACAGTATCCAATGGGTGGACTCATATCTACACGGGTGCCTACAGCGCTCCGTGGAGACATGAGTCCCTCAGGGATCAGTACTAGGACCTCTTCTCTTCTCTATCTACATTAATGATATCACTTCATCGATAACTAAGTGCAAATATCACTTATACGCTGACGATGTACAACTCTATCTGCATGCTGCACCAGAAAGACTATCGCAGGCAATCAAAGCTTTCAATGAGGACAACTGAAATGGGCTACGACTCAATGAGGCAAAAACTCAAGCTATCATAATATCCCACCCAAAAATTCTCCGTAAAATAAAAAGTAATCCCACTCTACCAAACATACGCCTGCGTGACTCCCCAATCGAATTCCGAGAATCAGTCAAAGATCTGGGCGTGATTATAGACGAACATCTCTCTTGGGTGCAGCAAGTCCGCAGCGTCTCTAGAAAAGTATTTTCCGCACTGAATTCATTGAGAAGATTTTGGAATATTTTCTCTCGCTTGTTAAAAGAACGACTCGTTACCTCCCTAGTACTGCCTCATTTTGATTATTGCGATGTGATATACAATGACCTGTCTGCTACTCTTAAAAACGAACTCCAACTAGTACAAAATGCCTGTGTACGCTACATAATGCAATTTACGGTATTACGACCACGTCACCCCTGCGTACGAACAACTTAGCTGGTTACGACTAAATCAACGCCGCGATCTTCATTCTTTATGTCTTTTCCAACAAATACTCTTAAATTCCTCTCCAGCTTACCTGCATTCTCAGTTTCACTGCCTCTCACACGAACATAGTCTTGGTACACGGTCAAAAAATGATTCACTCATGCTCATACATATACACCGCACTGTACGCTACACTAACTCCTTCGTAGTTTCTACTGCACGACCGTGGAAAAACTTGTCGCGCTCTGTCAGAGGAGTAACCCCGCCCAACTTCAGGCGGCAATGCCAGCTGTACATATCACAAAAGAAATGAAAACTGAACTCAACACGTCAAATATTTGAATCCTTATGCTGAGTTATATTCGTGTTTCTAATTTACATTTTATTTGTTTTCTGTTTAGATACCTAAATGTTTTCTTACATCCTTTTAAATGCGCATTGCAAAATCACTATTATAGTAATAACTCAGCCATGATGCTTGTCATCATCATCAACATCATCACATCATCATTAGTTTCTTTTTATTAGTGTTTGTATTTCCCTATTAATTTCTTACTTAAGCAATAATTTATTAATTAGCATAATTTTTCCTACGCCATGCTTACCTGCCATTATATGTATTATGATCGGATCTGAAATGTATTCCTGTTAGATTTAAGTACCATTGTCAAGTTCTGCTAATATTGTAATAATGTATTGGGCTTAATTGTAAAATCTGGTTAGATGGAAGAGAGGGCCAGACAAAATAAAGCTATCTATCTACATCTATTTACCTTATTCTTTATTTGTCTACCATTTCTTCTCATAGTATGTAAGTTTGTAGTTAGTTTTAGTTATTGTTTCCATTCTCATCTCATGTTTCGCTATCACCCAAACCATTAGGGGCTGATAACCTAGATGTTAGGCCCCTTAAAACAACAATTATCATCATCATCTCATCTGAGGGCTGGGACGAGGCCTTCTTCTTCTTCCTCTTTTATTCATGGGGCCTCTCGTTTCCAAGTTCCTGTTTAGCGTCGACCTCCAAAATATTTTGCTACCATGTGTTTCCTTCAGTCCCACCTGGATATCTCTGCTCCCTTCACAAAGCTGCAGATCAATCTTATTGGGTCCTCTAGGATTTTCTCTCTTTCTTCACCCGGCAGCCCCAGTGTGAAGATTCTAGTTCTTCCCAGCGCCTCACATTCAAAAAGTATGTGTTCAGTTGATTCTTCTGCTTCATTGCATTTCCTACATATATTGTCTCTTATTACTCCAATTATATGTAGGTGTTTTTTAAGAAGGCAGTGTCCTGTCAATAATCCCACTAACCATCTTATTTATAGAAGTTGTTTAGTGTGCTTCTTGTTTGGTCCTTTTATCAGTTCTTTTGCAAGTCTGCAACCTGGAGTCTTTTTCCAGTTTTCTATTTGCTTCTTTTGTACCCATTTACCTATTACATGTCGGGCTTGTCTGTAAGAGATCCCACATACAGGTTCTGGGCCTACAAAATGTATCTCTGCTCCTTTTCTGGCCAGTTCATCTGCCCTTTCATTACCTTCTATACCTGCATGCCCTGGTACCCATATTATTTTAACGGTGTTGTACTCTGAGAGCTTCAGGAGAACTGAGTGGCAGTACCGTACTATTTTGGATGTTATCCGGACAGCCTCTAGTGCCTTAATGGCTGCTTGGCTATCCGTAAAAATGAAAATGTTCTTATCTTTATATTTCATTTTCAGGTTTTCTTCAAGACACGTGGTGATAGCTAACACCTCCGCTTGAAAGACAGTAGTGTGACTGCCCAGGCTCATTTGAATTGATCTCTCAGGTCTTAAGGACGAGGTACTCACTCCTCAGATTTGTTTTTGTCCACATACAAAACCAGTTTATTATTATTCGAAGCTTTTCAGTCGGTCAACATGAGTGTGCTCAATTTGATAGGGCGGGGAGTAACAATTAATTTACTAGCGCCTGAAATGAATACATGCATTATGTTTACACTTAATGAAACACTTCCCACTCAAAAGGAGTGGGGGTTGGTAAATGGATCTTTAGTTTCGTTCGTCAAACGAGCATCATCAGATCTGGCTAACTTAGGTTCAGTGGATGTATCACTTGAGTACAACAGTATTTACAATTATTAAGCTACAGAAGATTTTAATTAAAATTATTAACGATTCGAATTTTCTTGAATCAATTATTTTTATTCCGTTAGACTATTACATTTCTCAGGTGAGCGTGATATCGCAGTGGCTTAGTTGCTCGTCTTTCACCCGGAGGGCCGGAACGGGGTACACTCAACCTCGTGAGGCAAAACTGAGAAGAGGTGGGTTCGATTCCCATATCAGCTATCTTGGTAGTTGTTTTCTATGGTTTACCACTTCTACTCCATGCAAATGCCGGAATCGTTCCAGCTTAAAACTACGGCCACCTCCTTCCCAATGATCATCTGAATTACAAATACACACACCCAAGACCACGATGTCGCAAAGCCCCTAAATCAGCCAAAATCTACAACATCTACAACAACAACAGCTTAATTGGGATCGCCGGAGTCAACCAGGCTCATTTTGGTTTTGGCCGGGGATTTAAGGCCGGATGCCCTTCCTGACACCACGTAATTTTTCAGGGGGAAATTCCACCCCGTTGACACCGGGATTCGAACCTCGGCAGAGTCGGGAATCGAAGCAGGACCTCCACTCTGAGGTGACAGCTAAGAACGCCAGATGCTACACCACATGTCATTTGTACATTTGGTTACTTTACCTTCCCGAACTGCGCATGGAGACCTGTCAAATTTCTGAAGACTTGGTGCATCCTTTAACCAGAAACTTGATTATGATGCAGTGCCCAACCGACAAATATAAGGTGCGTTCAAAAAGTAACGAACCGGAGGCATAATTACAGAAATCAGTACCTATATGTTAGAAGTATTGGCCCTGGCTGTTGAGGCACTTGTCCCACTGTGACACGAGGCTGTGAATGGCTGTCTCATAAAATTCCCTGGGCTGCGATGTGAACCAGTTCCGCACGTACAGCTGGACGTCGGCGTCCGAGGTGAATCGTTGGCCCCGCAAAGCCCTTTTCAGGGGACCAAAAATGGCGTAATCACAGGGAGAGAGGTCTGGACTGTATGGAGGGTGGCCGAGAACCTCCCATTTGAATTTCTGCAGGAGTGCCACGACTGTGTTGGCCGTTTGAGGTCGTGCATTGTCGTGGAGCGATCACCACGGCAGCTATGGCGTTCACTGTCACTCTACGGTCCTGGGTAATGAGTGCATCAACCAGCTGGACGTTGTCATCGGTAATGCAGGGGGGTGACCCAGACCGGGCATCATCGGCTAATGACACCCGTCCTTCCCTGAAGCGCTTGTGCCACGCCTTGACCCTTGCAAGGGACATGCAGTGTTCGCCGTACACTTGCGACATTCGGCCGATGAATGTCCGTTCCCCCTACTCCTTCCGCTGTCAGAAACCGAACAACACCTCTTTGCTCTTCGGTTGACGCCTCCATGTCACTGTTTGCAATGTGACTGGCAGCGTTGGACGATTGATGCATGCGGCTGTTCGCTTTGTATCGTCACGTGACGTTTACGCGTGCCCTCTAGCGACGGGCTGTGACCTTCCACGCTCTGGACGGAACCACACCTCGTTACACACGCCACGATTAGCCAGTGTCGTCACCGGTTTGCGCATTCCAGCCTCCGGCTCGTTACTTTTTGAACGCACCTTATATATAGGCTCCTTTCCCACTAATGACGTACTGAAGCCAGCGATCGCTCGGCTCTTGTATGTGGGCCTCAGATATATTCTTCGGACATCTCCACCAATATCCTGTCAAATCCGCGTTCATTTCTGTTCTATACCAGAGCCGCTAGAATTAACTTACGGTTTATATTTGATTTACCTGAGTAGTATTGTAAGGAGGAAGCAAAATAAATGAGGAAGTATAAACGGCTCCCATGTAAACAGCAGAACGAATGCGGAGGATGCGGTAGCAGCCACAAATTGAGGAGAGCAACAGACCCCACCAGTTCAAAGACAAATGTCAGTAGATTTTCTGGCAGGTTAAAGATCCCCTTCGGGGCAAAATTCCGCTACCCCGACGTCTTTAAAAGCTGCAGTAGTTAAAAGGGACGTAAAACAAGTAACATTATTATTACAGAGGTGTGCAAATTATCTCAAATGAAGAATTAAAATCAGTCACAATTGTTTAATTAAAATCAGTTTATTTTATGTTTATTACTCTATTAGGTAATGTTTTTTCCCTTGTGGACTTACAATTTTCCCAGTAAGGAATTACATCTAGAAATTTTCAAAATTGAAGATTCTGAGGGTCACCTGAAGTGGGACAATTTTGTCTTATTTTCATTGATTTTGGAATCTATCCAATAAATCAGGTGAATTCAATCCATTGCCGACGAATCTTTGAATAGTTCAAGAGTGGACAATCAGTAATAAAAGACTCCCAATATCTCTGGTCTAAATTCACACGAAAACTAAAACTAAAATAAGGCAATCAAAACAAAACGTGTCACATTCTGCATTAACAAGGCTCCTCTTTTAGTGAAAACTGTAAGCTATTAGTTTGCTGTCAGATTGTTTAAAAAAATGTTATTAAGACTTTTGATTAAACATTTAAATAATGTCAGCACCTTGCAACACATTTCTACTGTATTGAGTCACAAAACGTACAAAGTTGGTTGGTTCCTCAGTTTAGGGGCTGCGACAACGCTGTCATGTAGCCCCGTGTACTTTGGGTGTGTGTAGAATCTGTCTGATAACCAGTGTTAATTGAGATGACTAGAGTGTGTTATTTGTTTTTAATTCAAGTAAGGACTGCCGACATTGAACGTCATCGACTACTAGTTTAGATCTTGGTTACTAGGCGCCACCGCAACGAACGTTGGAACCTAATAGTGTTATTCAAATGTTTAACTTATAATTTAGCTTCACACAGGTGTAATTAGTGGAAGGTTCTTTAACATGCCATAAATCTATGACATGGGACCGCCGGCTTTACTTCCCCTCCGAAGGAAGGCATACTGAGGGATTTTAACGCTCTTAAAAATCCGACGACTTTGGAGTCTAATAACTTGCGCATCTCTGTATTATCATCAAAGACAAAATAAAGACATCGACAGTGCAATAGAACCGATGAAAGACGACGAAAATCCTTGTTCTTAATGTTTAAAATATTACTAAATATTCATAACTGTGACAGTCGGCTTCATTGACGTAGTCGATAGCATGCTGAACTGCTATGCCCAAGATCGAGGATTCAAAGTCGGCCGAAGTCGTCGGATTTTTAAGAGCGTTAAATTCCTTCAGTAAGCCTTCCTTCGGAGAGGAAGTAAAGCCGGCGGGCCAATGTCGTAGATTTTTGGCATGAAAAAGAGCCAACCAGTAAAATTGGTAGTTTGTAGGTAAATTTGTAGGTTATTTGGTAAGAAACGCTCCATCAAGTTCCAACGTTCGCCGCTGGGTGACAGTGTCAGTGGTTGTGGTAGCCAAAGTTGGAACTAGGTACTTGAAATTCAACTTGCCCAGTTTCAAAAAGGTGGTATATTGGCTTTCACAGCCGGTGAATTAAAACTCAGCAATTCTTCAAGGTTTGTGCCGTGTCTTGTGTGGGGTTTCGCCTTGGACACCAAGCTGGCTCATCGGTGGGCTCTTGGCTGTCCCCGCCCGGACCCCCACAGGAGTGACGAACTGTGCGCCACCTCCCTTTATATTAGGTGCAACTGCACCACTTGACTGCGAGAACTAAAAGCCCAAGCAGCCTTAACCTCCCTATGAAGGCTTCCAAAAAGATGGTATATTGGCTTTCAAGCCGGGGAATTAAAACTCAGCAATTCTTCTAGGTTTGTGCCGTGTCTTGTGTGGGGTTTCGCCTAGGACACCAAGCTGGCTCATCGGCGGGCTCTTGGTGTCCCAGCCCGGACCCTCACAGGAGTATCGAACTGCGCGATACCTCCCCTTATATAGAGTGCAACTGCACTCCTTGACTGGGAGAACCAAAAGCTCAAGAAGTCTCAACCTCCCTATGAAGGCTTCCAAAAAGATGGTATATTGGCTTTCACGGCCAGTGAATTAAAACTCAGCAATTCTTCTAGGTTTGTGCCGTGTCTTGTGTGGGGTTTTGCCTAGGACACACAAGACACGGCACAAACCTGGAAGAATTGCTGAGTTTTGCCCAGCTTCAATTATCTTCATTCATTCATTTCATCTTACATTATAACTCCTCTCATGAGATTGGCGTCAGAAATGGCATCCGGTCGTTAAAACCATCCACCTCATTAGAATTCAATCTCATCTCAATCCCCGACCTCGTTGGAAACGGAATTAAGGGGTAAACACACATTCAGTACTGTGACTAATAAATAAAATTAAATTCGTGGCACACATTTCTTTTTTAACAACCCGACAATCATCTCACCCCGCACATCTTTCGCCAATAACCTCAGAAGTAGTGTCCCTTATATTAATTATCACGATTTTCTTTATAGCCTCATTGCCACGTTTGAAACGAGCGTATTTGAAGGCAAACACTACGGAACAGTGGCTCTCAAATTTTTCAGTCCACAGACTCTCTGTCCCCTCCCCCAACTTTCAAGTTATGTTCAAGAACTAAAGACAGGAAATACAATGCAAAGTGTGAATATATAAAACTTACATACCACATCTTCAGCGTCACCTTTTAGATTATATGCAAAAATGCTCTTCAGTCGGTCAAGACGCGATAGGGAAGCCCAATTGTGTTCGTTTCGGCACATAAACATGAAATATTCAACATATTGCATTATACAGTCTACTTAAAATTAGAAGTTTAAGTTAAAAATAAATATAAAATTTAAAAGATAAAAAAGTTATAAAATAACGATTTTTTTTAAATTTTGAAATTAAAAAAAATTAAAAAATTAAAAATACAAAAATTACTAAAATTAATAAATTACAAAAATTAAACATTAAAAAATTAAAAAAAAAATAATATTAAAAATTAAAAACGAATAAAAGAATAAGAGAATAAAAATATTAAGAAATTAGAAAATTAGGAAATTAGAAACTTGAAAATTGAAAATTAAAAATTAACAAGTTGTTCCATCGCGATGAACTAAAGAGCCTACTTTTTTCAGTTTTGCTTCATGAGGCTGTGTACCCCGTTCCAGCCCTCAGACCAGAATTGAATTTCTTGGCAGAGCCGGGAATCGAACCCGGGTCTCCACAGTGACAGCCAAGAATGCTAGCCTCTACGGAACGTGGTGGGAAAATTTTAATGATGACTGTAGTAGTGTGTCTATGTATTAGGTTCGGTGTTGAGGTAGGTGCCATTTGACATAAAATAAGGTACTGAAGCCTACTATCCCGGCATTTGCCTCGAGGATGGTCACTCTTTGAACCAGGAGTTGAACCTATGATCTTCGAGCTTACTGAAGCTTCTCATCTCAGTCGTCATGAATTTATTGCAGGGGACGTACACATCCGCAACTCTCATTCCCTGTCAGACACATCAACTTTTAGTACAATGGCTAGTGTTGTAGCTGTATTTCTGTCTGCAAAATATAAATTGTTGACTGGCAGTCATAAACGGAGGTCACTGCCAATGGACGAGCGGTTAATAGACTGTTGCTATATTTACGACTGCTTTAATCTCCCTGATGTTCAAACTGCCATTCATTCTTCTTCACGGAGAAAGCATTAACAAAGATAGTAACTCCTCCCTGTCAAATCAGCTGGCAAGAATCACGGCACTCTGAGATTCAGTGCCTTTTTCACAAACTCTTAACTAACGATTAGTTAGTTAATTCCTATTTAACTTAAATAGGAGAGTTAATCCATGATTATAGTCGATGCATTTCACGAAGCCATTCGGGTTCGTAATTACTAAAATAAGCTTTACGGCTTCCGCGCATGCGTAGACTCGGTTTCAGCCTGGAGTTGATGATGACGATGATAATTGTTGTTTAAGGGGCCTAACATCTAGATTATTGGCCCCTAACGATTTGGGTGAAAGTGAAAGATGAGATGAGAATGAAAACTATTACTAATACTAAGTACAAACGTACATACTAGAAAGAGAAATGGTAAACAAATAAAGGAAAAGGCAAATAAAGGATAGGAAGAAAAGAAATGCCCTCAACCCTCGAAGAATTAGGATTGAGGGACTTGGAAGGAAGGAGAGCCATGAAAAGCAGATAGGAAAGGGGGAAAGAGGAGATAGCCCGCCCCAAGGTCAGGGGAAAAAGGAGAAAAAACGGACCCAGCTCAGGAATCCCTTCGGCTTGCCAACTCCCTAACTCACCAGCCGTGAGTCCTTGAAGATGTAGCACTATCCAGGATGTACCAGAAGTGGCGGGACTACATACTGAGCCCGCTGAGCTCATGCTCAGTGATATTTTTCATTGCAACGCATTTTGTTAATGGGATGCATCATCCTAGAACGCACCCAAAGACCAACCATGCTGCTGTCATGCTTGGAGATAATTATGGTTGCACTTTTGACTTTGAAGAAATCCACTATATTTTTATCTGAGTCCTTATTAACATGTCTCAACATTCTACAAGGCTCAGATCATCGCATTTCGTCATTCTGCATAATCTAAACATTCTGGTGAATGTATTTTATTTTACGGTAAGGTATTATCATCGCAGACACGCGAACCGGAAGGAATTAGTCGCTGAACGACTCAAGTATTTGCTAGATCCCGCAACGATGAACAACGCTCTAGGCACTCGAGTATGGTTTACCGTCCATATAGGACGTGTGGTATAGTCCGTCTTGCTAAGACGAGGGAACAGTCCGCCAGTAGGCAAGGAATATAATCAACGTGCATCGAATATTAATGAGCACTTATTTGTGTGCCAATCAAGTGGAAATCAAAGCCTGTGTGTGCTTCAGTGGTAATTTCTGTGAATTTATTAAAAACAGTGAGTATTTTTGTGCCGTGGAACACCACATTTTTTACTACGTGCTTGATGAAAATTCTATGTCCACGAGGGACCCGAAATATATTATAAACTGTGCATTAATAATTGTTCAAGTGCATTATTACGACGCTACGAGTTGTGAAAATTATTATGGCCGCAAATGCGCGCAAATTCAACCGTGGATTACATAGATGCCACGAGATTCAGTGATTGTAGAATCTGTGAAGTGAAAAACAGATAGTGCATGGGCAATTTTGATAATATCTGCGCTGTGTAGAAGCTGTGAATTAATTTCTACCAATAATACTAGCTTCAGTGAAAAGCTGTATCATAATCACATACATTTTTCAATGATATTTATCTTCAACTATGCATCATTCTACTGACCACGTGTTCGACATGCTTAACTACTTATCTTCGATGGGGATGATGATGTAAAAGACCACCATGTTGTGAAGGAGCCGTTCTAAGGAACTACGACATGACGGAAGATCCAGGATTATCGCACGAGATGGAGATGAACGTGCCGCACCAAGAAGAATGACCACTACCACGATGGGAGAGAAGCAGACGACATCACTACGTCAACGACGGGGACGCATCAAGACCCTGGTCATGGATAAGGCCTATGATGGAGGCCTAGTTTGGACAACCCTTGTCCGGAAGCCAGAGGATAAATTGTACCCCTCAGTTCGTTGGAAAGAGCGAGGTGTGGATGCCCTAATCTTGTGAGTCAGTAAACACTCTTCTTGTCCGATTCTTTTTGTGGTAGAATAGAGTAGTTTTAGTAGAACGAACCGAACTTCCGTGACAGCAATTAGGTAGGATTTAGTATTTTTAGCACTCATTTTTGTATTTCACTTGCAGTGATTGTGAGACACCCTGTGATTGAACTCAGTTCAATCAGGTGCATTCTATTGGACGTCGGAAGATGTTAAGTCTTTCCGCTTACTAAGTGTGACTGTAGTCTTTGTACTAACTTTGTTTAATCCTGGTATGGGTGATTTTTGTGTATAGTTTTCTTTGACAAGCCGATTGGCCGTCATTGTCAGTATTATTTTCATGAAACCCTTTTATTTTAACTGTATGTCACGCCACTGATTTCTTTTGATTAGACCGTATCAGTAGATGGTCGATTGTAATCATCAATTTTGTAACTAAGCTATAATATTTAATTCAGATGAGCTTTGAGGCCATCCAGTTCTCAGTAAAGAACACAGTCAGGGAATATTAAATTGTATGCAGTAGAGCATCGAACCCTGTACTCAACGTATCATAAGCAAACTCAGCGGGTGTGAGATTTTGCGCCTTTTTCTATGTTTATTTGTGTCAAGTGATCAGACACATGTTTCTGTTGGTTATTAAATACTAAGCAGTTATGAAGTGACATCTCTGTCAATGTCAAATACATTAAGATCAAGTAACATTGCTATATTTTACTATTCTTTGTTTGAAAAGACATGCTACGTCTTATTGTGTATATTTTTACGGCGTGCTTTTACGCATTACTATTGTGTGATTTAAATGTTATACTGGGATAAATTACAAGGCCAGTTTCTCATAGGACTTTCGTTAAGAGAGCTGCTGCCTTTGCTTAAATCTAGTGTGTTTGTTATAGCCGTCCCATTGTGACAGGAAGTTACGAGCCTAGCTCAATGTCACGGACAGGCGATGAGATTTCCCAGCATACACCGAGCACACTCAAATGTGAAACAGACTTACTCAGACCTTTGACAAATGCTTATAGCATTCTTTACTGTTAGTTTTGTATTTCATTTATAGCTCAAGGTCTAGGGAGCCATTTTGTGTTGATCAGATGTTTTCTGTTATGATTAATTATCGGCAAACGCCACACGCTTGATCGCTGGTACAGCGACTACTTTTTGACACTGTTAGAGAGTGTACATTTATATTCTGTTAAGGTTTATTTTTTATTGTGAGGCTAGTGATAGACACCCTTGTTAGAGGCTATTCATGTATTCAGTGCTGGTAATGCACGTATGTCCAGACTTCGTTCTGTAGACTTGTTATTTACGGGAGGTGACTGATGTGTTTCCCAGGCCTACCCGTGGTTATCCAAGTGAGCCGCGTGCCACTGGTAACTTGTGTTATTGTTTATCCGAGCGATGGGAACTCGAGGAAGGTATTTCCGACTTTTATGTCGATGTGACAGCAGATAATTGATCTCGCACGAGACGCTACTGCTGATCCCAGGTGTCTAGGAACTTCAGCAATATCGCCATAAACCGACAATGAATTGAACCTACGAAAATAATAATCAAGCGCATAATTATTTTAAACAAGCTGATAACTAATTGTTTATTGCTATTAAACTTGAAACACATGCATTTTGGACCTGCTGACCGACACCTTGTTGATGTATTACATTTCCTGATGGGAATAACCTAGGGCAGATGACACTATTTTTGATCGACGGAGTGTTGCTTAACCGTTAGTTCGTAGCTGGTGGAGCTTGACACTCATCCGATATAAGTCGTAATTATAACTATGGCATTGCCAACCTACATAACACTCACTTAGATGACATTGGTTACAAAGAGTATTCCAAGGTGCAGGCAGGAATATAATATGAATTTGGTCTTGTGTTTTATTTATTAATACAATGTGTGTAAATCCCAATGTTTACCTTGTTTTTGCTGATGATCACATAGTTGATAAGAGTGTATTTTACATTTTTTTATGGCTTGTCATGTAGCTTTTGGTGTAATTGTTTTTGCTTTACGGACGTCATCGCCGTAAATTTTGTATTAATTGTCAGGACTTAGCTAAATTGATTAACGTTAAATGTAAATAAGGAAATGGTATCATCGTAACTTAGATTTGTTTTTGCCACCCTGTTAAATGTAAATTCTGTTAATAACTTAAACTTTGTAACTTGAATTACGGTTTCTTTTCGTACCATTTTCCTAGCGTTGCTGTTGTTGCTTATCTTTGTAAATTAGATCTTTCGCGAGGGTTTATCTTAGTTTACAGGTAGGGCCGTGTTCTTTATTTTTCTTTGTTTATTAGTTTGGGGATTAGCCGATAGAAACCCTCCAAACTAGGATAGGTGCTTGCATATTTTAAAATAAATGTTTTCACAAGTTTTACATAAGTCTGCATGTTTCCTTTTTCAGTCTAGTTATTTAAGGTGTACTTTCTTGGGCCGTCTATGACCTTAGCCACCATGTTACCACAGATCCCATGGATCATAATTTCTCGTGCCGCTCTGGCCTATAAGAAATTCACCTGATCCTCTCGGCACATGGGTCCGGCAGGTGAGGTGTCTGGGAAGTCATTTCGGTTGTTGGCAACCCTGACAACTCCTCTGACGGGCACAATACACCCTGTCTCCTTGAGGGCCTTGCGCAGAAGGCAGGAAATAACATAAAAAGAAAAGGAAGGCTGACCTCTCAAAGAATGAGGGTGTTTGAAAAGATGAGACAAGGGCCAATTAAGGCGGGAAAGTAAAAGACTCCCTAGGCCTCGGATACCCTAATACCGTCGGGGTTGGAAGGGAACAAGAGTTGACCAAGGGAGGTCGACAGGAAAGAAGACGGAGAGAAGCCCGACACAAGTAAGTGGAAGCAATGCCAGACTCGGATGTGGCCCCGTGGTCGCCAGCCCACGTCCCACTAGATGTGCGCCCCTGGGGGATCAGCCTGGAGAAACATGCGTCAAATCAAGAAGCGTGTAGCACTGATCATTGTTTGCGATGCTGTCTTGAGATTTTCTGGAACATTATCTCTAGGGCTCGGATGTTTAATGCCTGAAAATAGCCCGAATATGCAAGCAAATGTGACCTTAAACATGACGAAATATGACCTGAAAATGACTGATTTAAATATGGCAGTTTCTTTCTAATTTAAATCCAAGTGACAATCCCTTCGAGATTAAATTGTTAACTAAATTTTCATTCCTATTTTCATATTAATGTTCTGCCTATACATGTTTAAGTGGTTATTTCCAGTCTACTTCTGTAAACACTAGTTCCCTTTCGGTAAGTTGAGCATGATTGCATACCTACAGCTGCCGTCAAACTACCGAAATATGATGTTCTTACCAAAAAAAAAATGCTCAAAATATGACCTAATGATAAAAATGTTCGAAATATGTATTTATATGACAAATAAAAGCTACTGTATTGTGACGATAATCACTTGATTTGCATTAGAAACAAATCGGACATGAAAATAGAGGCAAAGAAAAAAATATGCCTTTTCTAAACATCCCCAATAATTATAAAGGAAGGGAAATACGAAAGTCCTTATTCCTGGCACGAGCTTAAAATGATATGAACAAAGTATTTAGGAGAACTGGCAGTTGTGTGTCTACTTGTATACTTAGTTAAATAGGACACGCTCTCCCTGTTGTCCTTGTAGCGTAACTTGTTGCGTTGCAGACTGAATTTATTATGCACAGCTGGAATAAGTTGAAATACCACTTCGGGTGTGTGTGTGTGTGTTTTTTTGTTCTTTGTTTAATTTTCGTATTCTTCTTTTTTGATATTAGGGCCGTTTTCAAACATCAATTATCTCAGGGCCATCCAGACAGCGCTCCGGCCACGCTCTAAGCCAGTGCTCCGAGCGCTTTGTTGGAAGGTAGTTTCAGAAGTGGTGGGAGGAGCTTGACTGGCTGAGCACGCTGAAGTATGTAGCCGATCCATCAGTCGCTTGTCTATTCCAATGCGCTTTGTTGACAGCGTGTAAGTAAATCAATTTCGCAGTGGTCATGACTGAGCAGCATACAAAAAAGGAGTGGTGAAGCAGCAGTCTTTAAAGCAGAATGGGAAATTTCATTTTTTTGTACAGCTTATAAGGGGGAAACCAAAAGTTTAGTGTGCAACAGAGATGTAATGTGTTAAAAAGAACACAATTTGTTGTTGAATTTTCCTCTCGAATATGTTCACATTTCAGTTTGGAATAAATCACAATATTCTTTACTTAACACTTGTGTTCCTTTCCTGCACATTCCATACATCGGAGTACCATTCGATTTGTTTATACGGTATATTTGTTATGGCAAAACAGCCCTATTAATATGTCAACAATCCCACAAGAGCCGTCGGCCGTACGACTGTACGTACGTATCTAGTCAACGTGGTCCGAACATCGTCCGTCTCCTCGCTGCCACAGTGTAGTGGTGGTAGGGGAAGGAGCGCTAGTCTGACTGCCCAGTGCTCCCCGAGCGCAGCCACGCTCCCGGAGCGCAATGACTGGATGGCCCTGAATTATCTCTTAATTCTTCATTAAAGGTTATATAACTTTGCACGAGCATTTCATCGAACAGAAACGTTCGTTAACTTACCGCTAACAAGGAATTACGTTATATGGCCAAATCTGACCACTCAACTCTCTAAAGCATCGTTTAAGTAAAGAAATGCAGCTGAACTCTACCTCGGGCATCTCCCAATGGTGGTTTGTTTCTGAGTTTCACAGGAACTTTTACCCATACGAATATAAAATATGTTTAAGCTTATAACAATGAAATTAAAAAATATCATACGTGTTACTGAGTTTAAATACCAAGAAAGAAGAATACGGAAATAAAAAGGCATATCTGAAGTGGGATTCTATCCCTTTCCTACTCTGCATAATGAACTCAAGTGTCGGGACTGCAACCGCTCACGCTACGAAGTCAACTGGGAAAGCGTTTCCTATTAAGCTAAGTAAACTATGTAAGCTACACACACAATTGTCAGTTTTTCCAAATTCTTTGTTCATTTCATGTTAAGCTTTTGACAAGCTCTTCGGTATTTCCCTTCCTTTATAATTATGTTCCAGAAAATCTCAAGGAAGCTTGGCAAACAACGATCAGTGCTGCACGCTTCTTGATCTGTCCGCCACGTTCTCCGAGATGAAACCAGAGTCTACGCATGCGCGAGACCCATAAAGTTTATTTAAGTAATTATAAGGTGCGTTCAAAAAGTAACGAGCCGGAGGCTGGAATGCGCAAACCGGTGACGACATCGGCTAATCGTGGCGTGTGTAACGAGGTGTGGTTCCGACCAGAGCGTGGAAGGTCACAGGCCGTCGCTAGAGGGCACGCGTGCACGTCACGTGACGATACAAAGCGAGCAGCAGCATGCATCAATCGTCCAACGCTGCCAGTCGCATTGCAAACAGTGACATGGAGGCGTCAACCGAAGAGCAAAGAGGTGTTGTTCGGTTTATGACAGCGGAAGGAGTAGGGGGAACGGACATTCATCGCCGAATGTCACAAGTGTACGGCGAACACTGCATGTCCCTTGCAAGGATAAAGGCGTGGCACAAGCGCTTCAGGGAAGGACGGGTGTCGTTAGCCAATGATGCCCGATCTGGGGCACCCCTCTACATTACCGCTGACAATTTCCAGCTGGTTGATGCACTCATTACCCAGGACCGCAGAGTGACAGTGAACGCCATAGCCGCCGTGGTCGCTCCACGACAATGTACGACGTCATACGGCCAACACAGTCGCGGCACTCCTGCAGAAATTCAAATGGGAGGTTCTCGGCCACCCTCCATACAGTCCAGACCTCTCTCCTTGTGATTACGCCATGTTTGGTTCCCTGAAAAGGGCTCTGCGGGGCCAACGATTCACCTCGGACGCCGACGTCCAGCTGCACGTGCGGAACTGGTTCACATCGCAGCCCAGGGAATTTTATGAGACAGCCATTCACCGCCTCGTGTCACAGTGGGACAAGTGCCTCAACAGCCAGGGCCAATACTTCTAACATACAGGTGCTGGTTTCTGTAATTATGCCTCCGGCTCGTTACTTTTCGAACGCACTTTATAAGAACTTGAATGACCTCGTGAAATACATCAACGATAATCACGCATTAAGTCTCGTATTTAATTTAAATAGGAATTAACTAACTAATCGTTAGTAAAAAGTTGGTGAAAATGGTCCTTGGTAACATGAATGATCTTTTAACTTCATTGTCATCAACATAGTTTATATTCATATGCTTGAAAGTTCGTGTGAAACTCGGAAACAAACCAATTCTTTCGCCATTGCAATATGCGCGAGGAAGAATTATCCACGTAAACGATGCTTTAGAGTGCTGAGAAGTCAGATTTGGACATTAAACGTAATTGCTTGTTAGTGGTAAGTTAACGAACGTTTCTGTTTAATGAAATGCTCGTGCAAAGTCAAATAACCTTCAATGATGAATTAAGATATAATTGACGTTAGTGAAAACGATCCTTACGATATTGAATAATAATCATCACGGACAATTATTGTACAACCTACATAACTACTGAATTGTTTCATTCATGAGTTAGAAAAATTTAAGCTGTTTCCTTGAATGATTGATCTACATTTCTTTCAAAAGGACTCTGAATATATCTTGCCGTATATATTAGCACCTGAACAAATTCATCTCTCAGTGTAGCCTTCTTAAATGTATTCTTTAAATTGGACGTAGTTTGATATGTAATAATCTTGGGTGATTCAACACTAGAGATTCTGGATATAGTATACAAAAATCAAACAAACTTTTTATGTGTTTGGTGAAAGAATCAGGTAGTTCCAATAATTACAATATTCCCATACATTAAATTTTAGTGTAATATATTAATTACAATGCAATAAAGTATATTCACTCCAGTTCAACCAATATTTTAAATTTAGGATTAAAAAAACGTCAATGGAATGTTATATTTAGTTTTCTTTCATTATCTTAAAATGAACCAGAATGCAACTGTCTGGTTTATTCACCAACCCTTCAATTTAGAACGGAAGATCAATGTTCTTGCCCATGAGCTTTCCAGCTACAGTTTACTTATACTAACTCAATTCCTGCACAAAGATGCAATATAGGAACATTAATCTGGCTGATAACCATAATTCAGGTCAGTAGCACTTGAAACAAATGATAGCCACTTTTAAATAAGCCATTGATATGCTTACCTTATTTATCAGACATTGAAGCAGACAGTAGATGGTTTATAATGCAAGGATTACCTGAAAAGAGAGAACAAACTTTTGTTAAATTGAATTTATTAGAAGAACTATTCGATTTCTGTTTAATTGCAAACATTGATTTGTTCACTTGACTTGATAATCATGCTTATCGTATTGATCAATTTTGATGGCCTATAATCATAAGTGTTAAGAAAGAAGATACAGCTTATAAAGCGGAATTTATGAAATACATTTTCGAACAAGCCTATAATGGCAATAATTAAGACAGAAGTATGTTTATAAAACGAGCGATGCGAGTTTTATGATGTCCATACGAGTGTCTTAATTACCATTATAGGCGAGTTGCATACGACTGTTTATGTTCGACGATAATTATAATTTTACTTTATGTTTGAACATAAATATCATAAATATCTGTCGAGATTCCGCCAGTTTCGTTTACTGAACAGAGCTCATAAGACGCAGACCACGGCCTCCTCGAATACCCCACTATGGTTGCTGATAGTTTCTACGGCCAGATGCACTTCCTGACGCCAACCTCACGAGAGGAGTTAGTGATAGATGAAATGAATTAAGATGAATGAAAGTTCAATTTAAATTAGGTCCAAGTTTGGCTACCAGACGCCACTGTTACTAAAACCTAGCGGCAAAAGTTAGAACCAGCCAAATGAAATGAAAATCCACAGCCTGCTTCCAGTCTCCGACCGGGTCAGGAATGGAATGAATGAAGCCCCCATCTAGCGGCGAGGATATGAAATGTGCCGGCTGCCGAAGCCTGTCGCACTCCTCTGGGGCAATGATTAAATGAATGACAGATGAAATGAAATGATAGTGGAGAGTGTTGCTGGAATGAAATTGTGACAGGGAAAACCGGAGTACCCGGAGAAAAACCTGTCTGCCTCCGTTTTGTCCAGCACAGATCTCACATGGAGTGACCGGGATTTGAACCACGGACCCAGCGGTGAGAGGCCGGCGTCCTGCCGCCTAAGCCACGGAGGCTCTTAGAACCAGCCAAGAATAACCTATAAATGTTGCTACACACCACCAATTGCAGTGATAGTTTTTTTTACATGCAATAAATCTATGATATGGTCCCGCTGGCTTTACTTCCCCTCTGAAAGAAGGCATACTGAAGGATTTTAACGCTCTTAAAATCCGACGACTTCGGCTGGGTTTGAAACCGCTACTTTGGGCACAGCACTTCAGCATGCTACCGACTACGCCACCGAAGCCGCCTTGTTATACACTACATTATTTCCAGATTTAATTTGCATCAATACTGAACGTTATTTTGGCTTATTACAGTAGTTAAAGTAAGGGGTATTCTTTGGAACCGAGACGTCCCAAAGAAATCTAAAAGGGTAATGCATTCTACCTATTACGAGCCTATACTAACATAATGCAGCTGGAACATGGATTAGGCTACTACAAAAAGAGAGGAGAGTAGAATACAAGCAGCGGAGATGAAATTTCTAAGAGACTTAGAGGGCAAGACCAGAAGAGATAGAGTTAGAAATGAAGAGATTAGAAAAAGAGCAGGAATCTTGAAGCTGCAGGACAGGATAGAAACAACAAAGTTAAAGTGGTATGGTCACATGATGAGGATGGAAGAGGAGAGAGAAGCACAGAAAGCTTTTTATGATTTCAAATGATCATTTCGACTTCATCGTTATGCTTTTGTCTACCGTTATGCGTTACGGTTATGGCGTGTATGACGTCATCGTGTTGTTCAGTACATATGCACCGAGTCTGAGTTTACTCCTGGGGTCTGGCGTTATGCGATACGAAGACGGCGAGTGCGTGACGTCATGCAGCAGAGTGCACCTCCCGCTCCCCGTTCCCCGCGCGGGAAGCCTAAGTTAAAGGGTAATGGAGTCTGTTGAGTCTGAGTTTACTCCTGGGGTCTAGCGTTATGCGATACGGAGACGGCGAGTGCGTGACGTCATGCAGCAGAGTGCACCTCCCGCTCTCCGTTCCCTGCGCGGGAAGCCTAAGTTAATGGGTAATGGAGTCTGTTGAAAGAGTCCTGGGGCATGCGTCATTTGAAATTATATAAAGTCTAGTCTCTCAGACAGACTGTATCTTTTCTGAAAAGATGACTGGGAAGAAACCACGAGGAAGACCCCGAAAGAGATGGACGGATATAGTCTGGGAGTGCATAGAGAAGAGGGGAAGAAAACCTGAAGATGTACTTAAAGAAGGAGAGGAGTGATGGAGAGACAGGCATCGATGGAGGTCTCTAAATCACAACCCGACCCAGCAAGCTGGAAAAGAAGATGATAGTAAATGTTATCAGAGTTTCGCATTTCATGTAGTTTTACCCGTTAATCTAGGTCACATGTCCAGCTATTCCAATGACCATGCATTTTAAATACTTATTTTGCTTCTCAGCATTAAGGCGATCAACCGCACAGTATCCCATTACCCATCAATCACGTCCCCTTTACTTTTATGTTTATACATTCAATATCATGTGTAGCGTAAAATTTTCCATTTATAATCTCATATATTATACTTTGCACCAACCATTAATTAGCGGTGTAATATGTGTACAGATCAGTGTTTAACGAGCGTTGTTAAACTAATCAGTCTGTAATGAACAGTATAACTAACAAGTAAATGAGCTCAGATAAGACAAAGTTAAATTTTCCTATCAATATGTTTTTGACGTCAAAACAAGTGATGATGTTGTTGTTGCTTATTTTAGAGGCTGCGACATCGTGGTCTTATAGCCCCATGTATTTGGGTGTGTGTGTGGAATTTGTGTGATAACCTGTATTATTGTGGTGGCTGTAGTGGAGTGTGTAATGACAAATTTGGTATAGGAATGGGAAGGAGGCGGCCGTGGCCTTAAGTTAGAAACCATCCCAACATTTGCCTGGAGTAGACGTGGGAAACCACAGAAATCCACTTCCACGATGACAGAGGTGGGAAACGAACCCTCGTCTCCTCGGTATTGCCTCACGAGGCTGAGTGTACCCTTTTCCCAGTCCTTACACCAGAATTAAAATTTCATGGCAGAGCCGTAAAACGAATCTGGACGTCCGGGGTGACAGCCAAGACCGGTAGCTGCTATACCACAAGGTGGTCGAAATCAAGTGCTTATGCTAATTTCGATCTTGCAACGTTTCAGTCGGTTAACACCCTGTAATCCCAAAAACTAGAAAATGCGAAAAATAACCTGAGAAATTTAACATGACTGTGATCTTTACAACGTATTGAACCCGCTGAGCTAAGGTTCATGTGATATTTTTTATAACAGCACATTTATGATGGGATGTAGTACCTTTGAACACACCCAGAAAGCCACGTGGAGCTGAGAACTCATGCTATACTCTTTGAAGTAGCGGAGAATCGCACTTTTGACTTGGGTGAAGTCTGCTAATTAATTATCTGAGGTCTTATTAATCATTTTTATCTTTCCTCGAGACTCAGAATATTCCATTACGTCATTCAGCATTATTAAAACATTTTGGAGAATGTTATTTTCGCTTAAGGTAAGGTAATATCCTTGCAGATACGCAAAAAGGAATGTAAGTAGTCGCTCAACGACTTCGGTTTGACGACCTACTTCCTTGAGTAACCCTGTGCCTTGCACTACGTCTGGAGAATCCGCCCCGTGTAGGCGTGAAGTTACATCCGCCTTGTTAGACGTAGAAAATATCCGCTGTTTAGCGTGGAAATTGTTATCTGTTGCCATCGAGCACGAATACGTTACGACACGAGTGATAAGAAAGAATTGTATAGTGAATTATTTGCACTACATCTGGAAAATCCGCCCTGTGAAGGCGTGCAACCATAGCCGTCATGTCAGACGTGAAAAATATCCGCTGTTTAGCGTAGAAGTTATCATCGGGTGCCATCGTGCACGAATATTCTATAAATCACTGTTATTGATGCACAGTGAACAACAAGAAGCATATTGTGATATAATTGGCAAGTATAGTGAAAATTCTAACATTACCGTAACACCACATTTTTGTACCCACGTGTTTGTGGAGGGCCGAGAGCCTGGTGAAAAATAT
Source organism: Meconema thalassinum (assembly GCA_946902985.2). Classification (NCBI taxonomy): domain Eukaryota; kingdom Metazoa; phylum Arthropoda; class Insecta; order Orthoptera; family Tettigoniidae; genus Meconema; species Meconema thalassinum. The sequence goes on from OX336394.1 coordinate 291,073,553, forward strand.
AGAGGTAAACGTGTTATAACTACTTTAAATAATTGTGATGATGAAAGTACTATATATTTGAATTGCCACAGTGAATTTTTCAATTAAAAAACGACGCACATTTCACGGATGCAACGTGATGTAAAAGTGGCGTCAGTACACGTGAAGAACCACAGAACTGTGCTTGATCACGTATTATTCGATATCTGCGAAGTAAAAGCTGTGTTATCAATTGCAATTAAAGCCTGTAGCATTTTCAACGAACATTGTGATTTTTGAAGTGAAAGAATGAACTACTACACGATTTATTCCACCACCCACGTGATCAAATTATTCTACACCATGGTTGAGACCGACATCATGGGCTAATACCGCTATGGTATGAGGATGATGTATCTATTGGAACCAGCATGATGGTGGAACTTCCAGAACAGCGAACGAGGAGGAAGGAAACCAGGATGCCATTCCCAGGCATGTCCAGTACATCCACGAAGTTATCGACAGGGACAGATCGAACCCTGGTCTTTGGGAGAGTCCAGATGGGAGTACTGATGAGGACGATGCCGTTCCGGAGAGCCAGAGATGAATTTGTACAACCCTTGTCGTTGAACAGAGGGCTGAGTGTGAGCTCCTCCATTTCGTGAGTTTTTGTACACCCTTTCTTGTTCTAGTTTCTGGTGGTATAGTAGGTTTAATGTAGTTTGTGAACCAACCGAACTCAGTGACAGCCATTTCTATAGGTAGGGAATGTAACTAGTCTAATTAGATGTCATTTATTTCAGTTAGAGTGAGACACCTTTGGGTTAGATATTTTGGTCAACCCTGGTGCAGCTTGATGGACGTCGTAGAACGTCAATGCCTATCTTTTGCTAAACGTGATCGTAGTCATTTGAGGTTACTTTGTTTAACCCTATTTGGGGTGATTTTTCAAGTCTTTGCTGATTTTAGTTATGGCAATCAGATGCCATGGTTATATTTCTTTAACTGCATTTTGTGCAACCAGTCTTTGTTACACCCCTGACTTCGTTAGAACGGTCGTATCAGTTAGGTAATCGACTGTAATTACCAGTTTTGTAACTGCATTATATTTCATTTGAGATGTTGCTCAGAAGCCATGAGGTCAAGTGTGGACCTTACAAGTAAAAGGGATGTTTCGTTGTCTAGCATCGAACCCAGTTCCCAACGTATCATTAAGCAGATCCAGAGTGTGGAATCTGCGTCACAATTATTATTTTGTTAGTGTCATGTGAAGACACGTATTTATTTGATGTTGTACAAGCAACTACTGAAGTATTATATCTTTGAGAGCAAAGAGCTCCAGCAATGTGACATTGCTACCATTTAGATGTCTTTGGGTTGAAAGACGGAATTATATTATTGTATTCAGATTTATAGCGTGTTTTACACACGTATTCTTCGAGGTTTATAACCTATGGTAAAGTTTTTATGATGAGGCCAATTGTACAGTTTTTATTTTGTTTAAATCGCCGGCCTTGATAGTTAGTGTGTGTTGTGTCAGACCGCGCAGGAATGTTGTAGCCTGCAGCGACACAAACTGGTTTACCCAGTGCCCTTGACAGCACGCTTGTATTATGAGACAGACATACTTTGACAGAAGACAGAATGCTTGTTGTATTCGCTCTTCCTTTCATTGCTATTTAGCTCATGGAACCCAGTGTCCAACCTTGTATCTGATCACATGATTTTATAGATTGTTTTTTTTGTTAGTTAAGCGCACTTTTGCGTGTACCGTCTTTTGACGTGTACCGTTATGTCAGTTTTCTATAGTACGTTGTAGGCCGCCCTGTTAACGGAGGTATTTATTGTATGAAGGTATTTGTGTGTACCTTGTCCGGGATTGTTCCCGTTGACCAGATGTTATTGGAGGGTGACTGAGTGTGCAGGCCCATCCCAGAGTTATTGAACGCGAGCTGTGCGCCGCTGGTACCTTGTGTTATTGCGTGTCCGAGTTGTTATTGCTCGTTGATTGTATTCCGACTTTTGAGTCGAGGCTTTTGGTGGAGATTGATCTCAGTGGAGACACTACGTGCCCAGGCTATTGTCAGTATTATTCGCCATAAATCAACGATAAACCTAAACCGACATCTTAATAATAAAACGCATAATTTTGGTAAAACAAAAGCTAACTAACGAATTCTTTCTAACTAACTTTGTTCTTTTGCATTTGGAACCTGCTGACATGGCCGTGCTAATGAAGGTATTTCCTTTTGAGGAAATGACTTAGAACAGCTGACACTTTTGTAGCGACCTGAAGCTAGCTCGAACCTTGAGTTCATAGCTTGTGGAGCGCAGGCCATGCGATGTTAGACGTAGTCTTTACTACGCAGTCGTCACCGTAACTACACACATTAGATGACTATGGCTTACAAAGAGTAAACCAAGGTGCAGGCAGGCATTTTAATAAAACTGTTGTCTCCTTATTAATTATTTATGATGTAAAAGTGAATGAATCCTACATGTTACCCTATTGTGTGCTGTTAGCACGTAGTTACTAAGAATAATTCAATGGTTTTTTTTACATGGCTGTTCACTTAGCTTTGAATGTAATGTTTTCTGTTACGGACGTCATCGCCGTAAATTTTGTTATTAATTGATAGGACTTAGCTAGACGAATTAACGTTAAATGTAAATGTGGAGATGGTATCATCCTAACTTAGATTTGTTTTGCTACCCTGTTAAATGTAAATTCTGATATTAGCTTGATCTTGTAACTTGACCTAGGGATTTGCGTCGTACCATTTTCCTAGTGTTGCTGTTGTTGCTTTGTTATTGTGAGGTAGATCTTTCGCGAGGGTTTTCCGTAACTTCTCAGGTGGGGACCTGCTCTTTATTTTTGTTTGTTTATTAGCTTGCGGATTAGCCGATTGAAACCCTCCGAACTAGGCTAGGGGCATGTGAATTTTAACAATACATTTTCACGGTGTTTTACATAAGTCTGGATGTTTATTTTCTCAGTCTAGTTTTTAAGGTGAACCTTTCCTTAGGCAGTCTATGACCATCGTCACCATGTACCACGATCCCTGTGGACTACAGATTCTCGTGCCGCTTTGGCCTATTTGGAAGTTCACCTGATCCTCACGACAATTATGTCCGACGGATGAGGTGTTAGGGAAGTCATTGCGGTTGTTGGCTATCCTGACAGCTCCACCGACGGTCTCATAAAATGGCACCCAACTCATGTGCCGACGTTAAAGTGGTGACCGTCAGTTCCATGTTATTTAGGAGGATATTAATGTTGATTAATGGTAAATTGACATGACTGGGACGAACTTAGAAAGTCGTACTGCAGATCAATTGACCGCATGGCATTCATGTTTGATAGAAGTCCATGGGGTGAGGCTTTAGTGTTAGATAAAAGAAGGATAGGACTTTCTTTGATGATGCCTCATCCTGAGTAAATGTAATATTTTGCTTTGCTCGCCGTTGTCTTTGTAAATGTAGAAGCACTTAGTTTGCATACTCCAGCTGTACTCGTTATATTTATTTAAATGAAACAAGCTTTATACCACCAAGTAACTAATCATAGCTGTAAGTTCCATTAGATATTGATCCCTCACTTTCTCATATATATTTCTTGTCAAAGGATGAGGAAACTATTCGTCGTGTGTTTGGGGAGATTATGGCAGGTGTTAATGCCAACCTCCAGCAGATTACTGCTGAATTAGGTACTGTAAGGACTGATTTAGGTGATGTAAGAGGTGATTTAGGTGAAGTCCGAGGTGACTTAGGTACTGTAAGGACTGATTTAGGTGAGAATACCTAAGCTGTCAACACTGTGAATAGTCATGTGGACCAAATTAGGTAGGACTTAGAGGTTAACACCCAATCTATAAACAATGTGAGTGGTCATGTGGACCAAGTTAGGCAGGAAATTAACAATGTCAGACAGGACTTAGAAGTAAACACCCACTCAGTTAACAATGTTAGGGCTGATCTAACGCAGATCAGGGCCGTCATGGACGCATATAGAGTCGAAGCTAGGAATGATCTTACGGCAGGTTTAGCAGCTGTTAGGGTTGATGTCATACGACACCATCAAGAGGCTAACCAGCGTATTGATTGCTTAACCGACCAGATGAATAGAACTAGGGAGAACGTGCAGACCCGATTGTAGGAGCACACAGCTCAAATTCAAACGACCATAAACAGAGTCCAGATAGATATGAGAGCCGACCTGGAGCACACTCGAGAAGAATTTGGGACTCGATTGACTCACGTCGAGGGATTTATGGACACCGTGAAAAAGGACATGGCGACCATGAATATTGGATTGATTTTGATGAGAGGTGCAGCAAATGCTGTGAATAACAACGTCAAGACGATCGTCGATGGCATGATAGAGGTCAAGGACGAATTAAACACCAATAGGAGGAATATTACGGAGTTGACAGAAACCGTAGCAAGCCTGCGTGAAACAGTTGACGTTCATCGTGAGGAACATAAAATCGATCTCATGTTATTGAGGGGTGACCTCAACGAACACAAGACCACTGTGGAGGCTAAGGTAGCCGAGGTCAGAGATGATGTTGGAAAGATCCAAGACAACGTGTCGAAAGTCGAAGGAGAAATCGATTCCTTACAGAAACGATTCGAGGAAGTCACGGTAACCGAGAGGTTAGACCTTAGCTATATCCTGAGGACGGCAATACGCGAAGTTGACACGAACCTCAAAGGGAAAGTCGATAGGATCGAGCTAGAACTCAACGACTTAGAAAACAAAGTCACAGCTAGAACCATCCCAGGACTCGAGGTTATAGAAAGACGTCTTGACAGACTTGAGACGCTTCCTAGAGAGAGACACTTACCCTCACAGATGGGAGGCTCTCAGGCGACACCCGTATCTCAATCCGCAGGGATGATGCCTACTCATTTCCAACCCAGCGCACCTATAGAACCGCAACCATCACAATTCACTGGTTCTGCGCAAAGTCAAACCTTGAACTTTGACGCCCATCCTTTTCAACCAGCACCCAATCGACTTAGTCATGAAACGAATACACCTACGCATAACTATATGCAGAATTCATTTAGACCCGCGCATCCGCAGGGAAATGTAACTATTATCCGTTCGAGAGAGGAGCAACCAGCTCGCTTCTCTGGCACTGGAAGTGGTATTACTCCAGCTGAATTCCTGGCCAACGTACAAAGCTACTTGAGAGACACCATGGTAACTCCGGAGAGGGAGCTCCGAGTTATTGAGCGTTTGCTTGAGGGGAAAGCCAGCACCTGATTTAGAGCCTTCCGATACTCGTTTATAGGCTACCAGGATTTCAAAGAAGCCTTGTTAAGAACTTACTGGTCGAGCGACATCCAGCAGAGCATGAGAGCTGAGATGTATACTCGCCGATATAGGTCTAATACTCCAACGCGTTATGCAAACTACTTCGCGACTCAGCTTGCGAATCTTCGTTGTCTTCAACCCCCATTGTCTGAACAAGACCTAGTAAACACCATCGTTTGGCAATACCCTGCAGACGTGCAACGCGTATTGATTGCTGCAGGGGCATCCTCTTTTCAGCAGTGTGACCAAATCCTGCGACGGTTGGATGCAAACACTGAACAGTTCCCGACACACCGTCAGCAGAAGGCTGACAGGCGTGAGGAGAGACATGTCAACTTAACTACTGTCGACAAAGTGAGCCAGACGCCACAACAGACGCAAACCCAAGAGAGCTCTGGGCAACGTAACAATTATAACTATGGTAGGAGAGAATGGAATAACACTCCATATGCTAGGGACCAGCGAGATGACCGCCACAGTCACTGGAATCGGCGCTACGACCGAGGGACGAACGACGACCGTCGTCACGAAAACGACCGCCGAGGGAATAATGGTCGAAACCGACAGCACGGAAGTATCCGTAGGGACTACCGTTACAGTAGAGGGTATAACAGAGATCGAGACCCTAGAAACCAGCCAGATAGAGATTGGAGAGGAAGAGCACGGGAGAGCCGAGAATATTTTCAACAACTCAGAGAACTCCAAATCCGAGAAGAGGGAGATCAGAACCCGACTTCGAGGGAAACTAGGAATTCGGCGCAGGAGGCGGAGCAAAACCAGCTCAGTACTTCCCGCCAGGACAGAAAAAAACGCCGAAAAATCAATAGATTCTTGCCCGGTTGAGCACAGAGTAACTGCCACCATATTACTCTGTGAGCCAATCCAGTAAGACCTGTTAGACGAGCGACGAACCACAACTACGAATTGACGCGTCTACCGAAGATTGTAGCTACCCTGAATGGATGCAACGTAGTCATTCTCATTGATACTGGGGCGATGATTAGTGTCATTTCCACCGATTGCCATGCCAGACTGAAAGCAAACTCTGAGGTGACAGAGCTGCCAGTTTCGGCAGTAAGAGTCAGAGGAGTCATACCTGACCGTGTTGTAACGTGCAAAATCCAGATTCTATGCACTTTGAAGATTTCGAGCCACGTGTACTTGCACGAATTTCTTGTGATGAAAGGCTTGCATCATGATGCCATATTGGGTGCAGACTTCATTAGGAAGAATGATGGAATCATTGATATGGGACGTAATACGGTAGAGTTTAATCCGAACGAACCCATTCAGATGAACTTCGTTGAAGAAGAACCGGAATTCCTATCCGAAATCGACGTTGTCGAAAATTTAAATGGCAAGGAAATTGAGAAGACACAGGAAGCCGACGAAGAGGCAGAACCATTATCAGCACCCATACGAGAGAAACTAGATGCAATATTGAGCGAATACAGGGATATATTCGACACCACACCTGGTGAGATATTGGACTACGAGTACGATCTTGTACTACTGGATGATTCCCCATTCCAGAAGAAGATTTATCCTATCGCAGAGAACCACCGCGAGGAAGCTGCTAAGAAGATCCATGAGATGGAAGCAGCAGGCACAATCAAGAAGTCGTATCCGACAGCCTTTGAACAATGGAAGTTATGTGATTGAAGAGATTTGGACAGGAGAGCGCATTGGAACCTTCAATGCAGCTAATCTAAAAAATATCACTTATGAATGAAATTTAAGTCAAATAAAAATGTCGTCCCAACATTTTATTTGAAACGACGGAGAGGCAGATGAACCCGCTGAGCTAAGGTTCATGTGATATTTTTTATAACAGCACATTTATGATGGGATGTAGTACCTTTGAACACACCCAGAAAGCCACGTGGAGCTGAGAGCTCATGCTATACTCTTTGAAGTAGCGGAGAATCGCACTTTTGACTTGGGTGAAGTCTGCTAAGTAATTATCTGAGGTCTTATTAATCATTTTTATCTTTCCTCGAGACTCAGAATATTCCATTTCGTCATTCAGCATTATTAAAACATTTTGGAGAATGTTATTTTCGCTTAAGGTAAAGTAATAGCCTTGCAGATACGCAAAAAGGAATGTAAGTAGTCGCTCAACGACTTCGGTTTGACGACCTACTTCCTTGAGTAACCCTGTGCCTTGCACTACGTCTGGAGAATCCGCCCCGTGTAGGCGTGAAGTTACATCCGTCTTGTTAGACGTAGAAAATATCCGCTGTTTAGCGTGGAAATTGTTATCTGTAGCCATCGAGCACGAATACGTTACGATACGAGTGATAAGTAAGAATTGTATAGTGAATTATTTTCACTACATCTGGAAAATCCGCCCTGTGAAGGCGTGCAACCATAGCCGTCATGTCAGACGTGAAAAATATCCGCTGTTTAGCGTAGAAGTTATCATCGGGTGCCATCGTGCATGAATATTCTATAAATCACTGTTATTGATGCACAGTGAACAACAAGAAGCATATTGTGATATAATTGGCAAGTATAGTGAGAATTCTAACATTACCGTAACACCACATTTTTGTACCCACGTGTTTGTGGAGGGCCGAGAGCCTGGTGAAAAATATAGAGGTAATCGTATTATAACTATTTTAAATAATTGTGATTATGAAAGTACTATATATTTGAATTGCCACAGTGAATTTTTCAATTACAAAACGACGCACATTTCACGGATGCTACGTGATGTAAAAGTGGCGTCAGTACACGTGAAGAACCACAGAACAGTGCTTGATCACGTATTATTCGATATCTGCGAAGTAAAGGCTGTGTTATCAATTGCAGTTAAAGCCTGTAACATTTTCAACGAACATTGTGATTTTTGAAGTGAATAAATGAACTACTACACGATTTATTCCACCACCCACGCGATCAAATTATTCTACACCATGTTTGAGACCGACATCATGGGCTAATACCGCTATGGTATGAGGGTGATGTATCTATTGGAACCAGCATGATGGTGGAACTTCCAGAACAGCGAACGAGGAGGAAGGAACCCAGGATGCCATTCCCAGGCATGTCCAGTACATCCACGAAGTTATCGACAGGGACAGATCGAACCCTGGTCTTTGGGAGAGTCCAGATGGGAGTCCTGATGAGGACGATGCCATTCCGGAGAGCCAGAGATGAATTTGTACAACCTTTGTCGTTGAACAGAGGGCTGAGTGAGAGCTCCTCCATTTCGTGAGTTTTTGTACACCCTATCTTGTTCTAGTTTCTGGTGGTATAGTAGGTTTAATGTAGTTTGTGAACCAACCGAACTCAGTGACAGCCATTTTTATAGGTAGGGAATGTAACTAGTCTAATTACATGTCATTTATTTCAGTTAGAGTGAGACACCCTTGGGTCAGACATTTTGGTCAACCCTGGTGCAGCTTGATGGACGTCGTAGAACGTCAATGCCTATCTTTTGCTAAACGTGACCGTAGTCATTTGAGGCCACTTTGTTTAACCCTATTTGGGGTGATTTTTCAAGTCTTTGCTGACTTTAGTTATGGCAATCAGATGCCATGGTTATATTTCTTTAACTGCATTTTGTGCAACCAGTCTTTGTTACACCCCTGACTTCGTTAGAACGGTTGTATCAGATAGGTAATCGACTGTAATTACCAGTTTTGTAACTGCATTATATTTCATTTGAGATGTTGCTCAGAAGCCATGAGGTCAAGTGTGGACCTTACAAGTAAAAGGGATGTTTCGATGTCTAGCACAGAACCCATTCCCAACGTATCATTAAGCAGATCCAGAGTGTGGAATTTGCGTCACAATTATTATTTTGTTAGTGTCATGTGAAGACACGTATTTATTTGGTGTTGTACAAGCAACTACTGAAGTATTATATCTTTGAGAGCAAAGAGCTCCAGCAATGTGACATTGCTACCATTTAGATGTCTTTGGGTTGAAAGACGGAATTATATTATTGTATTCAGATTTATAGCGTGTTTTTATACACGTATTCTTCGAGGTTTATAACCTATGGTAAAGTTTTTATGATGAGGCCAGTTGTACAGTTTTTATTTTGTTTAAATCGCCGGCCTTGATAGTTAGTGTGTGTTGTGTCAGACCGCGCAGGAATGTTGAAGCCTGCAGTGACACAAACTGGTTTACCCAGTGCCCTTGAGAGCACGCATGTATTATGAGACAGACATACTTTGACAGAAGACAGAATGCTTGTTGTATTCGCTCTTCCTTTCATTGCTATTTAGCTCATGGAACCCAGTGTCCAACCTTGTATCTGATCACATGTTTTTATAGATTGTTTTTTTGTTAGTTAAGCGCACTTTTGCGTGTACCGTCGTTTGACGTGTACAGTTATGTCAGTTTTCTATAGTACGTTGTAGGCCGCCCTGTTAAAGGAGGTATTTATTGTATGAAGGTATTTGTGTGTACCTTGTCCGGGATTGTTCCCGTTGACCAGATGTTATTGGAGGGTGACTGAGTGTGCAGGCCCATCCCAGAGTTATTGAACGCGAGCTGTGCGCCTCTGGTAACTTGTGTTATTGTGTGTCCGAGTTGTTATTGCTCGTTGATTGTATTCCGACTTTTGAGTCGAGGCTTTTGGTGGAGATTGATCTCAGTGGAGACACTACGTGCCCAGGCTATTGTCAGTATTACTCGCCATAAACCAACGACAAACCTAAACCGACATAATAATAATGAAACGCATAAGTTTGGTAATACAAAAGCTAACTAACGAATTCTTTCTATCTAACTTTGTTCTTTTGCATTTGGAACCTGCTGACATGGCCGTGCTAATGATGGTATTTCCTTTTGAGGAAATGACTTAGAACAGCTGACACTTTTGTAGCGACCTGAAGCTTGCTCGAACCTTGAGTTCATAGCTTGTGGAGCGCAGGCCATGCGATGTTAGACGTAGTCTTTACTACGCAGTCGTCACCGTAACTACACACATTAGATGACTATGGCTTACAAAGAGTAAACCAAGGTGCAGGCGGGCATTTTAATAAAACTGTTGTCTCCTTATTAATTATTTATGATGTAAAAGTGTATGAATCCTACATGTTACCCTATTGTGTGCTGTTAGCACGTAGTTACTAAGAATAATTCAATGTTTTTTTTTTACATGGCTGTTCACTTAGCTTTGAATGTAATGTTTTCTGTTACGGACGTCATCGCCGTAAATTTTGTTACTAATTGATAGGACTTAGCTAGACGAATTAACGTTAAATGCAAATGTGGAGATGGTATCATCCTAACTTAGATTTGTTTTGCTACCCTGTTAAATGTAAATTCTGATATTAGCTTGATCTTGTAACTTGACCTAGGGATTTGCGTCGTACCATTTTCCTAGTGTTGCTGTTGTTGCTTTGTTATTGTGAGGTAGATCTTTCGCGAGGGTTTTCCGTAACTTCTCAGGTGGGGACCTGCTCTTTATTTTTGTTTGTTTATTAGCTTGCGGATTAGCCGATTAAAACCCTCCGAACTAGGCTAGGGGCTTGTGAATTTTAACAATACATTTTCACGGTGTTTTACATAAGTCTGGATGTTTATTTTCTCAGTCTAGTTTTTAAGGTGAACCTTTCCTTAGGCAGTCTATGACCATCGTCACCATGTACCACGATCCCTGTGGACTACAGATTCTCGTGCCGCTTTGGCCTATTTGGAAGTTCACCTGATCCTCACGGCAATTATGTCCGACGGATGAGATGTTAGGGAAGTCATTGCGGTTGTTGGCTATCCTGACAGCTCCACCGACGGTCTCAGTATAAAAAAAGAGTCCCCGGTTCTTGGATGTAACGGGTAATCTCGAGAACCACTGGATGGATTTTGATGAGGTTTTCACCATTCTGTAAAGGATATCTCGAGGAAGGTTTCTGTAGAAAAACATTCATTTATCACCAAAGAAAGCCGAGCAGTAACGATTTCAGTGAATCGAGCCAATGCCTGCCGTCCGTGCGCCTTTTATACGTATGCTGGGTGAACCGTTAAAAAAATCTATACACCATGAGTATAAGAAATGTTCAACATGAAAGTTCACCAAAAAAGTCCCTGACAGCATATCTCTATCTTTAATGCATCGACCACTATAGGTGTTTTTACGTTTTCATTTCTTCCAAAAATCTCCATTCAATGGAAATTCAAATTACTAGCATGGGAGCGAGTTTACGAGCTAGCAAGCGAGCCTATCACCCAGCTTCAGCCAGCATCAAACTGTCGAGTCGTGTCGAGTTAGAATTCAGAGACGAGTATACTCGTATGTGTTTGGAGTTTCGCTGTTCTTGGCTTTTCTGGATTGCGTCTTGGAACTGCCGTCAGTGTGCCGTTTGGTTGGTTGGTTGGTTGGTTGGTTCTTAAGTTTAGGGGCTGCGACAACGCGGTCATGTAGCCCCGTGTACTTTGGGTGCGTGTAAGTAGTAGGGGCGTAGGTATAGGACAAGATGGTTAAATGCTATGGCTTAAATTTCCAATGACTTTTTCAAAAATAATGGCTAAAATAATGGCTAAATTTCTAATGACATTTTTAAAATGTATGGATAAAATAATGGCTAAATTTCTAATGACATTTTTAAAATGTATGGATAAAATAATGGCTAAATTTCTAATGACTTTTTTCAATGAGAATGGTTAAAATAATGGCTGTAAATTCTGACGACTTTTTTTACCAACAATGGATAAAATAATGGACAAAACTACCAGAGACTTTTAAAAAAATTATGGATAAAATAATGGCTTTAAATTTTAATGACTTTTTCGAAAATAATGGCTAAATTAATGGCTAAATTTCTAATGACATTTTTAAATGTATGGATAAAATAATGGCTAAATTTCTAATGACATTTTCAATAAGAATGGTTAAAATAATGGCTGTAAATTCTGACGACTTTTTTGCAAATTTGATTTTTCTTATGGCTGTACGCTCTCCATTACATATACCGTTATTTTTATGGCTTTTCTTATGGCTCGAACACCCTCCCCCACTTTTTGGTAAATGCGCCTAAAATCCCCCAGGGTACCCCCTTCGTAAATGTCTCCCCACTTTTTTGAAAAAGGTGACAAAAAACCGTAGAGTACCCCTCTCGTTCACAATGACTTTTATAAAACAGTGACGAAATGAAAAAGTGGCTAAATCAAACAGTGACTAAATTAAGAAGTGCCTAAATGAAAAAGTGTCTAAATTTAACAGTGACGTAATCAAAGAGCGCTTAAATGAGAAAGTGAAGAAATGAAACAGTGAGTGAGTTAAGCAGTTTCTGTCCGTTCCACATACTGTGACAGTTGCAAGGGGTTGCATTTTAATAAGCCAAAGCCTATTAAAATAACTTAAAAATAATATGCCAATTTTAAAGGTAACTATACCGTTGAAACTTAAATTTATAAGACATCCTTGTTAAATTTTATATCATTTTATGTATGATTTTGTCGACTTGATTTTCTAATTCTTCGAAGGCTTTACCGATTTCCCGACAATCATCAGCATCTACACATTCTAAGATTGTTAATTGTAAGTTCTGCAGGGCTCGTTGGTAATGGAAGACTAGACCCTTAAGATGATTAGGAATGTTTATTCTTAGTGGATTAGTGGACGCATCGCCCCCCTTTAAAATATTTGTTAAGCTGCAAGGCATGAGTTCCATATTTTAGTAACTGTTTTCATATCTTTAAGTAATATAAAACATTACCCTCAGGATTTTTTTTGCAAAACTCCGATTGTAACGGAGAAACCCCTAGGGTGTTTCGAAGCCAGCGCTGGTTTTCTAATTTATCTTCGTCGAAACCCTAGGGGTTTTTTCTACTTCATCCTTCTCCGTTTTTTTCTTTCTTATTGCTTTCCACGTTTTCTTTTGAGTGGCCACTTCTCTCCACTTTGCATCTCTCAGAATGCCTCTAATAGACCCTGGAGAGCACTCTCACGTTGTTAAAACTCAGTTATTTTTTCGAAAGGAGTGACTGGGATTCGAACCATAGAGAACGGGGCGGCGCCCCTAAGCGAACAAACCTCAACATTCCCAACACTTATCCTCCTGAGCTACGAGGAAAGCGATGGGAAGCTTAGTTTGAACGCCTTATGAATTGCAATCTGTGTGTAAGTGGTGCAATTGCTTGAGTTTAATTATACGCTAATAGAGGTCACACTTAGAATCTTTCCTCGTTGGCTTTAGTCATACACTACTAGATAGCGCTTTAGCTGGTGAGGCGGAAATGTGGTGCGATAATCAGTCCACTATGTGGTAATAGTGAGTCATTATCATTGCGAGCAAGCCAAGTTCACCCGAACCTTGGCCTTAAGAGATAACTGCAATTAACTATTTCAGATACATAAGCGAGTAATTTGTCTCTGTTTATTTCATTTTAAATACTGACTTTAATGGCTAAAATCCATAATATTAATATAGGTACGGCATTTTAAAAGTTTTCAGTAACTATTCCATGCTTAGCATCATAGGTTAAATTCTTTTTACCGTACATAATTATATAAGCAAGCGTATTTTCTGGTATATTGGCATTAAATGTTGCTACCAATTTCATACTGGTTTTCTGAGGTGTTACTACATTTCTACGCCGACTTATATTGATAACATAAATAGGATAAGAAGCAATGAACTCTGTGGGAGTTACAACAACATCATACTTCTGCTCAGTTATACGCTTAAAGTCCCTAAAAGCATAATAGGCATTTAGATAAGTATTAGGAGGATTGATATTCCACATTTCTTCCGGAAACATTTCGTTTCTTCCGTTTTTCATGTAAATATTTTGAAGCTGAACATGATCAAATTTGGAACTATTCATATCTTGGTTACCTTTTTTATTAGTTTGAAACACAACAAAAATGAAATATGGCAGATCAAACTCCATTGAATTGTAGTAATTAGTAATATCTATTTCAAAATTCCTTTTCCCACTTAGGCCTGAAATTTCTTGAGTTTGAAGGTCAAAGAATGATATAGGTATTCGTGGTTCTTGCAGTATTTTTTCTCTCAGTTCAAGCTCATAATTTGGTTCGTATTTTACAACAGGAATTTTTATCTCCATTGACTTTACGGTAACTTTTCCTTCCTCCGGGAGAGTTCCAGGTGCATTGCCCCCATCGGGATTCTTAGTCCACCATCTATACAGAGCATCGTTCGCATTTTGACTCCATGTAAATGTAACAGTTAAATCTCCTTCCCACATAATCTCTTTAAAATCCTTAAAAAGCCACCAAGAAGACTTAAAGGGTACCTTAACTCATTTGATTTTTTCTGCAATTTACCATTATTAAGAAAATTACCTGAATATATCATTTTATCACTATAAGAGGCTGTTAAATTAAACAGAACCGTTGAAGATATATTTGGATGGTCAATTCGATAGATAGTGTGTCCTCGTTTTTTCACGGTTACAGTGCTCCAAAATTGAGTGGGGTAATTGTCAATTAGCTTTACATTTGACTTTCCTTCATAGTTAGTGTAATCAGTTCCATCAGCATGAGTTACATCGAAAGTAATATACAGGTGCGCATTATTATCAACCCAACCATCACCAACTTTAATATCTATTTCCACGTCCTTGTTTGGCAAATTTAAATTGTTTTTAGTATTTTCATTTACAGGAAAAGACTGCCACTGGTAACTTTCTACTTTGTTCATTTATTATAAGAAAAATAATAGAAAATTAAATGAAGAGGAAATAATTAACTCATCTCTAAAATTACAGTAACTGTTGCGCCGTTGAAATCTATTACTTCGTCATTCTCATTGGTCACAGTAATTTTTAAATTCTGAATTTTATCGAAAACTGGGCAAAATACAGGATAATTCGGCTCATAAATTATTGGAGCACTAAATTCTAGGGCTGGTTTAAATGATGCTATAATATTCGTTTCACGGTGAAAATGCTCAGAGTCTTTTACAAACATTCCATCCGCTAAATTGAAATGAACGCGGATATTTTCGAACGGAATTATTTTAGGTAAGTTCCGAGCAAGTGTTTTGGTTTTTGGTTCTACAATTTCATTATTAAAACCTAAAACTGAACCAATACTTTCTTCTTGGTCAAAATATATTTTATAATCACTAATTATTTCCAATCTGTTTAGAATTTTATTTTGTTCAATACTAATGTTAGGTTCTTGACCTTGAATAGCTTTTTGTAAATTTTCTACATTATATTGACCTGGTGGAATAAACATTTCAGTTATCGTGCCTGATACTTTTTCATAGTGTACTTTATTGTTTTTTGTTGTAATATTTGGTGTTAGGAAGGTTGAGTAAAACCCTATTAATCCAACTTTTCTAAATTCATCTCGCAATGGAACATTTAACCTTTTCTCTAAAACCGAAGTTTTACCACTTAGTTCAAAAATTCTCTTCATTTATTAATTCATTCATTAATTAATAAAATAAACGAAAATGAGTAAACGAAATGTTGTAGATTGGGACCCACAAGTAAGACTTGTAGAAAAGCAAGTAAAGAACAAACATGGCAAATTATTACCGAATTCCATTCGTTGTGCTATAATAGGCCCCAGTAATTGTGGTAAAACAACCTTAATGATTGACAATTATATTTTGGCACCTGGATGGTTAAACTGGGAAAAAATAAACAACCTTTACATCTTCTCTAAAAGTTTAGATCAATCTAAGTATCAACAGTTTATGGAAAAATGTAATAAAATCGAAGAGAAGTTAGGAAAGTCCATTGCACAATTTATTCATGACGATGAAAGCATAATGCCCCTGGATAAATGTGAAGATAGGTCAGTTGTAATTTTCGACGATTTCATACTGGAAAACCAAGACATAGTTCGAGAATATTTTACACGAGGAAGACATAAAGGGATTGACTGTTTTACTTAGCTCAAATGTATTCAAAAATACCAAAACAATTAGTTCGTGATAACTTAAACTTCTTAAACATATTTAGGCAAGATAATACCAATTTAAATCATATTTATCAAGAATTTGTTGGTGGCGATATGTAATTTGAAGACTTTAAGAATATTTGCAGCAAATGTTGGAATGAGGAGTTTGGTTTTATTACTATTGATATGAATCGCAAAGCTAACGATGGTAAATATAGGAATAAAATTAAAACGTTTCTAAATGTTGGGTAACTACTCCAGGGGTATTGGCAGGTTTTGGGTTGAATATTCTAACACCAACATCGTCAGCGTACAACGTACAGCGTCAACGTACAGCGTACAACGTACAGCGTCAATGTCAAACGTCAAATGTCAAACGTCAATGTTAGCATCAAACGTCATTTTTTTAAAATTTCACCTATAATAAAGATGTTTGCAAAATACGATCAAAAGGTAGTTCAACAAGCAAGAAGGAATAGGAAGAAATTTGAAGAATTAAAAGACGAATTTCGAATATGGAAGAAGCAGCCTATAACGGAATACGAGAAGTATAAAAAAGAAGATCAACCTGTTATTGATGCTGTTAATGTTTTAGGCAACAAGTTAAATGACATCGGTGAAAATGTTATTAAAGCTATAGAAGAAAATAGAGAAGTGGAGAAGCAATTAATTCCTTACAGAATTGACTATAAAGAAAAAAGGAAGGAAAGGAAGCTTGTAGTTTAACGTGACCGTTAATCTTGAGATCATGAGCCACGGGACCTCCTTTTTACGTGGAATCCGAACCACAGGACATGGCATTTCACTTCGAAAATCTCACATGCATTGACCGGGAATCGAACCCGGACCGCCTTGGTGAGAGGCATACAGCTAGACCGCTGAGCCACCACGCCCCCATGACTATAAAGAAGACTTTCCTTCAGATTCCGAAGGTTCCCATTTCTTGGATGAATATGATGTCACTGATGAGCAAAAAGAAGCTTTAAAATCGGCAAGAAAGGTCAGAAAGAATTTAGAGTCGCAACTTCAGAAAGAAAAGGGGAGGAGTTTATTTCAAGAGGCCGATGAAGAGTATGATAAAAGTGAAGAAAATGTTAAGAGGAAAGGCATAACTGATTATTCTACGGTCCACTTAGGGGTAATAATTTCAAAATATTTACCTAGAATTAGTGACCCTAAATTTGGAATAAGGTATGATAAGAACTATCAGGGTTATTATATAGGTGACTCAAAAGTTGAATTCAGTAATGACGATATTATTATTAAGGGTAAGAATTTTAAAGCTACAAAGGTTTAATGCTATTTTTAACCTTAAATGATATGATATGTAAGAAATGATATACCTAACGAAGCAGTACGCAGCGACTGAACCTGTTGATCGAGTCATTCTTCCGAGTGACACGTGACGACAAGGAGGACATCAGCATCCATGTCGCGAAGTTACAGAAGCTTTATCAGGATCTGAACGACGAACTCCAAAAGCACAACGAAAACACGTTATCTGAGGATTTTGAACGGTCGAATTTTATCCACGCTGGGAAAAGAATATGATAATTTCAAGGATGTGTGGGACACGATTCCGACGGAAAATCAAACTGTGAACTTGTTGATTGAAAAATTGTGCACGATTGAACTGCGTGACCAAGGAAACGTGGAATCGATTGCGTTTGTGGTACGTAGTGCTCCCAAGAAGCATTCCCAGTATGGCAGTGGCAAAGGCAGCGCTGATGACAAGTCGAAGAAAAATGTTCAACGAGTAAAGCAGAAGTTTCCATGTTTCAAATGTAAGGAATTGGGCCATTGGGCAAGTGAATGTCCAGTGAAGAAGAAAGAGGGTGACACTAGAAACAAAAATAAGGAGAACAATGCTTCGTTTCTGACACATGCTATGAGTGCGTTAGACGGCGACTTTGTTCAAGCCGACGAGTGGTACTGCGACAGTGGCGCCACAAATCACATCACCGCGAACAAACAGTATTTTACAACATACGTCAAGTTTGCTGCTCCAGAGAAGATTTTGCTAGGAAAACGAGGTGTGAGCATGCCAGCTCACGGCAAAGGAACTGTAAACATTCAAGTGCGCCTGAACAACGCTTGGTTGAGTGCTGAGATGACTGAAGTTTTGTATGTTCCCGATGCAATGGCTCATCTGTTTTCTGTGAAAGCTGCTGCAAGGAAAGGTTTTTGTGCAAGACTTGACGACCTAACTGTTAGAATTGAAGACAAGGTTACTGGAAAGGCGATGATGGCTGGACGTGTGAGTCATGGTCTGTATGTACTTGACATGCGCGTCGTGAAACCGGCGCAACCCATTCAAGTGAATTTAGCTACATCGTCGGACAAACTGCAGATCTACCATGAACGATTTGGTCATCAACACAAAGCGCATGTCTAGAATGTACTGAAGCAGATGAACATCAATGTAGACATATGTAAAGAGGATTTCTGCGATGGATGTGCACTGGGAAAAATGCATCAACTGTCATTCAAGACACGAATGAATCGACCAACAGCCACCGGTGAACAAATCCACACCGATGTGAATGGACCAATGTCTACTGAATCTCTTGGAAAGGCACGCTACTACGTATGTTTCAAGGATGATTTCAGCAAGTTTCGACGAGTTTTCTTTTTAAAGCACAAAAGTGAAGTGTACACCGTTCTGGAACAGTTCCTGAATGAAGCCAAAACAAATGGACACGTCGTGAAGCTGTTCAGGTGTGATGGAGGAAAAGAATTTGATAACAAGAAGGTTTCTGAACTACTCGCAAGCAGAGGCATAGAACACAGCATTACTACGCCGTAAGCACCACAACAAAACGGAGTTGCGGAACCTGAAAATCGAACTATTGTGGGGTGCTCAAAATCTATGCTGAATCCCAGCAAGTTAACGAAACAACTTTGGGCTGAAGCCTGCAACACTGCGGTGTACCTCCTGAATCGCATTGGGAAGTCATCCATTGAAAACAAATCTCCCTATGAATTGTGGTATGGACGACCAGTAGGAAGTCTCAGTCATCTGAAGATCTTCGGAACAGAATACTACGTGCTTATCGACAAGAATTTTCGCTCAAAGTTCGACGACAAAGCTGTTTCTGGACATCTGGTTGGGTACGTGAACGACAGGGATGGATTTAGAGTCTGGATTCCAACTCAGGGAAAGGTTATTCTAAGCCATGATGTGAAATTCAAACCTGAAGTTGTCTGCAATCTGCGCACCAACGCCGGAAAGGTTGAAATGACGCTTGAAGAATGTGTGGAGAGGAATCAGTCTATTTTATCGTCTGATGTAGGCCTACAGAGGAGGTCAGAGTCAGATGAGAACTTAAGCGAAATTGAAGATTTTGCTTCGGCATCCAGTTCCGGAGGAAGCGAAGATGAGGAAGAAGGAGAGACTGAAGAAAGAAGGAAAAGCAAACGTGAAAGTAAGAAGCCATCGTGGATGATCAGTGGAAATTATATGTACATGGCTGGACTATCTATCGTTGAAAAGAATCCTGACTCATACTCTGAAGCGCTGCAGACCACTGATAAAAATCAGTGGCTGAAAGCAATTAATGAAGAATTGGAGTCCTTAAAGGAAAATGATACCTGGAAATTGGTTGAGCGTCCAAATGGTGCACGGGTCCTGAAAAATCGGTGGGTTCTTCGACAGAAGACAACGGACAGTGGAGAAGTTCGCTTCAAGGCATGATTGGTAGCCAAAGGCTATGCGCAACAGCAAGGAATCGATTATGAAGAAACATTCAGCCCTGTTGCACGGTATGATACCATTCGAGCTCTGTTGGCAGTAGCTGTTGAAATGGAGATGAAACTTGGTCAATTTGATGTCAAGACGGCGAGCTTGAAGAAGATGTGTTCATGGAACAGCCAGAAGGTCATCAGGACGGTACTGGCCGAGTGTGTCATCTAAAGAGAAGCTTATATGGTTTAAAACAGGCTCCACGCTGCTGGAACAAGAGTTTCAAGAAATTCATGGAGAAAGCTGGATTCAAAAACAGCAAAGCTGATCCTTGTCTCTTTTACAGCAACAAAAATGGAAAGTGGTTGGCTGTTGTAATCTTTGTGGATGATGGTCTGGTAATTGGCAACGAAGAAGACATCGAGCAGTTCATGGAAAAACTTCAGCAGGAATTTCACACGACCAGAGGATCTCTCAACAATTTCCTGGGCATGAAGATACAAGAAAACCATGATGGATCAATTGCAATCAGTCAAGAGGATTACACGAGGAAAATCCTAGAAAAATTTGGGATGGCCGAGTCAAATGGAGTGTCTACCCCAGTTGGACGCGAAGAAAGTGAAGACGGAGAAAAGGTTTCGGCCAGGGTTCCTTATCGTGAGGCGGTGGGATCCTTGATGTACCTGACTACAGCTACTCGTCCAGATATCGCATTCGCGGTCAACAAAGCTGCTCGAGCCATGGAGAATCCTACAGTTCAAGACTGGAGTCAAGTGAAACGGATATTTAGATATTTAAAGAGCACAGTGAACCATGGAATCGTCTATAGGAAAGAGGACGTTTTGAAGGTCTACAGTGATGCTGACTACGCCGGTGACAAGAGGACGAGACGTTCAACGACGGGTGTCATTTCGACCTACAATCATGGAACTGTATCGTGGAGAAGTCAGTTACAGAAGTCTGTGTCAACATCGACAACTGAAGCTGAAATTGTGTCTGCAAGTGAAGGAGCAAAGGAGTTGATTTGGCTGAAAAGACTGTTTTCTGAATACTGGGAACTGCTGACAAACCTCCTACGCTTTACATCGACAATGCTGGAGCAGTTAAATTGGCTAAAAATCCGGAGTACCATCGAAAATCCAAGCATATTGAGGTACGTCATTTCTATGTGAGGGAAAGATTTTTGGATGGAGACCTTGAGCTGGAGCACATCGACGGGACCAATCAATTAGCTGATCTTCTAACTAAACCTCTGGAGAGGGTCAGATTCGAGATGCTGCGTGAGAGGATTGGCGTGCAGAAGATGACATCTGAGAGGCTGAAAAGTGTTCAATAGTTCTTCTTGTTTATTTTTTTTATTTGTATTTGATTTTTCTTTGGAGGAAGTGTTAATATTTGAAAGAAAAAAATTCCTCTCGGCACGCCGGAAGGCGGAGGTAGATTTCACCGGACAAACTTGGGGATAGTCGAAAATAGGCAGAATATGCAGGTTTTCGTAGAAGGATCAGACCACATTTATTGCGTGAAAGTATTTTATAATTGGAGATTAATTAACTTTGTTTTTCGTCATTTTATGCATATTTTAAACATTCTATTGTCTTATGATGACGGTAACCTTCTTGTCATTTGGAGTCCATTTTTATACTTGTGGTCAGACTGTCCTTATGCAAAGTTTCGACACTGATGTGTAACTATGTAACGGTCTGTTACTTCTTCACGCAAAATTATATCTCCCGCAGAGATGTTGGTTGGTTCCTCAGTTTAGGGGCTGCGACAACGTGGTCATGTAACCCCGTGTACTTTGGGTGAGTGTAGAATCTGTCTGATAAACGGTGTTTATTGGCATCATCAGCCTTTCAATGTATTGGCAGCACTTAAAAATTACTTTGTACATTGGATGTGATAAAATGTTAACATGAAAACGCACTAGAGTCGCTTATGCACTGAATCACTTTGGAAGTTTTTTGGAAGGTTGAAGGGAAAAATGGTGGGCGCTCCTTGCAAAACCCTTGAAGGTTTTCAAAATTCAGTTCCTGATATCTCCGAGGTTTCTGGTGGAGGGTTTTCATTCCCAACTGGAAACAAGTGACGCTAGGAGTGAGAAAGTTTGAATAATAGAATGAAAGGAATTTGGAGGGGTATCCTTGCTTGTTTGCGGAACTTCCGTAGTTTGCGGCAGGAGTCAGACAGAGCCGTGTTGTGCTAGATCAGTGGTTCTTAACCGGTGGTGATTCTTAGCCTCGGGAGTGGTCCGCAGGAGAAAAGGTCCACCAGCACGCATAAAAATGTGGCCAATAAATGGAGATTCTGAAAATGATGTGCGTTGAACAAGAATCGTCCGAATGTTTCCGCAGCGACCAACAAGTTTTGAATTGAAATACCTGTAAAATAAGTGTTATAAAAATTATTTTGTATCATATTCTAATAACTTATGTTTAACCATGGCAAATAAACTTCCACCAACATTAAACAACTAGAAAGTCACAGGGCAAAATTAAAATTTTATGGTTATTACAAACTAACTTTTCTTCGGCTATTCCCAATTAATTGGGGTCGCCGGAGCCAACAAGGCTCATTTTGGTTTTGGCCGGGGATTTAAGGCCGGATGCCCTTCCTGCGCCACGTGATTTTCCAGGCGAAAATTCCACCCCGCTGTCACCGGGATTCGAACCCCGGCCGTCCGGGTGAAAGGCGAGAAGCTAAGCCACTGCGCCATCACGCTCCCTATGGTTATTAATTATTATTATTATTTTGCAATGTCCTTTTAAAATAAAATTGTTACTTGAACATAAAATTTGTAATTGAGACTTTTCATATTATGTAGGCTATACACAGTAAGTAATTTCTGTGCTAGATGGAGACTGTGCTACACTGAGTTGGCATGCCAGCGCAGGAAGTAGCAAACAAGACTGTACGAAGTAGTGGAAATGAGGGGTAAACTAAGCATGCCAACTCGGTGTAGCACAGTCTCCATCTAGCACTGCACGACTCTTGTTTGACTCTTGCCGCGATTTGCGTGGGTTTTGCAAGTGAGTAGGGATGATTTTCCAAATTCTTTTCATTATTCAAATTTTCTTGCTCCTGGCGTCGTTTCTTTCCGGTTGGGAGTGGAAGCCCTTGACCGGGGGTTTCGGAGATAACATCAGGAACTGAAATGCGAAAACCTCAAGAAATTAAAACCTTCAAGGGTTTTGTAATGAGTGCCTACCATGATTTTTTTTAGCTTTTTGAAGGGCTTTTAGGGTGATTTGGTGTGTGAGTGGTTTTGGTGTGTTTTTGTGTTAACATTTTATCACGTTCCATTATTTCTTCTCCTATACGAAGGATAACCATTGGCATTATCTTTGCTCTCTTCCTGTAAGTATTTTCTATCTAAATTGCATTTTGTAAATATTGTCAATTCAAATAACAGTACAGTAAGTATGTAGTTAGTTGTAGTTGTAAGTAGGTAGTTAGTTTGTCTATTAGATATATGTCATTGTTCTATTAGACTGTGGTGTGTGAGTGTGTCTGGTAACAGTTGCATTGTTTATTAGTTATAGTTCATTGTTTCAGTAGACTGTGATGTGTGATTGCATGTGAGTGTGTCTGGTGACAGACTGTTTTATTGGTAGTATTTGTTGTTGGTGGAACTTTAGTATTTTTTCGTTAGTAGAATTTTGGTATTTAATTGTTAGTACAGTAGAAGATTAGTATTTTTGTTAGTAGAATTGCTCTTTACTTATTCTGAAAGGGAGTAGCAGCCTTTCAGAATAAATCAATTCTTTACTAGTCTTATAGACGGTTAAGATATTGATAATATAAGCCAAATAATGGCTACACTGCGTCCTGCTGCACGGCTGAAAGCAAGGGGAAACTACAGCCGTTTGCTATTCCCGAGGATATGCACCTCTCTATGCATAAATACATGTGATGATGGCCTCCTCCCTTGTAAAATTTCAATCCGGAGGTAAACTAGTCCCCCGTTCGGATCTCCGGGTGGGGACTACTCGAGAGGGGGTTAACATCACAGAAGTGACAAAGAGGAACTCTGACATTCTACGGATCGGAGCGTGGAATGTTAGAAGTCTGCTAGGAAATGGAAGGTTAGAAAACTTAGAAAGGGAAATGGATAGGTTGAGGTTGGATTTGGTTGGGATTAGTGAAATGCGCTGGCAGGAAGAACAGGACTTTTGGTCAGGAGACTATAGGGTCATTAGCACTAAATCAAACAATGGCCAAGCAGGGGTTGGCCTCATATTGAGTAGGAAACTTGGACAGCGGGTGGAATATTATGAGCAATATAGTGAACGGATTATTGTAGCAAAAATAAATACTAAACCTACCTGCACCACAGTGGTACAAGTCTATATGCCTACCAGTCAAGCTGATGATGAGGATGTTGAAAAGGTCTACGAAGAAATAGACGAAATTCTGAGGTATATCAAGGGTGATGAAAATGTTATAGTAATGGGAGATTGGAATGCTGTGGTAGGAAAAGGGAGAGAAGGGAAGATAGTAGATTTCGGATTAGGTGAAAGGAATGATCGAGGAAGCAGGCTGGTAGAATTCTGCACTGAGCATGAGTTGGTCATAGCTAACACCTTATTCAATAACCACAATAGAAGAATATACACATGGATGAGACCAGGAGATACAGGGCGTTACCAAATCGACTTCATTATGGTCAAGCAGAGGTTTCGAAACCAGATTTTGGATTGTAAAACATATCCTGGTGCTGACATAAACTCTGACCACAATCTGGTTGTAATGAAATGCAGATTAAAGTTGAAGAAACTGAAGAAAAGTCAAAAGCCAAAAAGGTGGGCAATAGACAGACTGAAAGAGAAGGATGTAAACGAAAGATTCAAGAAGAGTATAAAGGAAGGACTAATGAAAAACCCTAAACAAACTTCAATTGCAGACGAATGGGCACTTTTGAGGAATGAAATAACAAAATCCGCAGAAGAAAACATTGGTAGGAAGGAGAGAATAGGTAGAAAACCGTGGATCACTCAGGATATACTCGAATTGATGGATCAAAGGCGGAAGCACAAGAATGTAAGAGATGAAAAGGGGAAAGCAGAATACAGACGTCTGAGAAATGAGGTTAACAAGAAGTGCAAGGAAGCGAAAGAAGAATGGTTGAAAGAGAAATGTGCTGGTATAGAAAATTGTCTGAAATTAGGAAAAGTAGACACAGCTTATCGAAGGATTAAGAATATTTTTGGGGAAAAGAAGACTACGTGCTGTAATATTAAGGACACAAATGGAAAGCCTCTAACAGATAGGGAAGAAAAGGTTGAGAGATGGAAAGCTTACATAGAGAGTTTGTATAAGGGAAAGGAGATTGAGAATCATGTAATGGAAAGGGAGGAGAAAATTGATGAGGATGCGAAAGGAGATTTAATATTGAGATCAGAACTTGATAGAGCTTTGGAAGACTTAAGCAGGAACAAAGCACCAGGCATAGATGATATACCGATTGAGTTGCTACGCTGCATAGGAGAGGAAGGTCTGATCAGGTTATTTCACTTGGTGTGTAGGATTTATGAGACAGGTGAGGTACCCCCTGATTTCAAGAAGAATGTAATCATCCCTATACCAAAGAAAGTGGGAGCTGACAGATGTGAAGATTATCGTACAATCAGCTTGATTACTCATGCTTCAAAGATCCTGTCTAGAATAATTTACAAGAGGATTGAGAGCCAGATAGAAACGGAGTTGGGTGAAGACCAGTTTGGTTTCAGGAGAAATGTAGGAACAAGGGAAGCTGTACTAAGTCTTAGGCTGATTTTGGAAGGTAGAATAAGGAAAGATAAGAGAACGTTCATGGCTTTTGTAGACTTAGAAAAGGCTTTTGATAACGTTGATTGGACTAAATTGTTTGACATTTTGAAATCGATTGGAATAAAGTACAGGGATAGGAGGGTGATATACAATCTATACAGAAACCAGACAGCAGTCATTCGAGTTGAAGGACATGAGAGAGAAGCTGGTATTCAGAAAGGTGTAAGGCAAGGCTGCAACTTATCACCCATACTTTTCAATCTTTACATTGAACAAGCAATGAAGGAAATTAGAGAAAAATTTAAAGTGGGAGTGAAGATTCAAGGAGAAATAATTTCAACTCTGAGATTTGCTGATGACATCGTCATCTTGGCCAACAAGCCTGAGGATTTGAATGAGTTTTTGAATGGTATGGACTCCGTCTTACGGAAAGAATTCATGATGAAAATTAATAAATGTAAAACAAAAATACTGGAATGCAGCCGAAATAAATCAGAAACCTCTATGGAGATCAAACTGGCAGGTGAAAAGCTGAAGGAAGTAGGAGATTTCTGTTACTTAGGAAGCAGAATAACCAGTGATGGACGAAGCAAAGAGAATATAAAAAGTAGGTTGGCTCAGGCAAGAAAAGCATTTCTACAAAAAAGGAATCTGCTGACATCGAATATAGATTTAGGTATTAGGAAGTCATTTTTGAAAGCCTTTGTCTGGAGCGTGGCGCTCTATGGAAGTGAAACTTGGACTATTGGTGCAGCAGAAAAGAGGAGAATTGAAGCATTTGAAATGTGGTGCTACAGGAGAATGATGAAGATCAGATGGGTAGATAGGGTTACAAACAAAGAGGTATTAAGACGAGTGGGAGAGGAGAGATGTTTCTGGCGACTGCTAATGAAGAGAAGAGATAGGTTGGTAGGACACATACTAAGACACCCAGGAATAGCAAGCTTAGTTATGGAAGGAAGGGTCGAGGACAAGAACTGTAGGGGTAGACCAAGGTTAGAATATGTTAAACAGATTGCCTCGGATGTAGGGTGTGGTAGCTATGTAGAGATGAAACGATTAGCTCAGGACAGGGAGGCATGGAGAGCTGCATCAAACCAGTCAAAAGACTGAAGACTCAAACAACAACGATGAGTATACAGACGAAGACCGCAGCACATGTGAGACTATTTTAAAAATTACAAATGCTATGTATCAAAACAATGACCCAAATAGCACTAAACCTAAAAAGTAGTGTTGGCAAAAAATATAATACGTTGATAAAGGATATATGGCTTTCAGAAAAAGTTAGTAGAAAAGAAAGAGCTGCATCTCTAACCACTCCTCCTAAGTCAGGATTTGGTTTTGTAAAAAAATATTCAAAAGCACCGATTGAATATGTGTGGCTGGATGATGTAAGGGAATTAATAGTCAGATTAATGGTAATTCATGGCGAAGAAAATGCTGGAAACAACGTCTATCACAATGAAAAGGTTGGAATAACGAAGATGCTTACGAGTAAGTTTAATGACTTCATTGTTAATAATCCTAAAGGTATTCCATATCTAATTAGGTTTTTAAATAACATTCCCCATACATTCTGGGAATCTGAAAAACATGGAAAAGGATTAGTTAATTGGATGATTAATAAAATAGGTGAAAATAATATTGACTTAACACTCCCGGGATATAAATTTTGTGGTCCTGGTAATCCATTAGACAAGCAACTAGCCGAAGGTGTTCAGGGTTCCAACCCATTAGACGAAGCAAGTAAATTACATGATATAGCATACCGCGACCATACAAAATTAGAGCACAGACATCAAGCAGATAAAGAATTACAAAAGGCTGCAAAAGAGAGAATATTCAGTAAAGATGCTAACATGAGTGAGAGACTAGCAGCTACAGCCGTTACTGGAATAATGTATGGAAAAAGAAAAATGGGAATGGGGTTAGATGAAAATGGTTGGGGCGTCTGAGTATAAATTTGTAAAATTTTTGTTTATAATTTTTTCATTAAATAAATGAAAGGATTTAGTATTGATTACAACGTTTCCAAAAAAGGGAAACTAAAACCCAAAGCTATTAAAATTAAACTCTCCAACGAAGATCTGAAAAAGCATGACTATCTAGATGAGTACTTGACAGATACACAAAAGAAGCAGAAAGCAAGAAAAATTCAAAAATGTGGTAGCTTACTTATAAGTTTGTCCATTCCAATTGTAAAGAAAATATTCGAATATCTCAGTAGGAAGAAAGAAGGTTCTGGAATTAATGAACACCAAGGAGGATTTTTGCCATTAATATTAGCTGCATTGGGTGCCATTGGTTCGCTGGCAGGTGGCGCTGCAGCCATTACAAGCGCTGTTCATAAAAAGCAAAAAGAAGATGCGGAATTGGCTGAACAAATTAGACATAATCTGGTGATCGAAAAAAAGACTGGACAAGGTTGTTTGGGAATAACTAAAATTAAAAAAAAAAAAAAAAAGAGAAATTTCATCGATATTGAGTGATATACTTTCCAACTATAAGCACCCTTTAAGTAATTTCGATATACTTAAAATAATACACGAAATAAACATAAAGCATTTTCAAAATGTTTTTATGATCGATGAATTGCCTACAAAACCTAATGATTGTGAATCAGGAATTGTAAACTTGGATACGTCGGATCATGCAGGTACTCATTGGATTTGTTACTTTAAAAAGGGTAACCAAAAATTCGTCTTTGACTCATTTGGTGGAGATGTTCCTGAAAAACTAGTAAATTATTTGGGAGCTAGCAACCTATTTTATAACGCCGAAAGAATTCAAATGTTTGATGAATATATATATGGTCATTTATGTGTCCTTGTTTTAAAGTTGTTTTCGAATTTGGGTTCCCCTAATCCCGCTCATTTTAACGAAATTATAGATTTAATAAATGGACATATTTGGAAATAAAATTATAAACGGAGAGGGTAGTTCATTAAATATTAAAGCTAACACAAAGGATGATTTAGAAAAACGATTTTCAAGGCTAGTTACGGCTCTAAATAAACGCCTTGGTGAGCTTTTTTTTGTTTCAAAAACATGGATTGATTTTCAAGGTAAAAGGATAGCGAATATTGAAGATCCAATCAACAATAAAGATGTCGTTAATAAGCAATATCTCTTAGAAAAGCTCAAACCACTTACTACTGAAGGGGACTACTTCACGAAAGAAGAAATAGAAAAATTGTTCTCGGAATATGCCACCACTTGTCTTGCACCAGTATCAACATTAACAGAAAAGGTTGACAACTTAGAAAGAAAGGTGTTTGATAGGATAATATTACAAAAGGACCTTTTTGCAGAGAAAGATAAAATTAAGCATATTTTTACATACAACGCAACGATTAGGAAAGTATTTGTTCGTATCGTAGACCCAGATAAAGTATTTACTTCATATACAGATGACGCTATTAAAACAGTATTAGACGTTTATATTGCACGTTCCAAAGAAGAAAAAATTATGGTAGATACTAGTAAGCCCTTCAACGTTAAATCTGGTGATGCTTTATGCTTTAAAAATAAAATGGGCAGCGTAATTTTAAAACTTCCAATAAATGTTAGTGTGACGATGTTTGGTGAAGTAATACTTGATGCATATAAACCTCATCCTGATGAATCGGTCGAATAACACTAATGTTAAAATGTTTTAGTTTTTAATGGAGAAAATATCCATTAAAAACAGTCTAATGTAACAGGTTTTTATACAACATCTCTATTGTTCCTTTAAGAAGATCAGGAGTAAATGGAATATTGAAATGGTTTCCCGAATAGCTAATTTTTATTTGTTCTTTCATAAGCACATACAACCTTACGCTATTAGGATCATTATATTTTTCATAAACTATTTCACAATCGGGGTGCCGCCTGCATATTTTTTTGATTGCTTGATTCACCTGTTGTCTCTGCGCCCTTATTGCATAGTACCTGTACTTTTCGTTTGGTTCATGCTTATCTATAATAAGCAGACAATTATTCTTACTAGTTTTAAGTGCAAGAGGTGTGGCTAATGGGGTAAGAGATTCGTTTTCTGCTTCCTTTATTTGAAGTTTCTGCATTAACCCAACTAGTTGGTTCTTATATTCTTCTTTAATTTTGTATTCTCCGTACTTTCGAATTGATGGAAGGACTTCATTCGTTACCCATTTCTTAAATTTTTTAGCTTCCTCTTTTTTAGATGATAAAATAAGCGAATACAAACCAGATTCATTAATAAATATGGTTTGAGGATGTGTATTTTTTAACCCCGCCAAAATGGCGGGGTTATTTAAGGTATCGAATGTACCTTTGTCTTCAATTGCAACGTGTTTTCGAATTGCTTTATCTGTATCTCTATACTCCAATATTAAAGCAATATCTTTAGCTTTAAACCATGAATCGTTATTTTCATCAATAGCAATAACCACTTGTTTGCTATTATAGACAAGTTTGCTGTTCAGAATATCGGTAATTGATTCCATTTATTAATTAATTAATTAATTAAATTATAAATATAAAAAGTTAATTTCCTCAACAAAGGGTAGACCCTTGTTTCTTGTAAGTTAGTTTGCGTTCTTCAATGTTGGGTGTCTGAGTAAACCAATGCTTATTTTATAATTAATTTTAATTAATTAATTAGTTAATAAATGAATAATCACATTTGGTGTTTAAAGTGCAAAACGTTTACTCAAACACTGCATCCTCACA
Source organism: Meconema thalassinum (assembly GCA_946902985.2). Taxonomy (NCBI): domain Eukaryota; kingdom Metazoa; phylum Arthropoda; class Insecta; order Orthoptera; family Tettigoniidae; genus Meconema; species Meconema thalassinum. The sequence continues at coordinate 291,103,817 of OX336394.1, forward strand.
CCCTTTCGACAAAAAATGGTCGAACTAGAATCGAAGGTTTATGTTCCGAGTGTGGGAGTAAGAAAAGCCGGTTTGAAAAAAAAAGTTAATGAGAGTGTAAAAATAGGGAGTTCTACCCAAATTAGAGAGCCACCCGTTAGCATTCGGGAGGAAATTATAAACGAAATTCATAAGCCCATGAGGAAGAGTTTTTCCGAGAAGGAGGGTTACAACTCACGGCATTGATGACATTTGGCAAGCGGATTTGGTAGAAATGGACTCTGGAAAAATAAAGGGGATATCGAAGCTTAATAAAGGCTACAAGTATTTGTTAACAGTCATTGATGTATTTTCAAAGTATGCCTGGGGTGTACCAGTCAAAGATAAAACGGGTAAAAGTGTTGCTGAAGCGTTTGATGATATTTTAAAAAACAGAAAACCCAAAAATCTTCAAACAGACAACGGTAAAGAATTTTACAATAAAGAATTTTCAAAATTAATGAAAACATTTAATATCAATCATTATTCGACTTTTACTGAAGTAAAAGCTTCAGTTGTAGAACGATTCAATAGGACCTTAAAAGAGAAAATGTGGAAGCAGTTTGATATTCAAGGAAACTACTGCTGGGTTGGCATTTTACCAAAGTTAATTAATGGCTACAATAATACGACGCACACAACTATAAATATGAAGCCAAAAAACGTAAACAAAGCTAATGAAGAACATTTGTTGAAAACTGTTTACACTGTAAGCGTAGGAGCGGAAGAAAAAGCGAAATTTAAAGTTGGCGATCAAGTCAGAATTAGTAAACTAAAAGGTATATTCGAAAAAGGATACACAGGAAATTGGTCGACTGAAATATTTGAAATAAAAGATATCGTTTATTCCGACCCTATTACGTACAAATTTAAAGATGTAAATGCGGAAGAAATAAAGGGGAGCTTTTATGAGCATGAATTACAGAAAACAAAGTATCCAGAGGCATATCTTGTTGAAAAAGTTTTAAGAAAGAAAGGAAATCGGGTATATGTCAAATGGTTGGGTTTTGATAATTCTCACAATAGCTGGGTTAATAGAGAAAATGTTATATTATAATTTTTTGTATATAATAAATGGACGCCCGAGTAAAGCGAATAACCCTTTCTTTCTTCCTGTTTTTACTACATCCTACTGAAGATGTAGAAGTATTTATAAATCAGTTGTCTGAGGATAGTATAGATTATCTTTTTGAACTTAATGGTGATGACATAGATAGCTGTTACAATTTTCATAAAGCTACGAAGGAATCCTTAATTTTACGTTAATTTTGGTATTTGATTTTAATGGTTACTAACCATTAAAACCATAAATTTTCTACTTAAAATTTGTCGGGGAGTTACGAAAATTTAAGAAAATGTTTAAAAGAATTCAAGATTGTGCGCTTTGCAACCACCATAGACTTCTTTTGTGCCGTGGTATACCATTTTCAACCCTATCATTTTCTTTTTTTCCTTTCCACAACTTAGCACCTTGTTGTATTTGTCAGGCAATATAACCTTAAATTCACTATCAAGTTCTAGAAAAGTTTTATTTCCATATTTTGTATTTATACCATCTACATGCGTTATAAGGTATTCGTTCCCTATTTCTAACTCACTGAGTTTTTTAAACGTCTTTTGTTCGTTGATGCTGTTGAGCGTCTTGAGAAATTGATTTACTTCCATTTATTACCTATAAAAAATTAAAATAATTTTTTAAATATTTAATATAATTATTTTATTTCCTCTAGTTGAGCTACAGTATTTTTCAAACTCTTTATTACTTCCATAAACGAAGATGACCTTTTTGGACAGTCTATGCCAATCATTGAAAGATCAAATTTTTGAGCTTTAACCAAAGAATTCGTGAATTCATTGTATTGATATACTTGTCTACCTTTAAAAAAATACAGCATTCCGTTAATATATCTAAAGGCTGAATCCATTGCAGGCGGTAAACCAGGAAAACGTCTTGATAATATGCCATGTTGCTTGGGTTTAAAGCTGCATTCGTCTATTTCCGAAAAGAAAGCGTCATTGTAAAACATATAAGTGTGGCCTGAGTAAGTGTTTAACAAAGCATGAATTATTGTATCTGGTCTAATGTTCCACATGGACATGGCTTTTGGATAACCATTTACCAATATTAAGCTCGGATAATCCATCATGTAGATTTTGTTGGCAATAATCATAACAATCTCACCAGAGGGTCTTTGATAAGCGGCTGCAATAGTTTTAAAATCTTGGGGTAAGAAGGTTAACCAATCTGTAATAAACTGGGGTCGTTTGTTTTTTAAGGCTGTTGAGTTATCAAGATCTAAAAGCCAAAACCATTTTTCATAAAAGACATACATTAACTGATTAACAATTAAAATAGTGTTGACATTCAAATCACATAAATTGGGCTCTGGCTTTGGTGTATCTGGAGTTGGTGTTTTATCCGGTACGTTAGGCTCTGTGGCTTTACCATATAAACTTTGAATAGCTAAAATGTCATCTTGATGTAGCTCTATTTGATTGTTAGCGTATGCATACATAATAGCATCTGGATTGTTTGAATGAGAAATACCTAAGGCATGGCCTATTTCATGTATCATAACAGAAAGTAAATTTGTTTGATATTGAGGAGTATTAGCATCGGTATTTAAATACCAAGATTCATCTTGATCGATATGAATTTCAATAGGTGAATTAATGCTATTTGGGTAATTTGCATGAGCCAAAACTCCACCTTTTCCATCAAATCCACTGAAACATTGCCCACTTATTTTGTGATTTCTATGAGGGCTACCACGTTTATTTGATATAATTACATCTGGATTCCTCAAATCGTTCTCAAATGAGAGATCTGTATGTTTTTTCCAAACATCGAAAGCGGCTCTAGCTACACTTTGCATTGCTTGATTAGCTAAAGCATAATACCATTTTATATTTTTATTATTCCATTTATACCGCCGAGTAGTAAAATTTATATCGTCATCGGTGATACCACATTGCGATGTATTCATTAATTGTAAAGTACATTCATCTAAATCACCAGTGATATCGAGATTGTAGTACTCTTGGAACAATTTTAAAGCAGATTGGAAAGTTGTTACATTTACTTCTGAAATTTCTTGTTCGTCTATAGTCAAGTATCCAAAATTACGCAGATAGTTGATAGCAAATTGATTCTGATTATCATGAGATAATATTTCTAATTGAACCTTTGTTAGGGTAACAATTATAATGCAAAATGTAATTATTCTGTTCATTTATTTATATAAATATTTTACTATCATTTCTCTCGAGTAATGTCTTATAATTATTTTTATTTAAAAAAATGAAATTTTTAATTAAAAAAAGTTATATAATAAATGGATTTAAAACAAAATATTAAGCGCCAAACAGGTGCAACTGTAAAGGAACTAAGGGTTCTAGCAAAGGAACTCAAACTAAAAGGACTATACAAGATGAAGAAGGCTGCTCTTCTTGAAGCTGTAAGCAGTGCTTGGAGTAATGCCGGAGATAGTGCTTTGTTTACGTATCAAGAATCTATGCTGCCTAAGAAGAGCGTTCATGAACTAAAACAAGTCGCCAGAGAAAACAAAATTAAGGGGTACTCAGTAATTCATTCAAAGAAAGGGTTGCTAAATTTGATAGCGGAAGAAAAGGAACGTTTGGACAAAATCAGGCATTTTGGATTTGATCAAGACCTCTTTGAAATTAAAAAGGAACCAAAACCTGTTCAATATAAGGACTTAAAAGTTGTGAAGCAAAAATTGGGCCAAATTTTTCCTTTTAAGAAAAAAATATTTAATGAAACAGTAGCTAAGAAGTCACCTTTCGAAATTCATCAAGGTGTTCGTACTGTGCTGCACAAAAAGTTTAACGTATGGCAGACAGCATATACTATACACATAAAAGATTTGCAAGGAAAACCAATAGAACAAATGAAAGCGGTCAGAAAAGGTGTGCATGCAGCCATAAAAGAAGTAAGAAAACTAACTGATTTTAAGCCAGGTGATCAGATGAAAGTAGTTGCAGAAAATAATGATTTTAACCATATGATTTCGTCAAAAAAAGAAAATAAAAGTCAATGCTTCACATCTACTTGACCAAATTGAAAGAATAATAACATCTAATGAAAATGTAGATATAAATAATACCACCTTTTACTTCGAGGTCTACAAAATACCCAGAGGCAAAGGAGAAAAGGGTAAGAAAATAGTCAATATTGCTAAAGATGTTATGGCTAAAAAAAGCATAAACAAAATAACCAACACCGATAACCTGTGCGGGGCAAGAGCAATAATCACAGCCCTCACGTATGAAACTAGAAAGATACTAGACAGGAAATTAACTGATAATGAAATTACCTATATTAGGAAAGGACGTGCCCTGCAGGAAGAATTAGCAAAAGAGTTATGCACAAGATTCGGAATGAACTGTGAAGATGGGTTTAGTTTAGACGATATTAGAAGTGTTGCATATCTCTTGAATGTTCGGATTAAAGTTGTTTCGGCTGCCCATTTTAACAAGGTAATCCAGGCCTCAGGTGTAAATGACGCGATAACAATTTATTTGTACTTGCATAACGACCATTATGATTCCATTAATAATATACGAGGTTTTTATGGAAGTTCATATTACTGCAAAAAATGTGATATACCTTACGATCATCACGACAAACACTCGTGTAAAAAAGATAAAAGTAATGTGTGTAATTTGTGTTTGTGCCCAAAACATGATTTCCCAGAAGGTATGCGACCCCGAGTATACTGTAAAAAGTGCAATAGATATTGTTTTGGTAAAGATTGCGTTGATAACCATGAGAGAGTGTGTGAGGCAGCTTACAAGTGCAATATCTGCAACAAAATATGCCCTAGGATAAATATCGAACATTTAGGTGGCTCCTTTGCCCAGTGTAGGAAATGTGAAACATTTGTAAAATACGCGGTCGAATTGAAGTGCACAGAATGTAAATGCGAGTGCAAAAAAGAAAATGAAAACACGTTTTACTACAACAACCTACACGAAACTGTACTTACTGAATGTGAGAAATGTGCAAAGGAAGTTGCCTGTTCAATAAAACTCAAGTGTCTAACATGCAATGGTAAATGTGGAAAAATATACAACCACAGGTGTGGGTACTCTAAGTGTTGGAATTGCCAACAATACGTAAAGTCAGCTCAGCACCAATGTTATATGCAAGAAAGGAAAAACCGTGGGGGATACTGTATGAAAAATTGTATTTGTAATGGAAGGGCAGAAAAGCAACATAAAAAATGCACTTACACAGAAAAATACTACTTTTTCGATTACGAAGCTGAACAAGACACCGGCGTACACACGCCAAACTTTGTATCCGTTTATGACTTTAATGGTGTTAGGCGGGCTTTCCTAAAAAATGACGAATTTTGTCAGTGGCTAATATCAAAAAACCACAAAGGTTTTACGTGTATAGCACACAATGCAAAAGGTTATGATGCGGATTTTATTTTACAATATTGCGTCAATAATGGCATTAAAATTAAAACCATTTACCAAGGGTCTAAGATTATGGAGCTCAAAATACCCACCCTAAGGCTTAGAATAATTGACAGCATAAACTTTATCCAAGGAGGCCTTGCATCCTTTCCCAAAACATTTGGACTAAAAGAACTAAAAAAGGGGTATTTTCCACACTTTTTCAACAAGAAAGAAAATCAAAATTACGTAGGGTCCATTCCAGCTACTAAATACTATGGTGTTGATACAATGAAACCTGATGCTAGAAAAGTATTCTTAGAATGGCACGCTGAGAAAGTAAAGGAAAATTACGTGTTTGAATTTAAGAAGGAATTAGCCGAGTATTGCCATTCTGATGTTGATATTTTGCGACGTGGTTGTCTTGCCTTTAGGCAGTCATTTTTAGAAATAGCAAATATAGACCCCTTCCAATACATAACTATTGCCAGTGTTTGTATGGCTATTTACAGGTCAAAATTCCTTGAAGAAGACACGATTGCAGTAGTTAAGGAGCAGAAAAAAGAGATGTTCAGTAAGGAGTCTATAGCATGGTTAAGTTCGTTCCCTAATGTTCGACACGCATTAAACGGTGGCGAGGTCACAATTTGTAGAGCCAAAGTTGATGGGTACGACTATAAGACTAAAACTGTGTACCAGTATCATGGTTGTTTCTGGCATGGTTGTCCCGAATGCTACTCAGGTGATACTATCAACAATGTCAACAATGAAAATATGGATGACTTGCTTACAAAAACTATAGAGCGAACACAAGCTCTTAAAATTTCCGGGTACAAGGTTGTGGAGATGTGGAGCTGCAAATGGAAAAATTCTAAAGACTACAAAAGGGGTCTAGATAAAACCATAGATGTTGTAGAGGTAGTAGAGCCACTAAACCCCAGGGACGCATTCTTCGGTGGTAGAACAAACGCCTCAAAGTTAAAGGTTTCTGGTAAGAAGCTGAGATATATAGATATATGCAGTTTATATCCAACAGTTATGTTTTATGACTGGTACCCTATAGGTCACCCTAAAAAAATATTTAAGCCAGAAAAATACAATAAAGACTGGTTTGGCCTAGTTAAATGTAAGGTGCTTCCTCCAAGAGGTTTGTATCATCCAGTGCTTCCGATAAAGCTAGATAAGCTAATGTTCTCTCTGTGCGGGAAATGTGTAGAAGAGAAGGCTGGCTATTGTAATCATAGTGATGAAGAGAGGGCGCTTCTTGGAACTTGGACTACAATCGAACTTAATAAGGCTCTTGAGAAAGGCTACAAAATACAGGAAGTTTACGAAGTATGGCATTTTGAAGAGAAAAGTAATGAGCTTTTCAAGGACTATATTAAAACCTTTAGAAAATTAAGCTAGAAACTAGTCCTTGGGATGGTGATTACAAATCTAAAGAAGAATATGCCCGAGTAATAAGAAAAAAACAAGGTATAAAGCTTGATATTGACAAAATTAAACCCAACGCTGGTAAACGAGCTGTTGCTAAAATATGCTTAAATTCTCTTTGGGGAAAGTTTGGTCAGCAGCAAAACATGTCACAAACAGAGTTCATTGATGATCCTAAGAGGTGGTACGAATTGTTATTAGACGATAAGATAGAAATTACTAATGTAATGTACATCAATGAGGAAGTAATTGAGGTAACATACCACTACAATGATTTCTATGTAGAAAATAGCACAAATACGAACATATTTGTGGCAGCTTTCACCACTTCCAATGCTAGAATAAGATTATACGATATGCTTGATAGATTAGGAAAGGCAGTAGTTTATTATGACACTGATAGTGTTGTTTACATAAATGATGGAACAAACACCGTAGAGACCGGTTGTATGCTCGGCGAATGGACTGACGAATTCGGAAAAGATGATTACGGGGTTGAATGGATAAGCACAGGTCCTAAGAGTTATGCGTACGAAACATATATAGGCAAACAGGTTACCAAGATCAAAGGATTTACTCTCAACCACGAAAATGCCAAAAAACTTAACATGAAGACAATGACCGAGTTAATACAAGATTCTAATAATAAGGTTGTTATAAGAAATAACATGATAACAAGAGATACGAAAACAAAAAGCCTTGTAAATAAAAATATTGCCAAAGAATTTAAAGTCGACTACGACAAGCGTTTCATCCAGAAAGAAGAAGACAACATAATTGATACACTTCCTTGGGGGTACTAAATATAATAGTGTACATATTATTTTATAGCTATTTACACCCTTGTTTTAGCCATTATTTTTATCCTTAATTCGTTAAAAAGTTACTTTTTAATTTAGACACTGTTTGATTTAGCCACTTTTTCATTTCGTCACTGTTTTATAAACGTCATTGTGAACGAGAGGGGTACTCTAGGTTTTTTTGTCACCTTTTTCAAAAAAGTGGGGAGACATTTACGAAGGGGGTACCCTGGGGGATTTTAGGCGCATTTACCAAATAGTGGGGGAGGGTGTTCGAGCCATAAGAAAAGCCATAAAAATAACGGTATATGTAATGGAGAGCGTACAGCCATAAGAAAAATCAAATTTGCAAAAAAGTCGTCAGAATTTACAGCCATTATTTTAACCATTCTTATTGAAAATGTCATTAGAAATTTAGCCATTATTTTATCCATACATTTAAAAATGTCATTAGAAATTTAGCCATTAATTTAGCCATTATTTTCGAAAAAGTCATTAAAATTTAAAGCCATTATTTTATCCATAATTTTTTTAAAAGTCTCTGGTAGTTTTGTCCATTATTTTATCCATTGTTGGTAAAAAAAGTCGTCAGAATTTACAGCCATTATTTTAACCATTCTCATTGAAAAAAGTCATTAGAAATTTAGCCATTATTTTATCCATACATTTTAAAAATGTCATTAGAAATTTAGCCATTATTTTATCCATACATTTTAAAAATGTCATTAGAAATTTAGCCTTTATTTTAGCCATTATTTTTGAAAAAGTCATTGGAAATTTAAGCCATAGCATTTAACCATCTTGTCCTATACCTACGCCCCTACTACTCGTGTAGAATCTGTCTGATAACCGGTATTAATTGTGATGACTGTATTAGTGTGTGTTATCTGTTTTTTAATTTAAGTAGAGATTGCAACTTAGAATTTTTCAAATAGTTCCTACTTTTGCCGCCAAGCGCCACCGTCAATGACTACTAGGCCAAGTTCAGAAATTAGCTTCTAGACGTCACCGCAGTCGGCACTTGGCAACGAACGTAGAAACCTAAGAGCATTGTTTACATTCTTAACCTATCCAATTTAGCTTCACACAGGTGTAATTAGTGGAAGGTTCTTTAACATGCCATAAATCTATGACATGGGACCGCCGGCTTTACTTCCCCTCCGAAGGAAGGCATACTGAGGGATTTTAACGCTCTTAAAAAATCCGACGGCTTCGGCCGGGTTTGAACCCGCTATCTTGGGCATAGAAGCTCAGCATGCTACCGACTACGCCACCGAAGCCGCGGTGTGCCCTTTAAGCATACTCTGCGTAAACCGTTCTAGATACCAGGCGAAGATGGGACGGGTTGCTAGTTAATGTACATAAATTTATTTGGACTGCTGAAGATAAATGAAACTAAGGGATGACAAGTTTCGCTCGTCAAGCGAGCATCATCAGGTCCAAATCCATACAAGATAAAATAGCTTTGCATTACCAAACCTACAACAATGTGTAAGCTGGCACAGGCACCAAACGAATTGAGACACTTGTCAAAGCGTGGTATCAACATTTGTAGTCCTGTATCATACAAGTCTGCGGCCTGCGAATGGAACCAGCGAGTGATATTCGTCTTCAGATCCTCGTCAGTGTGAAAATCCTGACCGGAGAACAGAAATTTCTTGAGCAAGGAAAGGTGGAAATCGCTGGAAGCAAGGCGAGGACTGTACGGGGGATGATCAAACAGCTACCAGCCGAACTTCTGCGGAACAGTTGCTGGGGGCAGATGATTGTAGTAAGTGAAGCTACGCTTATTATTATTATTATTATTATTTTTAGTCGTTTTACCATCCAGATTGGTGGAACCCACGGACTCAGCGAGGTAACTCACCACTACCGCCTTTACGGGCAGTGTCCTAGAGCTGGGAACATCGAATCGGAAGGGATACAACTGGTGAGGTGGGATTGGCACCTCACCCAGGCGGCCTCACCTGCAAAGCGAACAGGGGCCTCATGAGGGAAGGTAAGGGATGGTTAGGATGGATAGGCAAGGAAGAGGGAAGGAGGCGGCCGTGGCCTTGAAGAAGGTACCATCCAGGCATTTGCCCGAAGACGAAGTGGGAAACCACGGAAAACCACTTCGAGGATGGCTGAGGGGGAATCGAACCCCCTCTACTCATTTGGGCCACCCGAGGCTGAGTAGACCCCATTCCAGTCCTCGTACTGTCCCCGTATATTCTAGAGGCGGTCTGTTCCATATCCGATCCACCAGCTGAATTCGTAGACCCTGACTGCTCCGGCGCAAAATACTAGTCAAGGATCTACGTACAACTAGACCCTCGCGAATATACGTGGCGGAAATTACAATACAACTGTGAATTACATGAAAAATTCACTTAGCTCGCGGTAAAACACTTACCTTATTCTCGGGGATCTCGTGGTCAGCCTCTCTGGACCTATAATGGGTTTCACAGTTGCAGCTCCTTATATCTAAAATGAATCATGACGACACGGCTTCTAATAAAACTAAACGATGTAATAATAAAATGTAAACTAGGGCTAAACATTCACACAACAAAATAAAATAACACACTCCCATTCGCTCAGTTCTACACTCACGCCACTGAAAGAACTGCGTTCTATGTATATAATGACAAAATTTGGTGTAGCTTGTGTCCATACATCAAGCTGTACAATAGTAACACATCTCTGTGTATTTACATTCTTCTGGCACGCTCCTAGGAACATATGGGCGCTCGGCGCACGCGACCCCCGCCAAGTGTCCGATGACATAACATTTACCGTTACATTCCCAGTCTGGCTGGTTTAAAAAAGAAAAAGCGCGAGCCGTGCGGTTCGCAACAACTCTCCCCATTTGTGCGGCCTGGCCGAGCTATGGCCTTGGCTAGAAACGAGTTTTAAAGAAGTCCTCGCTATTCCCGCCTGGTCCACAAATGTGCTCTCCATAACAATAAAAGCTGTGTTACAATGAAACAGATTCACGTCAGACAAATACGTGAACTGTAAGCAAATCCTACATGCTATCGATATAAAACTTCTACACACACTCTCATTCATACTCTCGTATTGTGACGTCCCAATGGAGTTCATTTCATTCGCACTGAACAAGAAACAAACCACATACAGTCACATGCTCATTCATACTCGAACCTCTACGTTAAACAAACAATAAACTTCCTATTCCTAACATGTTATACACTCGATTGGCAAATAATAAAGATGAACACTAAATGAATTTATAATGACGCTTATAGCACCAGCTATAGTCCTTTCAAAGTAATAGCGTCTAAATACACTCGAGCCTGTGCTCTGATCTAGCAGTTATGTCAAATACAGTGAACTGTGATCCTTAATATCTTCTACATCACCAGAAATAACCACTACCAGTCTCTCCTCTCTGATCTGGTGTCAAATTAGTTTAAATACATTCGACCACTTAAGGTGAAACGTATACCGTTACATGTTTGGGCTTATTAATCTCGATAAAAGTATAGCATAACAGCTGACATCATCACTTTCCTGTTCCAATTTCAACCATGACCCATCCTGTCCTCTCTAAATCCCAGGTCGTGTATAACAAAATAAGGAGTACTCTCTACTCGAACTTTTAATGCCATGCCAATCCTAGTCATGCCCACGCAATGACTGTACTATAAAATGCGGAACACGCTTTCGCAAAAACCTCGTATGCCAACTACATACGGAAATATATAAAAAACTAGTATCAAAGGGTTATCAACTCCACTTCTTTCAACCTGGCATTCCTACAAAAGGGCATAATTTCTCAGCGTTGTCACCACAATCGCTGGTCTCATGAACAATAACAACAATTGTTAAATTATTAATTTATACACCTTAACGACCTCTGGAATTTACGATACTGACCTCCTCACTTAATACTCTTCAAACGATACTCTGATAAGTATAAACTGTCGTGCATACATTTAATAAAAATACTACATCTCATGCCGGCCCCATGGTGTTGGGGTAGCGCGCCTGCCTCTCACCCGGAGGCCCCGGGTTCGATCCCCGGCTCCGTCAGGGATTTTAAAACTGACGTGAGGGTTGGAACGGGGTGCACTCAGCCTCGTGAGGACAATTGAGTAGCTGTCTGACAGTGAGACAGCGCCCCGATCACGAATACCAAGATTAACGGCCGAGGGGACCCGACGCGCTGATCACGCGTCACCCCAATATCTGCAGGCCAAATGGCTGGGCAGCGGTCGCTTGGTCGGCCTTAGCCCGTCATGGGCTGGATAGTGCCAGGGGTTGACTTTTTTTTTTTTTTACTGCATCTCATCTTCACACATCTGGGTTCGACTTTAATCGAGGAAGGAATATTATGTCTACAACGTGACATGATAACACTCCTCGTAAATATTTAATCACAACATCACATCCATGTGTTTGTGTCCAACAAGAATCTATCACGACGAGGATATCGAACGATAACTACCCTAACGTCGGATGATAATTAATCTTCCAAGAAGATTCTAGCTTCCAATAAAATTTTAAATGACTGAAAGTTCAAGGCTTTCTTCAATAAAAACATACAGTTAGTTATATTCGTATACCGTTACATGTTTGGGCTTATTAATCTCGATAAAAGTATAGCATAACAGCTGACATCATCACTTTCCTGTTCCAATTTCAACCGTGACCCTTCCTGTCCTCTCTAAATCCCAGGTCGTGTATAACAAAATAAGGAGTACTCTCTCCTCGAACTTTTAATGCCATGACGATAATCGTGTTAAATGTTTCTTTTCCACAATGTGACATGATATTTCACAATATATCACTACCAAGATCTTCTTTCTTGACGTTTCTTCTCGACGGATAAAATGCCCAAATTAAACTAATAAAAATTAATTTAATGGGTAACATAGACGAAAATGTCTATCACCTGCATTCAGAATGAATACAAAAACGTCGAAAATAAAATACTGTTCTTTAAAGGAAATGACAAAAGCTTGTTCCTCGAACAAGTAGATAATCTCAGTTCAGAAACTGGATTCCTAACGAACGAAGTTAATAGCATCGCAAGACGCTCACTATAATGAATCTCGAAGAATAAAAATGCTATACATGGAGTACATAACTACTGTGTCGAAAAATGGATAAAGGATTTGCTCAGATAATGTCACTACAAGCTCTAACTACAAGGTTAGTGAACACTGCTACCTGGTCTCGAAGTCTAGCAGATCAAGATAGAGTATAACAAAATACTCGGATGTTACATCTCCCAAAGATCTGGGCTGGATCCTAGCTCGTCTCCACGAACTCGTGACCTCAGGAAAGGAACGAATTCCCCCACTGGAAACAGCAAGCTCCGACCGGAATCGAACTGCGGGCCTCCAATCATCATCTTCCTTGTGACCGGGATAACCCTGGACTTCTTGATAATCTTGATGTTTCTTCTATCTCCGTCACAGCACAGTCTCATCATAACAGCGAGTAGCGTCGAAAGTTCTGCTTTCCACTTCAAAAGGCATTTGAAGAGAAAGTCTTGGATCTCACTCGTATAACGAACATTCATGTAGATGGAAACTGAACATCGTTCTGTAGTCACTGATGTTAATGTTGAGCTCATGTTCGACAAGAATGCACTAGAATAGAGTTGTGCATCAAGTCTCATGATCGCTCACTAAGTAGACATTTACGAACAGTCTCCTCTAACGAAGCTCCATCGTTGACTATATTGCTTCTATCCGCTTATGCTCCTGGCGCACATAATAATTTAGTCCTTAATAAGCTTCATAGTAGTAGACTGAATATTGTTCTTCATTATGGAATACATCTCCATCCTAAGTGTGGTAATACAGTTGCACACAAGCAATATTAATTGTTGCCTGAGCTGCAGTCGCTCGGACAAAGTGTCTTTTCGCGCTGGAAAGAAACACTTTTCTCGCGCTTCACAAAACTGCTTATAATTGCTGAAATAATTCTCTCAAACTTCAGTAAGTTCATAATATACAATATCTGCTAGTCAGCTACAATATGTAGTTGAAATAAATTCTCTGAAGCCGATCAGACCGAAGTGATTGCGGTATATGTGATCCTAGCAACTTCACCTAGATTCAAGGCGCGGTCGTCTCCTAATTCCGCCCTTGCTTAAGCCTTATCTTCACGAGTCACCTTCTACTAGCTCGGTGAAACACTCGGAACTCCTTTCTCTTCCAATCGCACACGTCTGACCTCTTCGACGTTCAGATACACAAGAGTCCCGGTGCTTGGCGTCTCCCCTCCAAGTCTACCGATTCTAGCCGCCTTTTGAGTTCCCTCTCAAATTCGCGCGGGCTCTAGCAAATCGCTTATTTCTTCCAATAGCGACCTGCTATTGACTTATAAAATATTTCCAATATTTTATTATTATATTCTTCTCTTTTCCAATATATAAATTCATTCTCTAAGGGCTTAAATGAATTAAATATCCATAAAAATTTAGTTGCTGGAACTCCCGTCTTCTCTAAAACTTCTTCCTATTGGCTGTAAGCTCATATCAAATGGGATAATTTATAACAATATTTAAACAAATCCTGGGAATATTCGCTGTTGCTAGGTCGATTCCAAGCTTCTAGAAACTTCCATTGCGCAATACAATCACGTGACGGAATTTCCCTCCTTGCTCGACGTCGCCTCACGACTGGTTTCTGCCAAGTTCCAGCCATCATATTCCTTGGTTAAATTTTATCATGGGATTCTAAAAAAATGTATTATTCCCATTTTCATCCCTTATAATTCATTTTACGGGGGCAGTACCACTTTTCAAATTTCGTGGCACAGCCGGGAATCGAACCCAGGACCTCCGGGGCGGCAGCTAACCATGCTGACCGCTACGCTACGGAGGCGACATTATTATTATTATTATTATTATTATTATTATTATTATTATTATTATTATTATTATTATCGTATCAGAAACATACATATTATACACATTTATATTATTTTAGCCCAAACATTGGCCACTTCCAATGCGTTTTCTGTTCTTTAATGAAGTTAGTCTTCTGTACAGGTGGCTGAACAGCCGTCATTGAAGTATACTTGAGCAGTCAGGTCTTGTCCATTGTCACATTGAATATAATCTTGATCAGTGTAGCCCCATCTCGCCAAATTAGTCTTTGATCTGCAAACTCCAGATCTCAGTCTTTTCAGCGACTTCCAAGTCGTCCATGTCTCGTCATAGCCAGGAGGTAAGGATTCAGAGACACTTTTCCGACTAGGGGAAGGAAAGTCATAGCCCTCCTTAGTTGCAACCTAACTTTTTCAGCAGTGGTTCTAAGTTCCTTCGATATTCTAAGGAAACTCTTCCTTGACTTCAGGTGTGGTCTTATACAGAGGATGGGTTCTTTCCTGCTCCACTGTCTTTCGTTCCTTGTTCGCAGCTATTTCTCTACGAACAGGAGGTGGTGCTAATCCCACGAGGTGGTAAAACCATTCAACTGGAGTGGATTTCAAGCAACCTGTTATAATTCTGCAGGTGTCGTTGAGAGCTACTAGCTCGGTTCCAAGCTCTGTGAACTTGCGGGATGAAGGGCAGAGGCAGGGTAGGAGCAGGCGAGAATTGAGAATCCTATTGACAGCCCGCCGTGTTACCTTACATTCTCGTCTATTCCAATACTGCTAGCATGGGTCTTTTCTGAAACCAGTGTGGCGTTGGGAATGAGTGACTGAGTCACCGACTAATGTATTTGCTTCTGTTACTACGCAAGGACCGAGAAACCTCATCACTCGTCACCTCCACTACTCATAGTCTGCGATGCACATTCCTCTCAGGTCCATGCAGCTTAGACTCGAGCAGTACATCCACCTGTTCGGCATGTGTTGAATTATATCAAACAGGACAGGCAGACTCTGCCGAAGGAAAGCATAGGGCAATTGCAGAGGTTCGGATCGTTTCAGGTTGACTACCCCACTGTGTTCCGGCTAGTTTAGTTAGTTATTGTTGTTTTAAGGGGCGGAACTACGAGGTCATCCGCCCCTTCCGGCTAGTTTTCGTAGAAGATTGTTCCTGGTGGAAATTTTCGACTTACAGTTTATGCAGTGCTTCTTGAAAGTAAGAGATCTGTCAAGTGATACTCCTACGCTGTAAAGTTTTTGTTGTTGTTGTTGTTGTCTCATTTGAGGGGCGTGTACATCATGGTCATTTAAATCCGTATAGTTGAGTAGATGTGGATTTTTAGCCAACTTCTCTAATTTTGCAAAAATGAGGAAATCGTAGACTTATGGGATCGATCCGGGAAAATGTCTGTCTGTCTGTCTGTCTGTCTGTCTGCACGTCCGTCCTTCTCTGTGTGTGTGAGAGAGTGCCACACCCCCTATCAACTCCTAAACGGCTGTAGCTATCGAAACCAAATTTGGTAAGAGTAAAGATCTATACCTGAATATCTCACGGCCATATTTGAAATTGACGTCAGTGCTATCAATTGCTGAAAAATCGCAATTAAAATTTTAGCTTTACGTTGGATATCTCAGAAATGTTGGTATTACCTACTTCATTTCGTCATTATTGTAGATAGGTCTATATATGTAGATTGGCATGAATCTTAAATTTTAAGAAAAGCAGGCTCTTTAGTTCATCACGGAACAACTTGTATTTTCTGATAACCTGCCTGTCATGTTGAGATGGCCGTAGTAGCGTGTGTATTTGTAATTCAGGTTTATAATTGGGATGGAGACGGCCGTGGTCTGAAGTTGGGGGCCATCCCGTCATTTGGCTGAAGCAGAAGTGGGAAAACTACAGAAAACCACTTCCAGGATGGCTGAGGTGGGAATCAAACCCACATTTTTTCAGTTTTTCCTAACGAGGCTGAGTGTACCTCGTCCCAGGCCTCAGACGAGAAATATATTTCTTGTCAGAGCCGGAATCAAACCTGGACTTCCGGGGTGACAGCCAAGAAGGATAGGCGCTACACCACGAGGTGACGAATGTCATTTGTGATACACTCCAAAATTATTAGAGGTTTTGACTGTAACATATAGAGATCTCTTGTGACAACTATCGAGATCACGGTTATCTCGTCGATATCCAGTAAGTCACTCTACTAGGATCTCTGTTTCTAAAATATGGAAACGAGTCGACGGCAGGTGCAGAAGACGAACGATGTAGAAATTTATTTCCTTTAGGAACTTGGACATCGTGACCATCAGTCCCATGCAGGGCGAGGGTGCGCGGGGCCTACTGTCGACCAAAATATTATGTGCACTCGAGTTTGATGCTTGTTTGTGAAGTAACCAATAAACCTACATAAAATCCAGTAACATCATCATTTTCATCGTTCTATTTTACGTTAGTTCATGAAGGTTTGGAATTCTTAATTTATATTTTGATATTTTTTATCGCAGTTGGAACACAAAATGTGCCTGTTTTTAAGCGTGTTTCAACCATGCGTCACATTTAAGAATTATTATCTCATAAACCCGTCATCAGATCCAATCCAAATTTTAACACAATATACATTGTAATGTTGTATAACTGGTTTATTAATTTCAAAATTTTTGTGTGTCCAAGAAAGAAAGTTGTTATCATTTTTGTAAGGTAACTTTTTCTCGGCTCGGGGTCGTTGGAAAATGTAGTTCTTGGTCGCGTTGTAGTCCTTATACATCAAAAAGGTATTCTGTATGAGTGTGAAATTCGCAAATGAATTCACTTATTTTATATCGGTCACTGTCAATTCTACATTCCCATCTCGTGTTAGATAAAGATTTTAGTGTGAGGAGGCCAGGACATAGTTCGCACAAAATGTCCCACCTTTCGCCATACAAACACAGCATATTTTACATTGTTGGCTTATTTTAATTTGGGCTGCACTGAATCAAACACACTATCTTTAATTTTTCATTTATAAAAAAACAATGGCATGAAGCGCGGGGCCTGGCGCAATCGCACCTCTCGCGTCGCCCTCGCGACGGCCCTGGTCCCATGCACTTGTGTATGTATGAAATTTGACTGATACCAGTGTTATTGTGGTGTCTGTAGGCTTATTAGTGTGTGTGTACTATTAACTGAAACTAGGATAAGGAAGTACGTGGTGATTACCTTAGATTAGGTACCATCCTAACATTTGCCAGAATTGAAGTGTGGTGGAGAGGAAACCACGGAAATATCCTTTTAGAATGGGCTCAGGTAAGAATTGAGGGGGCTGCGTGGCGCAGTCGGTAGAGGCGCTGAGCTTCCAACT
This sequence comes from Meconema thalassinum, assembly GCA_946902985.2. NCBI lineage: Eukaryota > Metazoa > Arthropoda > Insecta > Orthoptera > Tettigoniidae > Meconema > Meconema thalassinum. The sequence goes on from OX336394.1 coordinate 291,121,674, forward strand.
GAAAGGGAGTGGGTTCGATCCCCACCCAGGTAGTAGATTTTAGAAACAAAACTGCCACTTTCGGAAACGCAAATAGCCCTGGGGTTCACTCAGCCTACACCAGAAATGAGTACCAGGATAATTCCTGGGAGCAAAGACGGCCGGGCCTGGAGCTGACAACTCCATCCCATCTAGTGCCGATGTCACAAAAAGTGGAAGCCTCTACCTTCCACTACTCCCTGGGCCTCCATGGCCTGTACGGAGTTGGCTTTGCCTTTTTCAGGTAAGAATTGAGCCCAGAGCCTCAGTACGCACCCAGAGACCACAGAAGGCGTCAAACCTAGGCCGTTATGAGTGTAACACTCCCGCCCGTATTGGCAACATACTCAGGTTCGACTCCCGACAACAGCAGTCTCATTTTCATGCATTAACGGACATTAGCCCACTCTGAGCCGTTAATTATTACCAACACAATGACTTACTTCTGAATATAATTAAAACCCTTGAACCTTGCGGATCAGCTGTAAAGGCTATCCTAATGTTATAATATGGGATTACACAATAGGGCTTACCACAACAATAGCGTGGGTTTGAGCCGCCAATCTGTCTTGTCAGGATTGTTATACTATGGCTCCTATTTCATGTCATGGCATATTATCAGTCTAATTGGTGGCCAGCCATTACATAATCCTGATATAATATCATGCTTTACTCACATTATCGCGGTGCAGACAGCCATGCTTGAATAATTCTGGTCTGTACTGCGTTCGAAATAAGAGTCCAGTGATTAAAATGTGTTTTGGATTCTATATGTTCACGCTTATCTTTATTGGTCGTATAATCATTATTGCCAACCCTCCATAACCAGCTGCGAGTATCACGGGTGGAACATACAAGGTAGGCCTAGCTACAAAAATATTAGCGATTGAAGTTTGACTAGGCCTATGCCATCTTGCGTTCAAAACCTGAAATAATGCTCCCGTTGTCCCACACTCATACTGGTATTTTGGAGAACGGTACTTCTTAAGGATTTAGGTGTTAAAAAGATGATGTTGAGGATCTGGTGGTCTTCATTTGTTACCTCTATCTACCCATTTATCCAGTAAAACCACATTTGAAATGCTTTAGTTCTCTTCTCTGCAGCAGTAGTAGTCCAATTTTCACTTCCATAGAACGCCACGCTCCAGACAAAGACTTTCAAAAATTACTTTCTAATACGTAAATAATTTTGTTGTTGTTGCTTATTTTAGTGGCTGCGATATCGTGGTCATATAGCTCCGTGTGTTTGGATGTGTGTGGAATTTGTGTGATAACTGTGTTGGCTGTACAAGTGTGTGTATTTTGTAATTTGGGGATAGGATTGGGAACGAGTTGGCAGTGGCCTTACGTTATGAAACATCCCAGAATTTTCCTGGAGTAGAAGTGGATTAAACCACGGAAAACCACTTCTAAGATGGATGAGGTAAGAATCGAACCCCCTTCTTCTCAGTTTTGCCTTACGAGACTGAGTGTACCCCGTTCCAACCCCCACACCTGAATGTAAAATCTCTTGGAAAAGTCCGGAATCGAACCCAGGCTTCCAGGGCGATAGTCTAGATCGCCAGCCGCTACACCATAAGGTGGTCAAGATTGTTGAAGTTTCAAATGTTGAATAAAACCAAATTCCATATTTTCATTGTTGGGCTCTAGGGGTGGGATTGGTCCCCCTGATCTAGCTCCGTAGAGTTACGGTCCAAGGTTGCAGGATTGAATTCCGGCACAGTCAATTGGGATAAGAGGGTGCGCAAATGTGAGGGAGCCGTGTCAATAGATTTACTGGTACGTTAAAGATCCCCTTCGGGGCAAAATTCAGGCACCCAGGTGACTCTAAAAACGCAGTAGCTAAAAGGGATGTAAAGCCAATAACATTATCATACTAATAATAATATATAACAAGATGTTCAGTTAAGAACATATAGCCTACTTTCTCCTAAATCCATGGGTATTGTTATAACTCTTTGTCCTTTTCAAGGAGTATGATTGAATGTTGGTTGTAGTAGCTTGTTGAAATACAACGTGTTATAGGGATATTAAACATGAATATGAGGTGCCCTTTGCTAGTGCTACCTCTGTACCAAATTTCGTTCAATTCGGTTTCACCGTGTTTGAATTGATAGGGGGAATCGATTTGCACTCATACTTGGCCACCATCTGCAAATTATTGGTCTGATGTTCTTGCAGTTTGGTCAGAATATGTTTCCCACATAAAGATATGGTGTTGCAAAATTTGGTAGAGACTAGATTATTAGGTTGGTCGTAATTACATTTTAGCTTTTAACATTTGGGTGGCCGCGATTACGTTTCCGTCAAGATAGCGGTGATATAAAACATGACACTGAGGTGCCCTTTGCTAGTGCTACCTCTGTACCAAATTTCGTTCATTCGGTTCCACCGTGTTCGAATTAATAGGGGGAATCAATTTTGACATAAAGATGGCTGCCATCCGCAAACTATTAAGCTAATGACCTATTAGATTGGTCAAAGGATGCTCCCTCCACAAAGGTATGTTGTTGCAAAGTTTGGTAGAAATCGGATGGTTATGTTAGTCGTAATTTGATTTAAGCTTTGAACATTTGTGTGGCCGCCATTACGTTTCCGTCAAGATGGCGGCGATATTAATCATGACACTGAGATGCGCTTTGCTAGTGCTAACTCTGTACCAAATTTCGTTCCATTCGGTTTCACCGTGTTTGAATTAATAGGGAGAATCGATTCTGACACAAAGATGGCCGCCATCCGCAAACTATTAGGCTAATGACTACTAGATTCGTCAAAGAATGCTCCCTCCATAAAGGTATGTAGTTGCAAAATTTGGTAGAGATCGGATGACTAGGTTAATCGTAATTTGATTTAAGCTTTGAACATTCGTGTGGCCGCCATTACGTTTCAGTCAAGATGGCGGCGATATAAAACATGACACTGAGATGCCCTTTGCTAGTGCTACCTCTATCAAATTTCGTTCCATTCGGTTCCACCGTGTTCGAATTAATAGGGGGAATCAATTTTGACATAAAGATGGCCGCCATCCGCAAACTATTAGGCTAATAACCTATTAGATTGGTCAAAGGATGCTCCCTCCATAAAGGTATGTTGTTGCAAAGTTTGGTAGAGATCGGATGGTTATGTTAGTCGTAATTTAACTTAAGCTTTGAACATTTGTGTGGCCGCCATTACGTTTCTGTCAATATGGCGGCGATATAAGACATGACACTGAGATGCCCTTTGCTAGTGCTACCTCTGTACCAAATTTCGTTCCATTCGGTTTCACCGTGTTTGAATTAATAGGGGGAATTGATTTTCACACAAGGATGGCCGCCATCCGCAAACTATTAGGCTAATGACGTATTCAATTGGTCAAAGGATGCTTCCTCTATAAGGGTATGTTGCTGCAAAATTTGGTAGAGATCGGATGATTATGTTAATCGTAATTTGATTTAAGCTTTGAACATTTGTGTGGCCGCCATTTCGTTTCTGTCGAGATGGCGGCGATATAAAACATGACACTGAGGTGCCTTTTGTTAGTACTACCTCTGTACCAAATTTCGTTCCATTCGGTTGCACCGTGTTCGAATTAATAGGGGGAATCGATTTTCACACAAAGATGGCCCCCATCCGCAAACTATTACGCTGATGACCTATTAGATTGGTCAAAGGATGCTCCCTCCATAAAGGTATGTAGTTGCAAAATTTGGTAGAGATCGGATGTTTAGGTTAATCGTAATTTGATTTAAGCTTTGAACATTCGTGTAGCCGCCATTACGTTTCAGTCAAGATGGCGGCGATATAAAACATGACACTGAGGTGCCCTTTGCTAGTGCTACCTCTGTACCAAATTTCGTTCCATTCGGTTCCACCGTGTTCGAATTAATAGGGGGAATCAATTTTGACATAAAGATGGCTGCCATCCGCAAACTATTAGGCTAATAACCTATTAGATTGGTCAATGGATGCTCCCTCCATAAAGGTATGTTGGTGCAAAGTTTGGTAGAGATCGGACGGTTATGTTAGTCGTAATTTAACTTAAGCTTTGAACATTTGTGTGGACGCCATTACGTTTCTGTCAATATGGCGGCGATACAAGACATGACACTGAGATGCCCTTTGCTAGTGCTACCTCTGTACCAAATTTCGTTCCATTCGGTTTCACCGTGTTTGAATTAATAGGGGGAATTGATTTTCACACAAATATGGCCGCCATCCGCAAACTATTAGGCTAATGACCTATTCAATAGGTCAAAGGATGCTTCCTCTATAAGGGTATGTTGCTGCAAAATTTGGTAGAGATCGGATGATTAGGTTAGTCGTAATTTGATTTAAGCTTTGAACATTTGTGTGGCCGCCATTACGTTTCCGTCAAGATGGTGGCGATATAAAACATGACACTGAGGTGCCTTTTGTTAGTACTACCTCCGTACCAAATTTCGTTCCATTCGGTTGCACCGTGTTCGAATTAATAGGCGGAATCGATTTTCACACAAAGATGGCCGCCATTCGCAAACTATTACGCTGATTTCCTATTGGTTTGGTCAAAGGATTCTCCCCCCATAAAGGTATGTTGTTGCAAAATTTGGTAGAGATCGGATGATTAGGTTAGTCGTAATTTGATTTAAGCTTTGAACATTTGTGTGGCCGCCATTACGTTTCCGTCAAGATGGCAGCGATATAAAACATGACACTGAGGTGTCCTTTGCTAGTGCTACCTTTGTACCAAATTTCGTTCAATTCGCATTCACCGTGTTCGAATTGATAGGGGGGGGGGGGGACCGACATTCAGAGTACACACACTCACAAACACACAGACACACACACACACACAGAATCACACACACACACACAGACTCACACACACACATTCACACACACAGACAGACACACTTTTTTCGCCCTGTGTTGATCTCATAAATCTACTTTCATTTTTTGCAAAAATCGAAAGTAGGCTAAAAATGAGATGGTGTGTGTCTGTCTTTCTGTCTGTCTGTCTGTCTGTCTGTTACCTAATAACGCAAGAACCACTGGTCCGATTTAAATGAAATTTTGCATGGATGTAGCTGAAATACCAGGTTTACATATAGGATGCCTTCCTTCGGAGGGGAAGTACAGCCGGCGGTCCCATGTCATAGATTTTTGGCATGTTAAAGATCTTTCCACTAATTACACCTGTGTGAAACTAAATTGGATAGGTTAAGAATGTAAACAACGCTCTTAGGTTGCTACGTTCGTTGCCAAGAGCCGACTGCGGTGGCGTCTAGTAGCTAGTTCTGAACTAGGCCTAGTAGTCGTTGACGGTGGCGTTTGGCGGCAAAAGTAGGAACTATTTGAAAATTCAAAGTTGCAGTCCCTACTTGAATTTAATAAAAACAGATACACACACTATTACAGTCATCACAATTAACACCGGTTATCAGACTGATTCTACACACACCCAAAGTACACGGGGCTACATGACCGCGTTGTCGCAGCCCCTAAACTAAGGAACCAACCAACCAACATAAAGGATACTTTTAATTTCGATATTTTGACTATTAAGAAATGGCGACCATTTCAGTGACGTCACTACACCCTTTGGTTTCAAAATTTCATATTTCCATATCAAATAAAAAGAGAACGGTAGGAAATAGCAAACTTTTGATGGCACATATGAGCTTTAGCATTTAATTTCCTATCCGAAAGGTCCTTATCACTTTTCGTGTATCTCCAACGGTTAGCGAGTAAAACCTACGTTTGTGACATCACTACACCCTTTGGTTTCAAAATTTCATATTTCCATTTCAAATAAAAAGAGAACGCTAAGAAATAGCAAACTTTTGATGGTATACACGAGCTTTAGCATTTAATTTTCTATCCAAAAGGTTCTTATCACTTTTCGTGTATCTCCGACGGTTAGCGAGTATAACCTAAATTTGTGCAATAAAACACGGTCAACACCGAGCGGTGCAGTATATCTCTATATATATAAATAGAATATTTGTCTGTTTTTTTTTCTGAATTTCTACGGAAATTTGAGTTATTTACACGTTTCAGACTGTTTTATGATAGATGCGCGCTAAAGTAATGTTTTGGTCTGTCTGTTTGTTTGATTGTCTGTGGACAAATTTGTTCCCTTATAACTCGAGAACGGCTGGGTGTATCAACGTAAAATTTGGTACAGATATCCATCAGAGGCACGACACTAATCATTGATGTAACCCTTCTCCGTACCTCTCATAAAAGGGGGCCTACCCCCTTAAAATGCATGCTGAAATAGGAGTAGAAGGACGAGACAAAAATCATTTTCAGCCCCTCGATGTGAGAGACAAAACTCGGGGGCCCAGAAGGGTCCCCGAAATCCACATTTTAAGGCCCTAAAACCAACAGTTTTTGAGATATTCCCAGAAAACTAATTTCATTTAATAAACTAATGAACGAATACAAGCCGGTAACCATGGCAACAGATTCTCAGAGGTCCATCTATTGTTGTAAGACGCAATGCAATTCCATTAATTACATTGGTGTGAAAGTTTGCAAACGGCAAGAAGGTTATCACGGAACCAAATTAAGCTGTAGAATTCATCAATACGTATAATGCGCTTAAGGGGGTCAAGGAGTACAGTAGAATTTTTTCACGTGATTTACACCTCCGGGTGTGGTACTGCAGGTCTATTATATTCCTATCCCTATATTATATTATTATTATTATATTATGGCCTACAACGAGGAGACAAAGCCCCCTCGGTGCCAGAAACAAAACTTGGGGGCCCTAAAGAGTCCTCGAAAACTACATTATAAGGCCCTAAAACCAAAAGTATCTGAAATATTCCCAGAAAACTAATTTAATTTAACAAACTAATGAAGGAATGGAAATCGCTAACCATGACAACATTATCTCAAAGGGTGGCATCCAACTTTCCATCTATTTCTGTAAGAAGTAATGTCACTCTATTTATTACATTTCTGTGAAAGTTTGCAAATGGCTATACGGTTATCACGGAACCAACGTAGACTGTATAATTCATCAATGCAATTAAGGGGGTCAAGGGGTAACCTAGTTTTTTTTCATGCAATTTTCACGTGCGACATATAGTACAGAAGGACTATTATATCTCCAAACATTTGCAAAGTGAAATGCCATGCCCTGTGGTTCATATTCCACGTAAAATGGAGGTCCCGTGGCTTATGATCTCGCGATTAATGGTCACGTAAAACTACAATCATCCTTTATATCTCCAAACAGCAACATTATTTTCAAAAAATCCTGAATTGAATCAGCATTTTTTGCGGCTTTTAGGAATTTGGGCCATTTGAGACTAAAGAACCTGAATTTTCATGCACCACAAGCCTTTATAATTTATGAAAGAGGTCTTCCTGTGTATGTGGACCTAACACAACGTAGAGGGTCATTTTTTATGTGAGGTGTATTGCGATTCGTCTACAAGTCTTTCAATTCTATTTCACGTCAAGAAGTACAAGTTCGGTGAATTTAGTTTGAGAGCAAATTTTAACTCATCCTTCTTTTGTCGACATACGGGTTCATCGTAAGGATGATTTTGTTTGATACTGTATGGCAGATGTACCTATATTTGGATATCTGGGTGATATGTTGTAGACAATAGAATTGTCTGTCTGTCTTTCTGAGTATCTTTATGTACGCCGATAAATCATGTTCGTAGGCGTGGTGCATCGTAAAATTAGGTATGGTAAACATGAGTCAATACACCAATCATTTATAAAACTCCTCACCGTACTTTTCAAACAGTAGAAGGGTGGATATAGGGAAAAACTTCTCAAAATACAGGCTAAAATAGGCGAAATATAAAAAATTATCCTAGAAGGACGATCAAAACATATGTTGCGTTTCTCAATGTGAGACACAAAATTCGCGAGTCTATAAGGGGTCTCCGAAAACCACATTTTAAGGCCCTTAAATTAACAGTGTGTGTGGTATTCCCTGAAAACTAACTTCGTTCTGATAAACTTATGAAGGAATGAAAAACCGCTAACCATTGCAACAGTAGCTCAATTGATAATGTCTGGTGTTAATATATAACACCGTTCGAAGGACGGGTACTTCTGCTATACTAATATATAAAAATGAGATGGTGTGTGTCTGTCTTTCTCTCTGTCTGTGTGCTACTCAATAACGCAAGAACCACTGGTCCGATTTAAATGAAATTTTGCATGGATGTAGCAGATTTACCAGGTTTACATATAGGATACAGTTTATTTCGATAATTTGCACTATTAAAAATGGCGACCATTTTAGTGACGTCACTACACACTTTAATCAAAACTTCACATTTCCTTATCAAATAAAAAGAGAACGCTAAGAAATAGCAAACTTTTGACGGTACATACGAGCTTCACTTTTCGTTTATCTCCAACGGTTAGCGAGTAAAACCCACATTTATGACGTCACTACACCCTTTGGTTTCAAAATTTGATATTTCCATTTCAAATAAAAAGAGAACGCTAAGAAATAGCAACCTTTTGATGGCATACATGAGCTTAAACATTCAATTTTCTATCCAAAAGGTCCTTAACACTTTTCGTGTATCTCCAACGGTTAGCGAGTAAATCCTAAATTTGTGCAATAAAACACGGTCAACACCGAGCCGTGCAGTATATCTCTACATATATAAATAGAAAATTTGACTGTTATTTTTTCTGAATTTCTACGGAAATTTGAGTTATTTACACGTTTCAGACTGTTTTATGATAGATGCGCGCGAAAATAATATTTTGGTCTGTCTGTCTGTTTGTTTGATTGTGGACAACTTTGTTCCCTTATAAATCGAGAACGGCTGGATGTATCAACGCAAAATTTGGTACAGATATCCATCAGAGGCACGACACTAATCATTGATGTATCTCTTCTCTGTACCTATCATAAAAGGGGGCATACCCCCTTAAAATACATGCTGAAATAGGAGTAGAAGGACGAGACAAAGCCCATTTTCAGCCCCCCAATGTGAGAGATAACATTCGGGGGCCCTAAAAACACATTTTAAGGTCCTACGTCCAACCGTTTTTGAGATATTCCCAGAAAACTAATTTAATTTAATAAACTACTGAACGAATGCAAGCCGATAACCATGGCAACAGATTCTCAGAGGTCCATCTATTGCTGTAAGACGCAATGCAATTCCATTAATTACATTAGTGTGAAAGTTTGCAAACGGCTAGATGGTTATTATGGAACCAAATTAAGCTGTAAATTTCATCAATATGTAAAATGCGCTTAAGGGGGTCAAGGGGTAGTCTAGAATTTTTTCACGCGATTTACACCTGCGGGTGTGGTATGGCAGGTCTATTATATTCCTATCCCTATATTATATTATTATTTGTAGTATTATATTATGGCGTACAACGACGAGACAAAGCCCCTCGGTGCCAGAAATAAAACTCTAGGGTCCTCGAAAACTACATTATAAGGCTCTTAAACCAACAGTTTCTGAAACATTCCCAGAAAACTAATTAAATTTAATTTAACAAACTAATGAAGGAATGCAAATCCGTAACCATGACAACATTATCTCAAGGGGTGGCATTCAACTTTCCATCTATTTCAGTAAGAAGCAATTTATTACATTTATTACATTTCTGTGAAAGTTTGCAAATATAAGGTTATCACGGAACCAACGTAGACTGTATAATTCACCAATGCAATTAAGGGGGTCAAGGGGTAATCTAGGATTTTTTCATGCAATTTTCACGTGCGACATATAGTACAGAAGGTCTATTATATCTCCAAACAACAACATTATTTTCAAAAACAGGGGCTGATAACCTAGATGTTAGGCCCCTTAAAACAACAATTATCATCATCATCTTATTTTCAAAAATTCCTGAATTGAATCAGCATTTTTTGCAGCTTTTAGGAATTTGGGCCATTTGAGACTAAAGAACCTGAATTTTCATGCACCACAAGCTTTTATAATTTATGATAGAAGTCTTCCTGTGTATGGGGACCCAACACAACGTAGAGGGTCAGTTTTTATGTGACGTGTATTGCGTTTTATCTACAAGACTTTCAATTCTATTTCATGTCAGGAAGTACACGTTAGGTGAATTTAGTTTGAGAGCACATTTCAACAAATCTTTTTTCTTTTCTTTTTTGTCGACATACGGGTTCATCGTAAGGATGATTTTCTTTGATACTGTGTGGTAGATATACCCATATTTGGATTTCTGGGTGATATGTTGTAGACAATAGAATTGTCTGTCTGTCTTTCTGTGTATCCTTATGAACGCCTATAACTCATGTTCGGATGCTTGGTGCATCGTAAAATTAGGTATGGTAAACATGAGTCAATACACCAATCATTTATAATACTCTTCACCGTACTTTTCATACAGTAGAAGGGTGGATATAGGGAAAAACTTTTCAAAATACATGCTAAAATAGGCGAAATATAAAAATTATCCTAGAAGGACGACCAAAGCATATGTTGCACTTCTCAATGTGAGACAAAAAATTCGCGAGTCTATAAAGGATCTCCGAAAACCACATTATAAGGCCCTTAAATTAACAGTGTGTGTGATATTCCCAGAAAATTAACTTCGTTCTGATAAACTTATGAAGGAATTACAAGCCGCTAACCATTGCAACTGTAGCTCAATTGATAATGTTTGGTGCGTCTCTAAAAGCAACAGTACTTAAAAGGGATGTAACACCAATAACATTGTTATTATTATTATTATAATGTCTGGTGTTAACACCGAACACCGTTCGAAGAACGGGTACTTCTGCTAGTCTTATTATATAATACGCTACGGTGTATGTTTCACAAAACTCAAGCTCCCAAACCAGAAGGAGTTAGAAGATGTGGTTTGTTCCAAAATCTTCCAAATCGTCTCAATAAAACAGGAAAAATCTTGCTTTTCTTGTAAAGTCTACGGATATATATTTATTTGATTATAAAGTGTCTTCAAAGAAATAAGCAAGATGACAGCCCCTGCCAGAACGGTGTCGCGTCCAGCTCGCATAGCACTAGAGCCGGGCGGGTGTCTATACACATGCGAGAGTTCTCGCACGGGTCCACTAGTTTTTTACAGCACGCGTTCTCAACCAGGTGCTCACGAGCACAAGTACCCCAGAGATCCAGTCTTTAATTCAAATTCTGTTCCACAAACCAGAATAATAGTATTTTCATTACTAGTACAGACAGTCAGACGTTTTATCACTTTGTGAGAGACAGTAGTATTTTTAAACTGCAGTTCACCCATCAAATATGCTAGGGATCACACAGACAAAAAATTTAAGCCGAATATCCAATGGAGAAATGAATAGAGCACCAACATCAACCTTGAAGTTTGGAGAGTGATTTAATTGGAAATAGCACTGCACCCAGTTTTGACCTGCCAAGAGGAACGTGGACTACCCTCAATAGGATCCGGACTAACCACGGAGTCTGTGCTGATTCACTCTTCCAATGGGATAAAATTCTTTCTCCGCAATGTGACTGCGGTGCTCCTTCACAGTCATTTCACCACATTGTTCACGAATGCCATAGAAGAGCATATCAGGGTAATCGGTCTGACTTCATTTTTGGCTACACCTCCACCATTACAATGGATACAGAATTTAGATTTAAAGATATAAGCCTGCCTTATCATGTGTCTTCAAAATATGTATATATGTGTGTATATATTTATCTTGCTTGTTTTTTGTTTGTCATACGATAAATAATCTGCAGTTAAAATAATTGGACATCCCTGTTTTATGAGCAACATGAAAGATGCGGATTCGACTCGATTGTCATCACGTAAATGTATTTTATCTGCATGAGTCATGCAATCAGTTGCAGCATGCCTGGTGAGCGGTGAATCCCTAGCTATTTCAGCACTTCAGAGGGAGTGAGAGGCAAAGGAAAGAGAGGAGCATGCTTGTTGCATTATTATTATTAATATTATTATTTTATTATGTACCGACAGTAGTGGTTACGCTGGCTAAAGCGCTGCGTTAGGCCATGGGGCCAAGCTCTCTGCTGACTCGGTAGACGCGTGGGTTCGAGCCCCACCGTCGGCTGTCCTTGAAATGGTTTTCCGTGGTTTCCCATTTTCAACACCAGGCAAATGCTGGGACAGTACCTTCTTACAGGCCACGGCCGCTTCCTTCCACATCCTTGCCCAGTGTCATTCATCTTCATCCATTCCATCTCTCATCCCGACGCGCAGGTCGCCCACGGGCGTCGAAGAGAAAGACCTCCACTCGGCCTCTCAGGAGGCCACACGACAAAAAAAAATATTATGTTATTATGATTATGTATTGTGCCCATGTTGACATTGGCACAAGCGAACCCGTGACCTCTTATATAAAAATATGATGTTCTTTGTAGAACAGGCCTCAGAAATCAAGCTAGAAAGTGCAGGTGGTTTATTAAAAAACTCGCAGGGACATAAAGTCACATTATCCTGACACATTCAATATAGAAAACCATTAATGAAGCTATTAAAGAAGCGAGCAACTGCCAAGTTGAAGTGTTTTAGTGGATCCTTGACATTCCACGAGACAGCAATTCTAGCAAGAATGATTGCAAGTCGAGTGTGACATTAATGTGAAAACTACATTTTTAATGACACTCTTGAAAGTAGGCCCCGCAAAGCGCCAGCTAGCAGAAATTTGAACATATAAACAGGGAAGTACCCGTCATAAAACTTAACGAACTAAATACACCGTGTTAACAAGCTATGAAATCTAGACACACGCAGTGACTGAATAATTCTGAAGGTTGGAAACCCTGTAAAATAATCACAGAAGAAAACGCTGACACAAAATTACGTCATTGGAATTCCGGCGCAGTGCTATGAAAGAATACGAGGTAATGAGGTTGGCCCCTCAATGTCAATAATAACGATTTTGATTAATTAAAAATTAACCTATGAACGAATTTTATTCCGCCAAAAAGCAATCTATGGACCAGTTTGGATCAAGGAGTCAGGAGTTGAGTTCCCGAAGTTGTAAGGAACTACATTCTGTGTCAAATCAGATATATAGGCCTTGAGCTAAGTCAGAAAACAACAGTAGAATACAATTCACCAAACCTCGGGCAGGTAACGCTACGTGATATCAGTCTGAAGGGAGGTCGTGCTACACGCCGTGCCATAAGTGCAAGTTAGCTCATCAGCAGATCATAGTTCGATTTCAGACCTAAGTGTAGGTCGTACTATTCAACTAAGACTCAGTAATCAGTCAGATTAAGACTTCAGTGGAAACGCGCTACGCTACAAATTAGACGAAGTTGCACCACAGTAACGATCCAGAGTTAGGGACTCTGAGCGATTATACAAGTCTATAGAACACTTAAATCAAAGGACTGTAAAGATCAGAACATTAGAAGTCGACAAACAGATAGTGAATTCGTAGAGCGGAAACAAGTTGCGTTACACCACTGTAAAGGAGTTCGGAAAACATTAACTCCCAGAAGGGACATTCAATGAACAATATATTGCAACTGCATAGTGCAGAAACATCACGAGAACGCGAATTCAAAAGAGAGGAAATAATATTCGAGGAAATAGCAGCTAGGAACAGGAATAGGAAGTGAATGGACTTCGAATTGGAAGCCAAGCTATAAAGTTACAAAAGTTGCGATAGATACAAATAGGAGAAGAAGTGGCGGCAAGAATTACGGACAATTTTTCGCCTAAATAAAACAGGCAGAAATAGTAAAGCCACGTGCCGTAAATAGATACCAGAGAGACTAAACTAAATAGAGACTTACCAGAAGTAGGAGATTCATAGAAGGAGAAGTCACACGTTCGATGCAGGTGTAGGGAGCGCATCAGGGATCATCAGTGTCGTGATATCCATCGCCAAAACGCTGAGATATGGTCCGTGTGAATAAGTGTAGTGTAAATATTAAATAAGCTTTTTTAGTGAACCAGTGTTAAAAGCACAATAATTATGTATTTAAAAATGTGTAAGTGTAAAATTAATGATCAGAATATGGAGATGGTCAATTATTGTGTAATTATGTGTAACTGAAGAAGTAAGAAGGGTGAAGTCATCCAAAGATTTGGTCATGAACCGAACATCACATGGTGAGTAATGAAATTTTATTAACATAAATGTTGTATCATGTGCTAATAAGAAATTGTGAAATATGCTAAGTAACCAAGTAATTGCACTAGTATGTAAATGAATAACGGTTAAAATGTGTTGGGAAAATCGCAAGTATACGTTTGCCAAATGTAAGAATGTAAATGTTAAAGTGCAAAGTAAAAGTAATTGAAACCCGTAAAATGTATAATAAATAATGATAAATAAAATCTGAGAGGAGAAATCGAATATAATGATATTATTGGCAAGTAATTTATGCCGTACGATAAACTGTAAAGTAAAACTGAAATGAGCACCATAATAATAATAATAATAATAATAATAATAATAATAATAATAATAAAATAATAATAATAATAAATGTTGAGTTTTTATACTCGAAGAATAATGAGTAAATATTGAGTAATTGTATTCCGTAAATAATGATATGATAAGTAATAACGAATAACAATAATAATAATGAGCTCTAATTGAAAGAAATGAATAATTAAAGGATCTTTGGGATACCTTAAATATAAATGAAAGTAATAATGTTTGTTCAGATCGCAAATATAATGAAGTAAAGTAAATGGTGGTAAATCGAACACCTTGAGGATATATTATGAAGTTTGTAGGCTATAGGCCATGTTAAAGGGAAAACATCGAAGTGAAGACCAGTAAGTAATGCCGCGAAATAAGTAAAGTTGAGTTATTTGAGGATATTGAAGTGTGCGATTCAAGTCCAAGTTATAATAATGTTATATTGCCAAAATAGTCCAATGAATAATGAATAATGAGTAGCGTCAAGCTAGGGAAATGTATTATCCCATAACATGCATATTCGGGAGATCAAAAAAGTGTATTAATTGTCGGAATGCTTGCCATGGTGGGTGAGTGGTTATAGTGTCGGACTACCAACCCCAAGATTGCAGGTTCGCCCCTGGTCGTGGTAAGTGATTTTTGAAGGCTACAAAAATCACGACACTCATGTCATACGTTGTTGGCATGTTAAAGAACCCATTTGAATTCAGTAGGCCGTGTTCAATGGCAAAATTAATCTCGGGATTTTCCGCCAGCACAAAGTTCCTCCATTCTCTACATGAAAGCGCTGTAGTGTCAAGGAGTTTAGATATATAACCTCCTTGACTTTCATAGCGTTCAAAGGAACGACGAAATTCGACATGCAAGCTACCCTCTGGGTGTCAATTAACAAAGCTTGCACCAGGCACCCGAGGCCATACTATATTATTATTATTGTCGGAATATCGTCGTCGTTATTAAGGGTCGCACCCAAGGAAGACAAGTGGCTTGCCAGTCAGCTGAATTGTATTATGGTAATTGCATTTAAGTCCCGCTAGGCATGATGAGGATCTCTAGTCTGAGGCATTGCCGAGGATGTTTATATAAGTCTGGAAGGAAATAAAAGGTTTCTGCGAAATATGATATGACAGGGGAGGCCAGTAGTTGTCTCCGAGCCTAATATCATATAACCTATCCTTAAATTGGCCAGCATTGTAGTTATCCGACCAATAAGTGTCTGAAATAATAAATGTAAGACGGAATTTTGGCATGGTGGATATCTCAAAATGTCCGAATTAAAAAGTATTGAATCGTCGTGATTACAGAATAAATGCACTGGTTATGAGGAATATGAAATAAAATGATATAATAAAGTAAGGAATGATAATTGAATTAATGTGAGTGAGCTTGGACATTCATACGCTTGTACAAGAAAAAATAAACAGTTGAAAGTCGCGAAGGGTGATTGAATGAGGTGAAGACTAGGTCGTAAATCTTAAACTAAATAGCGTGAAGGAGGGGAGCCCAGCGACCTTGCCACCTCTTACGAGATTGCAAGGGAAGCTATACAATGGAGGCTTTATGAGCAGAGGTTTTGAGGATCTGAACAGTAGTAGCCATAAAACGGAGGATTATGCAAATTTGTTTAATAAAGGTGCTATAAGAATATAATGTAAATTGTTGTATTGATGGGTTTTAGACGATTGTCCCCATCCCAAGTCTGAAGTAATTCCATAATATTTGACCATAATAGTCAAGGAATAAGATGTTAAGAAAGTTACCGATTTCTGCCACAAAAGATTAAATAAGTGAGACGGGTAAATAAATAATTGATTTTGGAAGTAATCCAAGTGTAGGATAATGATAATAGCACATGATACATCATTAATGAACCAGCTTAGAGCATGAGAAACAAGTTGAAGGGTGTGGGTTCGATCCATGGCATGTACAAGTGTTGATATGTTGTGCTCAAGTGTAAACACCTAAGGCTTAATGGAAGAAATTAGCGCAGTTTAAAAGTAACTGAATGTATTGCAAATAATGAAAGTCAAGACAAAGTAAAGGCCCTGAAGGGAATATAATAATATACGGTAAATGTCCGCAAGACTTAGATGATTTTTGATAAAATGATAGGCATGCTTTATGCCTAAATAAACAGAAATAAAACTGTAAGAAATAATTTTTGTAGTAATCTTTAATAATAGATATCAGCTCAAGTGAGCTAAGCAAGATAATTCTAGTATAGATTTGAGTGATTTTTTGATGATTTTTTAATTGATTTTGATTTTTGTTTTGGACTGATTCCAAACAATTTGTATTTGTATTTGAAATTGTATTTTTTCTGGGCACTCTTTAAGTGAATAAATTCATATTAATTGTAATATGTTAGTTGTTTGTGTAGTCTTGTTGATCCATCAGTGCTTCCATATCTGAATATAAGATCATATTGTGGGCTGAACGGTACACACCCCTGAGCCGCAGTAGCAAGCCAGGTTATGATCAAGCATTCTCCGACATGATCGGGTACAGTATGTATGTACGTACGTTTGTCTACCCCTTATTAATCCCGTTTTCAACGGGGTCGGGGATGAGATGTGGAGAATGTCATGTGGCGGATGGTTTTTAAGGCTGTATGCCCTTCCTGACGCCCGCCTCATGAGAGGACTTAATGAGAGATGTAGTGAATGAAAATGAATGAAACCTGGGAAGGAATTGGAAGGAAATGGCCGTGGACTGTCAGAAGGTACCGTTCCAGCATTTGCCTGGAGTTGAAAATGGGGAAACCACGGAAAACCAGTTCGTTTGTATTGTGGCTCGAACTCACGTCTACCAAGTCCGCAGAGAGCTTGGCTCCATGGCTTAGCGCTGAGCATTAGTGAGCGTACCTACCGCTGTCGGTATTATTATTATTATTCATTTATTTATTTATGTATTTATTTATTTATTTATTTATTTATTTAAGCTGTTAAGACACATAGGATCACATAAAACAAACTAAGATCCGCTTCTGTATTTCTTGGTCTTCCAAAACTCCTTCCTATATATCTGGTTTGACACAGAATGTAGTTCTTTACAACTTCGGAAACTCAACTTGACGTTCCTCCGCCCATCGTTTCCCCGTTCTCTTTGGTCGATCTTCAGGTGTAACGTCCCAACTGTGTGTCCTTTGTCTGAATGTTATTCTATCCTCGATGTCTGTTGGAGTGATATTAGCATTTCTGAGATCAATTTGGACCTGTGTAACCCAGACTGTTGTCACTTTGAGTTTTCTTAAGTATGTCAGAATTCTCTTTGTTAATCATTATTCTTCTTCTTTCATTCGTCGTTACGCCCATTCAAAGAGCGCGGTTGAACTTGTTAGTTGGCCTGGTGGTTTTCGCCTTCTTATCCTCCCAAAATCTCTTCATGAATTCACTGTGTTGCATCTTGCGTTCTGTCGACCACTTCCTACCAGTTTTCGTTATGGGGTTTCTCCCTAAATTTATGGTTGGCTATCTTTGTCCTAAAAGCTCCACGATTGTCTATGATGTCGTCTGTGATTTTCATTCCTTGGAGGTCCACCTTAGTTTCTTCTAGCCATTTTATCTTTGAGTTGATTACCTTGAATAATCTCTAAGTTAGTCTGTCGCTGTTCATTCTGTAGATATGGCCATATAAATTCAGGCGTCGCTTCCGTACGGCTTCAGTGAGCCTGTCATTGAAGGAGTAGAGTTCCGCTGTTCTCCTCTTAATTCACATTCCATTTTCTCTCGTGGGGCCATACATTTTCCGGAGAATTTTTCGTTCATATTTTTCAATATTTGCAATTTTAGAGTGGCCACCCAGGCATACGGTTTCTGAGGCACATAAATCATTATTATTATTATTATTATTATTATTATATTCGATTTAATGGTGCTCGGGTAATTGGTATGGCAGGAAGGTGCTGCTCACAGTCTCACAAAGGTTGATAACACCCGCGTTATACCGCGTTACGCCACTGTGTAGGCTAATTGAGGGTGTAGTGGCGCAGCGGTCAAGCTGCTGGCCTCTTAGCACCGTGGACTGGGTTTGATTCCCGGTCAATGCGTGTGAGATTTTCAAAACTAAATGCCATGTCCTATGATTCGGATTCCACGCAAATAGGAGGTTCCGTGGCTCATGATCGCGAGATTAACGGTCACGTAAAACTACAAATCCCCTTCCTCTCCTTGTGTTGCTAAATATGACTTATTTCTTCTTCTTTTCCCCCTAAATTACTCACCTTGTATTAATCGCTTTTCTGGTCCTCCAGCGCTTCCTGGACTGTGGAATCATAACACTCTACCCACCCTGTATCTAATAAAGAGACCTAAGACCGAGCCAACTTGCCATTCCTTATTTCAACGCTGCGCTGGTTCATAGAGCTGTGACTTGCCTAATGGGCGTAGTAAATTTTAAATAAGTTTGTTCCAAGAATTGACAGAAATCACGGACCGGAAATACCGGTAGCACACAGATTTCTAGACCATTGGGCTGACTATTTCTTCGGAGCAGTGTGGCAGGCGGTGTTCGTTGGAGGGAAGCCAAGTGTATTTTATCAGTTGGTGACATTCATTAATCACGCTAACTTCAGTACGATCTACATAAAGACGCCTCATTTCTCTCGGTATCTACATTAGTCTACATCCCTAACGCGTCACCGCATTAGGTTTGCTAACATCTTCAGAAAGAAATGCTAATTATGAGTCTATTTAATCTCAGCAATTTTCCTAGGTTTGTGCCGTGTCTTGTGTGGGGTTTTGCCTTGGACACAAGACACGGCACAAACCTAGAAAAAATGCTGAGTTTTAATTCACTGGCCGTGAAAGCCAATATACAATCTATTAGCCTATTGTTTTGCTGGGTTTCGAAGTAATGTTGTCAGTGTTTGGCTATATAACTGTTCAGTCAAAGATAGTTTTGAAGCCATAATACAGTGTTGCCTTATTGGATACTGATAGAATAATTCCAATTACTGAAATATGCAACAACAAAAAACTGAAATAGAGTGCATGTGATAAATATATACAGGATTATATTTATATACCAGTACGGTCGCGCGCCGGGATATTCCACTCAGATGTTGCCCGTGCATCGGCCGACCGCGACTGACGTAATTGCCACGGGGTGACACATTTAGCTGACAAGACGAGTGTGCATTGAGATAACTAGGGGAATTACATCAGCCGCGGTCGACCGATGCATGGGCAACAGTCGAGAGGAAAATGCCTGCGCGCGACAGTGCTGATATGTATATAAATATAACCCTGTTTATTCTATAATATATATATATATATATATATATATATATATATATATATATTGCGCCCGTTGACGCATGTTTGCTGAGGCAACAGAGACGAAAACGTATGTTGAAATGTAACTGAACATACCCTGCGAGCGGCGGGAAGAAACTGAAGCAATATCGCTTATGATTATATTTTTACTTATTTTTCACATTCCAAAAATCTACTATAATTATAACCAAGTAATTCTGCATATTTGAAGTACAGCATACTTCGTAAATCGAAGAAACTATCAATTTACGCGGCCAGCTCATGTACTGAGAGCACGCCATATTTGGTAACACCAGTTCCTATTCGTCTGTGGAAGAGACAACATGTGCATAATGGAGCACAAGTGAAAGGAAACCATGTGGCAAGGAAAATCTACGAATAACTTTCTTATGGATAGCCATCATGGAATTGTGTTATAATTGAACGATTGAAGACATTCACCACTACGAGAACTGTAAAATATTTTTATTAGTATCCGAGGTGAAATGAAGGACTTGTGCGAAGAAAACTTTGCGACCGCATGGTCTCATTCTCATACACACACACATGTTTCAGTGTTCTATAAACTGTGTAATTAATTTTATAACTGTACCATAATCTACAATTACAATTTTTATTTGCCGGATGGGCAGTGATTTTGATTGATTTATTTTTTGTTAAAATTTTCTTGTGTAAATATCAGTGCAAGTCACGAGTGAGTGTCGCACAAGCGACAGAAACTAGAGCCAGTGGCGGAGTGAAATGGGCAATATTTTACCGCATATTAGCTGCAGTGTGCGACAGTTTTATTTAATTATGTGCTACATTTTTACCAACGCTAACATCGCAATAATGATAAACCAGCAGATCTTCAGATACAACTCCAACCGCGCTATGGCATGTGATTGCTAAATCATGCGTGGGGAATTGGCGACGGAGGATGTCCAGACACAATGAAATGGTAACCTAAAGCCATACACGAGACCGCATACAACATCTCATGGCAGGACTCGAACCAAGTGACGCTGAATCTGTAAGTCAGATAAAATATTTATAGCGTATTGTAAGAATTGGAAAACAGTAGACTTAGTTTAATTTTGGTTTCATTTATTTAGTGCACAATGCAGGTAGCTAATTATAAGACGCGTGTGGAAATTAACATTTTGTTAAACATTTATAGAAGCCAGGAAGGCTGGATTTTCAATGCTCATTCGTATCATTTAAAAAACAAGTATTATCAACTTTTATTTTGTCAGGCTGATGACAAACTAGTTTGACAATGTTAAATCAAGGCCAACTTCACTACACAGCACACTCGATTCTAGGCAGTGGATTAATATTTTGTTTTAGAAGGCTGTGAGATTCTTGACATTATTACAAGTGGAATGCAGAGTTCCGTTATTTACATTTATTGGCCAGAACAATACTTGAAAACAGGTTTATTTCTTTAAAAGAAGCCACACAGGCAATGAATGAAATTGTATTTTGTAACCAAATGAACGCAGGTTCGATTTATTCAGGGAAGAGGCAATTTTATAAATGCTCACACACAGTTAGCTTGTATCAGAAACCTTTATGTTTATTTAAAGCGTTGTCAGGATGTGTTTTCTACACATAATTTTATTACCAGCAATTCAAACGTGTATCAATTAGGATTCCACACTTTTGTAAATTAAGAGTATTATATGAGTCGTGACGGTGGATGAATACCTCCGACATTGTTATTGTGATTATATCTGTGGTAATGAACTGACTAAAGTCGTATCAAAACCGAAGGTGCCTGGATCAATGGATCCGAAATAAGAGTAAAGTAATTGGTGAAGACATAGGATGTCTAATAAGTGTGATGAAATATTGGTGAAGACACAGGGTGTCTCGTAAACTGTTGAACTATTGAGTTATTTACTTAAGTTGAATACAAACGTTACCTGAATACACTGAACGCTTTTAAAGGTCCATAAACTGAACAACAATACTGGCAGGAATAAATAATTGTGTGAAACTCTAATAATAATCAACAAGATGTTCAGTAAAGAACATATAGCCTACTTTCTCCTAAATGCAGGGGCATTGTTATAACTCTTTGTTCTTTTCAAGGAGTATAATTGAATGTTGGTTGTAGTAGCTTGTTGAAATACAACGTGCTATAGGGATATTAAACATGAATATGAGGTGCCCTTTGCTAGTGCTACCTCTGTAAAAAAATTCATTCAATTCGGTTTCACCGTGTTTGAATTGATCTGGGGAATGGATTTGCACACATACATGGCCGCTATTTGCAAACTATTGGGCTGATGACCTTGTAGTCAGTCATAAGATGCTTTCCACAAAAAGGCATGTTGTTGCAAAATGCGGTAGTGATCAAATTATTAGGATGGTCGAAATTTGATTTAAGCTTTTAACATTTGGGTGGCCGTGATTACGTTTCCGTCAAGATGGCGGTGATATAAAACATGACACTGAGGTGGCCTTTTCTAGTGCTACCTCTGTACCAAATTTCGTTCCATTCGGTTTCACCGTGTTCGAATTAATAGGGGGAATCGATTTTCACACAAAGATGGCCGCCATCCGCAAAATATTAGGCTAATGACCTATTAGTTTGGTCAAAGGCTGCTCCCTCCATAATGGTATGTTGATGCAAAATTTGGTAGAGATCGGATGATTAGGTTAATCGTAATTTGATTTAAGTTTTGAATATTTGTGTGGCCGCCATTACGTTTCGACAAGATGGCGGCGATATAAAACATGACACTGAGATGCCTTTTGCTAGTGCTACCTCTGTACCAAATTTCGTTCAATTCGGTTTCACCGTGTTCGAATTGATAGGGGTAATCGATTTGCACACATACTTGGCCACCATCTGCAAACTATTGGGCTGATGATCTAGCAGTTTGGTCAGAAAATGCTTCCCACATAAAGATTTGTTGTTGCAAAATTTGGTAGAGACTAGATTATTAGGTTGGTCGTAATTACATTTTAGCCTTTAACATTTGGGTGGCTGCGATTACGTTTCCGTCAAGATGGCGGTAATATAAAACATGACACTGAGGTGACCTTTTCTAGTGCTACCTCTGTACCAAATTTCGTTCCATTCGGTTTCACCGTTTTCGAATTAATAGGGGTAATCGATTTTGACACAAAGATGGCCGCCATCCGCAAACTATTAGGCTAATGACCTATTAGATTTGTCAAAGGATGCATCCTCCATAAAGGTATGTTGTTGCAAAATTTGGTAGAGATCGGATGATTAGGTTAGTCGTAATTTGATTTAAGCTTTGAACATTTGTATGGCCGCCATTACGTTTCCGTCAAGATGGCGATGATATAAAACATGACACTGAGGTGCCCTTTGCTAGTGCTACCTCTGTACCAAATTTCATTCCATTCGGTTTCGCCGTGTTCGAATTAATAGGGGCAATCGATTTTCACACAAAGATGGCCGCCATCCGCAAACTATTAGGCTGATGACCTATTAGTTTGGTCAAAGGATGCTGCCCCCATAAAAGTATGTTGTTGCAAAATTTGGTAGAGATCGGATGATTAGGTTAGTCATAATTAGATTTAAGCTTTGAACATTTGTGTGGCCGCCATTACGTTTCCGTCAAGATGGCGGCGATATAAAACATGACACTGAGGTGTCCTTTGCTAGTGCTACCTTTGTACCAAATTTCGTTCAATTTGCGCTCACCGTGTTCGAATTGATAGGGGGGGACAGACATTCAGAGTACACACACTCACACACACACACACACACACACACACACACAGACTCACACACGCACATACACAGACAGACACACTTTTTTTCGCCCTGTAGTGATCTCATAAGTTTACTTTCATTTTTTGCAAAAATCGAAAGTAGGCTAAAAAATAGGTTTTTGAAAACAAACAAATCTTATAAATTCCCCCTGAACATAAATAAAATGTATAAACATTTTTAAACTATTTTTCTGGACCAAATGTTAACACTTAGATACTGTTAAGCTATTGTAGATACATTTTGATACATTTTCACATGATTAGTCGACCACTAATTGGTGATGTGATAACTGAAGCGCACACATCAGATTAGTAGCAATATGAGTCGATGTAATTGCTTAATTACTATCGAATTTGCAGGCTTTCTTATATTTTCTATTTTCTTAACACTTTGACACTATGTCCGTTTGTTACAAACAGTAACAAATCGAGTACGTAGGCAGTGCCAATTGCACAACCATAGGAGTGCTGAATTATTGTATGCATTTGTGTTGTATTAGCACAGTTTTTTTAAATTCAGCATCATTGTGCACATAGCTTGATTTTCTTAGTAATAAACGCATCTCGTTTATTAATTCATGATAGTTAGGACTAGCTAAAACTAAAGATAAATGTTAGAGATGGCACCATCATAGCATAGGACAAATTTTCCCCTTGCTACTAAATGTAAATGTTCTAGTATTAGTAAACAAGTAAATGTCTTGCTTTGCTGTAAATTCCTTTGATGTTTGATCCACCAGTAAGTTATTTCGATGTAATTGCTTAGGGCCGATCTTACGTGCCATTCTCTTAGCTTGTTCATTTTGTCGAATTTTGTATTAGGACCATGAGAGCAATTTAGATCTTGTTTAGGATTTTTTTTAATATTTCTTTCAGGGCAGAATAGTATCGGACTAGCCGTTTGCATCTCTCATGCTAGGCTAGGGATCTATTCTGAATAAAATTTATTTGTGATTTTAACCTAAGACTGACCTCTCTTTCTTGTTTAGTTTTGTTATCGATGGATTCCTCTGAGCTGGTTAAAGATCGAACCTCACTAATTCCCGACACCCCCGAGTGCAGACTTCGTGCTACACCAGCCTATGAATGTATCGTCCCCCATACTTGTTTGTTAACTGGAAGAGGGTCTCGGAAGGGTCATTTGAAACCGGTGGCTCCCCGAAACCTTCGGCCAGCGGGCACAATATACACAGGAGGGTCATAGCAACTATGTTTTTCTCGCGAACAGGAGACAATACGGAAAATCTACGATAAGCATTTGGAAATATAGGGCATATACGTATGCATAGTGCCTGAAGATAAATTCTGACGTCAGGAGATGCTCGTAGGTAAGTGACAGAACACATGCCATTGGTAAACATTGTTTTATTATGGTATATACAGCAAATACACAAGACTACGTACAAAGGACAGGTCTCCACTGGTTACAAACCTTCGAAATAATCACCCAAGGTGTCTACTGTGCGTTGCCAGTGGTGAGGCAGACGCTGAATACCATTCCCTGCATGTGTATCGCTAACGTGTAACACCTCTCTCCGAAATGCTGTTACGATGTCTTCTTTGTTAACCAAACTGTTGTCCTGGTAGTGACGTCTTGACTTTGGGGATTAGATCATAGTCACATGGGCTCAGATCAGGCGAATAAGGCGGATATGGAAGAACCTCCCACCCCGACCGTTGTAAGGGACGCTGAACGATGGCTGCTGTGTGGGCTGTCGCGTTATCGTGTAGGATTATGGCGTCATCCAAACGATCAGGACGATTGGTTCGCACTGCACGGCGCAATTGGTACAACAAAACGGAATTGTATTACACTGCATTGACTGTGTGCCACTCACGCACGGGATGACACACAAGAACACCTTGAACATCGTATGCCAGGATGAGCATAACCTTATTGCGCGACGGATTTTGTCGAACCTTGTGTCTCCGTGGTGGCCCTGACGATGCCATTCACTTGACTGTCTCTTCAGTTCTGGTTCATAAGCACGTACCCATGTTTTATCGACTGCAATAATGCGATTCATCATGGCTTGTTCTTCCTGCTGAAACCGCTCCAGATTGATCCGACATGTTTCGTAACGAGTCCACTTCTGTGGCACCCACTATTCACATATTTTACGCATCTGTAGGTCCTTGTGTAAAATTTGCCGTATTGTTGCCGCTGGTATTGCTGTATGTTCTTGCAATTCCGCTATAGTCCAGCGCCGGTCCTCCTGAACACACTGATCGATCACCATTATCCGTACATCTTTGTCCATGGACACTGGACGGCTTGGACGAGGTAAATCGGCAGTTGATACTCTACCCCGTTTGAACGTCTCCACCCACCTCGCCACTGTTCTATGGGGCATGGTGTGCACACCTAATGCTTCCCGCAGCTCTGCATGGCATTGGCGTGCATTTCTGCCTCAGAGAACTGCGATTTTAATATACGATCCTAGCTCCTGCTTGTTGACTTCCATTGTGTGATGCTCTCACTTACACTCTGAACTTGGGGGCATGCTCAGACCCTCACTGTTGTTTAGATATATCATCTAGTGGCATCCTACGCAAGTACATACCGTACGTTTCCAAATGCATATCGTAGATTTTCCGTGTTGTCTCCTGTTCGCGAGAAAAGAAATAGTTGCCATGACTTATGTCTCGAACTTCATATATATATATACAGTCTCTCGGGGGAACCGGGGCCGATAACCTAGCTGTTAGGCCCCTTAAAACAACAATTATCAACATCATCTCGGGGGAACCTGTAACCTCTGGAGGGTGCGTCCCCAGGTGGCGGATAGGGGTGCCATACAGTATTAGTGGGGTTGGTTCAAATACCCGCCAATAGAACCCGCACACCAACAGGTAGCCCAATTCCTGGGGGCTTTATAATGCTGGGACACTCTTTCTCCAAGGTTCATAAATATGAAGGGCCCAGCTCGGGGTTATGAGTGAAGACCACAACGGCACCTGCAGTGGAGAAGGAGTCCTTCGGTACAGTGCAGTTGGCGGAAGTGGCAGCCCAGTGCTCGGGAAATTGAGTAATATGTATCTTTTGTCTAAGCAGATATCAACATTTTCTGCTGGTGCTCAACGGCTGGATCGGCGGAGAAGGTAATCTTCGATACGGCGAGATAGGCGGAAAAGTCTCCAGTATCAAATCCAAACGCGTCTGTAGTGGAAACCACTGGCGATTTGGTCAGCGTCTGTTTACCCTGAGGGAACGGCTGCGTATTTCATGTTCCAGGAACTAACAATCCCTGGTCCTAAATTCCCAGTGGAAACACTGGACAAAATTTTGATTACAAGCTGTTATGATTCATGCAAACAACAACAACAACATTATCCCAGGAGGTACCCAAACCACCCGTCAGCGAACGGCAACCAGGCATTCGGATTCTGGGGGACCTGGTAAGTCACGAATACAGAGAAAGTCGGAGTTCTCTGGCAAACTACCTTTAAAGACACCAATGTACGTCGGAACTTTCAACAGTAACACCCTAATTAAACCAGGCAAACTACATGTCCTTGTATTAGAACTAGATCGACTAAAGATACAGATACTATCCCTTCAGGAAGCACGCTTTACGGACGAGAATACTGTAGACTACGGTAACTACCGGATCATTAAAAGCAAGACAAACATGTTGGTTGGAAAAAATGAAATCCCACTATTGGGTATGGCATTTGTCGTCCACAAAAATATACTCAGCTCAATAAAAGAAGTTACACCCATAAACAACAGGATTATGACAATGCGTGTACAATGTGCAAAGAAGAAGTACACCCTGATTAACGCACACGCTCCCACAAACATCGATAAAAAGGAGGATCCGAATAAGGTTGAAAAATTCTGGACTACACTTGATGAGGTCATGACCAAAGTACCCATGGAGGACACAAAGATTTTACTTGGTGATTTCAATGCCCAATTGGGCGGAGAAAAAGAATATCAAAAACTGTAGGCATATTCCCTGCACATAAATTCACTAACAAGAACGGAACGAGATTTATTGAATTGTGTCAACAAAACAATATGAGGATCATGCCAACTTCCCTGAGGAAACACCCTCGAAAGCAAAAGACTTGGAGATCACCCTTACTATCGGTTGGTGAATATCAGATCGATCATGTAGCCATCACATACTCCTCGCAGAAAGAAATCCATGATGTACAAGTCCGCAGAGGTGCAAACATTGTCTCTGACTATTATCTAGTGCACATCAAAGTGAAATTTACACCTAAAACAACCCATCGCAAAAGAACACACCTCCAGAAATTTGATACAAAAAGGATCCAGGAAACAGGTATAAAGGAAGAATGGGAAAGAGAACAGGCGGGCACCTGGGAACAGTTCCACACTAAGATCATAGAGAAATACATAAAGTTAATTCCCCGAAAGAGGAACACAAAACACCCGTTGTGGGATTCGTTTTGTGAGGATGCTCTGGAAGAACGAAAGAGAGCCTTCCAGAAATATAATAGTAAAAAATCACCTGAGACGCAAAAGCACTTTTTTGATATAAGAAAAAACGTCGCGATGTTAATTAGACAAACGAAGAGGAGACATATGCAGGAGCAATTGCAATCCATTGAAAAGAACTTCAGAGACTTCAATACACGTGATTTCTATAGAACATTCGCAGGAAAGATTAGAGGGTGTACCCCACAGAACCTATGCTTTAGAAAACAGAACGGTGAACTCGCACTGACCAATCAAGAGAACTGCAGAGAGCTAGTTCGATATTTCTCTGAGCTTCTCAACTGCCCAGAACCACCCACGAGATTTCCTAAGGAAATGCCTTCATATACATACCCCGAATCCCAACCACCAATCAAAGAGGAAATCAACAGACACATCCTCAGACTCAAAAATAACAGAACATCTGGAGAAAATGGTATTATAGCTGAATTCCTGAAGAACATAGGGCCCAACACTCAGGAGGAATTCACTCAAATCATCAAAGTCATTTGGCTAACAGAAAAATTAACAGAAGACTGGAAGTGCGCCCTCATCCATCCACTCTACAGGAAAGGTAACAGGACGAATGTGAATAACTACATAGGGATTTCTTTACTTCAAGTTGCCTACATGATTCTCTCAGCGTGTCTACTTAAAAGAGCACAAGAACAGCTTGAACATACGATCGGCGAATACCAAGCGGGTTTCCGACCTGGGCGCTCCTGCATGGAACAGATCTTCAACTTGAAGACAATACTGAAGTATAAAGCAATCAGAAACTGCCCAATCATATGCACGTTTGTTGACTTCAAGAAGGCGTACGACTCCGCCGACCGACAGTCCCTCTTCAACATCCTGGAGGGGCAAGGACTCGACCCAAAGACGTTTAAGTCTTATCAAGCAAACATGCACAGCCACAAAGTCCAAAGTGAAGTATCAGAGCCCTTCAAAATTAAAACCGGTGTTCGTCGAAGAGATGGACTGTCACCACTCCTCTTCAATATCATCCTAGATAAAGAACAGTAATTAGAGAATGGGAAAAGGAGCTGAAATACCATCAACACTGGAAGTCCATTCAACTTGGACGAGCAAAAGATGACATTAAGGTTACTTGCTTAGCTTTCGCAGACGACCTAGCGATACTAGCAGACAATGAAATCACTGCAATCAAACAGAAATCCTCGAGGAATGTGCTGGAAAAGTTGGCCTACACATCTCTTTTGAGAAAACTGAGTTCTTCTCTACTGGGTTCAACATTTAGAAATTGAACAGCAAATATGGAAAAAATATCTCGTCTCACACTTCAAGTACCTAGGGGAGATCTTGGAACCAACAGGTTTAGAAAAAGAATCACAAAGAGTTCGGCTACAGAAATTTAAGAGAGCGTATGGGAGAACGTGCGACATCTGCAACAAAAAGTGCATGTCCACACATACAAAGATCAGACACTACAACACAGTGATCAAACCGGAAGCTCTGAATGCAACTGAAACTCTAATACTTAATAGGAAGGGTGATTTGGAAAATATCCTAAAGAAAGAACGCAAGATCTTGAGGAAAGTTCTTGGCCCAGAAAGAACAGAAGATGGATACAGGTTGAAATTTCGTAAAGCAACTGAGAAATTATCTAATCTTGCAGCGGGCATCAGAAAACGAAGATTGAAGTTTAATTGACATGTTCAAAGACTTCCACCGACCAGGCTTACACACAAGATCATGACCTACGCAGAAAAACTGAAGAATATACCGTGGATTCAGCGAGTCAAACAGGATTTGGAGAAGGCCCAAGTAAGAACAGTGGAAGTCTTTGACAGGAACCTGTTCCGATGTAGGGTAAATGGATGGATAGTAACACCAGAGAATGACGCTCCAAAGAGACCAGGAACCAAGTAGACTGAGGAAAGGAAGATGGCCCACGGAAAAAGAATGAGGGCTATATGGAAGATCAGAAAGGCGAATCATAAAAGTACTGCGTGATCCATCTGGGTCGATTTGCACATAATAATAATAATAATAATAATAATAATAATAATAATAATAATAATAATATAGTAATGGATTATTGAAGAAGGAGAGAACTATGGGATGAGAAGTTTCGCTCGTCAAGAGAGCATCATCAGATCCAAAGCTACGAGACAAACAGCTCTATAAGTGCTTATAATGTACACGTGTTTTGTAAAATGAATTCGCAATGCAAATCGTTTTTAATAACAAATATATCCTTCTGTCAATATTTATTCAAATAAACTTTTAAAAGGTGTATTTTTTAATTCCTATACAAGCCTCCGTGGCATAGGCGGCAGCACGCCGGCCTCTCACCGCTGAGTCCATGGTTCATATCCCGGTAACTCCATGTGAGATCTGTGCTGGACAAAACGGAGGCAGACAGGTTTTTCTCCGGGTACTCCGGTTTTCCCTGTCGAAATTTCATTCCAGCAACACTCTTCACTACCATTTCATTTCATCTGTCATTCATTTAATCATTGCCCCAGAGGAGTGCGTCAGGCCTCGGCAGCCGGCACAGTTCATATCCTCGCCGCTAGATGGGGGCATCATTCATTCCATTCCTGACCCGGTCGGAGACTGGAAGCAGGGTGTGGATTTTCATTTCATTTTTTAATTCCTATGAAACTGTGTTAATGTAATTATTATTTTTATCTGAATTTAAATGTTACTCCAAATTACCATCCCTATATACAGTATATAACAAGATGTTCAGTAAAGAACATATAGCCTACTTTCTCGTAAATGCTTGGGTATAGTTATAACTCCTTGTCCTTTTCAAGGAGTATAATTTATTGAATGTTGGTTGTAGTAGCTTGTTGAAATACAACGTGCTATACGGATATTATACGTTGATTGATTGAATCCTCACCTGAATTATATGTACACACACTAATACAGCCATCACAATAACACAGGTTATCAGACAATATTCAACACTCACCCAAGTACGCGGGGCTAAATGACCATGATGTCCATGCATCTCAAATGAAACAACAACAACAACAGCTTCCTACCCAAATCCTAGTACACACACTAGTAAGCCTACAGACCTCACAGTGACACAGGTTATCAGACAACTTCTACACACAACCAAGTTCGCCAGACGGGGAGTGACGGCATTCCTCCGCGGCTGGTCCGGAACGGAAACATTAGAAAAAGTCACAGTTTCTCGGCGTGGTGTGCCGATTTGCCTCTATAAAAGTTTAACGTCACACAGATTTGTAACGGTTCGTTTTCTGCCATAAGTGTCCTTTCTCAAGTTGCTTCAGATAAGGGCCGGAAACTCTGGTTTCAGTTTGTCGACGTAATTTTGCGATACCCTGTATATGATTTAGTCATATTTTAATCGAGAATTTTTTTAAACTTTATAAGCCAGTTAGTTTTCTGTCAATTTTACACTGTTTCTTACGGGGGAAAATTACGTGATATATGTCGAGACCAACCTCTACCTCCCCTCCTCCACCCATTTAATGGTCGCCCCCTTATCCAACATTCGAAATATTTAGTCCATTTATTTACGACCACCTTGTGGTATACCGGTTAGCGCGCTTGGCCTGTCACCCCGGTAGTCTGGGTTCGATTCCTGACTCTGTCAACAAATTTAATTCTGATCTGAGGATTGGAACGGGGTACACTCAGCTTGGTGGGCCAAAGTGAGAAGAGATGGGTTAGATTCCCACCGCAGCAATCTTGGAAGTGGTTTTCCATATTTTCTAACTTGTACTCCAGGCAAATGCCGGGAATGCTCCTAACTTAAAGCCACGGCCGTCTATTTCCCAATCCTTACTTGACTTACAAATACACACACTAATACAGCCATCACAATAAGACAGGTTATCAGATGAATTCTACAAACATCCAAGTACACGGGCTACAGGACCTCGATGTTGCCTTGGGCCTTGCCCGATTATTCTCTCGTCCATGATAACTGCGCAATGACACATTTCCTCTGGTTGTATAATATTAACAATTCAGCTGGACTTGTTGGGTGCCCAAGCATTTCTCTCCCAATCGCTCCCGCATGACAGCGTTATACAGCAAATTGCTGCTGACTGATTAGATACATCCCATGTATTTTGATTAACGCCCTTTTCCAGGTGGCTAAATCAAAATTCAATTCGTACCGAGTGAATAAAAGTGACAAATGTCATTTGGTGTCCTAGCCTATGACTGATCACAAATCCGTTAATAAAGCCGGATCAAAACGAACCTTTGCTGATTACCTGTGCACGAAAATCGAGTTATAATAACACATTCATGAATTTAAGATAATAGAGCATTTATTCTGTTTGATTGAGGCTAATCCAGGATCATTTGTTGCATCAACTAATTCCTGTGACCGAACAAATCATGCAATAATTAGTGTTTAAAATAATAATCTGATCGAGTATATTAGTCATGCTTTCTCATCAAAGCTCCCCCCAGGGGCTCACATCAAGTGGGACGTGGATTAGCGACCACGGGGCCCCAGCTGAGTCCGGGATTGCTTCCACTTACTTGTGCCGGGCTCCTCTCCGTCTTCTTTCCTGTCGACCTCCCTTGGTCAACTCTTGTTCTCTTCCGGCCCCGGCGTTATTAGGGTATTCGAGGCCTAGGGAGTCTCATCCTTTCCTGCCTTAATTGGCCCTTGTCTCATCTTTTTTGATACCCTCCTTCTGCGAGGGGTCAGCCTTCTTTTTCTTTTCCTGTTATCTCCTGCCTTCTGCTCAAGGCCCCCATGGAGGCAGGGTGTATGTAGCCTCACTACTTCTGGTGCACCCTGGATATTGCTACACCCTCAGGGGCTCACGGCTGGTGAGTTCGGAAGTTGGCGACCCCGAGGGATTCCTGAGCTGGGTCCGGTTTTCTCCCTTTCTTTTCCATTACCTCTGGGGCGGACCCTCTCCTCTTTCACTTTCCTATCTGCCTTTCATGGCTCTCCTTCTTTCCACGTCCCTTAATCCACATTCTTCGATGGTTGAGGGCATTTCTTTTCCTCCTGTCCTTTATTTGCCCTGATTCTCCTTTTGTTTTCCATTTCTTCTTCTAGTATATAAGTTAGTAGTTAGTTTTAGTTATAGTTTACATTTCATTATCATCTTCACGATCACCCAAACCATTAGGGGCCGATTAGCTAGATGTTAGGCCCCTTAAAAACAGTTATCGTCATCATCATCATCATCATCATCAAAGCTGGATAGCTGCATGGCGCAGCGGCAACATTCTCACCTGCTCTTCCCAAAGTTGTAGGATCGAATCCCGGCATAGCCAGTGGACATTCAAATGGAAAGTGAATTTAAGGCACGCACCAACCTACATGTGGGCGGTAAATTTAGATGTCCGATCGAGAAAATTTAAATACAATATATCATCATCATCATCATCACGGACCTGTTAATGATAATGGTACTTACAGAAGAAGACATAACAATGAATTATTTGAACATATAGAAGATTTGGTGAGTGTGATGAGAAAAAGGAGAATGTCTTTCTTTGGACATTTGGAGCGGATGGAGCATCATCGACTTTCATATCGAATCCACTCATCAATCTCTAAAAAAAAATCCTATTGCAAATGGTCGATGCAAGTTAAAAGGGACCTAACAGAAGCTCGAATCAATCAAGCTCTGGTTTGGGATAGGAACCTGTTCAGAAAGGCGGTTAAATCAACCAGTAATCTACACCCTTTAACATCTGTAATGCCTCGCCCTCACTGCAAGTGGACGGAAGAAAGGAGAGCTGAACATTCGTCAAGAATGAAGATCTACTGGCAAACAAGAAAACAAGCTTTACAGTGATCATATGAGTGAAGAACATCGTGGTCCATTGATGGCCGAAACGACTCAAAAAAAAATATCATCATCATCATCATCCATTTTGCACTCCAGCAACCCGGGTATGAGTATAAATGAGCCTCTTCCAGTTTGTCCGGTCCGTCCATATACAGGGTGTAACAAAAATGTACGGCACAACATTTGGGACACATTCCTCACACTTAGACGAAGAAAGTATGTTACATGAACATGGATCTGGAAACGCTTTGTTGTTAAACCTCATTAATCATGGTAAACACACAAGAAGAGAACGTTAGAATCATGGGGAGCATGCACTCTTGGTTAAGTCTGGTTACGTTGTCATTATCATAGGTGCACCGCCAGTGTTTTGTTTCACATGGCCCTGTTGCCATGTGACTTACGGCATTGCTTGTTTACAGCTATGCGACAAAACAACCACTTTATGCACGATGGAACACCTCCTCATTTTTGTTTTAATGTCCGTCGGCTTCTAAATAACGGATTCTGTGAAAGACGGATAGGTAGAGGTGGACCAATTATCTGGCCTCCATGCTCTCTGTACCTAAACCCACTGGACTTTCATTTATGGGGGCATTTGAAAGCTCTTGTGCAACGAACCCTAGTACAAGATGTGCAGTGTATTATGGAAGGCTGAGAAACCATACGCGATACTCCAGAGATACATCAGCGCATCCGAGATTCACTATGACGGCGGGTTGATGCATTTATCAATGCGCACGGAGGGCATATTGAACATCTCCTGTGAGCAAGAGTTGCATGTGGTATGCTGGTACGTTCTGTTCTTGTGTGTTTCCCATGATTCATAAGGTTTAACATGGAAACAAAGCGTTTCCGGACCCATGTTCATATAACATAATTTCTTCGTCTACGTGTGAGGAATGTGTCCCGCATTTTGTGCAGTACATTTTTGTTACACCCTGTATTGTGCTCCAATTTCTTCTGCCAATCTGCATCCCTGTTGGCCAAGTCTCTCCAGATTTGCTTCTCCCAAATGTCTCGAGGCCTTCCCCTTGGTCTCTTACCTAGGATGACCTGGTCAAAATATAATTTTGGTGTTCTGTCAGGAGCCATTCTCTTTACATGCCCATAGCATTGCAATCAAGATAGTTCTAGTGTGTCAAGCACACTTCTATCCAAATTGAGCTATTGCCTAATTTCCTCATTACGTATTTTCTCTCTCCTGGTCTTCTGGAGACACGATTGGAGGAACTTCATTTCAACTGCTTGAAGTCTGCTACTGTCAGGTGCTGTTAAAGTGACTTGCTTCAAGTCCATTCCACGTCCTCAATCCACATTCTTCGATGGTTGAGGGCATTTCTTTTCCTCCTGTCCTTTATTTGCCCTGATTCTCCTTTTGTTTTCCATTTCTTCTTCTAGTATATAAGTTAGTAGTTAGTGTTAGTTATAGTTTACATTTCATTATCATCTTCACGATCAGTTATGCACTTGTCCACTTTACAATACAAAATATCTTTTTATTTATACATTTTGATACATGTTTCGGCCCTGTGAGCCTTCTTCAGTCAAAATCAATAAAATTCTCCTAGATCATTCTAAAGGTTGGTCTCTCATATATTTTTTTTTTTTTGTAAATCAATTTTACATCGTCAGGATGCTTAAAATACATGAATATAAAATGCTTAAAGAAATTAAAAGATTTAAAAATGCACGAAATTTTGAAACGTGGGCTCCGTTCTTGTTAATCTATTTTCAAAACGAGGGACCTGGAACAGTAAAAAATTACCTAACAATCTATGGTTCCTACTTGGAAACATGAAGAAATGTTGACTTTAGTTATGTAGAAAACTTACCCCATTGTACAATCATCTTGAAAAAGGAAAGTAGAAATAGGAATCGAACGTTGTTTATTTAGAGCTTTGCCAAAATGTTTTTCAACAACCTGTAAAGCGAAAAACTAAATGAAAATGAAAAATTGAAAAATTGAAATTGAAATTGTTTAGAAAACACTTTTTTACCTTTAATAATAAAATATATCAACAAACCAATGGTTTGGCAATGGGATCTCCGGCATCCGGTATTATAGCAGACGTTTATTTGGATTTCTTGGAACAAAATAAAATCATTAACCATCTACCAGGTATTGTGTTCTGGGGAAGAAGATACGTGGACGATGTGTTCACTATAATAGACGAAAAAATGGTAAAAGCAGACGAATTATTGATTTTGTTAAACAAGTTAGATAATATAAAATTCACGCTAGAATCCCAAAAAGAAAATTGCTTAAATTACTTAGATCTAAGAATAAAGAAAACACAGAATAAGTTGCATTTTGACATATATCGCAAGCCAACCCAAACAGACATAACAATCAAGAAAGATTCTAATCACCCAGAGAGCCATAAGAAAGCCGCCTTTTACAGCTTAATTAATAGAGCGCTAAATATTCCACTCTGTGAAGACAGTTTAAACAAGGAACTAAAAATCATAGTTAACATCGCAAAGAAAAATGGATTTTCACAAAATTACGTAAACAGAATCAAAAATAAGATTATTAACAAATTTGAAACAACTTTAGAAAAAGATCGCAAAAAGAACCAAAAGTTCGCTACTTTCACGTATGTAAACCCAAAAGCACATACAATAACAAACTCAATTAGAAAATTTGATATTAATATTGCATACAAAACACAAAATAATAACATCAACATCTTCTTTAATCATAATAGTGTAAATAAGACCAATAAATTCAGCAAATCGGGGGTGTACAAACTAAAATGTAAGGATTGCGATTCCACCTATTTTGGACAAACGGGTAGAGCGTTCAACGTAAGATACGGGGAACATACCAGTGCGCTGAAATATAACAAGTTCTCAGCCATGGCGAACCACATGGACGAGAAAAAACATAATTTCAGTTCGATAGATAAGGATTTGGAAATTGTACATATTGTTAATGAAAGTAAAAAACTTAATGTATTAGAGAACATAGAAATTTATATCGCCCAAAAAACAGACCCTGTAAACAATTTGAACGAATTAACTCTCAACGATAACATATTATTTAACACGATCTCGAAATTAAGGCGAAGAGACCGACATAAACAAGAAGCGGCCCTCCCTCCTCCATAACGTAAGGTTATGACGTATGCTACACCTCCCCTTCTGCGACCGTTGACCTCACACTTGCAGTATTCTAGTCAACATGTGATCAAAGGTGAACAACAAGACGGACACATTTGTAGTAGCTCTTTCAAGTTGTGAGGTGACAGTTTATGGTTTCCAAACTGCGGTATGTAAACATTGGTCATTTATGCGTGGGTTTTTGTTATAATTTCAATTTTTCAATTTTTCATTTTCATTTAGTTTTTCGCTTTACAGGTTGTTGAAAAACATTTTGGCAAAGCTCTAAATAAACAACGTTCGATTCCTATTTCTACTTTCCTTTTTCAAGATGATTGTACAATGGGGTAAGTTTTCTACATAACTAAAGTCAACATTTCTGCATGTTTCCAAGTAGGAACCATAGATTGTTAGGTAATTTTTTATTGTTCCAGGTCCCTCGTTTTGAAAATAGATTAACAAGAATGGAGCCCACGTTTCAAAATTTCGTGCATTTTTAAATCTTTTAATTTCTTTAAGCATTTTATATTCATGTATTTTAAGCATCCTGACGATGTAAAATTGATTTACAAAAAAATAAAAAATTATGAGAGACCAACCTTTAGAATGATCTAGGAGAATTTTATTGATTTTGACTGAAGAAGGCTCACAGGGCCGAAACATGTATCAAAATGTATAAATAAAAAGATATTTTGTATTGTAAAGTGGACAAGTGCATAACTTATCAAAATCAATACGGAAAAACTTGAAAAATTACTGAAGTCATAGATATTCATCTTCACGATCACCCAAACCATTAGGGGCCGATAACCTAGATGTTAGGCATGAGATAGGTTTTGTAAAGTGTGATATATATATTTATATACAATAAATATAAATTCATTCATCTTCATTTCCCCTTTTCCAGCTGACACTGGGTGGGGGCAAATAAGGTTACTCTCCACTTCGTTCTGTCGTTCCACCATTCCTCTTCCGACACGGTGTTCCAATCCAGGTTCAGTTTTCTAATGCTATACGTCACCGAGTCCATCCAAAGCATTCTTGGTCTTCATCGTCCTCTCTTCCCTGTCATCCGTCGTTCCAGTACTCGTCTTGGTAGCCTTACTTCATTCATCCGTTTGACATATCCAAACCATCTCAATCTGTTTTGCTCCAGATTGTCATTTAGTTTATGTACTCCCAGTTCTTTCCGTATATCTTCATTTCTCACTCTGTCTCTCGCCGTTTTCTGGACCATACTTCTCAGGAATCTCATCTCAGCTGCCTGAACTCTGCTCTCATTCCTCTTATTCATTGTCGAAGTTTTTTTCTGCGTATGTCATTATAGGAACATAATATGCTATAAGTTTAATAGTTAATAAGAAAACACTGAAAAATAACTTCAAAGCAATCTTAGGAAGAAGTGTCACTGACCGACATACCAACCTCTGTATTTGCCTTGCTCTGGCCAACGTCATATGCTGTTGAATGGACTGTTCATAAAGTCACATAAATCGCTTTACTTGATGCGTGAAAGAGATTGTGAATTGGGGTAAGTGCGTACCCTAGAAATGGAAGTGCATCTTAGAATTTTTTATAAAGCTAAACTAATTGCAATACCAAAACAAGACTTCTTCTGCATATTGACTGGTTAATTATGTGTAACTACTGCATCGTGAATGTATGCTTCGAGAATGTATATTCCATTAGGACATTAAATATCACTATAATGTCCAGGGTACGTACTTGCCCCGTGATATGGGGCAAATGCATCTCTAGCCTATATTCTTCCATTAAATGTATAACACATAATCGTGGGGGTAAGTTCGTTTTATCTACTTATTAAGCTATTACATTCATATTTCAAAATGTATAAAAACATGTTATCTATTAAATTCTTCAACTTAGTATGTAGGGGTGTGTAAGACGCAAAATTACAGCCATTGGAAAAACATCACAAAAATATGAAAATTAAAGACAAAAACTGGCGTTTACTTACATTTATTAGTAGGTATGTTACTTAGGTTTCAAAGCAATTTATTGACTTATCAATAACGAGCGAACTCACCCCGCATAGTTCTGACGGGGCAAGAGCAACCCCTCATGATTTTGTAATTAGTTACGTGGTATTTCCACGATTAAATATGTTAATGAAAAGAGAATACTTTTCGCTTTTAAACTTACTATAAATGAAGTTATTACAATGAAAGATGGTCCACATACAACGTGGATTCGGGAAGCACGGCGAACTCTGATGGTTAGTTGACAGCATTACTTCCGGAACTGGCCTATACATCTGCTTGTTAATCGACTTCACCCGTGACATCTAGTGTTAAATGAACGCAAGACAACATTCCCTAACCCCTTAAGAGATGGCACAACGAGTTTCAAACGAACAAATATATTACGGACCCTGGATGCACTTGCCCCGAAAATGCTCTTGCCCCAACTCACCTCTTGCTGTAGAATGGACTGTTCATAAAGTTACATAAATCGCTTTGCTTGATGCGTGAAAGAGATTAAGATTGGGGATTGGGAAGAATTAGAGCATCCAGAAGAGCAAACATTGGAAATGGTATACTGCAGAGCACGAGATTGGCTTGGGATTTATAAGCTACACACTCATTTACAAAGCTATTCTGCAATGTCAATTTCCACTGGTAATTTCCCCAGCTATTTCAAACGAGAGACAGTTGGCTGCGCAAAACTGCTCTGATATGGTGATTATACAAGCGGGTGTAGAAAATGTGCGCAAAGAAGAATGAGCATGATGGAAACAATTCCCTGTAACAGAGGCTGGAATCCCCTTTCAAATAAAAATCACCTGGGTTGTCTCCGCCAACCTCAATTAAAATTTAGCTGTTGAGGGTTCTTTTTATGATGGATCCGACTCGTTTTTGGCTGTCACAGTGGAGGCCCGGTTTCTATTCCCAGCTCAGCCAAGAAATTTAATTCTTGTCTGAGGGCTGGAACGGGGTACACTTAGCCCCGTGAGGAAAAATTGAGAAGAGGTGGGTTTGATTCCTACCTCAGCCATCCTGAAAGTAGTTTTCCATGGTTTCACCCTTCTACTCCAGGAAAATGCGGGATGGTACCTAACTTAAGGCCGCGGCCGATTTCTAACCAAATCCCACCACAATTAGACAATTATATACACTAGTACAGACATCACAGTGATACAAATTCTCAGACAAATTCCACTCACACCCATGTACTCGGGGCTACATGACCTCGATATCACAAAGCCCTTAAAATAATCAACGACTCAAAAGAAGTGTGAAACCACGGAAAACCATTTCTAAGATGACTGAGGTAGGAATCGCACCCACTTATTCTCAGTTTTGTTTCACGAGGCTGAAATTCGCCATAGTGCCAGACATTAAGTTCAATTAATTTTAAAAATAGCGATCTATTAATCCTGATATGAAAATAAACAAAATTAACAATAATAAAAGAAAAGCGGCGAAAATTGGATTACGAATCTCGTTTGAAAAAAAAATGTCTGACATCAAAACCGCATTAAATGAACTTCAAATTGGCAACAACAAAATCTTTCGAGTAAAGGAATTTAAATATTTAGGTGAATTGATTACAGCAAACTGTAACGAAAGGAAATCAATTGAATCGAGGCTTCAGAAAAATGAAACTGCTTTTCAATCAACGAAAAATATTTAAAACAAAAAGAGTCTCTCCTGGAACTGCAAAATTTGCCACTATATAACTGTAATCAAACCTGAAGCTCTCTATGCTTCAGAGACACTCAATCTCCAACACAAAACACTGAAACACCAAATAGAAGTGAAAGAACGTAAAATAATGAGAAAAATCCTTGGACCGAGAACAATGGATGGTGTACATTATCCAAAGCCTAATAAAGAAATATACAGAAAAAAAACACATACACAATTCGAATGCAAAGAATCCAATTTATGGGACACATAGAAAGAATGGACCCG
This sequence comes from Meconema thalassinum, assembly GCA_946902985.2. Classification (NCBI taxonomy): domain Eukaryota; kingdom Metazoa; phylum Arthropoda; class Insecta; order Orthoptera; family Tettigoniidae; genus Meconema; species Meconema thalassinum. The sequence continues at coordinate 291,162,311 of OX336394.1, forward strand.
AACAGACTGGCATACAAAACACATACTTTCTTAAAGAACAAGGCTACTAGACCGAATTGGTATAAATTTACAGAAAAAGACTTAAGGAATTAGAATCACTAACCTTATATGACCGGAAGGAAATCAGGAAAATCACTCAGACGCGGGGTTTCGAGGAAGAATACACAACATCGATGGTCAGAGCAACGGAAACAGACCCACTCGTTGTGAATGAAGGAATACTGGGTCGTCAGGAAGGCTACAAAGTGTTGATTTCGCGTGGTCCTAAGCGATCCATTCGCGAAGAAGAAGAAAAGTAAATTTACAAATAATAATAATAATTTAGAAAATGTGGGGTTTGAAGCCATTTTTTCAGTGTTGCCTTAGTAAACAAGAGTTAAGTGCTTTTCAGTCGGTCAACACGAATGTACCCAAAAGAGCTGGGTTATGCCTTAATACTGAAATAAATTACATGAGATTAATGAATACACTAGGATGACCAGTTTCGATCGTCAAGCGATCATCATCAGGCCCATTACACTTAGGCTATAAAATGTATGTTTGAAAATACAGGTGAAAATATTTACAATATGTACAATTATTTAGTTGCAGTATTTATACTGCAACTGTCGGTGTATGCTAAATGCAGTATATGTGATGTTAAGTGAAATGCTAAATGGTGATAGATATCCGGAGTTTGTGATTTGGAGTTGTAAAAAATCAACTATGGTTAAACTGTAAGATTATAGGCTACTACTTATCTGTTTATCTAACTACGCGTAGCTCCAGCAACGAAGATCAACAGATAAGTAGTAGCCTGTAATATTACAGTTTAACCATAGTTGATTTTTTACAACCATATAATCAATCCAAATTACAAACTCCGTATATCTATCACCATTTAGCATTTCACTTAACATTACATATACTGCATTTAGCATACACCGACAGTTGCAGTACCAATACTGCAACAAAATAATTGTACATGTTGTAAATATTTTCACCTGTATTTTCAAACATAGATTTTATAGCCTAAGTGTAATGGATCTGATGATGATCGCTTGACGATCGAAACTGGTCATCCTAGTGTATTTATTAATCTCATGTAATTTATTTCAGGATTAAGGCCTAGCCCAACTCTTTTGGGTACATTCGTGTTGAACGACTGAAAAGCACTAAACTCTTGTCTAATAACAATGTTATTGGTTTTACGACCCTATTAACTTCTCCGGCTTTTAGAGATGGCAGGTTTCCGGAATTTCCCCCGAAGGGTATCTTGAACCTTAGAACAATAGCGTTAATTGCAACGTTGTTATCTGTAGCGCTTCGCATCAGCGACGACTACGATTCTAGAAACTGATAATAAATACCACGTCAAGTTTTATTTCATCTCTAGGCTAGCAGAATGGAGACTGTTTTTGGATAAATTAGTTTGATTTTTGTAAATTCTACCTTTTTTCTATCTTTTTTTTGTTGTTGAATTTTTGAGCTATTTTCCATTAATTTTGACTAACTTAATTATGATTGTTGTCTTTTTTGATTTTGACTAATTTTTTATGTTTTTTGTTTTTACTTTTTGAGCCATCTTGTCTAATTTTGATTGTTTTTATTTTCTTTGTTTTTCATTAATTTTAATTTTTCTTGTCTTTTTAGATTTTAAGTATATTTTCGTTTTATTACTTTTTGAGTTCTTTTTGACAAATTTTGACTAATTTTGATTTTTATTTGGGGTTTTTGACTAATTGTTTTTACTAATTTGCTTTGTATTTTAGTACTACCAAACTCTGGTGGGGATTAGACTAAAGGGAGAAGTGGGGGAAGCAAAAGTCTATCCCGTTTTCTTCGCGGAGATGAATGCTACCATTCCAGAGTTAACGTGCCAGTAAATATACTGACGTGGCGCCCTCGCATTTCTTCTTCTTCATGTGCCGTCTCCTCTAAGTAGGTTGGCGATCATCACAGCAATCCGGTTTTTGGATCAAGCAGCACCGAAAAGTTCACTGGAAGCACACTTGAACCATTTTAGCCTACTTTCGATTTTTGCAAAAAATGAAAGTAGACTTATGAGATCACTACAGGGCCAAAAATTGTGTGTCTGTCTGTGTGTGTGTGTGTGTGTGTGTGAGTCTGTGTGAGTGTGTGTACTCTGAATGTCTGTCCCCCCCTAACAATTCGAACACGGTGAAACCGAATTGAACGAAATTTGGTACAGAGGTAGAACAAGCAAAGGGCACCTCAGTGTCATGTTTTATATCGCCGCCATCTTTACCAAAACTGAATGGTGGCCACTCAAACGTTCAAAACGTAAAATCAAATAGCGACTAACCAAATTATCCGATCTCTACCAAATTTGGTAATAACATACCTTCGTATAGGACGCGTCTTGTGACCAAACTACAAGGTCATCCGTTGTACCATTTGAGGATGGTGGCCGTGCGAATTATGCAAACTTTATAATCCATATCATGGGACCCACCAGTTCCGATTATCGAGCCGAGAATCGATTTAACTGTTCTAAAGGAAGAGGCACGTTCGAAATTAAGAGTTAATTTTGTAATACTATAGTGCAGAAGTGATTTTAAAAAGCTGAGCCGTCTCGGTAAGAAGACAAGACGGCAGCGGATATCTTGTGCCTGACTTATATTTCACTAATTTGAGTATTGCATGCAATATAGCGTACTGATACAAAATAAATAAACTTTGTATGAAATGCTTTATAAATAAATAATATACTCCACTGATGAAATCGTTTAGTCTAAATCATTATATGTAAGTCATTTTATATAGAACGATGTTCGTTGGCGCAAATGGCTGCGTGGTAAAGCGTTGGACTATCACTCATATGCCTATGGTTCAAACCCCATCAGAGTTATTTTTTTTTTGCTTGAAATTTTATATGTTTATTGTTTTGTAATGATTCAGACGTTTTAAAACTAAGCGTTATATTTTGCATATTACGGTGGAAAATATACATTTAATTAAAACATAATTCACCAGCAGATTTGCTCGAGACATCTAGCAGACAAAAAGGTAACTGCACGCCGGCCTACTTATTAACTTCAAGATTTTATTGAAAAGTTTCTTCTTATGGCCACTAGAATGCACTCGCCCTATTAGGGTTATATTGTTCGATACTTCTCCACTAGATGTTACGACTGGTCTACGTGGGACTCAATTGGTTAGTACCGTATACCATTGGCATTCTATGCGCATCAAACTTGAAGAATGGCAAGATGATACTACGATAAATTTTTACTTTTTATTTTAAAGGGTTTGTAACAGTCTATTGTGCGTTATTTGAAAATGTTATTTGAAGTAAAGAACAAAACGATTTCACATAGTAACTGAATTCTAGCCGTTGGTGCTAGTTCAGGTTATTAATTAATACTTTTATTTCAGGCAAATAGCAATCGAAAATATCCACATAGTTTGTATAAACACGTCTCTGTAGGGTCATGGAAAGATTTGTTAATTCAATTCGGTTTGTGAAAGCCATGCACAACCAGACGTGTAAAGACATGCCTCAACTCAAAGTTGGATGTTGCCCACGACAGGTCGATTATGTAATAATAACAATAATAATAATGTTGTTTGTTTTACGTCCCTTTTAACTACTGCTGCTTTTAGATACGCCGGGGTGCCGGAATTTTGGCCCGAAGGGGATCTTTAACGTGCCAGTAAATCTACTGACACGGCTCCCTCGCATTTGTGCACCCTCAAATGCCAGCTGACTGCGCCAGGATACGAACCAGCAACCTAGGGCCCAGCAAGCGAGAATGTTACCGCTGAGCCACGCAGCCAGTCCGGTCGATTATGTCTCCAGATCCATAACATTCTTGAGATACTTCTTATCTATCTTTCTTCAATGATGGTAGTAGTTTTTTTCTAGGTTGTGGCGTTTGGTAGAGGTAAATATTTTCTAAGGTCTTCAACCAAGAAATGATTCTATTATACTCTTTGATAATAACAATGAGTTATAACTATACTCATACATTTAGGAGAAAGTAGGCTATATGTTCTTTACTGAACATCTTGTTTGATGTGTAACATCTTTCCGCTCGGTTGCTGGATAGTTTTGTGGGAGCGATTTTGAAAATTGGGAACGGAAGTGAATCGGGCGGAAGTGGATCGAACGGAAGTGGATCGGACGGAAGTGATGACGCACTGCCAGAAAAATGGGACGGAAGTGAGTCGGGCGGAAGTGAATCGTACAGAATTGGATCGGACGGAAGTGAAGACGCACTGCCAGCTGGAAGTACAAATGAAAATGTGTGTATTGGAAACAAGGCAGTGTGTGCTCTGTAGCGCGAGAATGTTATGGCAATACACTAGGCAGTGCATTTAGCAGGCACTGGTTTGACGAGCACAGTGGCAAATGTTTCACCGACTTTCATTTGTCATTGAGCAGTTTATGAAGCTTCACGTTCAAGGTTGAATATCACATGGGGTAGGACAAAGACGACAAATTACATTTAAGTAAGCGGCATTATTGTCAAGCTGTGGGTGAGTAGTCAAATATTAAATGCATAACAGAATGTTGTTATATGAGTGGAATAAAAGCTGTATTTTCATCATATGTGAGACTAGGTCATTTCATGATTGTAGGAAGCCATGTTTTGATTGTATACGACGAACTGTATGAGAGCCTTGAGAATAATTAATGTTATAGTTACTGAGGAATGTGATCACAGTATTTGAGATTACTGCCGACGTTGTGTGTCACTTTGTTATTATGAATTATTAATGTAAAAGGAAAGAAGGAAGCTTGTAGTTTTGCGTGTCCGTTAATCTCACGATCATGATCCACGGTACCTCCCTTTTACGTGGAATGCGAACCACATGACATGGCATTTCAATTCGAAAATCTCACATGTATTGACCGGGTATCAAACCCGGTCTACCTTGGTGAGAGACTAACAGCTTGACCGCTGCGCCACAAATGTGACAGTGGCATATCTTCAATTCATTCTATACATTCATCAAAGTACCAGTATGAAAATGGAGTGTAAATTAACATTTTAAGAATGTCCAAGCTGTGTAGTATACGAGTAGGATAATATGTCAGATGTTACACATCATATGCGACTACTTTAAGGCACGTATCTTTTTTTAAAATGGTCCAACCAAGAGATTCTTTTTCCTCGCCTCCTTCTGCCCTCAACTTTCCCTTAAATAATTTCTTGTGGAAGACGATACCTGTCTCCTCTCGTTATAAGACCCAAGTATTGTAACTTTCTAATTTTCACACTGGTAATTATCTCCTTATATTTACCTATCCTACGCAAAATCTCAATATTTGTGATTATATCCATCCCGTTTACTCGTAAGATCCTTCGATATGTCCACATCTCAAACGCCTCTAGTCTGTTAATCATATCTTGATTGAGTGTCCAAGCTTCCATACAGTAGAAGAGTACCGAGAACACGTAACATGTTAGCAACATCAGTTTTAAATTTAAACTAAGGTCTCTATTGCATAATCAATTTCTCATTTGATTGACTGCACTTCTGGCTTGTCCTAACCTTGCTTTAATTTCTTGAAATCAATCATTGGTATCGTTAACTATGGTTCCTAAACATCAGTATTTCTGAACTCTTTGAATTGCTTTAGCTTTGATTATCAAATTTCCTGGATTATTCTCTTTCGAAATTACTGTGAAACTGGTTTTCTTAACATTTAGAGTTAAACCACTGTTCTCGTTGGCTTCTACCACCCTATCCTTCAGCGTCTTCGGTGGCGTAGTCGGTAGCATGCTGAACTGCTGTGCCCAAGATAGCGGGTTCAAACCCGGCCGAAGTCGTCGGATTTTTTAAGAGCGTTAAAAATCCTTCAGTATGCCTTCCTTCGGAGGGGAAGTAAAGCCGGCGGTCCCATGTCATAGATTTATGGCATGTAAATGATCCTTTCACAGACTAAACTAGTGTAAAGCAAAATTTGTTAGGTTAAATTTCGTCAGAACGCTCTATCAAAGTTCCAACGTTTGCCACTAGGTATCATTGATATCCGGTGGCGAAAGTTGGAACTACTTGAAATTGAACGGAACTTGTAGCTCACCCTTTAGGGTGTCCGCTGGAAGCAGCTACAGACTCAGGCGAGCCGAACATGTCCTCGGACACTCCCGGCGCTAAAAGCCATACGATAAATAAATAAATAAATAAAATACCCTATCCGTCAACAGTTGTAGATCTTCAAATCATCCAGCGATTAGTAGGGTATCGTCCGCAAATCTTAAATTATTTATTTGCGCACCCTCAAATGCCAACTGGCTCTACCAGGATTCAATCCAGCAACCTTGGGAACAGCAGGCAAGTACGTTACCGCTGAGCCACGCAGCCAGTCAATAAACAAAATAGCGAGGAATAAAATTCCGGTTAACGAGGCGGGATACTACACGGTCATTCACTCAATGTGGGGCCGGCCACGCAGCGCGTGGAGGTTCGGACGAGCACATGGCCACTCACTGAGCTTGGGTCGAGAGACCGCCCGTAATCAACAAGCACACATAATAAAACATAAACGAAATCACATGTCACAGAAGATGATGAAAATCTCACCCTGCATCTACACATTTCTGGCATCATCTAAGGAAATTTTCATTCACACGCATTAGTTCATCTACCGAGATAGTCTCAATTTCTCTCGTGAAATTTATTTTGAGTTCATCAAGGGTGTGAGGGGTTGTTGCATAAACCTTATGTTTCAATTTCCCCTAAAATAAAAAGATACAGTCAGTCTGAGAGACTAGACTTTATATCATTTCAAATGACGCATGCTACAAATGCTACATATGTTAGAATCGCTCAGGAGGGCTCTTTGAACAGACTCCATTACCCATTAACTTAGGCTTCCCGCGCGGGGAACGGAGAGCAAGAGGTGCACTCTGCTGCATGACGTCACGCACTCGCCGTCTCCGTATCGCATAACGCCAGACCCCAGGAGTAAACTCAGACTCAACAGACATCATTACCCTTTAACTTAGGCTTCCCGTGCGGGATACGGAGAGTGGGTATCGCATAACGCCAGATCCCAGGAGTAAACTCAGACTCGGTGCATATGCACTGAACAACATGATGACGTCATACACGCCGTAACCGTAACGCATAACGGTATACCAAACCATAACAATGAAGTCGACAAGATCATTTGAAATGATAAAATTGAAGCATTAGTCTTTAACATTTAGCAATAACACAATATAAAATTTTGAAACAATAATCAATTCAACAATAACCACGTACACACGTTATAAATGTCTAACACGTGTAACTTTATAAACGAAATAACAAAGTCAACTTTACTCGTCAAATCCTGAGTCGCAACTGTCTCAGCTCCGTGTTGCAATGTGCTCATCTGACCTTGGCTCGACCTTCTACCTGCAGCGCTGCGCCAGCCGAGGGTTGCCAATTTGGTGTTTTTAGCACCTGATCTGGTGTTTCTGAAGTTCATCTGGTGCCGGAAATTTTCATATAGCGCCAAAGCGAAATACTGGTGTTATTTTAATAAAACCAGTGCCAAATTTCTATGAAATTGTCTCCTTTGACTAATAAGTAAATCCTGAAAACCATGTAATAATTTTAATAAAGTTAATCAATAAAGATACCATAGGCAAAGTTCAGCCTTACACGGGTCAAGGTCAACACTCCAGCAGGGGATGTCCCTGAAATTCTCATTCGCGTGCATAAATGCTAAGTAAGCGCAACATGAAGGGCTCAGTGCTAGTGCACTTGTACAAAGAATCCACCTATCCGCTATTTTCTTCCCAGCTGCCAGGGGATTTCCCAGTTTCATGCGAAGGCTCTTACGAAACCACAGTCAATATTGTAAATCTATCTCAAACTCACGGTCGCTGTTTGTTCGTTGCCTAGTAGGCTGTAGGATATAGTGGCCAAAATTGGAAGTATGCAGAGCTACAGCAGTACTACACCTTCCTGCTCTAAAGATGTAATAGCGGTAGCAGGCTCCGAAAGTGAAAAGGAAGATTTTCCATAAAAGAAATGTAAGTTAAAAGAAAATCCATGTATGTATTTACATTTTTTGGTGATTTTCTAGTGTTTTGATTCATAGTGTTACGGCTGTGAGTTTGTGTCATCGCTCGCCGCTTGAGTCACAACTGCCCCAGGGGCTGGGCTGTGGCCTGCCTCCTGTATTGCGTGTGCCTTATGCAACAGGGCTACTAAGACAAAGGGATAGTCCAGAATATTCGTGACTGGACCAGCGATGGAAACCTCGAGAAGCCGTGAACCCTGGATGGATCTAGAAGCATGTATTGAGTCACCGGCCTGCTATATAAGTGCGACCTGTCTAGCAGTTGTTGTTGTTGTGTTTTACGAGCTAGTGCGAGCGTTTATCTTGTGCGACAGAAGTGTGGTGACGAAGTGCTGTGCGAGTTACGAAATCCAGTGACATTGATTCACCAGCTTGTGGACAGCGAAATAGCCTGCAGCAAGTGATCGTAAGTAATTGTGGTCGGTGAACATAAAGGAGAGGAGCAGGTAGTTTCTGTCAAGGCCACCGTACTCATTAGGACGGATTAACTTCTGTGATCTGTTGACAAGTGGAAGGGCCTAGAGCGCTCAAGGAAGAGACTTGAGGAAACTGGAGTAAGACTCCTAATTGCTTGTATTTGCTGATTAGTATAATTTTCTGGCAACAATAAAGTAAATTATTTTTAAGCAGTAATTGGTGTTGTGCTTTGTACCCCCACCGTAATCCAGTTAACAAAAGTGCCACTAGGGGGTGGCACGTAACAACTGGTGTCAGAAGCCGGATTACGAACTCAAGCACAACACCTGACGGTCCTGGTTTCAAAACCCGAGCAGATCATTTTCTCTAAGTTTCCTGTGAGTGCATGCCCTTTACAAGACAAACAACTAAAATGGAGGAGAAATTGGCAGCATTGCTAGAAAAGTTAAATGGCATGGAAACCAAGATGGGGGACGGCCAGAAAAAGATGGAGGACGGCCAGAAGAAGTTAGCCGAGAACCTAACTGCCAAACTAGAAGACGGCCAGAAGAAGTTAGCCGAGGACCTAACTGCCAAACTAGAAGACGGCCAGAAGAAGTTAGCCGAGGACCTAACTGCCAAACTAGAAGACGGCCAGAAGAAGATGGAAGACGGCCAAAATAAGCTAGCGGAGGACCTGAAGAGGATAGAGGACGGCCAGAAGAAGATGGAAGACAGTCAGAATAAGTTGACACAGGACCTGAAGAAATTAGAACTGGGTCTGCGTGAGGAAGTCACGGCAGTGGAAAAGAAGTTCGACGCCTTACAAGTGAAAGTTGCCGAGCTGCGCCAACGCCCGCTGATGGGGGTAGAGGAGAAATTCAACGTCTTACAAAAGGAAGTTGCCGAGCTGCGCCAACGCCCACTGACGGGAGTGGAGGAGAAATTCAACGCCTTGCAAGAGGAAGTTGCCGAGCTGTGCCAACGACCGCTGATGGGAGTGGAGGAGAAATTCAACGCCTTACAAGTGGAAGTTGCCGAGCTGTGCCAACGCCCGCTGATGGGGGTGGAGGAGAAATCTAACGCCTTACAAAAGGAAGTTGCCGAGCTGCGCCAACGCCCACTGACGGGGGCGGAGGAGAAATTCAACGCTCTACGTGAGGAAGTTGCCGAGCTGCGCCAACGCCCGCCCACCGTTACACCGGGAATTTCGGGAATGGGACATAGCAGAGTGACGCCCCCAACCTTCGACGGAAAGGTCCCGTGGAACACCTACTTACGTCAGTTCGAGGCGGCCTGTTCCATAAATAACTGGAACAACACAGAAAAGGCTACAGCTCTCATTGTAGCGCTGAGAGGTGACGCCCTTAACGTCCTTCAGGCCATCCCGACTGGATCCCAGGACTACGCTTCCCTGATCGCCCATATGGAGTCCCGATATGGAGACAGCCATCTTCAGCAGGCCTATCAGATGCAGCTCCGGACCCGGGTACAGAAGAACGCGGAAACCCTGCAGGAGTTCGAGATGGACATCGCACGCCTCGTAAGGCTCGCCTACCCAACAGCGCCGGCCGACTTTCTGGAGCAGATAGCGACGCAGACTTTCACCGACGGGCTACGGGACTCGGACACTCAACAGGCGCTGCGTCTCGCGCGCAATAAGACCCTGGCAGATGCGCTGAGCCACGCACTTGAGTTCGAGACGGCAAAACAGGCATCCAGAATGCACGCGCGGGTGCGTCAAGTGGACGTCGAAGAACCAGTAAAAACCAATGAGACCAAGCCCCTGGCCGACGAATTGATGTAGGCGCTAAGCCGTTTCTTCAAGAATCGCAGTACCACCAACAAAAACGTAGCCGAAGGACATCCGGAGAGGCGGCCCGGAAGAGGACTACCGACCTGCTGGACCTTCCGTAAGAGAGGCCACCTGAGCAAGGACTGCGGTGATCGCCGCCGCCAAGGGTTTCCGTCGGGACAGTCAGTCGTAGGGAAACCGCGCGGCCCAGGAAAGCAAGTATCAGCCAGCCTAGGGGGGCAAAGGTTGGCTTGTGACAGTCGTCAAGCCCCGGCAGTCCAAGTTCGTGTGACGCAGTTACGGAGGGATAATAGCAGCCTGACGGTCGACGGAGTCGTCAACGGAGAGAGCTGGCCCATGCTAATCGACACGGGAGCATCGAGGACCATCGTCAATGCCACCGTGATCCCGAAGTGGAGAGTTCAACCCACACAAAGGAACCTCCAGCTAATAACCGCGACCGGAGAGACCGCACCGGTACATGGCGAAGCATCACTGGAGTTCGTCTTTGGTCGACGGGCGATAAAACATCCAGTGCTTGTGGCTGACGTATCAAATGAAGTGATCATCGGACTGGACTTCCTGGACCAGAACAACATCATCTTGGATCTGAGTACCAACACTCTGCACTTCGGAGGTGAGGAACTTGCTTTGCAACCTGCGCACGAGTCCATCACCGCACGACGAGTAAGGCTGAGAGAAGACGTCATCGTTCCCGCCAGGACGGAGGTCAGCGCTGCCGTAATTGTCGACGGAACTGCTGAGGGAGTGGCGGCTGTCATCGAGCCAAAATATGAGGACATCCTGACAAAAGGATTGCTAGTTGCCAAGACCCTCATCAACACGACGTCTCGGCCGTACGTTCGCTTGTCCAACCTGAACGACTACGACATTACGGTTCACCGGGACACCAACCTAGGAGTCTGCGAGCCCGTTACCTGGATTGCCCGCATCACCGACACGACGGACGGACACCTGCAGACGGACAACCGAAGAAGACGCACACTGCCAGAAGAACTACAGAAGCTGTACCAAGGATCCCAGGACCATTTAGACGAAGAGCAATCACGCCAACTTCAGGACCTGCTACGCGAATTCCAGGATGTCTTCTCCGTGGGGAGCAAAGACTTCGGCAGGACAAGCTTGGTCCAGCACAGAATCGACGTTGGGGACAGCGCACCGATTAGGGCCCCATTCCGACGTGTCCCGCTCGCCAAGCAAGCCGAAGTCGACCGGATGGTAGAAGAGATGAAGGAGCAAGGGGTGATCGAGCCATCACATAGCCCTTGGAGTTCTCCGGTCGTGCTTTTGAAGAAGAAGGACGGTTCCACCAGGTTCTGCGTGGACTACAGGCGGGTGAACGATGTCACGAAGAAGGACAGCTACCCTCTACCCCGGATTGACGACACGCTGGACACCATATCAGGGTCAAGATGGATCTCCACCTTGGATTTGAAGAGTGGCTACTGGCAGGTGGAGGTCCACCCTAAGGACCGCGAGAAAACGGCGTTCTCTGTGGGCAGCGGGCTCTGGCAGTTCACCGTCATGCCATTCGGTCTGTGCAACGCCCCTGCGACCTTCGAAAGGCTAATGGAGTCCATTCTGAGGGGACTACACTGGAAGACCTGCCTGGTCTACCTAGATGACGTCATAGTTCTGGGGAGGAGCGTCGAGGAGCACTACAGCAACCTGAAGGAGATCTTGTTGAAGCTACGAGCTGCCCAGCTGAAGTTGAGCCCCAAGAAGTGTCAGCTCTTCCAGAAGCGGGTCCAGTACCTTGGGCATATCGTCTCCGAGGAAGGGGTGTGCACCGACCCAGAGAAGACCGCAGCTGTAAGGGAGTGGCCAGTCCCGAAGGACAAGTCCCAACTACGAAGCTTCCTGGGACTCTGCACTTATTACCGTCGCTTCGTGAGGGGATTCGCCGACATCGCCAAACTTTTACATCGACTGACTGAGAAGGATCAACTCTTCATGTGGACAGCAGAATTCCACAGTGCCTTCGAACAACTCAAGCAGGCTCTGTGCACCACGCCTATTCTGGCCTACCCCAGACCTGGAACAAGGTTCATCGTCGATACCGATGCCAGCGACTTTGGAATTGGGGGAATCCTTTCGCAGGTAGTGGACGGCGAGGAGAGAGTAGTTGCCTACTTCAGCAAGGCCTTGTCAAAGCCAGAAAGGAACTACTGCGTCATCAGGAAGGAGCTGCTCGCCATCGTGAAGACCATTGAACACTTCCACAAGTACCTGTACGGGCAAGAATTTCTCATCAGGACTGACCATGCATCCCTGCGGTGGCTCCTGAACTTCAAGCAGCCCGAGGGTCAACTCACGCGGTGGTTAGAGAGGCTTCAACAGTACAACTTCGAGATCCAGCACAGGAAAGGCCAACTGCATTCTAACGCCGACGCCCCGTCACGAAGACCGTGCCCCGAAGACTGCACCTTCTGTGCCCGAAGGGAGGAGAACACCGGGATACTGTGCCGACGGACTACTGTGGAACTTCAAGGGAACTGGAGCCGCGAATCTTTCACGCGGGCACAAGCAGAAGATGACGACCTGGGACTGATAGCTGAATGGAAGAGGGCCTGTGTCCCCAGACCCGGGTGGAACATTGTGAGTGACTGCAGCCCAAAGTTTAAGTCCTACTGGGCACAGTGGGACTGGCTGATTGTAAGGGATGGCCTCATCTGCCGTACCTGGGAGAGCACCGACGGGAAGACATCTCGGGAACAAGTCGTCGTTCCAAAGGCTATGACGGAGGAAGTCCTGAAGGAAGTTCATGGAGGATCATCTGGTGGACACCTAGGGATAAAGAAGACCCTGGGGAAGCTGAGAGAGCGGTTCTACTGGATCCGATGCCGAACAGACGTGGAGAACCACTGCGCGAGGTGCCACGATTGCGCAGCCAGCAAGGGCCCAGGACGAAGACGACGGGGTCCACTGAAGACCTACAACGTGGGCGGCCCCATGGAGAGAGTGGCCATCGATGTTGCTGGGCCATTCCCGTTAAGCGAGGCAGGGAACCGCTACATATTAGTCATCAGCGACTACTTTACCAAATGGCCGGAGGCGTATGCGCTCCCTAACCAAGAAGCCGCGACGATTGCAGAGACCCTGGTGAAAGAATTCGTCAGCCGGTACGGAGTACCCCTGGAGCTGCACTCCGACCAAGGGAGGAACTTCGAGTCGCAGGTGTTCCAGAACCTATGCCAGCTGCTGGGAATCCGGAGGACAAGGACGACGCCGCTACACCCTCAGTCCGACGGGATGGTAGAGCGATTCAATCGCACCATCGAGAACCATCTCCGAATAGTCGTCAGCGAGCACCAGAGGGATTGGGACAAACATCTTCCACTATTTCTCCTGGTCTACCGCGCCGTCGTGCATGAAGCCACCGGAAGCACACCAGCCCGGGCCATGTTTGGGAGGGAGCTCCGTCTACCTGTCGATCTTGCCTTCGGCCGACCTGGGAATGATCCGATCCCGGTAAGCCAGTATTGTCAAGAACTGGTCGACCAACTGGAGGACGTGCACGCGTTCGCGAGGAGGAAACTGCGGATCGAGACCGACCGAATGAAGACCCGATACGACCAGCAGACGGATGCCGGCGAATTCCACGAGGACGACCTGGTCTGGCTCTTCAACCCATTACGGAAGAAAGGCCTGTCACCCAAACTTCAGAAGTCCTGGGAGGGCCCGTACCGAGTCGTGAAACGGATCAACGATGTCGTCTACAGGATCCAGCGGAGCCCGAGGGCGAAGATGAAGATCGTGCATCGAGATCGCCTGGCAGCCTACGGAGGGACACAGACGGACCAATGATTGATCGGGACGATCAGTCTGTTTAGGAAGGGGGTGGTGTTACGGCTGTGAGTTTGTGTCATCACTCGCCGCTTGAGTCACAACTGCCCCAGGGGCTGGGCTGTGGCCTGCCTCCTGTATTGCGTGTGCCTTATGCAACAGGGCTACTAAGACAAAGGGATAGTCCAGAATATTCGTGACTGGACCAGCGATGGAAACCTCGAGAAGCCGTGAACCCTGGATGGATCTAGAAGCATGTATTGAGTCACCGGCCTGCTATATAAGTGTGACCTGTCTAGCAGTTGTTGTTGTGTTTTACGAGCTAGTGCGAGCGATTATCTTGTGCGACAGAAGTGTGGTGACGAAGTGCTGTGCGAGTTACGAAATCCAGTGACATTGTTTCTCCAGCTTGTGGACAGCGAAATAGCCTGCAGCAAGTGATCGTAAGTAATTGTGGTCGGTGAACATAAAGGAGAGGAGCAGGTAGTTTCTGTCAAGGCCACCGTACTCATTAGGACGGATTAACTTCTGTGATCTGTTGACAAGTGGAAGGGCCAAGAGCGCTCAAGGAAGAGACTTGAGGAAACTGGAGTAAGGCTCCTAATTGCTTGTATTTGCTGATTAGTGTAATTTTCTGGCCACAATAAAGTTAATTATTTCTTTAAGCAGTAATTGGTGTTGTGCTTTGTACCCCCACCGTAATCCAGTTAACAAAAGTGCCACTAGGGGGTGGCACGTAACAATAGAGTCCAGCTGGTGCTTTTATGGTGTTTTAAAGCACAGGGTTTAGTTCTTTCCCATTTCAAGATTTGGCAACACTGATAATACGTACTGTGGCACAGTGTTGTGAGCCTAATATCGTGCTAGATGATGAGACAAGGCCACACAGATTGATTCAGTGTGTATAATGATCTTGTCGTGGAAGATGATGTATTGTGAGATAAGCTAAGTAAAATGAGTCTTCAGCGCGTCATTTAGTGGGCGATATTTCGTAGCAGACAGGGACGTACGCTGCACCCATTAGCGTCGCTTCGCGCGTCTGAGCAGACAAGATGCCATATAATATCTCCCGAGGTATAATGGACGGGAACGGCTACATGACTGATAGTAGCCTATAAGCAAAGATGAAGCAAATGTGCTTAAAACGTCTCTCGGTTGTGGGCGTAAAATGTGTTGTAGCCAGATATTGACTCGTTCTCACGCTATGAGGCTCTTATATAGAGATATTGAAATTATTGTAATGTTCCGACGCATTTCGGGACAACTGCTTGTCCTGCGGGAACCTACAGCATAAGAAGTCAATACAATGGGCTGTGCCTGTCATGGAATTTGCACAGTAATAATATACATTTCCAAGGAAACAAACACTTCGTGCTATTAAAAGCAAAGTTTAAAATTTTCAAAATTCAACTCGTAACTAGTTTTATCCATTTTTAGCCTATTTTCAATTTTGAAAAAATAGGCTTATGAGATCACCTTTTGTCCGTGTGTGTGTGCGTGTGTGTGTGTGTGTGTGTGTGAGGTGTGTGTGTGTGTGTGTCCCCCTAATAAAATCTAAACGGCTGGAGCGATTTCAATGAAACTCGTTAAGTTCATGGCGCTATTTCCGGCGACCTCGACCGTGCCCTTCAAATTTTGTTACGTCTCACCAATCCAACATGGCGGCTGTGCGAAATATTTCACTAGCATTCGATATCTCCGAAACTATTACCGATATCACCCTGAAATTGTGTACGGTGATAAAGGGCACTACTAGAAGTTCACCTATGAGACTTTCAAAAACCTGGTGACTACAAAACCAACATGGCGGCCAAGCGAAGTTGAGACATTTAAATAGACTTTTCTCGCGATTTAACTACCCAAACGTAATGAAACTGGGTACAGCAATTGTTTATACACATTGTAAAGCACTGGAGTCTAATTTAGTTCAATTGTTTACATAACCTCAAAATGGCGGATTTGCGAAATATTTCACTGACATTCTATATCTCCGAAACTATTACAGATAATACCCTGCAATCTTGTACGGTGATAAAGGGTACTGATACAAGTTTACCTATGTATATTTCATAAGCCTGTATAGTACAAAACGAACATGGCGACCAAGCGAATTTCAAATATTTTAATAGACTTTTCTCGTGATTTAACTCTCTGAGCGCAGTGAAATGTGGTACAGTAAATGAATTTGCAGATTGTAATGCACTGCCATCTAATTTAATTCAATTGTTTACATAACCTCAAGATGGCGGCTGTGTGAAATTTTAAAATTATGTTTTTATTTCTTGTGTCTTAATCATGCGATCGAAGTGAAAGTTTGAATAATGAACCTAGGCAATAATTGTCCTTGAATGGTACATAACTCTATGGCCTATACATATAACAATCCTAAACGGCGAGCTTACGAAATATTTAGACGGTTCTCAATATCTATGAATCTTTTACAGCAACCAAACAGATTTTTTTAATGTTCATAGAGACTATGAACATATGTTCACCTATAGGACTTTGAGTAACCTGGTGAGCACAAATCCAACATGGCGGCGACGCGAAGTATAAATATTTAAATGGACGTTCCTCGCGAATTAACTATCCGAGTGCCGTGAAACGTTCCACGTTAAATGCTTATACAAATGTTGATCCACTGGCATCTAATTTATTTCAATTGTTTGCATAATCACAAGATGGCTGCTGTGCGTAATTTTAAAATCTCGTTTTTACTTCTTGTGTTCTAATCATGCGATTGAAGTTTGAATACCACACGACCACAATAATCTTAATGTAATAGTACAAAAATAAAAATCCAACCTGGCGACCATCTGAAATACACACATCAAAAAAAGTTTTGCATCACCTCAGTTCCCAGATCTCCGGCATATAGACGTTGACTGTGTATATTGTATCAAAGATACAGTCCCTTTGACTGTTCATAGATGTCACTAAAACTGCTCAAAGATGTAAACAACCATGCATGAGCAGGGCCTATTAGACGGAGGGGGTACGACAGCCGATCAGTTCCAGTCATTCCACCAGGACGAAGGTACGCTGCTCATGTTGTCTGTAGTTCTACCATGCCTAGAAGGTCAATACCGCAGTTCGATCGCGTCCGCATTGTTACTTTGTGTCAAGAAGGGCTCTCAACAAGGGAAGTTTCCAGGCGTCTCAGAGTGAACCAAAGCGATGTTGTTCGGACATGGATGAGGTACAGAGATACAGGAACTGTCGATGACAGGCCTCGCTCAGGCCGCCCAAGGGCTACTACTGTAGTGGATGACCGCTACTTACGGATTGCCGCTCGGAGGAACCCTGACAGCAATGCCACCATGTTGAATAATGCGTTTCGTTCAGCCACAGGACGTCGTGTTTCAACACAAACTGTGCGCAATAGGCTGCATGATGCGCAACTTCACTCCCGACGTCCATGGCGAGGTCCAGCTTTGCAACCCCGACACCATGCAGCGCGGTACAGATGGGCCCAACAACATGCTGAATGGACCCCACAGAATTGGCATCACGTTCTCTTCACCGATGAGTGTCGCATATGCCTTCAACCAGACAATCGTCGGAGACGTGTTTGGAGGCACCCTGGTCAGGCTGAACGTCTTAGACACACTGTCCAGCGAGTGCAGCAAGGTGGTGGTTCCCTGATGTTTTGGGGTGGCATTATGTGGGGCCGACGTACGCCACTGGTGGTCATGGAAGGCTCCGAAACGGCTTTACGATACCTGAATGACATCCTCCGACCCATAGTGCACCCATATCGGCAGAATATTGGAGAGGCATTTGTCTTCATGGACGACAATTCTCGACCTCATCGTGCACATCTTGTGAATGCGTTCCTTCAAGATAACGACATCGCTCGACTACTGTGGCCAGCATGTTCGCCAGACATGAAACCTATCGAACATGCCTGGGATATGTTGAAAAGGGCTGTTTATGGACGTCTTGACCCACCAACCACTCTGAGAGATTTACGCCGAATTGTCGTTGAGGAGTGGGACAATTTGGACCAACAGTGTCTTGATGAACTTGTGGATAGTATGCCACGACGAATACAGGCATGCATCAATGCAAGAGGACGTGCTACTGGGTATTAGAGGTAGTGGTGTGTACTGCAATCTGGACCACAAATGCTGAAAGTCTAGCTGTATGATGGTACAACATGCAATGTGTGGGTCTCATGAGCAATAAAACGAGCTGAAATGTTGTTTGTGTTGACCTCTATTCCCTTTGTATTTAAAGGTTCCGGAACTCTTGGAACCGAGGTGATGCAAAACTTTTTTTGATGTGTGTATTTAGATGGTTCTCAATATCTACGAATCTGTTACAGCAATTAAACTGAAATTTTGTATGTTGATAGAGGCAATTAACATGAACAGGATATATGAAAATAGGCTGTATAGTTCTTCACGGAACTACTTGTTAAAATTTGGCTCTTGTTCTGTGCTGATCATCAAAAGTTTATATAAACATGGGAGATGAGGGAAACGGTGTACTTTTCTTATTTCGTTAAACCTTCAGCTATATAATGCATCTCACTCATTTCCCCATTAATAATTAAGCGTTATTACTTCATATTCATTCCGAATAAACTCCAAAAATAATAACGCTTGTTTCATAGAAAGACTAATTAAAGTCACACAGGTTTGAGCGAATTTCAAACTTTCTTATAAGCATGCGAGATATGAGTGAAATTGTGAAGAACAGCACAAAGGAATCCAAAATAAAAAAGTTAGTGCCACCAACATGATTCTATGCTAGAGCATAGGATCAACGTTCAAAACTACGTAACTTTCATAATAAACAAATGAATTTCAACTGAATTTCGTATGTGTAGTGCATGTCTTAGGAGATTTAAACTCCGTCCTAGCAATCTGCGAAGTGCCAGTGTGAAAAGACGTAGTCTGAGCACAGGAGTGACTCGGCTGACTGGCCAATGAGGCACGATTCCACTGAATAATAAGCGCAGGAGGGGGGCGCGACCTTGGCTCCAACCCACTCTCGCAAGGGCTGGGCTGCCAAGCTCCAACCATAGCATTCTCTCTTCACTTCCTCAGTGTGACGTCATGCGCAAACCTACTTCACAAATTCCGTGGATGCGGTATAACTTGGCAGATTTTTGGAGTCATCAGGGCTACCAACTCTTCATAAATGCTCTCCATAATTTTGAGCCCTAGTGTCGATGTATAAGGCGTGTGTTTGAGTCTTCAGTCTTTTGACTGGTACTGTATGGACCAAGGTGGCGGGCAGTACTTTCTGGCGGCTGCTCTCTGGTGACGAAAAGAGGAATTTCTCTATTTTTTTGTAATCTCATTGACACAATTTCTTTGGCCACGTTGTTTTAATACCATTGAAAAGGGAGGCAAGTTTCCTTGAAACGTCTGGTATTTAAATTATACATGCCGACCCGTGCGCGAAATCTAGCATGTTCATAAACCACATTTTTCCCAATAGGTTTATAATGAGAGACATAAGGAGAAAGGTTGCTGTAACACTCACCGGTTATTCGATATTTATTAAATTATACAATTTGAGTAGGCCTACTCATTCCTTTGATTTACTTTTTCTGAAATCCATGCAAAATGATAAAGGAAAGTCTTCAGAATGTTGAAATTACATGAAATAGGCGTCACAGCGGCCAAAATGTGAAGTGGACAGCAATTATGGAGCGTTTTTTTTCCTACAGCAATAGTATTTGCAATTCGCACACTTAGTACATTATTAAAAATCATTTTTTAAAGAAATTATAGATATGTATGAAATTAGAGTGTAATTCGTCACTAATAATGTCTATTCTCTTTCATTTGAATGCTCATTTGTGACGATCGGTCGCTTGTGAGCGCCGCAGGAGGGATCTATACTACTGGAATAATATTTACTAGCGGAACCGAGCGAGAAATGTCGCATATTCATAAACCACACTTTCCCCAATAGGTTTATAATGAGAGAGTTAAGGAGAAAGGTTGTTCTGTTTTTATTTCAACCAAATTATTAAAGAACACTATTTACATTTCAGTTAGAATTCCAAGTTCTACGTTCCCGAACTTAAGAAAGCAATCACTGAAAATTGGTTATTCGATATTTATGGAATTATACGATTTAAGTACTCATTCCTTTGATTTACTGTTTCTGAAATCCATGCAAAATGATAAAGGAAAGACCTCAGAATACTAAAATGACATGAAACAGGCATCCCAGAGGCCAAAATGTGAAATGGACAGCAATTATGGAGCGTATTTTCCTACAGCAAAAGTATTGGAAATCGCACACTTCGAACATATTTTTAAAAGTCATTTTAAAGAAATTATAGATATTTATGAAATTAGAGTGCAATTCGTCACTGCTAATGTCTATTCTCTTTCATTTGAATGCTCATTTTTCACGATCGGTCACTTATGAGTGTCGCAGGAGGGATCTATACTACTGAAATAATATATATGATGATTTTCAATCGGCAATAGCCCAAAAGTATGAACAATTTCAATAGTAAATATTTCAATCATTGCCGGTGCCCTCCCTTATCACTCTCTGCGCCCCTCACTTTGAGGACCTGTGCTCTAGAGTAGATGTGTGGCCTCTTTTCCGCCTTAGATTTGTAACTGCTTTCGTGCGGTGGGTGTGTAGTATTTAGTTCTCTCACCGAGCGGAGACTCAAACGTTAGACAACAGCACGCGCCGACAATAACTATGATTCGCTACTGACCAATAATAATAATAATAATAATAATTTACAAAACACGATCAAGGCCAAACTGAGGCACTACGTTTCCGTTATTTGCCCGGAGGCGTTATATGCATCAGAATTCCTGGCAATGAATAAGAAATGCCTGGCAGAATAACTCGAAGCCAAAGAGAGGAAGATTCTGAGAAAGATCTTGGGCCCGGTCAAGGAACGAGGAGACTATAGAAGATGACACAACGATGAACTTTATCTACATGTGGAGAAAATAACCGACACCATTCGCAAAAGAAGACTCTCCTTTTATGGCCATTTAACACGAATTAACTCCGGAAGGTTGTCGAATCGAATCTGTGCCTACTTTGTGGGAAAGAAAACCAAAGGGATCTGGTTTACAGAGGTGGAAAAAGACCTACAAGAACTGGGCATTAGGGTGGAACGAAAAAATATTGTTTTCAATTTCAATACGTAATAGTGATAAAAAGTTGCCTTTTGCTATTATTAAATCAATTGTAAAGTTTGAACACGATTGGCGTAGGGTAAGAGGTGCCGCAAAGGGTTAGAAATTGTGATTTTTTTTTGTGAAATTTACGAAATTTTAATACATTTGGATCGGCAAAAATTATTGTTGTATTTATCAATTTCTGCTTAAAAATGGCAGTTTTAGGTGACTAAGATGCACTAGCTAACAGCTGATCAATGTGATCATAGTTGGTGACATAGTACGTGCGGTTAGAGTGGAGGGGGGAGCATGTCTGCAGCAAGTAGGTGGGAGAGAAAGTGTACCGTTTCATGTTGCGACTTGTCTCTCTAAGCCTCAGAGGTCAGTCGAGTCCAAGTGTTGGTGTGAGACACAAGTAGTTGCTGTGAAGTGCAAGTTGTGAATGATTAATTTTGATCGTGTTGGTAGTGTCGGTAAATAATTTGTTAATAGACCTTTAGTGTATTTGCATAATACTTACAAGTTTTTTTGTTAATGAGATGGCAGAGATGTTGTCAAAGCGAGTTCAGACTAGACTTCAGTGGGAATGTCCCATTTTGGTCATCCTAAATTATTGAGTGATACTCATTTACCAACCTATGATGTCATGAAGGAATACCATTATATTCGACATGAATTGAAACGAGATATATCAACAAAAGAGCCAACGGTGAGTGAGATATTTATTAGATATTCTAATGGAGAAAGTTGAAAATGTTTGGGTTAAAGCATCAATTCCTACAGTGTCTCGTACCCGTATGTTACAAATGGGGAAAGCATATCATGACAATTATAGAAATATATTGAGGTCAAAGGAAAGAAAAAGCACATGAAATTATGATTTAGCTGTAGAAAAATTTTTAAATGAAAGTAAGCGTCTTTTTGATATAGCATCTTGCAAGTGCAAGTTGCTCTAAGAGAGTAAGTGTACAAAATACAAAAAAGTTCCTGTGCTTGAACAAAAGTTTTTAGTAGATAGGAAAATAGGAAAATGTGTATCAGCATACTTGATAAGTCGGTTACTAAGATTTTGAGCCAGAGAGAGGATCGAAAGTTAAAGGTGATTCGACAAGAGCTTAAATACAAACTACATTTGGAAGCTGAGGCAGCTACTATAACACAAAATGACGTGGTGCTTCAATCTGATGATTCGGATGGCGAGTTGCCAGTAGAATCGGCCAATATGACTGGAATTGATGAGCTTCAACCTGAAGATTATGATACAGTAGACGAGTTTCTGGCTGAATCAAACACATATGGAGACTGATTTTATTTTCACGTTACCTTTGCAAAGAACATCTCAAAGTAATCGACCCGGTTATTCAAAGAAATGGCTACTACGCTCACCATGAGAACATGCTTGTCTGTATGTTAAGTGATGAGAGAAAACACATAAGAGAGTTAGGCCTCCGACGACTTTTGAAAGCAAGGTCAGAACAGAAGAATGAGGTACGGAAGTTTGTGAGACCTAAACTAAACTTCAAAGCTGAAGATTACATCGACATGATCAATTGGGCTGATGTAACAATCACAGAACCACCGATGACAAAGCACGTAACTGACGAGGACTTAGCCAAGTACATAAGTGAAGCAAGAGAAGATGATTTTCCACGTTTTCCCTGCCGTACACAAACAGTGGAAACAGTAATAAAGCTTGTAACAGAATCATCACTCTGTGTTTATGGTCTAGGAGAAAGAAATGGATTTGTCAAAGCCAGAATTGCTTCACATAAGATGATGCCAAAATTTGAAACCAAGAAACACGTTACCTAAAATGTATTTTAGAACATTGAACATTGATTTAGCTTTGTTAAAATGTTTTATTTGTCTATTATTTGCATTTTATGAATAAATGTGTGTTCTTATCCCAATGGTTATAACTTTATTGCTTAGGGTAAGTACCTTTCCTACTCTCTGATTTGGTTCAATATTATCACTGTGTTATAAAAATGAAAGGAGACATTCTAAGTACCCTTAAATAAGTTTTAGTCAAAGAAAAAGCATTACAATATCATATCTACCCCTATCTTACCATGACAAAGCCAAAACAGTACATTTTTTTAGGAAAACCTTTATTTATTCATGTTTTAATACCTACTAAGTGGGCCAATAAAATGATGATGGACAACAAATTTTAATTTTTTCCATTATTTTAGGCGTAGTTTTAATGAAATTGAAATAATAAACATTAAAAAAAAATCAATAAAATTAAAAATAACATTCCCGAAAATTTGAAAATTTAAAGACAAAAAATTATGTTCAAGGCTTTTGCGGCCCCTCAAGATGTGGTTCTATCACAATAAAACTTTGTAGGATAACTTCTCACATAAAAAGACAAATTTTTATCACTATTAGAATGGGTGACACAGAAAATTACTTTATGCCCTATACCAACGTTCCACCCTACTGGGGATATCACATGAGGACATCTTGGAAGGGGACTCTTTGAAGAAGAAACTTGGGGAAATACAGAGTTTTCAGCCAAAACCCATATTGAAAACCGGCAGAAGTGGACCGAAGAACAAAAGGAAGCTCACCGAAGAAGAAGGCGCGAATACTGGGCCAATGTGAAAGAACGAGGGAAATGGCAGTTGAAATAACGTGGTCCATAGAAGACCGAAACGATTATATAAAATATAAAATAATAATAATATCGTATGGCCTCGGGTGCCGGGTGCAAGCTTTGTTAATTGACGCCCAGAGGGCAACTTGCATGTCGAATTTGCCGCTCCATGAAGCACTATGAAAGTCAAGGAGGTTAGATATCTAAGCTCCTTGACACTATAGCGCTTTCTAGTACAGAAATGAGGAACTTTGTGTTGGCAGAAAATCCGGAGATTAATTTTGCTTTTATGACCAAGGCCTACTGAATTCAAATGGGTTCTTTAACATGCCAACACCGTATGACATGCGAATCGTGATTTTTGTCGCCTTTCAAAAATCACTTACCACGGCCAGGAGTGAACCTGCAAGCTTGGGGTTGATAGTGGGACACGATAACCACTCACCCACCGTGAGGTTTTGACCAACAGCATGCTTCCTCTATATCTCCACGTGGACTCCAAAGTCTGGTCCAGGAGGCCTGCTCGCGAGGCAGGTGTCCAGTGTTGCACAGATGCACGTAGTTCTGCCCAGTCTCGCTGCTTGCTCTCAGTGACTACGGCGGAGAGTTGACAACACTGAGCCTCGAGCTGGGAAAGCCTTGGCTCCCCGCAGATACGGAATCCGCCCTTCTAGGTTTCAACGACGAGCCACTCGTTAACGAGGAATTATATCTTCTTAACTACCACACAAGTGGCACCTGACGATTCGTACGAGGGTCACACTGTATTGTGCCCAACTCTAGGAATGGGTATTCCAAGATTCAGACACCTAGATATCAAGGGAAAGGCTACAGCCGCTTTTGAAAGTTGAGATATTTGAATATCGCGCTACATTGCTTCTCGAAGCAATTGGAAAGAATATACCGCTAAGAGCATGTCAAGTGACGTAGCGAGTAATAGCAGAGGTCGAGGCTATTTATTGATTAAATAGTTAACCATTGAGTAGAGACCTGAGACTTGGAACAGATTACTGGCACGGCCAAATGAAAGAGAATGCAATTAGTATCAAGTAAATCGGACCAGGGATACCAGAGATATGAGGATTTCCAGATTTAAGCTGATTCAGCGTGACCCTGACCGTTTTGGATAAAAGCCGGCCGGCTCAAGCAACTTTAGCTCACTTCGAATCAAGCACTTGCCTAGCAAGGTGCCGCTACGCTGAGCCAAGGCACATGGTTGCCGGATCTACGCAGAAGTTATTTTCAAAATTGTGATAGTCACAAAAGTGCTGCGCTACGAGTGGAACTTAGTAAGTTTCCGGCAGGGAGAATCACTAAGGTGATTGATATTTTTCTACAGACACTGGTGAAATATTTTATTTCTACATGGACATATGCTAGACTTTGTCTAGAATAATACTTTGTCACAGACCAGTAATAATCTAATACTTGGATATTTTAGTCCAATTCAGTCAGTTTCATATTTGTAACTTAATAACCACTCCGATCTTTCAGTATATTGAAAGCCAGTCTATCACGGTGTTGTTCATTAGCCAACGCAGGGAAACTACATGTTGCTTCGCGCATGGTAGATGGTGTGAAGCCATGCCCAGGGAACGATCTTCAGAACAGCCGTTGATTGGTTTAGACTGTCAGTGTTTTCTTGTACTGCAACGATTACCGTGAGTTATGTTACAACTGACATATTTAAGAATAGATCACTTAGATCTGACCCCATTTAAGCAAACTGTTATGGCTTTAACAGAAGCCAATATTAAAGTGGATCAACAGTTATTTCATACTTCAAGCAATATCTCCACTATGTCTTGTTAGACGGATTGTGGGTATATAATGGCGGCCGATACAAGGATTATACGTGCTTGTCCGATAGGGCATGTCTATGGATAAATCTGGTACAGACCAGGTTCGCTACGCTTCAAGACCATCAAGAAATGTAAGCCACATTTTGACTTTATATTATGCCTAGCTAATTGGAACAAACTATTTTTCTGCAGATGACCAACACATTTTTTTCTTCGTATTTAAATCTTGCAATGATTTACGCAAGATATATTAGAGTTATTCTGAGTATTTTCAGCACTCAGAACAGTTTAGGATCGATGACCGAGCATATCGAGCATTTATTTGAATATTTCATATTTTTGGGAAGTCACGGAAAACCGTCGATGTAACTGTAAAAGTTAAATTTTTCTTTGTTGAGGAATGGATATTTTTTCCATATTCGAAGGTTCGAACATGTGGATTCTCACATAATTAAACATATTTAAAATAATATAACTAATAATAATAATAATAATCCACTAATAATAATAATAATAATGATTTTCATAACTTTTCTAAATAATTCTTGGATATTATATTTTCTAATAATCATATGTATTGAGAGAGAGCCTATGAAGTAGTTT
This sequence comes from Meconema thalassinum, assembly GCA_946902985.2. NCBI lineage: Eukaryota > Metazoa > Arthropoda > Insecta > Orthoptera > Tettigoniidae > Meconema > Meconema thalassinum. The sequence goes on from OX336394.1 coordinate 291,188,460, forward strand.
AATCATTTCTAGTTTGGAACAGGAGATTTTCCGAAGGAGAGTGGTTAGCGCAAGCCCGCATTCAACCAACATTTCAGTTCTGGTTGAACAGTTAATACTTGCAATGAGCAAAGTATACTTTTCAGATAACACGGAGAGGCATGAAACGGGAAGCAATTGATAATTGTATCAAATAGGATTTTTTTGTATTTATATAAAATCATGACGTAAATACACATTCGAAAGTGAAATAAAGATTTTCATAAGTATGGTAAATTCACGGGTTGAACTGAATGGTAAAATAAAATAAACTTGTAAGTTTATTAATCTTCCAGTGTTGATAACAAGCAGAGGCTTGATTTATTGTATAAATTTTGGGAAGAAAATTTATGTGTGGAGTAGTTGAAATGCCATTCCCAGGTGCGCATGTTTAAGTCGCAGGAATGAGGAGGTTTTTTTCGAGCATCAATCAAATAGCAGGTTCGATGGCTCAGGTTTATAGGAGTATTGGAACTACACATTTCGTCGTATGAATGACCCGAAGGTTATTTCTTAGAAACCATCAGTTCTTATTTCAACCTTGTTTACGGATTCCATTTAGACTTTGATTTTGCTAGAACCCGGATTTGTCATGATAGTATTTTATTCTTCTTCAGAGGAAGACCTTTGTCGTTGTTGTTGGAATATTGTGTTCTTACACAAATAATAGAATGGGCCACTGCCAATTAAAAATAATTCTATAACCACGAATAATTTGAAGGATGTTTTCAATCCTAGTGCCATGAACTAAATGAATTTATTATAAAGCTATAATTCTTATTTCCGCATTCTGTCGAAGAATTGCAAGTTGTGAAAATTACTAAAATGGCAACAAATATAAATATTTTTCATAATAATGATTCCAAGTGGAGAATCGAATAGTTGAATGGTTCAACAATTTATTGATCAAGTTGATGATTCAGAAATCATATATTTTGTTAGGAACTTGAAGTTCATAATCGAGTCACTTCTCGAAACGTTTAATGTCAGAAGAACAATTAATTTTTGTTGTGCTTCGCACAGTTCTTCGATGTTATGCTCAAGGTCAAATACTTTTCAGATGTTATAATTATGTGTACATAATTTGTGTTGATTCAGAAATAATAATATTTTTGACAATATTTTTTTGAAACTGGAAAAATAAGTGAAAGTTAAAAATTCTATGAACATTTATTCTACGAGTGTTAATATTATGTACAATTTCAAACAGTGATCTACGATATTTCCAGTAAAGACAATTAAATTTGAACTGGATTTAATCATGAATAATCAATATAATTTTGGAACACAGTCTACAGGACTAATAATCAGACTTGTGTTTCCAATGGTAATTGTCAAATGTGTTTGGAAAATTTCTGTACATTGTGTAAATAGGATGTGGGTCGCCACATATGAATGATGCTGCTTTGAGCATTTTTGCAGTCAATTTTAAATTCAAAATAAAATGAGATAATTTTACATGATGTGTTATGCCCAGTTGAATCTCCTTCTATCCTTATTGTTGCATTAAGCCAAAAATCAGTAAAGCATTTTTTTCATTTGATGTCGTTTTTGCGATTAGCTTTAACCCATCTGGCGCTCCGGGATATTTTGACTCTCGTGCTGACTGATTCTTGGTAAAATGCATATGTGGTCGTGCGGACTCCGGTCTAAACGGGCACATAAAGTCGCTCTACTTAGGAGAATAACGGTACAGAGTACGGGTCTTGACCACTATTACATTTGATTCTTTTCACTTCTGGTTCTATCCTCCCCATTTCTTTACCCCTAGAACACTAACATTATGCAATAGATGGTAATACTACGTCAAATTTACGTACATTACAAACTTTGTGCTACGGCACCAATTAATTGAATGGTTGAAATTAATATATATTTCGTATGTAACACTATTTATATACAATGAATCCTCTGTGGTCTTTGAAGTTTAATACACTAAGTTCCATCTTAAATACAACAAATATAGAAGTAGTATATTTTGATGTAATAAGCAGTACGTAATCTCTCCAGCCTCTTATACTGTCTCTGGTTTTTATGAGGTTGTTTTTATAATCCCTCTCAAGTGATGTGACATATCTACATCAAATTCCCCACCTCTTTGTTATTGCCATGGGGCAACCAATATGTTGTTAAATTCTAGGATATTTTCCAAACAATACTTTACCCCATGATTATGCCTCTAGAATGATTGGCATTAATAACAAAAGCATTGACACCACCACCATAGACCAGTAGAATCACTGTTGGAACATGGTAGCGTGGGGACAGATAGAGAGGGAATTCTAAGCTGCTAAATTATTCATACACTTAAATTTTACGTATGTTAGTATTGTAGGGTTATTGTCATGTGTAGCCTCCTGGAAGGCAGAGTGCAGATCTTTCAAATTGACGTTCGTGAGCGACCTGCTCGTCCTAATGAGGATGAAGTGATGATTAAGACTGTAAATACTCCCAGTCCCCTAGCCAGAGGAATTAACTCCAAGATATTAAAATCCCCCATGGCCCAGCTGGGAATCCAACCCGTCCCCTATCGGGTCAAAGCTTAGCACGCTAACCGTTTCGCAACGGGGCCGGACATCCTCTCTAATACGCTACGCTTATGGAGGGTGGTTTTTATGGTGGACATGCATTAGTATTACTAGGGAAGGATATTTGAAATGTGGTTACAGGTGTAGATAGAGAGTCAGTATTTCAACAGTTCTCCATCAGCAAATATTGACGATCAGCTTAGAGCAGCCACAGTAAGTCACAAACACAAAACGCATGGCATTTTTCCAATCCTGTTCAAAGCTTTACCCACCATGGCTCATGGGTTAGATCTATTGATAGACTGAACTAGCAAAGAGAGGGGTGACTAATATTAATGTGCATAAACCAATAGCCACTAACATATCGCAACAAAAAATCCCTCCTTTTTTCTTTCTTCTTGCGTTACGGCCTTGTAAGGACCACGTTACAATTTCAATTCATCCTCCTTTGTTGTTCGTTCCTTTTCTTCCAGTATTCCTACATTGTTCCACTATCCTTTTTCCTGTCTTCAGTCCACTTAACGCCTGTTATCCTTTCCTTCCTCCCTTGGAATCCTTCAAATTGCAAGACATTCGTCCTAAAAACCTCTCTTCATCTCTCATGTTGCTGCTTTCCAAATATTTCTTCACTTATTGAATCCAGATGGTGGTTGATTTCTTTTCCCAAAGAAATGTTTTTTTACAAATACATTCATAATTATTGACACAAAATTGTCACTTAAAAATACTAAATCACATCATTAGCCTACTTTCGATTTTTGCAAAAAATTAAAGTAGACTTATGAGATCAACACAAGGCCATAAATTGTGTGTCTGTCTATGTGTCTGTTTTGTGTGTGTGTGTGTGTGTGTGTGTGTGTGTGTGAGTGTGTGCACTCTGAAAGTCTGCCCCCCCCCCTACAAATTAGAACACGGTGAAACCCGAATAGAACGAAATTTGGTACAGAGGTAGCACTAGCAAAGGGCACCTCAGTGTCATGTTTTATATCGCCACCATCTTGACGGAAACGTAATGGCGGCCACCCAAATGTTCAAAGCTTAAATCAAATTACGACTAACCTAATCATCCGATCTCTACCAAATTTTGCAACTTTATACCTTTATGTATGAAGGATCTTTTGACCAAACTACAAGGTCATCAGCCCAATAATTTGTGGATAACGGCCATGTAAGTGTGCAAATCGATTCCCTCTATCAATTCAAAAACGGTGAAACCGAATTGAACGAAATTTGGTACAGAGGTAGCGGTAGCAAAGGGCACGTCAGTGTCATTTTTATATCGCCGCCATCTGGACGGAAACGTAATGGCGGCCACCCAAATGTTCAAAGCTTAAATCAAATTACGAGTTACCTAATCAACCGATCTCTACTAAATTTTGCAACAATATACCTTAATATGGAAAACGTCTTCTGTCCAAACTACAAGGTCATCCGCCTAATAGTTTCAGGATGGTGGATGTATGAATCATGCAAGTATTATAGCCCAAACATAACTTACGATTCAACAAGGTCTGATCTCAACAATTCAGCTTATCGTACATATGGAGGTTTAAACTGTCCTCAAGGAGGTGACCGGTAGCATATTGGTCCATTATAATAGAATATGTGACCGTAGAAGTGACTTAACAGGTCTGATTGACCATGCCATATGGTTGTGGGTCGTAGACAAAATGGCCGCTATTTGTGCTCGTAAATCCATATATATCCGAAACTGCGTAAGGTTATATCCTTTTTAGGAATGTACTGAACAAAATAATACATCTTCAGAATCAAATGGTTTATAGAAGCACCAAAAAACGCTAATGAAATCGTTGATTACAACACAAAATATGATAATTCGTACTAAAGAGGTTATTTACATATCTACCTTGTACCGCATTCGTGGCGCAGTGGTAGCGATCTAGCTTCTCAGTTAAGGGTTCCGTTGTGCAAATCCCCGTGGTTTCGTTTATTTTTACTTCGTTTGTTTTGTATTTATTGATGCATAACTACTCACACGTTATAATGTTAAGCATATATTGTGTGTATTTGCAATCGAAAAGATTATATAATAAGCTGTACTCATAACACCACAAATTTCAACACTCGACTAGAGCTATTTAAATTCTTTGTCCTTGATCCGCGGTAGGGTCTAGGCTATTGTTGTTATTTTTGTTATTGATCCTTTAGGGGTTTTGCGGCATAATGGTATTGTAGCCCCGTTTACTTGGGTGTGTGTAGAAGTTCTCTGATAACCTGTGTCACTGTGAGGTCTGTAGGCTTACTAGTGAGTGTACTTTTATACGTGGAAGGATTTCGGTAAGAAGCTGTTGTTGCTGTTGTTTCATTTGAGATGCATGGACATCATGGTCATTTAGTCCCGTGTACTTGGGTGAGTGTTGAATTTTGTCTCATAACCCGTGTTATTGTGATGGCTGTATTAGTGTGTGTATATATCATTCAGGTGAGGATTCAATCAACGTATACTATCCGTATAGCACGTTGTATTTCAACAAACTACTACAACCAACATTGAATTATACTCCTTGAAGAGGACAAAGAGTTATAACTAAACCCATGCATTTAGGAGAAAGTAGGCTATATGTTCTTTACTGAACATCTTGTTTTTACAATGAACTAGCCTATATGTAAAGCCCTGCGCGGATGGGGATATCCGCAGAATTTTTCGCCATGCGGATATAGTTTGCATGGCTGTGCGGGTAGTGGATAAGCTGCGGATAATGTTTGGAGTAAATTTGTGGATAGTTTTTAGCCTATTTTCATTTTATGAAAAAAAAAATAGGCTTATGAGATCACCTTTTGTCAGTGTGTCTGTGTGCGTGTGTGTGTGTCCCCTAATGAATTCTAAACGGCTGGAGTGATATCAATGAAATTCGGTAAGATCATAGCACCATTTTGGACGACCCCGACCGTGCCCTTCAAATTTTATTGTCTCTCACCAATCCAACATGGCGGCTGTGCGAAATATTTCACCAGCAGTCAGTATCTCCGAAACTATTACAGATATCACCCTGAAATTTGTACGGTGATAAAGGGAACTACTAGAATTTCTCCTATGATACTTTCAAAAACCTGGTAACTACAAAACCAACAAGGCGGGCAAGCGAATTTGACACTTTCAAATAAACTTTTCTCGCGATTTAACCATCCAAACGTAATGAAACATGGTACAGCAAATATTCTTCTCTACGCACTGTGTTCAAGCCTCTATATAGACGGCATCTTCACATTTCTTCGTCCTTATTTTCAAACTGACGTCAGTAAGCCATCCTGCACTGTATTAACTGAGTCATTTATCGCACTCTTCCGATAATATTTCACTTAATTAACAATATTATTATATTACTGTCATCACATAAGTAGTAGCTATATACTGTAACATATTATATACTGGATATGCGAACTAGTGATAGCAGACCGCGACTGTTTGAGAGTAGCATTGTGGGCATTTCGCATGAGTTGATTAACTGAATTAAACTGGACCTGATGATCTTTATCTGAATAACAAAACATATTGCCATACTAATTATTTTGAACTGGTGTAGTACGATAAATGTTTTTTTTTTTTTAATTTCAGGTATTTGTGTAGAGTACATTATTATTAAACACCAATATAATAATTGGTCTTCCTTATTGCATGTTGACCGGTAAGATTTTAAACGTCCGTACGACTCCGTCTGGAGGTAAGAATTCATGATGAAAATCAATAAATGTAAAACAAAAATGATGGAATGCAGCTGAAAGAAATTGGAAGCCCTTTTGACATCAAATTGGTAGGTGAAAAGCTAAAGTAGTCAAAGCCAGATACCTCAAGAAAACCCTGTGCGTATCGAAGTACGCCCCAACCAGATTAGTTTATCAACTGGTGGGAACAAAGACATTTATAGAAGACCTAATAATAAAACACAACCTGATTCAAACAGAAGCATGCATCAATTTCCTGGAAGAAAGAGCCCAGATATCAACATAAATAGACCCCGATTTCTACCGCACCCCAGCCATGAAGGAGAAGGACTGGAGATCAGCCGGCTATGAACTACGACACCTCTACACCCGAGGAGCAATACACGGCTTCCGTCATAAAATCTGCAACAGGAAAGGTTACCACAAAGCCGACAGTCAATGTGGCTGTGAACTCTGCAACCAATCCTGCACACAGTATCACCTATTTGAATGTACACAAAGAACAATGCCAATCTCGCACTACGCAAAGGAAGAATGTCAATGATATCTCTTATGTAATAATTCTATACACATTGTGATTAATTCCAACCCCTCCCTATATTATTCAGCTAAGGTCCCATTCCAGTTTTGTACCGAAAATAAGGTCCTATGGACACCAACCTACACATATGGGGTACCTACAGGTTCCGCATAACCCAATGTGTGCGCGAAACACACTCACTTTCTCCTTAAATGCCTCACAATTAAATAAATACCATGTTGCACTCTAGAAAAGGCTTATAAAGTCATAAAATAAACTCTTGAAGAAATGGCAAGTCATGTCGTTTCCAGGCAACAGTAGCTCTTGACGAGACACGGCCGACTGGATGCGAGTAGCACTCTCCACTACCGGTATAGAAAATGAGGCTAATTACATGAAATCCCGTTAGTTACTGTGTAATTGGTTCTTTTATGTGATATAAATATAAGTTTCCGGGAGGGCGCCAATTCATAGATAGAATAGTCTACTATGAATGAATATTCTTTTAATACATACACGAGAACTCATTCATCTCAGGAATGGTGTGTTTATAACACCAACCAGGACACTACAGTAAACAAGGCAGCTTAATATTATACTGCAACATAACAATAAATCATTGGAATGCTACTTACTATTTAGTGGTATTATGGGATGTATATTTAAATGGTTCCTGTAATGTAGTCACAATGATATAATTTCCAAGTTTTATCATTAGTCTTTATATCCTTTATTAATTTTTACTGCCGTGGAAGAGCTATAGATGAATCCGTAATACTATAACTAATACGACGTATTAAATAAGACAGATGAAACAAGTATATTCTCCTTCGCGTTTTTTTTTTCATACAAACACATTTCTTTTATTATCTGCAATAACCTCCAATCACTTTTTATTTATCAAAGTTCAACTCTCATTGTCTAAACTCATCTCTGCCATCGTCAGAGTTGATACTCTCGTTTCACTAGTTCAAGTTTCTTCCACTCAAGCGCACCAACGCCACCTCCAAAGAACACTAAGCATTTTTATATAAACGAATCACGGCCTATGTGGTCTCAGTAAACGTTACAATCGCCCCCAGAAAGCCTGACAACTATGTCATATTGAAGGGCTTTCTGATATACATACAACACAAAAAAAATACATAAGAGCGTGATACACGGAGATCTGGACTTCCCTCTTCTTCATGTGATTATACTATCATCTTGTCCAAATCAAGCTGCACAACACACCATCTTCCAACCGTTATCCGCCTCTTCAACCAATTCTGTAGTCTCCTCTACATACCTCAAGCTCACCCTGATTAACTTGAAATGTTCTTGAAGAATAACATCCACAATTGGATATCAAGATACCAAATCACCATCTCCACCTCCACTGCCGCTAGCACAAGGTGGCTTAGTCGTAACTACCACATTTTCCTAAGCATGGTACACACTGAGAAGGCTATTGCAAAACTGGTTATAGGTCGGCCGTTCATTTTTGTAGTGAATAGAGGAAAGTCGCCAAATATGGAATACCATTTATATTTTTGATGTTATTGAAGTAATTGATTGAATTAAAAATGTTTTCAAATGTGTACCATTTCTAGGAATTACTTATACAAAGAATGTCATATAATGCTAAGCTGAATATAGTATGTGGAAGTAATTAGAAACATTTTTGTAAGAAAGTTACATTTTACATAATAAACAAGATGGCTCCAAATATGGAATACTTAATGAAGTTCATGAGATTAGTAGTTTATTTACAGAAATCACACACAAATCGCAGCAATCACTTGAGGGACCTTCGACTGGACGATCGACAGACCAGTCTCATCTACACTGAACACCCTATCAGCAGCATAATGATGTTTATCAAACTCACGGTCCAGTAGGTCAAAGAAATAGAACACATCTTCCTTATCAAATCCTTTCACTCTGGCAAAAGATGTTCCTGTTGGTGTTCGTAACGATAATTCGTTTCTATGGCGAGGTAAAAAGAGTTTTGGCCATTTTTGGCCCGCTATTTCTCGTTCCTTGGAAAACGGATGCGGTATGTTGTTTGCCTGTGCTAGTTGAAATGCAAGTTGTTTCACGTCACTCCTAGAGAGACCAAAAAACCATGCCTCCATAATTTTCAGGTACTCTACGAGTTGCTTTTCTATATTACTTGGAAGAATCGGACGTTCTCCAAGTGCGGTCTGTACTGCATCCTTGGTTTCAACATCCTTCACGGAATACAGCCTGAACAATGTAGGTCTAGGTACATTGAATTGTTCAGCTGCTTTTTTAAATCCCATTTTCTTTTCTCGTACCGCAAAAATAGCTTGTTTCATGTCATCCGGGTTCCACCGTTTCCTCTTACATAACCTAGAAAAATTGTACAAATACTTTTATAATTGATTATATTCATATAAAATTAAGTGACAGGAATGAGGAGCCAAATATGGAATACTATTCCATATTGCGGACCCCATGTATTCCATATTGGGAACTTTGCCATGTTGATTTCAAGGATGCGCAACGGAAAAGAAAATAAACTTAAGGATAAACAATCACATAATAGCTCATAGCGTAGCACATACACTATAATTTGCCTCCTAGGATAAGAATAATACCCGACAATAAAGGCATACAATAATGCAATGAGTACATCCCTCACAAAATCTCAAAGACGGAAGAATCAAACTTCAGCAGATAACTAACCAACCAAGCTCAGCAGAGTCGTCTCGCTCAGTGACCTCGGGAATACAATGACGTCACACGCAAGCACTGACAGGAAACGGAGATCTACCAATCACACAATTCGAAATATTACGGTATTCCATATTAGGCGACTATTCCATATATGGCGACTTTCCTCTATATATATATATATTGGTACTATATCCTCTGATATTGGTTCAGCATCCATTTTTAGGCGATCCATGGTTCTTTGCAGTAGATCACACGATACAATTCCCAATTGCTTATAGCTGAATGTGAACATTGCTCCACCATCAAAAGCTTGTCAAATCTGTCCACTTTAGAATGCAGTGTAGGACATTCTTGAAGTATTCTGTACAAAGTTCCAACTTTAATTCGATGACTTAGAAAACTTGGAAATTATATTTTAATTGTTCAGAATTACTACACAAAATCAAGTAAAAAAAACAAAAGCTGCAATAATATGAATGGACAAAAGGTTAAATAGAAGATAACGAAAAATATCCACAGCATAACTCAAAATTGAGAAAGATACTAGGTAACACACACAATGAAAAACATATACATTACAGCGTACAAACGAATACATATGCATTGTGCAACTGTATCAAAAATTAAAAAAATAGACATATACTGTATATGCCTCCAATACTGAATTCATAACTAGAACAACAAATAGCGGCACGCGCCCCCAACACATTAATTTTACGTCCAGATCAAAAATGATCTTGACAACTTCCTATAACCAAATATAAGTAATATTCTTCCATTTCTTCTTGTTCTCTTAATTCAGTGTCTCTATGGATTTTCTTCTCAGCTTTAACTTCCAACGTAACTCTTTTCTTGACATCAACTTTATCAAAATTGTCAATACATTTAGGCTCATTATCATCATCATCATCATCATCATTAGATTCATTATAGCATTGGGCTGTATGTCTTGTCCATGCTCTAATATAGCGAACTCCTACTGCTCTTCTGGACCTATCTGTATCATTTATTCTAAAACGAGACGTATCCCCAGTACCATTTTCATCGTTATCACGCCTACAATATCAATCCTCTCTATTTCCATTAAAGCGTCCTCCTCTGCTGTGTCGGCAGCGACCTCTACGTCTACCTCTACAACCTTTCTTTCTTCTTCGCCTATTATGGCCTATCCCACGTCTACCTCTACAACCTAAGCGATTTCGACCTATACAACCGCGGCGTCTACCTCCACATATGAATCCTCTTTGACGCCTACTACGTCCTCTCCAATATATGCCTTTACAACATCGCCTTATCTTATATCGTAATTTTACTTCAAGCTCAACTATCTTCCTCTCATCTACTCTATTCTCCCCTACAATTTCCTCTAACTCTATGCTACTTTCGCGCAACGTCTCCTCTAACAAATTCTTCCACTCATCTACTCTATTCTCACTTACAATTTCCTCTAACTCTATGCTACTTTCATCTACCATCTCCTTTAACTCCAAACTACTTTCACCTACAGTCTTTTCTTCCTTTATAATACTTTTAGCCTCTTCTTCTAACATATCTTTAAATTCACATCTGATCTCCTGTTTCACCCCCTGAATACTCTCCTGCAGAGTCCCATACATCCTATTTAATTCCTCATTTTCCTTGACCACATTGTCTAACCTTTGATGAATTTCCTTATTATTTTTATCTATCGTCTCTCTCATCTTCTGATTTTGCCTACTTATTTCCTCTCTCATATCCTGATTTTGCCTACTTATTTCCTCTCGCATCTCCTGATTTTGCCTACTTATTTCCTGATTTTGCCTACTTATTTCCTCTCGCATCTCCTGATTATCTTTCTTACTTTCATCAAATCTTTCACTCAGCATTCTCATGATCGCAGCTAATGAATCTTCCGAAATTCCTTTCTCTTTACTAGTATTCGGGTTACTCTCTGACATCATAGTATTATCATCTACGCTCTCTTCACTATCAAGACCACTTCTTAGCTTCATATCTTTCTCCGACATACTTCTAAACACAAGCCCCAAAATCACTCGCACAATATATATGCATTCTCACCCCTACACTGATGTGTCCTGGTTCTCGTGCCCTACGTTGAGGTGTCATTTGTAATTGTTTCTTTTATGTGATATAAATATAAGTTTCCGGGAGGGCGCCAATTCATAGATAGAATAGTCTACTATGAATGAATATTCTTTTAATACAGACACGAGAACTCATTCATCTCAGGAATGGTGTGTTTATAAGACCAACCAGGACACTACAGTAAACAAGGCAGCTTAATATTATACTGCAACATAACAATAAATCATTGGAATGCTACTTACTATTTAGTGGTATTATGGGATGTATATTTAAATGGTTCCTGTAATGTAGTCACAATGATATAATTTCCAAGTTTTATCATTAGTCTTTATATCCTTTATTAATTTTTACTGCCGTGGAAGAGCTATAGATGAATCCGTAATACTATAACTAATACGACGTATTAAATAAGACAGATGAAACAAGTATATTCTCCTTCGCGTTTTTTTTTTCATACAAACACATTTCTTTTATTATCTGCAATAACCTCCAATCACTTTTTATTTATCAAAGTTCAACTCTCATTGTCTAAACTCATCTCTGCCATCGTCAGAGTTGACACTCTCGTTTCACTAGTTCAAGTTTCTTCCACTCAAGCGCACCAACGCCACCTCCAAAGAACACTAAGCATTTTTATATAAACGAATCACGGCCTATTTGGTCTCAGTAAACGTTCCAACTCTACTGCTCATACAGCACTGTCAACCTAGTATAGCTTAACAAAGACTTAACACTAATTGTACCACGGCGTACTGCTAGGCGAACCTGCCGCTATATCGCAGGGCAGCGTGGCAGCATTGGCAAGATACCTAACCTATATGTCTTTCTGTATTTCCAGACTGTATTTATGCTTTGCATTTCTTGCATTCCATTGACATGTTTACTTTTGCCTGAACTTATGTGAACATTTTCAGACTGTATTTATGCTTTGCATTTCTTGCATTGCATTGGCATGTTTACTTCTCATGTGCCTGAACATATGTGAACAAGGTAAGACCTAAAATAGACTACTACCTATTCTCAGGTTTCTGTACAATACGTTTACTCATTCATTTCCCTTGAAGTGACCTACACGCTGCGTGATGTATGCCAATGAAAACGCCACTAAACTGTCGTACTAGACCCAGGGTCAAACTCTAGATAAAGCAGGCATTTACCTACCAAATCCAGTATTCTCACACGGACAATTATATGTCGCTTTCTCTAGGGTTCTATCCTTTGCAAATGTAAAAAAATGCTGTAGAAGAAACTCCCGAGCAAACAATAACCGATGAATTCGTTGTAACTTCGAATATTGTCTACAAAGAGGTGCTGTAACAAGTACAAAACACTGTTATACATATTTATTTGTGTTCTTCGCATGTACTGTCCCCTTGAGAAAGTGTGCACGAGACTAATTTCGGGGGTGTTCAGTTCATCGACGTGAGGTTGGATATTTTGTACTTTGCTTCCATAATTTCAAGGTAACGTAGGGAGAATATAACTAACAATAACGATGACCCAAAATTCAACAAAACAAATAACTTTAATACTCCAAAAAAAACACCATAACAACACAAATATCCCATATGACACCCTTATTAAACCATAAAAATCAATCAAACAAACAGTTAATAGTCATGAATAAAATTACAGCTGCAAATGCTGTCAAATAAACAAAATGCACGGACCTCGTCCTTACTTCACTTATTCTTGTGTGTTTGCGTATGACGAATATGACAGAACTTAGCTTAGAATGAGTACACTTGTCACGAATATGACTCCCTAGATCCAGGTCGCAGGATGCATATCTGTGAATGTTTTCACCAGACCTTGGCATCGGGATCCACACTTAAAATGGCTAACAAGAAAATAATTACCCGACTACGCTACCTTTTACTATAATACAAGAATACTTCCGCGTGAAGTCTTACACAAGTGCGAACGCACACAAAATCAAACGGCCTAAACCATAGGTCTTACAGACACACATCATGAATACTCGATCATGGTCATCAGCAACTAACACTAGGGCAAACCGATAGTTTCCCGAACACAACAAAGTTACAATTTGCACACAATATGCATCAAAAATATCTACAATAATTATGAGACAGTAACTAACATGAATAAAAACATAAATCAAAATTTCCTGAAGTGCATTTTTGATATGAAGAACTCCCATAAATTAATCATCTAATTTGCTTTCGATTATACAGGCTTTAAAACTGATCGTTATCTTACGAGCACACTCCTCGGCCACTAATTGCCTCACCATCCTTATCTGAGATCTGAGCTATCAGTATGGACTTTAACGGCCCTCGTCATTAGTGTCGCTAACCAGGCAGGACTTAAATTGTCTCAAACTCCAAGTTTGAGATCCGTATAATTCAGCACAACACATCTGAAATAAAAACACATAAATCGTAGATTCGTCCCCAGAAATTGCATCTCGAAATTTAGGATCGTAGAATAACTCACAGTGAGATCTCCCTTGAGTGCCCTGTTTCGACGCCATGCAGCCGACAGGTAAATGACACAGCGTCATACCCCGCGCAGGATAATATAAGAGACCCATGCCTTGGTTCAACAGTTCACCTCCAGCAAAATCCTTCTGATCGCAGAAAAACCTCACAGAAATTTGTTCAAACAACACAATAATTTAAATAAGTGCTCAAATACTTTATAATGATTACCACAGAAGCTTACGGCTTCCTGCTAGGAAATATGAAATAACGCGTAATTTACAGCCTGTGTAATCCAAAACTCTCAAAACAACTTCCATACTTTGCCCTTAATACTTCAGTTACGTTATCTACAAAATGCTTTATTTATCATCAACTATACAGTTCATTCCTGTGCTGTATTTGTGAAAATACACACTCCGCACACTCGAGTACAAATTTAATCTACTATGCCGCACAAATCTTACAAAAAAGAACTGCTTCTGCACTACACCAATGGGGGTGGTTGGAGTCTCCTTCCTGCAACTGTGGTGCTGAAATGCAAACCATCAGCCACATCGTGAAAGAATGTCCTCTGCGGGCATTCACTGGGCCTGTGGAGGAGCTACATCAAGTAACCCCTACGGCACTCACTTGGTTGGAAGGACTAGACATCAGCTTGTGATGAAATATCAGAATCTGCAGCAGTGTGTGTGTGTGTGTGTGTGTGTGTGTGTGTGTGTATGCGTGCATCCCAGTTATTATGTCTGTAATACTTTACATCCATGTATATAAATATGTATATATTAATTTTTATTTTGTAATAGCAATTATATGTAATACATTTCAACGATTGTCAAATGAAGCATCATACGCTAAATAATAATACAAAAAATACAAAGAAATAACCACGACGAATTTCACATATTAAATAGTAGTCGGTTAGAACAAAGACAACACTACGTACAACAAGAAACTACTACCAATACAAAATATATACAAGGATTCCCGATAACCAAAGCTAGGCTACATAATGAATAAATTCATTGGGTACTCATCCTATCAGCTCCCTCCATAACTGATGTTTCAGGTCATGACCCCTCCATATGCGTTTAGCACGTAACCATCATCTCAGTAGTCGTTTCCAGTCTTGACCTCCTTCCATCATCAGCTGATACCAAGTTCTCCATCGCTGACGTGCTGCTTCAATGTAATATCTGTTAGCTTCACTGTTATCCCTCCCTAGATTGCTCGAGTAGATTGCTACATCCATCTACCGTCCTATGAGCAATGCTAAACTTCGACTGGCCCTAAATTATAGCAGTGCGCTATCTTACATAAATTCACACGCACATTTACTGAAAATACACGCGAGATGAAATAAAATACATCTCCTAACAGCAATGTTCTACTTGCATAAAATAATAATCACCATGCTTTCTTCACTGCCATTAAGGCGATTGATGGACCGTCCACAAGAGGTGTACATCCATTCAGATCCAAAGATGACTCCAAACTTCTCATAGATACCCAATCTATCAGTATCCGTTGGAAGGAACATTTCCATGAACTACTGAACAAGGATACACATGTTGACGAGGAAATATTTATTAAGATTCCTCAAAAGACGTTGCAGCATCACTTTGATAATGAACCTCCACTGCAAGAAGTCGAAAGGGCCGTCAGTCAACTGAGGAATAACAAAGCCGCTGGATCAGATGGTATACCGGCGGAATTCTTCAAGGAAGGTGGAGAAATCCTCACTGAGCATCTTCATCAACTTTGTTGGTAACCATATTTAAAAAAGGGGACAAAACTCATTGTGGTAACTATCGCGGAATATCCCTACCCTCCGTCGCTAGGAAAATTCTTGCTAGAATTCTAGCCACACGTCTAAT
Source organism: Meconema thalassinum (assembly GCA_946902985.2). Taxonomy (NCBI): domain Eukaryota; kingdom Metazoa; phylum Arthropoda; class Insecta; order Orthoptera; family Tettigoniidae; genus Meconema; species Meconema thalassinum. The sequence goes on from OX336394.1 coordinate 291,204,298, forward strand.
GCCACTTGCTGAAGAATGTTTACCCTAATCACAATGTGGATTCAGACCCAATCGTGGAACTACCGTCATGATTTTCTGTGCCAGACAAATGCAAGAGAGGGCAAGAGAACAAAATCGCCCTCTGTATATGGCATTCATTGACGTTGTTAAAGCCTTTGATTCAGTTAACAGAGAGGCTCTCTGGAAAATATTGGCGCTCATTGGCTGCCCACCAAAATTTATTAAACTCTTGCGCCTTCTGCACGATAACATGTATGGTACTTTTATCACTAATACTACCTGTGGTGAACGATTTGAAATAACTATTGGGGTTAAACAGGGGTGTGTTATTGCCCCTACGCTCTTCTCAATATCCGTTGGAACCATAATTCACCTTATTAGAGACGAAGTCCCACAAAGCATTGCAATTGAATTCAGAACTGATGGAAGCTTATTCAATCTCAGCCGACTGCAAGCAAAGACCAAGGTCTTCACAACATGTGTAATGGAACTCCAGTTTGCAGATAATAATGCTATTCTCGCTCGCTCGGAAGAAGATCTTCAGATAATGATAAATGCATTCACTGCTGCATATAACAGCATTGGTCAAGACCTCAACACCAAAAAGACTCAGATTCTACATCAGCCTGCGCCTAATTCACATGCTACTGCCCCTGTCATTACTGCCAAGGGCGAGGTATTATTGAATGTTGAGCACTTTCCATACCTTGGTAGTCATCTCTCAGTTAATGCCAATATTGATGCTAAAATCCAACACCGCTTGAATTGCGCAAGTGCAGCTTTCGGTCGATTGCGAAAGAGGGTCTTCGATAATGCGGACGTCAACACTCGGACAAAGCTCCTTGTATATCAAGCTATTGTAATACCAACACTTCTTTATGGATGTGAATGCTGGACTCCCTACAGAAGGCGCATAAAATGCTTAGAAAAGTACCAACAACGTTGTCTGAGGAGGATCCTTAAAACCAGCTGGCAAGATCGACGAACAAACATCAGTGTCCTGGAAGACGCTAGCACTACCAGCGTGTAGGCTAAGATCTTGAAACGTCAACTGAGGTGGACTGGTCATGTCCTTCGCATGCCAGATACTCGCCTTCCTAAACAAATTATGCATGCTCAACTAACAAGTGGCAAGCGACATCAGGGAGGACAGAGGAAGAGATTCAAGGATGCTTTTAAAGTCAAACATGAAGAAATGCTCGACTGACATCCCAAATTGGGACACTACAGCAGCTGATCGTCTGGCATGGCGTCGACTCGTTCACAATGGCCCTCTACGTTTCAAGCAGGACCGCCGGAGTTCTGAGGCTCTGAAGCTAATCCCTCGATAAAACGGGAGTCTATGAGAAGACACAACCCTCAGCACCTTGGTGATGATAAAACTTGCCACCAGTGTGGAAGAGTTTGTGGCTCGAGGATTGGTCTCTACAGTCACCTGAGAACCCACCAGTGAATATTTTGGAAGACAATTTTATACTCGTTCGCGAGTGATAGCCAATGATGATGACTTTCAAAGTCTAAGTCTTTTACTCTCAATGCCTCGAAATTTACTAAGTTCACAGACTTGTCTAACAACAGAGATGGTAACTTCTTCAAAATAATAACGTAGAATCAGCAGAACAAGTGCGTAGAATGAACGATAATGAGCCTCGAGTGAACACCTCACTCCGTATTTATACATTTTTAGCCAAAAAGTATGGGTGTTACTGGATCAAATATTTATTTTACTAAGCAGTGGTCGTACAGACAAACAACTTATATCAGCGAACTGGCCTTGATGCAAATCGTACGTCTCTTGCGTGCGGGAATCATTTTGATCGTGGGATTAATCAGCATCGAGTTCCCTCCTTAATTTCAGCAGATAGCGTGCCTTCAGAAGAGCGCGAAATCTTCAGCGTCATCTTCTCTCATTCGTTGGTGCGATTCTCAAACTCGCGGCATTTTTGCAGACTCCTTCCATGTAGGCGTAGACGAAAGTAGGTTCATCTCAAATTTCCCTTGCGCTCTCCGTGTTCCGTCTCGCTTACAAAGAACATGCTCTCATGATGACTCACATTGCCTTCGCGCCAAACTGGGTTCCTGAACTCTGAGTAACGGTGCCAAGGCTATTTCTTCCCTCCGTGCTGCATTCCAACTCGACCCTGTCCTATTGTTCTCACATGATGGCAGGCGCCCACCTCTTGCTACAGGTAGCCTCTTATTTCAACATATTTGCAGGAGTGCCTTCAAATACTCATCTTTCTTCTCCCCAACGAACAGAAAATATGAACATTAATATAGTGACTATTATAGTAAGGGTTCAGTACATATACCGTTTAACAACAATAAATACATTTCTTCAATATTTAAAACTTCCTTCTCCCACATTCTCCCCTACTACTCCATAAACCTACATTCACATTGCGAAAGCTCGCACGGGCGCACTAGTAATATAAAAAGCTAAAGGAAGTAGGAGACTTCTGGTATTTAGGAAGCTAAATAACCAGTAATGGACGAAGCAAAGAGGATAATAAAAAGTAGGTTGGCTCAGGCAAGGAAAGAATTTCTACAGAAAAAGAATCTGATGACATCAAATATAGATTTAGGTATTAGGAAGTCATTTTTGAAAGCTTTTGTCTGGAGCGTGGCGCTCTATGGAAGTGAAACTTGGACAGTTGGTGCAGCAGAAAGAGGAGAATAGAAGCATTTGAAATCTGGTCTTACAGGAAAATGAAGAAGATCAGATGGGCAGATAGGGTTACAAACGATGGGGTATTAAGACGAGTGGGAGAGGAGAGATGTTTCTGGCGACTGCTAATGATGAGATGAGATAGGTTGGTAGGGCACACACTAAGACATCCATGAATCGCAAACTTAGTTATGGAAGGAAGGGTCGAGGACAAGAACTGTAGGGGTAGACCAAGGTTAGTATATGTTAAACAGATTGCCTCGGATGCAGGATGTGGTGGCTATGTAGAGATGAAACGATTAGTTCAGGACAGGGAGACATGGATCGCTGCATCAAACCAGTCATAAGACTGAAGACTCAAACAGCAACAACAACAACAGATTTTACGTAAAATACCCTAGACCCCTGCTTCGTCGGGCGGCGATCTGAGAGTGGGGGAAGGATGATTGGTATATTATTTAATAATCGATTTAACGAAATTATTAATTTCGTTTCATTTTTTCTGTTAATAGATCAATGATGATGATGATAATTGTTGTTTTAAGGGGCCTAACATCTAGGTTATCGGCCCCTAAAGGCTTGGCTGATCGTGAAGATGAAAATGAAATGTAGGCCTAAACTATAACTAAATCTAACTACTAACATACATACGGTACTAGAAGAAGAAATTGAAAAGGAGAATAAGGCAAATAAAGGACAGGAGGAAAAGAAATGAGTAGGTAATATAGGCCGAAGCTGGCGTAGGGGCTAATGGGCAAGATGGCCGCCGCGCGCAATCACTCTATGTTATTCTTATGGAGGGGTCATTCAGAGCTGGCGCAGTGGCTAATGGGCAAAATGGCCGCCACGCCCTGAGACCGTGAATGACGTCACAGAGAGAGGTCGGCCGTGTAGTTGCTAAATGGAATATTTATTATTATTATTATTATTATTATTATTATTATTATTAGGTAAAGCCTCCGTGGCTTAGGCGGCAGCACGCTGGCCTCTCACCGCTGGGTCCGTGGTTCAAATCCCGGTCACTCCATGTGAGATCTGTGCTGGACAAAACGGAGGCAGACAGGTTTTTCTCCGGGCACTCCGGTTTTCCCTGTCAAAATTTCATTCCAGCAACACTCTCCACTATCATTTCATTTCATCTGTCATTCATTTAATCATTGCCCCAGAGGAGTGCGTCAGGCCTCGGCAGCCGGCACAGTTCATATCCTCGCCGCTAGATGGGGGCTTCATTCATTCCATTCCTGACCCGGTCGGAGACTGGAAGCAGGTTGTGGATTTTCATTATTATTATTAGGTAATTATTAATTGATCATGTGCAATCCAGACCAGCCTTATATTGTCCACTTTTGGTGTAGTTGCTAGCATTTTAGCTGTTTCCCTAGAGGTGTGGGTTTCATTCACGCATCAACCAAGAAATTTTATTCTGGGCTGAGAGCTGGAATGGGGTACACTCAGCCTCATGAGGTGAAAGTAAGAAAACGTGGAGTTTCATTCATACCTCAGCCTTTCCGCCTAATCCCACTTTACCTAACCTACCCTAACCTTACTTAACCTAACCTAACTTTGCCTAACCTAACAAGCATTATTTAACCTAACCTAACTTCACCTAACCTAACCTAACCTAACCTAACTTCACCAAACCTAACCTAACCTAACATAACCTAACTTCAAAGTGAGGGCAAAAGTGGGTGCAAAAGTGGGTGCAAGAGTGGGTGCAAAAGTGAGTGCAAAAGTGGGTGCAAAGGTGGGTGCAAAAGTGGGTGCAAAAGTGGGAGCTAAAAAGTGAGAGCAAAAAGGTGGGAGCAAAAAAGTGGGAGCAAAAAGTGGGAGCAAAAAAGAGGGAGCAGAACAGTGGAGAGCAAAAAGTGTGAGCAAATAAGTAAGAGTAAATGAGAGAGCACAAATAATAAACTTTGTTATAACCTAACCTAATCTAACCTAACCTAACCTAACCTAACCCACAGAAACCTCATTTAAATATTTTAGATTCAACATTTTAACATTTTACATTTTAACATTTTAGATTTTTGATTTTTCATTTTACATTTTTTTTTAGATTTTACATTTTACATTTTTGATTTTTTTGTATTTTAGATTTTAGTTTTTTAGATGTTACATTTTCAATTTAAGATTTTTTGATTTTAGATTTTACATTTTACATTTTCCGAAAAGAGTAAACTACAAGCTCACATACCTAACCTCACCAAACCTAACTTTACCAAACCTAACTTAAGCTAATCCAAAGGCTAATGCACATACACAAAGTATGTAAGGGCACATGCAACTATCCTTATGCTAGTCTTATAGGCTACTGTACAACATGATCACTACCCCAACCAGGGTATTTTTTTTCATTTTGTTGTTTTCTCATTTGTCAATTTTCCAATTTCCCATTTTCAGTTTTTTTAATGTCAGTTTTAAGTTTTTCAATTTCATAATATGGAGACATGGATTTTGCATTTTGTTGTTTACACATTTGCCAATTTTTCAATTTCCCATTTCCGTTTTTTTATGACAGTTTTAGGTTTTTCAATTTCATAATATGGAAACATGGATTTTGCATTTTGTTGTTTACACATTTATTAATTTCACAATTTCCCATTTACAGTTTTTAAAATGTCAGTTTAAAGTTTTTCAATATCATAATATAGAAACATGGATTTTCCAATTTGTTGTTATACATTATTTGTCAATTTACCAAATTCCCATTTACAGTTTTTAAAATTTCAGTTAAATGTTTTTTCTCTTTTGTCAATATGGAAACATGGATTTTTCAATTTGTGTTTTACATGTTCATTTTGCATTTTTTTTATTTTAAATACATGTACACTATTTACACATAATACATTTTTATATATATTCTTTTTTGTTATAAATTGTACAGTTGTTTTTATTTTGTTTTCTATTTATATTTATTTTTTGATTATGATTACCATTTTTAGCCTACTTTCGATTTTTGCAAAAAATGAAAGTAGACTTATGAGATCAACACAGGGCGAAAAAAGTGTGTCTGTCTGTGTGTGTGTGTGTGAGTCTGTGTGTGTGTGTGTGTGTGTGTGTGTGTGTGTGTCTGTGTGTGTGTGAGTGTGTGTACTCTGAATGTCTGTCCCCCCCTATCAATTCGAACACGGTGAAACCGAATTGAACGAAATTTGGTACAGAGGTAGCACTAGTAAAGGACACCTCAGTGTCATACTTTATATCGCCGCCATCTTTACCAAAACAGAATGGCGGCCACTCAAATGTTCAAAACGTAAAATCAAATTACGGCTAAACTAATCATCCGATCTCTACCAAATTTGGTGACAACATACCTTTATATAGGACGCGTCTTTCACCCAAAATTCAAGGTCATCGGCCATGCCATTTCAGGATGGCGGCCGTGTGAATTATGCAACCATTTTAATAAATAGCTTAAGACCCACCAATTCCGATTATCGAGCCTAGGGGGGTTTAAGCTATCCTGAAGGTCGTGATCCGTTATTTATTATAATTTAATATTATAATATTATACAGTATGAGTGGCTTAAAAGAGTTGAGCCGTTTGTGTCACACGACAAGATGGCAGCTGTCCTCATGTGCCTGTCTTATATTTCAGTAGTTTTAGTATGTTGTATGTGATATACCGTACTGACACAATAATATAAACTTTGTATGAAATGATCTTTAAGGAAGATGTACTGCAGTGAAGAAATCGTTTATTTAAAGTCATTATTTGCCAACAGTTTGTATCTAATATGTCAGTTAAGAACACCTGACGTCATGGATACGGTTAGCTCTGGGCTAGCATGTTAGTCTGACACGCAGTTGACTGGGGATCGAATACTGCTACAGTTAGGTTTTTTTTTCTTGAATTCTTTTACAAATGATGTGCACGAGCTTTTCCCACAGATACTGAATAAAATGTCATTTAGCTCAAAGGAGAGGATAAAGTATACACTCGTATATTAATAAAATCACAGTCCCAGCATCGCACATAAACAGAAGACATTAGAAAAAGGAGAATAGAAGAACTAGATACACGTTGTCATTAACCACAGCCTTCTTAATGCCTCTGTACGGTGCTGTCCTCTTGTGGGTTATGTGGGTAATATTGTTCCAAACATAACGCTGTGTAAATGCCTAAGCTGGCCTCCTGAAGTATGGCAATTTTGTAATACTGGTAGTTCAACTATTAGCCACGATCGCGCTCCGAATACCTTTAAACACTGCCAGCTGGATCGCCTCCCTCTTGGCTACTTTTAACTGCCTACTCATTCAACACCCATAGAACACTGCCATCGTAGTACATTACGATGGCAGTGCATAGGCGTACAAGATAAAGATTAATTCACTGATAGGTCGCAGCACCACCTACTGTGATTGGGGCGGAAGATGATTGGGGCGGAAGATTCTTAATTTTGCAGGCTGGCTTAATATAGAGATTAACGGACGTGAATGCATTACAATAAGTTAGTAGTTTTGTTATTCAATCATCATAAAGTATATAATATTGATCTTGACACTTACTGGCTTATTATCAATATAAAAGAAAACAAACAATACATTGTGGTTGGGGTGATTGTTTTAGGGATGAGGACAAAGAGTCATAAAGATACCCATACATTTAGGAGAAAGTAGGCTATAAGTTCTTTGCTGAACATCTTGTTTAATTTTTGTAGTGTTATTGTTTTATTTACTAAATTGTTTTATGTATTTGCTAGTTGCAGGCAAATGATTTTGATATTCATAAATTAACTCTTTAAGCATGGTCAATGATTGAGTAATGACCATAGGCATGTGTACCAATACCATCAGCATCAATCACTCTTTTATCATCACCAGGACACAAAGCAATTTTGTTTAGTCTTATAGATGATATGTCATGTTGTTTAGAAGCGAAAATGTTCATTGGTATTCTTTTTACATTGTTTTTCATGACACAATCCTTATAATCTTGAAAGCTTAAACAATTTTTGACAACACCTTTGCTAATACCTTTAATCATTTTGATTTCTTTACCATTTATGTCTAAAGCGTACATTTTAGCTCTAAGTCCAACAAATGCTTTTATAATTTGTCCACAAGCCTCGTCTTTAAATTTCCTCAGCGTTTTCTTGTTTGATGTAGAGTAACATATGTGATTAGTAGGATAATTTGATGTGTCCAGGTGTTCTAGGAAATCCAACTTGTCTTGATATACATCTGGGGTGTTAACCAAATAAATGAACGAGTCGGTAACCATATACATGAGTTTAAGATTGTTCATTCCATAATAGGGTAGCAGGACATCATAGTGGTAGGAATACATGAGAGTTTTTGAAATATCCAGTATACACATTCCAATATATATAGGCTTATTGAATACAATGTTACGTTTAGCCATGTGGAAAGCAGCTAGGTTAGGACCATAAATTGTTCTGTCGATGAATGTTGGTTTAGCTATTAGCTTTTCAACCTTTTTGCTGTCAGTCACAAGACGTATGTCTATTCATTTACGGATATTTTCCATTGTTTACCCAAAAATGGCATTGTTGAATAATTTGTACAGATTTTTCTCAAAATCATTTTTGGCTAGTTTTCGAAGGTTGTTATTAAAATCAACGTAGGCCTTTAACCAAGGTCTTTGCTTAAACTTTAACACACGATGAATTTTTATCAATTTTATTCCATGATCTAAAGCCTGTTTTAATGCAATGTAATGACAACATATCGCCTTCGATTTCCAAGATGAGGAATTAGTTTTTTAAGAGACGAATCCTTAGGTTGTGTACACTCTGGTAGGAAAGGTAAATCGTTGTGTAGATCATGAAGGTCAGATGGGTAATCAACATCAACGTCTAGAATGTATCCCACAGGATCGTCTTTCTTTAGTTTTTCTAGATCAACAGTATCTGGAGAAACCCACTGAAATCCACCATAAGGAAGGGAGTGGCACATAGCCCACCCGTATTGGTTGTTGGCATCATCATAGGTAATAAACTGCGATGGTTTCTCAGAATCATAGGTTTCCATGTATTTATTGTTAGCTTCAGCATACCGATGAGACACCTGGCATATGCCTCCACGTATTCCAGACTCGATTAGAAGAATCTGATCGTAATCCTGTATCAATTCCAGTTCAATTCCTGTGTAAAGGGGCATTGCCTCGAAACTTAAACCAGGCGAAGTAAAAAAGTGTGCAGCATCCACTCGGTGTGTTTCTAGTGTTTTGTTTCTAAACGTTTCAAAGCTGTCTGCAAGAAGGAGTACATCTGATGTTAGGTAGAGGTCACTATATTCCCCTAGAGTTTTAATGTTGAACTGTTTCCAGACATTTTTGACATGTTCATAGTCTTCTTGACTAACATATTCTTGACTTAATTTGTTAAAGAATGACTCTTTTGGAGGTAAACACGTTTCACTTAACTTTTCCCATGAGTCAATGTAGTCATAACAAAATACCCCTTTACGAGTCATGAGCATTGCATTTTCTTTTCCAAAGTACTTGTCTGTTTCAGGGTATGATGTTAAGTTGGAAACTAAGTTTTCCAAACTACTTGGCATTAACCGAAACGTGTCCACAAATCTAAGCTTAACATTTCCTACATATTTGGTAAAGGAAATGTACTTTTCTTTGGAGTTAGCCATAACATACACTCTCTCAGTAGTACATCCTAATTGCTTTACGATGAAATTTGCGTCGTAGCCACTCATATTATGTAGAAACACAGGAACGGGGTTACGTGTTTTACACTTCAAATTACAGTTATTGTGAGCACTTCCCCTGTAATGTGGCAGTGGTCTCGAACTTTCCAGTCATCTTTGGTAAATGGTTTTTGACACAAATAACAGGTTTCAGAACATTGGAACTCTGATTCTTGATCCTGAGTTAAAGCCTTTGGAAAATTTAAGCTGTAAAGTCGATCAATTTCATTAGCTATTGAGATCAAACAGTCCATAAACTTTTCTGGAGCGTCAGGTCCACGATAAATAACAGGTTGGCTTGGAAGGTTTGTCTTTATGTGTTCCACAGCAGGTGAGGGTTTAACGTATATACCAAAGCTCATAGGAACATGACTCTGGTATGGCACTGTATAACTTGTTTCAGGATTGGGTCAACATGTTTGATATGGTAAGAGTATACTTTCAAAATCTGCATAGATAACGTAAGGTATTCTCAGCATTTTTTCCACGTTTAAAAATTTGACAATGGGGTTTTAATAGGAATTTCAACCCTAGCAATGTCATGCTGGACACACAAAGCTCTATGTTCTTTCAATTTTTCCATTCCTTGTTGACCATATCGATTATCGAATTGAATAAATCACCGTTTACACTTAGATATCTTATGTCCATGGTGAGTAATCTGATGTCCTACTAGTTTATCAAAATCTTTGATAAAGACGTAGTGGTTCAGGCCGGATGATGAACTTAGCAGAAGGAGGTCGCGATGGTCTTGCAGCTCCTGATCCACAACCTTCAGAGGGAACAATTTGTTGTCTTTTTCCAATCCAAATACATTAATGGATATATTTAGCCTTTTTCAAATTTGGGAATGTCAGCTAGTAATGTAGGAAATGATATTACAGAAAAATCATACTTGTTTTCCAGGTCCTTGTATTTACTAATGCGTTGAGCATCCTTCTTAACCAGTTTTGCTAAAATGGCATACATAAAACACTTTTCATCATTCAAATTTTCCGGATTAATGCAGGCTTTTCTTGCTTTTATAGCTGCTGGTAATGGAATATATGTGCTGCCACGCAAGGGATTGTATTTATTTATTTTCAATCGTACTCCTTCCACTGCTAACAAAGCCCAATTACTGCCTTTTAGCTCAGATTCTTCCATTTCCGTAGTTAACTTTTTAAATTGTGTTTCCAAGAAACTACTCAAGTCTATTTCCAAAAATAGGGCCTGATTTCGTGTTTTAAAAGCACGATCTGTAATTTCATTGGTAGATGTATGAATGAATCTACATTCAGCCACAAGATTAACTTTTATCGACTTGTGCATAGCTTGTATTATTTGCTGTTTGGACTCTTTAGGGTATGAATTTAAATCCTTGCACGTATCGCAACGAATGAAATAGGATTTAAGTCGACATTGAAAAGATGTCTCATATTCAATAAGTCCATTTTTGTCGGGGACCAATGACAGTAGGTAATGTTTTGTAGAATCAGATTTTTGTCTTTTAGCTGCCGACACAACATTACAACATTCTTCATGACGATGTCCATTGTAGGCATTGTTGAATTTATTGCCACACGTTTTACACTCATGAAATTCACCACACGATACTTCATGTCGCTTTCTATGATAGTCTCGAAGAAAAGTCTTTCCACACTCTTTACACATATAGTTGGGAATGGCTTCTTCCATTATGAATGTTGATTTCTGCAAACAGCTGCTTACTGCGTATCACAAGGCTAGAGGTTGGTCGGTGAGACGGTCTTTCACGATGTGAACACCGTGAGAGGTAGTAGTCAACTGGTGATATTAATGTGAAGGGTCCTCTAACATACCCCTAGTCTAGACCAACAGCTCTTTACAGCGTATGACAAGGCTGTAGACTGGAGAGTGAAACGGTCTTTCACGATGTGAACACTGTAACAAGTAGTAGTCAACTGATTATATACTTGCTAAGGGTTCTCTAATATACAATAGTCAAGACCAACAGCTACTTACTGAGTAGTACAAGGCTGTACAATAGTTGTTTTGGCAGTCTTTCACGATGTGGTCACTGTGAATGGTGGTAGTCAATTGATGATATTCTTGATAAGGGTCCTCTAATATACCCCTGGTTAAGGGTAACAGCTGCTCACTGCTTATGACAAGGCTATAGACTGGTTGTTTCAACGGTCTTTCACAATGTAAACACTGTGACAGTTAGTAGTCAACTGAAAATATTCTCAAGGCCTACTCAAGGTTATCAGGTACTTACAGCATATCAAAAGGCTGTACACTCATGTGTTAGACAGTCTTTTTTTTTTGCTAAAGGCCTTCTATATTCCCTACACAAGGCTATACATGTTAGTTCTAAACACTTAGTGGTTAATTGTATAATAAATTTAAATACACAGCATATACGAGAACGTCTTCACTCGGTAAAACTTTACCAAATAGTCAAATGCGACATGCAAAGTATGTCGCCGCTATTTATCGGAGACTATGAGAACGACTTGAACGACCAGCAAGCTACCTAGCGCTCCATTTCAACACTCGCTCACTGAACGACCTGCATGCTATCCAGCGGTCGATAGCAATACTCACTATCGGTCAATATAACAACTCACTCAACTACCAGCATGCTACATGTTGGCTTTTGTATTAGCTCTTACATATTTGCTCTTGCTTGTTGGGGCTTATTTGGTCTTGGAAAGTATGTCAGTCCTTTTTATGGCTGCATAATGCTTACAGCCATGTTTGTAAGCAGCAGCAGCAACAACAACAACAACAACACACAAAATTTCAAAAAAAAATCGAAAGTACTCTAAGGTTTATCAATGACTCTCAACTCTTACACTTACCTCTATCCCATCCCTAGTCAAGAAGTAGTGTATTTTTCAAATTTTTCAAAAAAATATTTGGAAAGTAGGCTATATCATTTAACTAAAAATCCTGAAAAGACATATGTCAACTCCAACACCTACTTCTATACCAATCTCAGTCCAAAAATAGTGTATTTTTCAAATTTTCCAAAACATATTTCCAAAATGGGGTTATATTTCCAAAATTAAAAAGTTTACAAAAATGTTTGTTTGACATAAATGAATGGCTTTTGCCTCCTCTACCTCCGTACCAAGTCCCAGGTCTCTAGGACAAAAAAATAAAATTTTTAAAATGGGTTTTATTTCCAAAATTCGGAATTTTACAAACACATTTGTCTGACGTAAATCAATGGTCATTACCCCCCCTACCCCCACACTAAGTCTCATGTCTCTAGGACAACAAAAATAAAATTTTGAAAATGGGCTTATATTTCCAAAATTAGGAATTTTACAAAAACGTTTGTCTGACGTAAATCAATGGTCTTTACCCCCTATATCCCCTTATTAAGTCTCAGGTCTTTAGGTCAACAAAAATAAAATTTTGAAAATGGGCTATATTTCAAAAATTAGGAATTCTACAAAAAAGTTTGTCTGACGTAAATCAATGGTCTTTACCCCCTCTATTCCCACAGCAAGTCTCAGGTCAGTTGGTCCACAAAATAAAATTTTGAAAAAATGGTCACTATTTTGGAAACTAAGAATTCTACAAAAAAGTTTGTTTTACATAAATGAAAGGTCTCTATCCCCTCTACCTGTAATCCAAGTTCCAGGTCTGTATGACAAAAAATGAAAAACGTTCAGCTGGGAAAGTAGGCAATTTTTCATAAAACCAAACATTCTAGAAAGTGTTCTATGGGCTTAAAAGAACGGCCTCTATGTCCTTTATTATTTATATTAAAACTTTTTTATTTATTACATTTTTTTGAAAAAAGTTGAATTTTGAAATGTTTATATTTTGGAAACTAAAATGTTTACCAAAACTTTTGTTTGACATAAATGACTGGCCCTGACCCCATCTACCACCAAAATAAATTTCAAGTCGCTAGGACAAAAAATAACAGTAGTGGAGTAGTGGGGTTCTAACGTACCCGGTGGCGCGCGGCTACGCTGATTTTGTGGATATCTTTGCGAACCCATGATCGAGAGAACGTCAGCCTGAATAATTTGATATATTGCATGTCAAATTCCGATCATGGGTTCGCGAGATATCCACTTATTAACATGGATGCCGCCCGAGCAACGCCGGGTGAGTTAGAACCCCCACCCCCTTCTCCACTACTGTTATTTTTTGTCCTAGCGACTTGAAATTTATTTTGGTGGTAGATGGCGTCAGGGCCAGTCATTTATGTCTAACAAAATGTTTTGTAAACTCTTTAGTTTCCAAAATATAAACATTTCAAAATTGAACTTTTTTCAAAAAAATTTAAAAAATAAAAAAGTTATATTATAAAAAATAAAGGACATAGAGGCCGTTGATTTAAGCCCATAGAACACTTTTTAGAATGTTTGGTTTTATAAAAAATCGCCTACTTTCCCAGTTGAACGTATTTATTTTTGTCATACAGACCTGGAACTTGGTTTACATGTAGAGGGGATAGAGACCATTCATTTATGTTAAACAAACTTTTTTGTAGACTTCTTAGTTTCCAAAATAGTGACCATTTTTTCAAAATTTTATTTTTGTTGACCTATAGACCTGAGACGTGGTGTGGGAATAGAGGGGGTAAAGACCATTGATTTACGTCAGACAAACTTTTTTGTAGAATTCCTAATTTTTGAAATAAAGCCCAGTTTCAAAATTTTATTTTTGTTGACCTAAAGACCTGAGACTTGGTATGGGGATATAGGGGGTAAAGACCATTGATTTACGTCAGACAAACGTTTTTGTAAAATTCCTAATTTTGGAAATATAAGCCCATTTTCAAAATTTTATTTTTGTTGTCCTAGAGACATGAGACTTAGTGTGGGGGTAGAGGGGGTAATGACCATTGATTTACGTCGGACAAATGTGTTTGTAAAATTCCGAATTTTGGAAATAAAACCCATTTTAAAAATTTTATTTTTTTGTCCTAGAGACCTGAGACTTGGTACGGTGGTAGAGGAGGCAAAGGCCATTCATTTATGTCAAACAAACATTTTTGTTAACTTTTTACTTTTGGAAATATAACCCCATTTTCGAAATATGTTTTGGAAAATTTGAAAAATACACTATTTTTGGACTGAGAGTGGTATAGAAGTAGGTGTTGGAGTTGACATATGTCTTTTCAGGATTTTTAGTTTAATAATAATAATAATAATATCGTATGGCCTCGGGTGCCTGGTGCAAGCTTTGTAAATTGACACCCAGAGGGTAGCTTGCATGTCGAATTTCGTCGTTCCTTTGAACGCTATGAAAGTCAAGGAGGTTAGATATATAACTCCTTGACACTACAGCGCTTTCAAGTAGAGAATGGAGGAACTTTGTGTTGGCGGAAAATCCCGACATTAATTTTGCCATTGAATACGGCCTACTGAATTCAAATGGGTTCTTTAACATGCCAACAACGTATGACATGAGTATCGTGATTTTTGTCGCCTTCAAAAATCACTTACCATGGCCAGGGGCGAACCTGCAATCTTGGGGTTGGTAGTCCGACACTATAACCACTCACCCACCATGGCAAGCTTTAGTTTAATGATATAGCCTACTTTCCAAATATTTTTTGAAAAATTTGATAAATACACTACTTTTTTGACTAGGGATGGGATAGAGGTAAGTGTAAGAGTTGAGAGTCATTGATAAACCTTAGAGTACTTTCGATTTTTTTGAAATTTTGTGTGTTGATGTTGTTGTTGTTGCTGCTGCTTACAAACATGGCTGTAAGCATTATGCAGCCATAAAAAGGACTGACATACTTTCCAAGACCAAATAAGCCCCAACAAGCAAGAGCAAATATGTAAGAGCTAATACAAAAGCCAACATGTAGCATGCTGGTAGTTGAGCGAGTTGTTATATTGACCGATAGGTAGCAGGCTGGTAGTTGAGTGAGTATTGCTATCGACCGCTAGATAGCATGCTGGTCGTTCAGTGAGCGAGTGTTGAAATGGAGCGCTAGGTAGCATGCTGGTCGTTCAAGTAGTTCTCATAGTCTCCGCTAGATAGCGGTAACATACTTTGCGTGTCGCATTTGACTACTTGGTAAAGTTTTACCGAGTGAAAACGTTCTCGTATATGCTGTCTATTAAAATTTATTATACAATTAACCACTAAGTGTTTAGAACTAACATGTATAGCCTTGTGTAGGGAATATGGAAGGCCTTTAGCAAAAAAAAAGACTGTCTAAATCATGAGTGTACAGCCTTTTGATATGCAGTAAGTACCTGATAACCTTGAGTAGGTCTTGAGAATATTTTCAGTTGACTACTACCTGTCACAGTGTTTACATTTTGAAAGACCGTTGAAACAACCAGTCTTTAGCCTTGTCATAAGCAGTGAGCAGCTGTTACCCTTAACCAGGGGTATATTAGGGGACCCTTATCAAGAATATCATCAATTGACTACCACCATTCACAGTGACCACATCGTGAAAGACTGTCAAAACAACTATTGTACAGCCTTGTACTACTCAGTAAGTAGCTGTTGGTCTTGACTATTGTATATTAGAGAACCCTTAGCAAGTATATTATCAGTTGACTACTACTTGTTACAGTGTTCATATCGTGAAAGACCGTTTCACTGTCCAGTCTACAGCCTTGTCATACGCTGTAAAGAGCTGTTGGTCTAGACTAGGGGTATATTAGAGGACCCTTCACATGAATATCACCAGTTGACTACTATCTCTTACGGTGTTCACATCGTGAAAGACCGTCTCACCGACCAACCTCTAGCCTTGTGATACGCAGTAAGCAGCTGTTTGCTGAAATCAACATTCATAATGGAAGAAGCCATTCCCAGCTATATGTGTAAAGAGTATGGAAAGACTTTTCTTCGAGACTATCATAGAAAGCCACATGAAGTATAGTGTGGTGAATTTCATGAGTGTAAAACGTGTGGCAATAAATTCAACAATGCCTACAATGGACATCGTCATGAAGAATGTTGTAATGTTGTGTCGGCAGCTAAAAGACAAAAATCTGAGCCTACAAAACATTACCTACTGTCATTGGTCCCCGACAAAAATGGACTTATTGAATATGAGACATCTTTTCAATGTCGACTTAAATCCTATTTCATTCGTTGCGATACGTGCAAGGATTTAAATTCATACCTTAAAGAGTCCAAACAGCAAATAATACAAGCTATGCACAAGTCGATAAAAGTTATTCTTGTGGCTGAATGTAGATTCATTCATACATCTACCAATGAAATTACAGATCGTGCTTTTAAAACACGAAATCAGGCCCTATTTTTGGAAACAGACTTGAGTAGTTTCTTGGAAACACAATTTACAAAGTTAACTACGGAAATGGAAGAATCTGAGCTAAAAGGCAGTAATTGGGCTTTGTTAGCAGTGGAAGGAGTACGATTGAAAATAAATAAGTACAATCCCTTGCGTGGCAGCACATATATTCCATTACCAGCAGCTATAAAAGCAAGAAAAGCCTGCATTAATCCTGAAAATTTGAATGATGAAAAGTGTTTTATGTATGCCATTTTAGCAAAACTGGTTAAAAAGGATGCTCAACGCATTAGTAAATACAAGGACCTGGAAAACAAGTATGATTTTTCTGTAATATCATTTCCTACATTACTAGCTGACATTCCCAAATTTGAAAAAAGCTAAATATATCCATTAATGTATTTGGATTGGAACAAGACAACAAATTGTTCCCTCTGAAGGTTGTGGATCAAGAGCTGCAAGACCATCGCGACCTCCTTCTGCTAAGTTCATCATCCGGCCTGAACCACTACGTCTTTATCAAAGATTTTGATAAACTAGTAGGACATCAGATTACTCACCATGGACATAAGATATATACGTGTAAACGGTGTTTTACTCACTTCGATAATCGATATGGTCAACAAGGAATGGAAAAATTGAGAGAACATAGAGTTTTGTGTGTTCAGCATGACATTGCTAGGGTTGAAATGCCTATTAAACACCCCATTGTCAAATTTTTAAACGTGGAAAAAATGATGAGAATACCTTACGTTATCTATGCAGATTTTGAATGTATACTCTTACCATATCAAACATGTTTACACAATCCTGAAGCAAGTTATACAGTGCCATACCAGAGTCATGTTCCTATGAGTTTTGGTATATACGTTAAACCCTCGCCTGCTGTGGAACACATAAAGACAAACCTTCCAAGCCAACCTGTTATTTATCGTGGACCTGACGCTGTAGAAAAGTTTATGGACTGTTTGATCTCAATAGCTAATGAAATTGATCGACTTTACAGCTTAAATTTTCCAAAGGCCTTAACTCAGGATCAAGAATCAGAGTTCCAATGTTCTGAAACCTGTTATTTGTGTCAAAAACCATTTACCAAAGAGGACTGGAAAGTTCGAGACCACTGCCACATTACAGGGGAAGTGCTCACACTAACTGTAATTTGAGGTGTAAAACACGTAACCCCGTTCCTGTGTTTCTACATAATATGAGTGGCTACGATGCAAATTTCATCGTAAAGCAATTAGGATGTACTACTGAGAGAGTGTATGTTATGGCTAACTCCAAAGAAAAGTACATTTCCTTTACCAAATATGTAGGAAATGTTAAGCTTAGATTTGTGGACACGTTTCGGTTAATGCCAAGTAGTTTGGAAAACTTAGTTTCCAACTTAACATCATACCCTGAAACAGACAAGTACTTTGGAAAAGAAAATGCAATGCTCATGACTCGTAAAGGGGTATTTTGTTATGACTACATTGACTCATGGGAAAAGTTAAGTGAAACGTGTTTACCTCCAAAAGAGGCATCCTTTAACAAATTAAGTCAAGAAGATGTTAGTCAAGAAGACTATGAACATGCCAAAAATGTCTGGAAATAGTTCAACATTAAAACTCTAGGGGAATATAGTGACCTCTACCTAACATCAGATGTACTCCTTCTTGCAGACAGCTTTGAAACGTTTAGAAACAAAACACTAGAAACACACCGAGTGGATGCTGCACACTTTTTTACTTCGCCTGGTTTAAGTTTCGAGGCAATGCTCCTTTACACAGGAATTGAACTGGAATTGATACAGGATTACGATCAGATTCTTCTAATCGAGTCTGGAATACGTGGAGGCATATGCCAGGTGTCTCATCGGTATGCTGAAGCTAACAATAAATACATGGAAACCTATGATTCTGAGAAACCATCGCAGTTTATTACCTATGATGATGCCAACAACCAATACGGGTGGGCTATGTGCCACTCCCTTCCTTATGGTGGATTTCAGTGGGTTTCTCCAGATACTGTTGATCTAGAAAAACTAAAGAAAGACGATCCTGTGGGATACATTCTAGACGTTGATGTTGATTACCCATCTGACCTTCATGATCTACACAACGGTTTACCTTTCCTACCAGAGTGTACACAACCTAAGGATTCGTCTCTTAAAAAACTAATTCCTCATCTTGGAAATCGAAGGCGATATGTTGTTCACTACATTGCATTAAAACAGGCTTTAGATCATGGAATAAAATTGATAAAAATTCATCATGTGTTAAAGTTTAAGCAAAGACCTTGGTTGAAGGCCTACGTTGATTTTAATAACAACCTTCGAAAACAAGCCAAAAATGATTTTGAGAAAAATCTGTACAAATTATTCAACAATGCCATTTTTGGGAAAACAATGGAAAATATCCGTAAAAGAATAGACATACGTCTTGTGACTGACAGCAAAAAGGTAGAAAAGCTAATAGCTAAACCAACATTCATCGACAGAACAATGTATGGTCCTAACTTAGCTGCTTTCCACATGGCTAAACGTAACATTGTATTCAATAAGCCTATATATATTGGAATGTGTATACTGGATATTTCAAAAACTCTCATGTATTCCCACCACTATGATGTCCTGCTACCCTATTATGGAATGAACACTCTTAAACTCATGTATATGGATACCGACTCGTTCATTTATTTGGTTAACACCCGAGATGTATATCAAGACAAGTTGGATTTCCTAGAACACCTGGACACATCAGATTATCCTACTAATCACATATGTTACTCTACATCAAACAAGAAAACGTTGGGGAAATATAAAGACGAGGCTTGTGGACAAATTATAAAAGCATTTGTTGGACTTAGAGCTAAAATGTACGCTTTAGACATAAATGGTAAATACATCAAAAAGATTAAAGGTATTAGCAAAGGTGTTGTTAAAAATTGTTTAAGCTTTCAAGATTATAAGGATTGTGTCATGAAAAACAATGTAAAAAGAATACCAATGAACAATTTCGCTTCTAAACAACATGACATATCATCTATAAGACTAAACAAAATTGCTTTGTGTCCTGGTGATGATAAAAGAGTGATTGATGCTGATGGTATAGGTACACATGCCTATGGTCATTACTCAATCATTGACCATGCTTAAAGAGTTAATTTATGAATATCAAAATCTTTTGCCTGCAACTAGCAAATACATAAAACAATTTAGTAAATAAAACAATAACACTACAAAAATAAAAAATGGTTATCATAATCAAAAAATAAATATAAATAGAAAACAAAATAAAAACAACTGTACAATTTATAACAAAAAAGAATATATTTAATAATGTATTATGTGTAAATAGTGTACATGTATTTAAAATTTAAAAAAGTATTGTATGGACACTGCGTGTACATTTTTAATTACTACCCACCTCTCTCCACTCCTAATGCAAAATGAACATGTAAAACATAAGTTGGAAAATCCATGTTTCCATATTGACAAAATAGAAAAAACATTAAACTGACATTTTAAAAACTGTAAATGGGAAATTGTGAAATTAATAAATGTGTAAACAACAAAATGCAAAATCCATGTTTCCATATTATGAAATTGAAAAACCTAAAACTGTCATAAAAAACGGAAATGGGAAATTGAAAAATTGGCAAATGTGTAAACAACAAAATGCAAAATTCATGTCTCCATATTATGAAATTGAAAAACTTACAACTGACATTTAAAAAATACTGAAAATGGGAAATTGGAAAATTGACAAATGAGAAAACAACAAAATGAAAAAAAAAATACCCCGGTTGGGGTAGTGATCATGTTGTACAGTAGCCTATAAGACTAGCATAAGGATAGTTGCATGTGCCCTTATATACTTTGTGTATGTGCATTAGCCTTTGGATTAGCTTAAGTTAGGTTTGGTAAAGTTAGGTTTGGTGAGGTTAGGTATGTGAGCTTGTAGTTTACTCTTTTCGGAAAATGTAAAATGAAAAATCTAAAATCAAAAAATCTTAAATTGAAAATGTAACATCTAAAAAACTAAAATCTAAAATACAAAAAAATCAAAAATGTAAAATGTAAAATCTAAAAAAATGTAAAATGAAAAATCAAAAATCTAAAATGTTAAAATGTAAAATGTTAAAATGTTGAATCTACAATATTTAAATGAGGTTTCTGTGGGTTAGGTTAGGTTAGATTAGGTTAGGTTATAACTAAGTTTATTATTTGTGCTCTCTCATTTACTCTTACTTATTTGTTCCCACTTTTTGCTCTCCACTGTTTTGCTCCCACTTTTTTGCTCCCACTTTTTGCTCCCACCTTTTTGCTCTTACTTTTTTGCTCCCACTTTTTCACTCACTTTTGCACTCACTTTTGCACCCACTCTTGCACCCACTTTTGCACCCACTTTTGCACCCACTTTTGCACTCACTTTGAAGTTAGGTTATATTAGGTTAGGTTAGGTTAGGTGAAGTTAGGTTAGGTTAGGTTATAACTTATTTTATTATGTGTTCTCTCACATTTGCTCTCATATTTGCTCTCACTTTGAAGTTAGGCTAGGTTAGGTTAGGTTAGGTTAAATAATGTTTGTTAGGTTAGGTTAGGTTAGGTTAGGCAAAGTTAGGTTAGGTTAAGTTAGGTTAGGGTAGGTGAGGTAAAGTTGGATTAGGCGGAATGGCTGAGGTATGAATGAAACCGCACGTTTTCTTACTTTCACCTCATGAGGCTGAGTGTACCCCATTCCAGCTCTCAGCCCAGAATAAAATTTCTTGGTTGAGGCGAGAATGAAACCCACACCTCTAGGGAAACAGCTAAAATGCTAGCAACTACACCAAAAGTGGACAATATAAGGCTGGTCTGGATTGCACATGATCAATTAATAATTACCTAATAATAATAATAATAATAATAATAATAATAATAATAAATATTCCATTTAGCAACTACACGGCCGACCTCTCTCTGTGACGTCATTCACGGTCTCAGGGCGTGGCGGCCATTTTGCCCATTAGCCACTGCGCCAGCTCTGAATGACCCCTCCATAAGAATAACGTAGAGTGATTGCGCGCGGCGGCCATCTTGACCATTAGCCCCTGCGCCAGCTTCGGCCTATATTACCTACTGAAATGCCCTCAACCCTCGAAGAATGCGGATTTAAGGACTTGGAAAGAAGGAGAGCCAAGAAAGGCAGATAGGAAAGTGAAAGAGGAGAGGGTGCGCCTCAGAGGTAATGGATAAAAGGGGGAAAACCGGACCCAGCTCAGCAATCCCTCGGGGTCGCCAACTCCCGAACTCCCGGCTGTGAGCCCCTGAGGGTGTAGCAATATCTAGATTGCACCGAAGTGGTGCGGCTGCCTCCTTGAGGGCCTTGAGCAGAAGGCAGGAGACAACATGAAAAGAAAACGAAGGCTGACCCCTCGCAGAAGGAGGGTACCAGGAAAGATGAGACAAGGGCCAATTAAGGCGGGAAAGGAAGAGATTCCCTAGGCGTCGGATACCATAATACCGTCGGGATCGGGAGTGAACAAGAGTTGACTAAGTGAGGTCGACAGGAATGAAGACGGAGAGGAGCCCAGCACAAGTAAGTGGAAGCAATGCCGGACTCAGCTGGGGCCCCGTGGTCGCCAACCCACGTTCCACTAGTTGTGAGCCCCTGAGGGGGGGTATAGATCAGAAAGGAATCAACATGTAATAATGATTTTTAATATGCCGTCTGGAACAGCGGGAAGAGTGAGATTAGCAGCAAGCAGCTTGTAGTTTTACGAAACCGTTAATCTTGCGATCACGAGCCACGGGACCTCCTTTTTACGTGGAATCCAAACCACAGGATATGACATTTCACTTCAAAAATATCACATGCATTGATCTGGAATCGAACCCGGTCCACCTTGGTGAGAGGCCAACAGCTTGACCTCTGCGCCATCACGCCACTAGAGTGAGAACACAATTTAGTTTAAGAGCAGAGTTCAACATTAGAATTGGACGAAGGAAGTGGGTTAACCAACTCTTTTATTTGACTTTGGGAAGGAATTCATTCCTAGAAAAACTAGTTACAGTATGTTCTGAGTCAGCGCAAGATAATGTATCCCGATGACCTAATTCTGATTGCTGTTATTCATGGATAGATGAATGGGCATACGAAGTAGAAAGAAATGGACAGAAGTAATGCATCTTGGGAATGAAAGACTCATCTTCGTAATCTCCTAGAAAAAAAGAACGATCAAACGAGTAGATAATTTGTCATGCATTGTAAGTAGCAATAGCTTGGATGGAATAACGGGTAAGGAGACAAGGAGAAGAATAAGCAGTGAATGATGTTAATGCACATATAGCATTGATAGTTTTATTTATTTTATTCATGCTATTTTACAGTGTTTCAATTAATAATGGAGAATATGCAAGCCCAGTCATGCCAACGTCGTAGATGTTGCACTTCACGATACTTGTTGTATAAGGAGCGTTCCAAAAGTAACGAGCCGGAGGCTGTAATGCGCAAACCGGTGACGACATCGGCTAATCGTGGCGTGTGTAACGAGGTGTGGTTCCGACCAGAGCGTGGAAGGTCGCAGCCGGTTGCTAGAGGGCACGCGTACTCGTCACGTGACTATACAAAGCGAGCAGCAGCATGCATCAATCGTCCAACGCTGCCAGTCGCATTGCAAACAGTGACATGAAGGCGTCAAACGATGAGCAAAGAGGTGTTGTTTGGTTTCTGACTACGAAAGGAGTAGGGGGA
This sequence comes from Meconema thalassinum, assembly GCA_946902985.2. Classification (NCBI taxonomy): domain Eukaryota; kingdom Metazoa; phylum Arthropoda; class Insecta; order Orthoptera; family Tettigoniidae; genus Meconema; species Meconema thalassinum. Next base: position 291,227,576 of record OX336394.1, read on the forward strand.
ACGGACATTCATCGCCGAATGTCACAAGTGTACGGCGAACACTGCATGTCCCTTGCAAGGGTCAAGGCGTGGCACAAGCTCTTCAGGAAAGGACGGGTGTCGTTAGCTGATGATGCCCGGTCTGGGGCACCCCCCTGCATTATCGATGACAACGTCCAGCTGGTTGATGCACTCATTACACAGGACCGCCGAGTGACAGTGAACGCCATAGCCGCCGTGGTCGGATTGAGCGTCGGAAGTGTGCACACAATCATGAAGTAACGACTGCACTTGCGCAAAGTTGTGCCCAATGGGTGTCCCACAGACTTCAACCACACCAGGAAGCATGTCGAATGGCCTACTGTCTTGGTCTTGGTTGGACGATTGATGCATGCTGCTGCTCGCTTTTTATCATCACGTGACGTGCACGCGTGCCCTCTGGCGACGGGCTGTGACCTTCCACGCTCTGTTCGGAACCACACTTCGTTACACACGCTACGATTAGCCGATATCGGCATCGGTTTGCGCATTACAGCCTCCAGCCCGTTACTTTTTGAACGCACCTTATATTATGACCGTGTTCCTTAAGCCCACTTCGCTGGACAAGCTGTACACCCTTGCTGGTATCGCACCCCCTGACATCCGCCGAGAGGTAGCGGCGAAAAATGAGAGAAAAAAAAAGGGCAGAAACTTCTGAAGCCCATCCTCTGTTTGGACATCGACCGGCAAAACCCCGACTAAAATCTAGGAAAAGCTTCCTCAGAACAACAGAAGCTCTTGTCGGGACTTCACAACAATCCCGAACCAATTTGTGGCGTGCAAGGTTCAACAGCCCTGGACAATGGTTTCCACCCTCTGAAAATCTACCAGCCGGTTTCACAGAGAAATAGAGTACATGGAGATCATTCAACAGACTTCGGTTGGGTGTCACAAGATGCAAAAGCAACTTAATGAAATGGAATTTCCATGTGCAGTCACCGTTTTGTGAATGTGGAACAACGCAGACCATCTGCTTCAGTGCAGTCAGTGCCCAACACCGTGTACGCAAGAAGACCTGTTACTTGCAACACCTAATGCCATAGAGGTCGCCAACTTCTGGGCGGCTATAGTTCGAACAAATTGAAATTTAAAATTTTGTATTGTTACCGAAGGGCAAAATTTGAATGTAATTTTGAAGCATTTAAGACAGAAAGTTATCAATATATTCTTTCGCTACTGGTAGAATATTGCCAGCTCAGAGTACAGTGTAGAGATGGGAAGGCGCACCCACCACAGGACAGTAGAGCACAGGTACGCACAAGCCCTTTTCCTAGAAGACTTGGCCAGCTCCATCTCATTGTTTGTGCTGGAGACTTATTGTACGTTAGCCACTGAAAATTTATGATACCAGTGCTGCAGGATGGGCCAGCGTGGGTTGTAAAACCAAGGTACATGACCCAGGACAATGGAAAGCTGCGTGAATAAATGTAATTAGAAAACTAGATGATGAAAATTTATAAGGAAAGAAGAGCTGTGTTCAGAAAAAGAAACTGTTTTTTTTTGGTGCAAGAAAAATTCATAACTTTGGTAAGACACCGGAGATAGCACTCGGTATTGGTGGATTTTTAAGTTCGCAGGCGCAGTGATCTACGATACGGCGCGAAACTCAGCCTGGTGGGGGGAGTAGATGACGCTACCTGGGACTATTTGCTAGCGTCATGATGCAATGGCATATGTAGAGTCTCCCCACGATCGAATCCTAATCAGAACTGGATATTCGGTACCTGCCCATTTAAAGTGACAATATGAGATATCGCTCGTGAATCTGCGACCATTTCCTGAGGAGCGGATTCTTTGGCGACAATATGTCCATTGTGTACCAACGGCCTGCCGATATAAGCCCAGAGCACGAAGAGCGGGGGTTCTTTTTCTTGTGTAGACATCATGCGACGGACTGTTCAGGTCGGGTCGGTCATTTATACCAGCCGCGAGCTGGAGCCGCGAAGTACTTATGTTTGAAATATCATGCATTAAGTGATACTGGTTAGAGTCTTTACACCGATAGGGAAATAGGGTGTTGGATATCTCACCCAGTGCTATACTTGCTGTCGCGATAGCGACAAGTTCACGGGGTACTGGAGGATCCCCGCTGGTTGCCGAAGTATGGGACCGAGCGCTCGAAGCATTGACGTCACTAGTGTTGCCAGACGGACTCTCAAAGTTAACACCTACGAAACTGTGGTTCGGTCCAGGTTAATCTTGTTTTAAATCCTGAGGGTGTGCCGAACAAATACGGTACGGGTCCACCAACGCGAGACCAAGTGAACGAGGTTCGGAGCCCTATAGGACAAGTCCCACCAGCAAGAAGTGATAGGGAAGAACATTTTTACTAGTGACTTCCGAGGTGTAAAAATATGTGTTATCAAATTCAGTGTAATTTCAGTGCATTTTCAGTGTAATTCCTGTGTTCGTGGAAAATACCAGTGCTGCCTGTGTTGGAGGCAGATATATGTGTGTGTGAATCCCAGCGCGTAAGAATGGGCAGGATTATGGAGTCCCGTTGGCGACTCCGCACCATGGGCTAAGGTGGTCTTTGTGGGTCTGAGCGAACCCAGGACACCATGCAGACCACCTCACCTGGACGGCAGAAATGATGAGTATTGACTTTCAAATTACGGGTATATAACTTACGAAAGGGGGGCGGACAGTAATGTAGATTTAGTAGCTTGCGTGACGATGTTAGTCACAGTCATTATAGATGCGGGAGGCAAGTTATTTAACGGTGAGCATGTTCTAGTTAGGAGTTGTGTGTGTACTCGCCATTATTAGTTCAATGCATGTCTTTGGGCTCAAATGGTACGAGTATGTCCATGTAGGTAAGAATGATTTGTGAGCCAGGGCACGTAAGATTAAATTCACGTGAAGTTTTGATGTTTTGTTCGTGTGGCATTTAATGTAATGATGTTAATGACTTTGACCATAGTTGGTTTATATTTGTTTATCGTGAGGTTAATAAATTCCAGTGAGGATAGTTTTTCGCCACATAATGAGGTATATTGAGTGACTCTTTGCCCCTTTTACTTTCCGTGAGACCGGCGGGGTCGAACCAGTGTCCGGCGAGAGGTTATGAGTGTGTTATGGTGAGTTGTTCCCACAGGAGCGTGTGTGATATTTATGTGTGATGGGGATTGAGGTTGCCGGCGAGGTTAGCAGAGGTTCGTACCACGTGCGATAGCCGTATGTTGATACGAGAGGCGTCGTGATGCACGTGATGGTACATTTGTTGTTGTTGTTTCTGTATGAGAGGGTACATGCCTCATAACAGAGAAAGTTCAGTCACACACGCATGGGAAAATATATATGTGTTTTTCAGGAACACCATGAAGAAACACTGGTTCAATCCCCCCGCCGATGTACACCAGCATATTATAAATTTACCATTTGTATATTCGCATAATGTAGGCACAGTAGAGGTTTGTTTTGCTTTGACAGCTGCTCAGGTAGAGAGCTATTTATAGTTACGGCCGGCCCGCGCGAGCCATTGTGTAAGTAGGGCGAGTCTTTCTGTCTCGTTTTGGTCAAAGCTGTAATTACCACATACCGTTGTTAGCTAATTAATGTAAGGGTGCATGTCGTTTTGCCATGCTGATTCGTATTTCTTTGCTTGTACTACAGTTCGTGAATAGTAGTTTTCTTTTGTTCATCCGGGTTCAGCCCGTGTTTATTTTGTAGTAATTTTGTCTTGTGTCTTGCCCCGTATACTTGGATATGATCCGCCCGCCCTAAATATCGTAGTTATATTAGCCCGACGTAGTTTGGGCCCCATTTGGTCCGAAGCCCGTCTATGAAAGGTACTCGTCATTATCTGGGTAAAATTGTCCTTGTTCCCTGCTAGAGTGTATCTTTGTGTGACATAAAATCAGAATAACACTATTTGTTTATAATAAAATCAGTAAGCGCAACTGCAGTTTGTTTTGACCCAAATTCGTGTTAGAGGCAGTTGACAGTCAATTTAAAGTAGGTTTTGACCACCTCGCAAAGCTGAGTAACGTGATGTAATGATTTAATGAAAATTCTATGGTTGAACTCAGGTGTTATTAAGGTTTCATCCCGTGGGATGAGGTTTGTTCTAGTTTTTTTAAGAGGGGCGCACTGGGATATCACATATTCTTTGTTTTTTATATTTAAATTTGATGGTGTTGGTTTTTCTTTGTATGATGTCAGTTGGGTTTTTATTTTTTTCTGTAATTCCTTTCTGCCAGCTTTTTTTGTTGGAAATAAATTACGGACTCAGTAAGATGTGAGTGTACGCCATTTATGTAATTGTTAGACACCTGTTTCCTTCACTTTAGGCACCACCCCCGAGATCAATTTATGTTATACAGGCCTAAAGGATTGCCCTATCGGGTACAGTATATAATATTATGTATTATTGTATATTCAATTTCACACTGTAAGTGTTTCTGACAGGAATGAATGAACGAATGAATGAATTAATAACTGTTAATTCTATTCATTTCATTGCATTTCATATTTACACACATCAAAAAAAGTTTTGCATCACCTCGGTTCCAAGAGTTCCGGAACCGTTAAATACAAAGGGAATAGAGATCAACACAAACAACATTTCAGCTCGTTTTATTGCTCATGAGACCCACACATTGCATGTTGTACCATCATACAGCTAGACTTTCAGCATTTGTGGTCCAGATTGCAGTACACACCACTACCTCTAATACCCAGTAGCACGTCCTCTTGCATTGATGCATGCCTGTATTCGCCGTGGCATACTATCCACAAGTTCATCAAGACACTGTTGGTCCAAATTGTCCCACTCCTCAACGACAATTCGGCGTAAATCTCTCAGAGTGGTTGGTGGGTCAAGACGTCCATAAACAGCCCTTTTCAACATATCCCAGGCATGTTCGATAGGGTTCATGTCTGGCGAACATGCTGGCCACTGTAGTCGAGCGATGTCGTTATCTTGAAGGAACGCATTCACAAGATGTGCACGATGAGGTCGAGAATTGTCGTCCATGAAGACAAATGCCTCTCCAATATTCTGCCGATATGGTTGCACTATGGGTCGGAGGATGTCATTCAGGTATCGTAAAGCCGTTTCGGAGCCTTCCATGACCACCAGTGGCGTACGTTGGCCCCACATAATGCCACCCCAAAACATCAGGGAACCACCACCTTGCTGCACTCGCTGGACAGTGTGTCTAAGACGTTCAGCCTGACCAGGGTGCCTCCAAACACGTCTCCGACGATTGTCTGGTTGAAGGCATATGCGACACTCATCGGTGAAGAGAACGTGATGCCAATTCCGTGGGGTCCATTCATCATGTTGTTGGGCCCATCTGTACCGCGCTGCATGGTGTCGGGGTTGCAAAGCTGGACCGCGCCATGGACGTCGGGAGTGAAGTTGCGCATCATGCAGCCTATTGCGCACAGTTTGAGTTGAAACACGACGTCCTGTGGCTGAACGAAACGCATTATTCAACATGGTGGCATTGCTGTCAGGGTTCCTCCGAGCGGCAATCCGTAAGTAGCGGTCATCCACTACAGTAGTAGCCCTTGGACGGCCTGAGCGAGGCCTGTCATCGACAGTTCCTGTATCTCTGTACCTCCTCCATGTCCGAACAACATCGCTTTGGTTCACTCTGAGACGCCTGGAAACTTCCCTTGTTGAGAGCCCTTCTTGACACAAAGTAACAATGCGGACGCGATCGAACTGCGGTATTGACCTTCTAGGCATGGTAGAACTACAGACAACATGAGCAGCGTACCTTCGTCCTGGTGGAATGACTGGAACTTATCGGCTGTCGTACCCCCTCCGTCTAATAGGCCCTGCTCATGCATGGTTGTTTACATCTTTGAGCAGTTTTAGTGACATCTATGAACAGTCAAAGGGACTGTATCTTGGATACAATATACACAGTCAACGTCTATATGCCGGAGATCTGGGAACCGAGGTGATGCAAAACTTTTTTTGATGTGTGTATATAGAGCGCAGCACAGTACAATTGTATGTTTTAGCGCCAAGAGTTGGCGGACACGAGGACCTGCGCTACAGACATAACGGGAATAACATGTGGAGACAGCAGTCTCATGTGATGCACAGAAGTGCAAATATTTTCAAGTTCAGCCAAACCGTTGGCATAATAATTGATTACGTTTTCAAGTTTATGATAACATTCCAGTGTCATCATAGTGTGATACAGTGGGATCCTTTTCCAGGGGCGGGGCCGGCGACCGGCTGCCGGGCGTGCGCGTCTTCCGACAGCCAACCAAGCTCGGGCCGCGGATAGCGCGCAGGCGAGATAAGATGATGATGATGATAATTGTTGTTTCAAGGGGACTAACATCTAGGTTATCGGCACCTAATGGTTTGGGTGATCGTGGAGATGAAAATGAAATGTAAACTATAACTGAAACTAACTACTAACTTATATACTAGAAGAAGAAATGGAAAACAAAAGGTGAATAAGGCAAATAAAGGACAGGAGGAAATGCCCTCAAACCTTGATGAATGCGGATTGAGGGACTTGGAAGGAAGGAGAGTCATGAAAGGCAGATAGGAAAGTGAAAGAGGAGAGGGTCTGCCCCACAGGTAATGGATAAAAGGGGGAAAACCGGACCCACCTCAGGAATCCCACGGGGTCGCCAACTCCCGAACTCACCAGCCGTGAGCCGCTGAGGCATTATCTAGGTTGCACCAGAAGTGGTGGGGCTACATACACCCTACCTCCTTGAGGGCCTTGAGCAGAAGGCAGGAGATAACAGGAAAAGTAAAAGAAGGCTGACCCCTCGCAGAAGGAGGGTATCAGAAAAGATGATACAAGGTCCAATTACGGCGGGAAAGGAAGAGACTCCCTAGGCCTCGGATACCCTAATACCATCGGGGTCGGAAGAGAACAAGAGTTGACCAAGTGAGGTCGACAGGAAAGAAGATGGAGAGGAGCCCGGCACAAGTAAGTGGAAGCAATGCCGGACTCAGCTGGGGCCCCGTGGTTGCCAACCCACGTCCCACTAGATGTGAGCCCCTGGAGGTACAGGCGAGATAACCAGGGTCATTAAAGTCATTAAGTCACTAAACTGTCATCAACGAGGGTGTGAAGTGTCAGTGCACAGATAAGAAGGAAGCATAAATAACAGCTTCTTGGAAGATTTAATTAAAGAAGCACAGATTTTTTTCTTGGGAATCTGGATGACCTCACGTCACCAGTTAAAAGGTTAGAACTTACCTTTTCACAGAAGATGCTGAAAATGCTCTCCTTCAGCTGACAGACAGTAACATTATGTAGCTACTCTTGTACCACCCTGCGTGTTTACTGTAATTAATCGAAGCACGGATCTAAGCGTGTTTGATGTTTAATTGTGGTGTAATTTAAAATACAGTCTACAGATCAATTACCCGTACTCTAGTAGAGCTGGAGAACAATATACGGCAGCAGATATACCTCACCAGAAGGGAATTACAACGTGTAAACGCAAATTTATTTACAATGTACAACGCCTGTCTGTCAGCTGAAGGAGCACATTTTCATCATCTTCTGTGAAAAGGTAAGTTCTTTAATCATGATTTTCTGGTGAATTTACCATCAATTAATGTACTTTGTTACGGTTTCCACCTACGCGCTATCCGCGGACCAAGCTCGGTTGGCAGTTGGTCGCCGGCCCCGCTCCAGCAAAAGAATCTCCCTGTATTTTATATATGTGAATGTGCAGTATGGGTACATTCACTTCATAGTGTTGTTTCACGAATGGTGCAATAAACCAGTGACCAGTACGCTTTTATATGATTACAAGTACATTACATTTCCTTTTCTTAATAACATTTAAGTGGTCCTCCGCAAAGTACTTTTTTAATTAACGTGGTGTTTATGTGCGACCACCAGAGGTAAGGTTCGATCGTGAGCACGTGCTCTATCGCGATCAAACACATGGTTTGGAGCAAAACCTGTCCCCGGAATGTTATATGACCCTAAAATCAATATCAAGCTCAAAGGAAAACTATATAACTTACTACATGTGTCAGGCTTCGCCTAGTGCATGGTCTGGAAACGGTGCATTTCACAAGAAGTAAAGAAAAAGAAATCAAGGTGGTCGAAAATGGTACATTATGCAACAAGCCTATAGTGGCAATAATTAATACACGAGTATACGAGTCTCTTAATTACCATTATAGGAGAGTTGCATACGACTGGTTTTTTTCTTCCGAATTTGGCTGCCTTTGGACCGCATGGAACCTAAGGCTTTCTGGTTAATCTCCTCTTCTCTTCCCAAAACCTCTTCATTCGTTTACTTCTGATCTTTCGCTCCTCCTCGGATATTACCAGTTTGGCTCTAATTTTAGGTGTTTTCTCCTCTAACATCTTGATGTTGACAATTCGGTTTCCAAACTCTTTTCTGTTGTGGATCACATCCTCTGTGAGTCCACTTTCCTTGGCGTCTCTTTTAACCTCTTCTACCCACTTAGTTGTAGCCTTCAGCTCTGTAATATACTTGAATATCCTCTTGGTCAATCGGTTTTCGTCCATTCTCACCAAATGTCTGTAGAATTTCAACCTTCGCTTCCGCATTGTGTCAGTAATTTTTTCAGTGTGTTTATAGAGGTCATCTTTCTTTCTGTTCTTCCATGTCCCGTCAGCAGTTTTCTGTGGTCCTAAAATTTTCCGCAAAATTTTCCTCTCCTTTTTTTCCAGTTCCTGAAGATCTCCTTTTTTATTCAGTGTCAAGCACTCCGAGGCTTACAGACCCTCTGGCTTTACTACTGTGTTATAGTGTCTGAGTTTTGCCTTGTAGGATATTGCTCGTTTGTTGTATCTGTTCTGGGTTAACCTATAAGCCAAATCCAATTTTCTAGCTCTTGCCCTATTTGCTTCTTTATCCAGCCCATTGGGTTCTATCCATTCACCTAGATATTTAAACTTCTCTGTTCTTTTGACAGTCCCATGTTTCACTTTTATGTGTCTCTCTCCAAGGTGTCTGTATTCCATGTATTCTGTATTTTCATAGGAGACTTTAAGACCCGTTTTCTCAGCGATTTCGTGCAGAGTATCCAGCATTTTTGGGCATCATCTCAGCTTTGGGCAAAGAGGGCAAGATCATCAGCAAAAGCCAAACATTTAATTTCCAGGTTCTGTCCTTTCCTTCCCAGATGTATCCTCCTTACTCCTTTCATGTCCAAAGCTTCCTCCCAGGTTCTCATGATTTTCTCCAGAACAATGTTGAAGAGGATAGGTGATAAGCCATCTCCTTGTCTGAACCCTGTTTTTATTTAAAAGGATCAGAGATTTCTCCAAAGAACTTCACTTTTGACATGGTATCCGTTAGAGTTTGTTTGATTATTTCTCTCATTTTCCTGTCAATTCCGAACTCCTCTAGGGTGTTAAATAAAGTCTGCCTGTCAATTGAGTCGTTCTCCTTCTTGAAGTCAACGAATATTACTACAGTGTTCTGGCTTCTCAAAGCTCTTGATCTGAGGATGCTCTTGAGGTTGAATATTTGTTCTGCGCACGATCTCCCCTTTCTAAAGCCAGCTTGGTATTCACCTATGAGGTGGTCTTCTTGTTTTTCAACTCTGTTCAGCAGTACTTTGGAGAGTATCTTGTATGCGACTGGAAGTAGAGAGATTCCTCTGTAGTTGTCGATGTTCGCCCGATGACCTTTCTTAAAAGGAAGGAAGCTTGTAGTTTAACGTGACCGTTAATCTGTAGATCATGAGCCACGGGACCTCCTTTTTACGTGGAATCCGAACCACAGGACATGGCATTTCACTTCGAAAATCTCACATGCATTGACCGAGAATCGAACCCGGACCGCCTTGGTGAGAGGCATACAGCTAGACCGCTGAGCCACCACGCCCCCTCCGATGACCTTTCTTGTGCAGTGGGTGTATAAGGGCACATTTCCAATCTTTCGGGACCATTTCAGTTTTCCAGATTTCTTCTATGATGCCGTGTATTTTTTCTGCTGCCATTTCTCCTCCGAACTTCCACATTTCTGCAGGGATGCCATCTTCGCCTGGTGCTTTGTTGTTTTTAAGCTCGTTTATTATGCGCTTTACCTCATCTAAACTTGGTGGGTTGGAATCCGGGTTCTCATAGGATGGATTCTGAGTATTCAGTCTTTCCACAGGTTCTTCACAGTTCAGCAGCACTTTGAAATAGTCGGCCAAAAGTTGACAGTTTTCCTTGTCGTTCGTCGCTATACTACCATCTATCCATTTGAAGCACAGACTTTGTGACTGCTATCCCTGTAGTTCCTCATTGAAGGTTCTGTAAAACTCTCGCGTGTTTTTTTTTTTTTTTTTTTTCGAAAATCTTCTTCTAACTTTTCCACCCTACTTCTGTCGTAGTTCCTCTTCTCTGATATTATGATCTTAGCAGTTCTCTTCCTTACTTCTCACGACTGTTTATATTCGACGATTATTATAACTTCATTTTATGTTCGCACATAAATATTCATAAATATCTGTCTAGATTCCGGCTCCAGTTTCGTTTACTGAACAGAGTGCATGGGACGCAGAGAATACCTTGTATTCGACCACGGCCTCCTCGAATACCTCACTATGACACTAGCCACGCAGTGAAATTTAAAATAGGAGGCCTTGGAAGTCAGCGCAGGTGCGAAGCTATCCTTACCTAATTGGTCAAACAACTGTATCGTAATGAAAATCTTGAGCTCTGATTGGTGGAAAACCTGTATCATAATGAGAGTTGAACTATAATGAGCCTTGCATATATTATTTATATTTCGGCATGGTCGAACGTAATAGTACATTATGCAACGAGCCTATAATGGCAATAATTAAGACACGAGTATGTTTATAAAACGAGCGTATGCGAGTTTTATAATTTTTCATACGAGTGTCTTATAGGCAAGTTGCATACGACTGTTTATGTTCGACGATAGTTATTATAACTATTTTATGTTCGAATATAAATATTCATAAATATCTGACGAGATTTCGCCAGTTTTATGTACTGAACAGAGCGCATGGGACGCAGACGATGCCTTGTATTTGACCATGGCCTCCTCGATCACTCCACTATGACACTAGGCCGCGCAGTTACATTTAAGTTAGAAGGCCTTGGAGCTTAGCGGAGGTGCGATGTTATCGTTATCTAATTGGTCAAACAATTGTATCTTAGGTTCTGATTGGAGGGAGAAACTGTTTCATAATGAAAAATAGTGTTATAATGAGCCTCATTATAGTAGTGTTTTCCGACATATAATAGTCAGGGTCGATCATAAAAGTATTTTAAGAAGTACAGTATGCCGAATTATTATTTATTTAGCGTATGGCTTTTAGTGCCGGAAGTGTCCGAGGACATGTTCGACTCGCCAGAGGCTGTAGCAGCGACAATGCGGACACCCATGGGGTGAGCTACAATTTCCGCTCAATTTCAAGAAGTTCCAACTTTCGCTACCAGATGTCACTGACACCTAGTGGTGATCGTTGAACTTTGATAGAGCGTTTCAACGAAATCTAACATGCAAATTTAACTTCACACAAGTTTAATAAGTGGAAGGTTCCTTTACATGCCATAAATCTATGACATGGGACCGACGGCTTTACAGATAGGTTTATACTGAACGACATATGATGATAATTGTTGTTTAAAGGGGCCTAACATCTAGGTTATCGGCCCCTTGACGGACATGAGAAACTGGATGTGGATAGATTAGACAATAAGTAAAGCTAATTATCGTGTTAGATGCAATTTCTCACTGTTGCCTGAGTAATCAAAATCAATGCTTTTCAGTCGGTCAATACCAAATTTACCCAATTGTATTGGGGTTTTCCCTAAACCTGAAAACAAATTACATGAGATTAATAAATAAATTCACTTGGATGACAAGTTTCGTTCGCCAAGCGATCATCACCAGATCTTTTCACTTAGGCTACAAGTATGTGGGTGATAGCATTCACAATAATTATGTATATTTATTTGTGATCGACCCTGACTATTATAAGTCAGAAAACTATACTATAATGAGGCTCATTATAACACTATTTTTCATTATGAAACAGTTTCTCCCACCAATCACAGCTCAAGAAACAGTTGTTCGACCAATTAGATAAGGTTAGCTTCGCACCTGCGCTCAGTTCCACGGCCTTCTAATTTAAATTTCACTGCGTAGCCTAGTGTCATAGTAGGGTAATCGAGGAGGCCATTGTCAAATACAAGGCATTCTCTGTGTCTCATGCGCTCTGTTCAGTACATAAAACTGGCGAAATCGTGACAGATATTTGTGAATATTTATGTTCGAACATAAAATAGTTATAATAATTATCGTCGAACATAAACAGTCGTATGCAACTCGCCTATAATGGTAATTAAGACACTCGTATGAAAAGCATAAAACTCGCATACGCTCGTTTTATAAACATACTCGTGTCTTAATTATTGCCATAATAGGCTCGTTGCATAATGTACTATTAACTAACAGCAGATATTATAAACTTGCACAACTCGGTCAAGATTTGTAGTTATATGAAGAAGACTCCACGGGAAAAGCAGGGTAAGTCACATTCTGTAAATTTTTCAGGAGAGCGAATTTAAACTTTCAATACTGAAAAGAAATACTTAAAACACCCCAATTGAGGGTAAGAAATATAATTTTATGGCCTTATTTATTTCTTATAAGGGAAGTACATGTAAAGAAACAAAATAAGTTTAATTATGAAAAAAAATGAGGGGATATTGGACGTTCCGTCGGTTTCCACTAAAAATGAAAACCTCTGTATCCCGGTGACTTACCGCTTTATTTCAAATTAATTTTACTGGTCTGTAGTGACGATGGCTGGTCACCAGAATGCACCATGAACTCATTTCCGAAAAAACAAGTAGTTCCGCGATGAATTATACAGCCTATTTTCATATATCCTACTCATGTCAATTGCCTCTATCTTTATAGAAAAATTCAGTTTGATTGTTGTAATAGATTCGTAGGTATTGAGAACCGTATAAATATTTCAGATGGTGGCCATGTTGGATTTTTATTTATGTACTATTACATGAAGATTATTGTGTACGTGTGGTATTCAAACGTCAATCGCATGATTAGGACACATGAAGTAAAAAAGAGGTTTTAAAATTTCGCACAGCTGCCATCTTGTGGTTGTGAAAACAATTGAAATAAACTGGATGCCAGTGGATTAACATTTGTATAAGCATTTATTGTACAAAGTTCCGCTGCACTCGGTTGGTTAAATCGCGAGAAACGTCCACTTAAGTATTTATAATTCGCGTCGACGCCATGTTGGATTTGTGCTCCCCAGGTTATTTAAAGTCCTATAGATGAACTTATGTTCATAGCCTCTATGAAAAAAAAAAACAGTTTTATTGCTGTAAATGATTCGTAGATACTGAGAACCGTCGAAATATTTCGGGTGGTCGCCATTTTGGATTGTTGTATGTATAGGCCATATAGTTATGTACCATAAAGAAAAATTATTGCGTAGCTTCATTATTCAAACTTTCACTTCTATCGCATGATTAGGACACAAGAAAAAAATCGCACAGTTTGAGTTTATGTGAACAATTTAACTATATTAGTTGCCAGTGCTTTACAATGTGTATAAATATTTGCTGTACCAAGTTTCATTGCGTTTGGATGATTACATCGCAAGAAAAGTCTATTTAAAATGCTCAACTTCGCTTGGCCGCCATGTTCGTTGTGTAGTTAACATGTTTTGGAAAGTCTCATATATGAACGTATAGTAGTGCCCTTTATCTCCGTACAAAATTTCAGGGTGATATCGGTAATAGTATCGGAGATATAGAATGCCGGTGAAATATTTCGCACTGCCGCCATCTTGAGGTTATGTAAACAATTGAACGAAATTTGATGTCGGTGCATTACGATGTGTATAGTCATATACTGTACCAAGTTTCATTGCGTTTGGTTGGTTAAATCGCGAGAAACGTCTATTTTAAAGTCGCAACTTTGCATGGCCGCCATGTTGGTTTGGTAGTTACCAGGTTTATGAAAGTCTGCAAAGTGAACTTCCAGTAGTTCCCTTGATCACCGTACAAAATTTCGGGGTGATACCGTTAATAGTTTCGGAGATATTTAATGCTGGTGAAATATTTCGTACAGCCGCCATGTTGGATTGGTGAGACGTAATACAAATTGAAGGGTACGGTCGGGGTCGGCCGAAATGATGCTATGACCTTACAGAGTTTCATTGAAAACGCTCCAGCCGTTTAGATTTTATTAGGGGGGGGGCGGGGACACACACACGAATCACACACACACGCACACACAGACATACACACGGACAAAAGGTGACCTCATAAGCCTTTTTTTTTTCATAAAGTGAAAATAGGCTAAAAATGGACTTACCCCGTTCTTTCGGTGGGGTCTGCCTATGTGATTTTTTTTTTGTTATGATACTGTTAGTGGTTATTGACCTTCAAGTTTGTGATATCAGTGATTGTTAGTTAATGCTCAGGTTGGAATTGAATATAAACTTTGGTTATTGTATGAGCAATGTGGAATCGGTTCTCGTGCAACTGCTACCACTTCCACTGGCTACTCTGAGCTGGACCTGATGATGATAGCTTGACGATCGAAACTTATTATTTAATAGCGTCATGTTTGTTTGTTTTTTCACGTTTAGGGAAGCATTCATTACAACTGAGTACAATCGTGTTGACCGACTGAGGAGTAATCATTTCGAGTAAGTAAAGAGATGACAACATCTAGATTGAGTTTTTACGTCTCTTTTAACTACTGAGGCTTTTAAGAGACGCCAGGGTGCCAGAATATTGCCCCGAAGGGGATCTTTAACGTGTCAGTAAATCAACTGACACGGCTCGCATCCTGGTGTAGTCAGTTGGCTTGCACTAGCGCAAGCCAACTGACTACACCAGGATGCGAACCTTGGGAACAGCGGACGAGAACGTTACCGCTGCGCTACACAGTCAGTTATCTAGGGCGAGACGGGCTGGAAGTACTGTATAATAAGGAAGGGAGAAGAACTACTACCCATATTAATATGGAGGGCTGTGTAGTCCAGAAACTCGGTGGAAAGATGCTTTTGGTAGAAGTCTGGAGGTAATAAGAATCCCGAAAGCCATATAGCGTATATGAAAAATGGTAATTAACAGACATGACTGGAAAAGGACCATCAAGAGCCCCGACTCTGCAACATATGGAATAAACGAGTGATGATGATGATGATGATGACGATGACAAAGGATCTAGCGACTTATGGGAAGTCGTAAAGGTCCAAATCGGTTAATTTTGACATTTCCACCTTTTTACACATTAATAATATAGGATTCATTCTGATTAATTTGGTATGTGTTTTATTACAGTATCATAGTCCAATATTTACTATTTTTAATTTCATTTTATTATATTACTGTAGTCGTAATTTTTCTTTAGAAACCCTTGCAAGCATTTATAAATAGCATAGCTCACAAACTATTTGGACTAGAAGGCTGTGGTTTGGCTGATATTTCAAAGGAAATCATCAGTTGGCTATTCTGTCGATAAGAGTGTCAACGGTCGATGGTCCCCCGACATCCCTGTCTAACGGGCACAATACATTTATATAGTTGCTACTACTACTGCAACTAAATACTTTCACCCAAACCTTTAGACATAGATTTAATAGCCTAAGTGTAATGGACCTGATCGCTTGACACGAAAATGGCCATCCAAGTGTATTTATTAATTTATTTAAGAATCTCATGTTTTTTTTTGTGATTAGGGAATAACCCATCACAATTGTAAAACATATTAACATAGTAATTAGTTATATTGAATTCCGTTTTGAGTGACACTGTTAGTTGTAATATTTGTAGGAGGAAAGTGAAACTGTGTGAAAATGCTTCAGAACGAAATGGCCTTACTTTAACATCAATGTTCTCAAATGAATATATATATTTTTAAAGCCCCGTTTTCTCAGGAACTACTGATGGTATCTCCATAATTATTTTGACATATAATGTATATTGCACACCGATACTGTGGATCCTCGAAGAGTCAATTTGTTCAAGTAGACAGTTAAAAAATACTCCAAATATTTAACGAAAGAATTAGAGGTTCACGGAAAAAAAATGATATTAAAGCTTTCAATATTAATGACGATCAGTACTCTGAGGAAGAACCAATAAACAGTCAGTAAAAACAATTCATATATCTACCTAGGTAACAGATGCTGAGAAATGGGGCAGTTATATTGCCATTTCAACATTGTCAATATAGGGCTTTACGACTCCCCTTAAGACAACTACGAGTACCTAGTGATTTTCAGCAAGAAGAGACTGGCACACCGCCTCCAACGTTGCCCTTAATCAGATGTAATGTTTGCTTGCCACTTCAGTATTATCACGGACAATGTCCGAACTTGATGGATGAATCAGCAACTGTTGCTGCTGTCACATTATGTCGGTACTAAACAAACACGATAATATCTTGACTGGATTTTTATCTCGTTTGAAGTGCCTACAGCAGTTATCTCTTGTCACCACTTAGCATCCAACGTGTTTATTCGCAATTGATTACACAATGCAACATATTTTACCTTTTTCATTCAGTTATATATAAAAAAATACTGGTGATCTACAAATAAGTTATATTAATATGCTTGTCGAAAATACAACATTCTTTGACGTTGGTCTCATAATCAATTATTATGTAAGACTGTACCGGGTGAGTTAGCCGTGGTCGTTACGGCGTGGTTGCAGGCAGTCGCTCACATCCGGGAGGCGAGGAGGTTCGAATCCCCCCGCCGGCAACCTTGAAGATTGTCTTCAGTGGTTTCCCATCTTCCTTCAAGGCAAATGCAGGGGTTGGTCCCTAACTATAGGCCACAGCCGCTACCTTCCAAATCCTCGTCCTTACACTCAAACTTCCCTCCCCAGACAACACTCTACACGCGACGGTACTTGTAGTTCACCCCATGGGTGTCCGCATAGAAGCAGCTACAAACTGGCGAGCCGAACATATCCTCGGACACTCCCGGCACTAAAAGCCATACGCTAAAAAAAATAAGACTTTTATGAAATTTATTTGATATGGCATTTACGTATGTTATATGCGATCCAAGCTTGAGAATATTAGAGTGTATATAGCTTAATTAAGTACTTAACTGAAACCGTTTGATGAAGAAAGTCTCCGAGTACAATGCAAGACTGAAGGCTACGACGAAATGGGTAGAAGTGAAGAAAGACGCTGCGCGCTGAACATGATGAATACAACCTACATTTCTGCCATATGATCCACAACATGAAGATGTTTCGAATTCAAATTGACAGCGTTAAGACATTTAAGGAAAATGTAGGCCTAAATTTGTAATTTCTGCGGAGCAGCGGAGGATTCGAAGTGAAAGAATGAAGAAGTTATGAGAGGAAAAGAAGAGATTGACCAGAATGCCATAGGTTCTATGCGGTCCATAGTTGTCCAAATTCGGAAACAAACAAATAAATAACAGTTTTAGCTCTATCAGGTTGTGTGATTAAATGTGTCAGCGCGTTTAATGCTAATAATACTCTTAATACTTGCTACATATCCCTAGAATTCATAGATCATATTTTCCCGTTGTTTTGGACATTCAGTGAGTTTAGGGAACATACTTGCTTGTATATTTTGTAGCCTACTTCTTTAGGTCTTCAACTTTCTTTTTTCATTTATTAAAAATTGGATTTTTTCCTTCCTTCAAGTTAAAAGTACACCGATTAAATGACATGCTGAATGCTAGTACTATTTCTAGGCGATATAATGTAAATTGGCATATATTTGGATGGCTAATCTGACTGATTAGTTGCGCCCAACGGTGATAGTATATAAGTTGCGCCCGTTGGAAGGTTCAGTAATACTAACACAAAGGTCTCCGTGTTTGATAAACAAATACCTCGAATCGTTAGCGGATGTCAAAGTAAACGTGAATTATCGAAAATCGAGTTATGGAGATACGTAGAGAAAATGTTTAATTTGTGATGTAATAATAACAAAAAATAATATGCTATGTAATGAAACTGGCAAGTAGAGCGGAAAGCGGCAACAATTTAATGAAAGGGCTATGAACTCAACTCAACCATATGCAACTTCCCATTTCAAAGTGACCCCAATACAGCATCAGCAAAAAATGGTGGATGCTGCGCGCTGAATATAATGAATACAATCTACATTTCTGTCATATGACAATAGTAAAAGGTAACGTACGGTGGTAATTAAAAGAAAAGGAGGAAATAAATATCTAAACAGTATAAAACAAATACCCCGATTCTTGGATGTAACGGGTAATCTCGAGAACCACTGGATAGATTTTGATGCGGTTTTCACCATTCTGTAAATGATTTCTCGAGGATGGTTTCTGTGGAAAAAACATTCATTTATGACCAAAGGAAGCCAAGCAGTGACGATTTCAGTGAATCGAGTCAAATAGAAAACTTACCGTCCGTGCGCCTTTTAAGCTTACGCTGGGTAAACCGTTAAAAATGTATATATACTATGAGTGTAAGAATTGTTCATCATGTAAGAATTGTTCATCATGAACAGTTCTACAAAAGGATCCGGGACAGCATATCTCTATCTATTTTTCATTTCATTTTAATTTCTTCCAACAATCTCCATTCAGTGGAAATTTAAATTACTTGCTTCGGAGTGAGTTTACGAGCTAGCAAGCGAACCTTCCACCCCAACTTCGGCCAGCATCAGACAGTTGAGTCGTGTCGATTTAAGACTTCGGAGAAGAGTATGTGTGTTTGGAGTTTCGCTGTTCACCTCGGCTTTTCTGAATTTCGTCTGGGACCTGCCGTCCTTGCGCCTTTTAATCTTACGCTGGGTAAACCATTTAAGATACCAGGCGAAGCCAGGGCGGGTTGCTGGTAATATTATAAAAAGAACAGTTAAATTCGATTTACAGTATTTACGAAACTTAAGATAACTGTTAAGTTAAACGCGGAGATTATCGCCGCCTCCAGCAGTTTGGGCCGATATGAGATTCTATCGAGATCACAGTTCGTTATGGAAGTTGTATACGGATCACTCAACTATAGTAATCGGTGGAAAAATCGAATGAAAACTTTTGAATGAAACACTTTGCACTGTAAAAATACATAAATGTTCGCTATAAAGAGCAAAGCATCTTTTCATCAGATTACAATATTATTATTAGGGCTTGAAAGTTGAAGACCTAACGAAGTACAAAATATACAAGCAAGTATTGAACCCTTTACCCTCTGATGGATAAATGATTCGATGTTTTATTTCTTCAATTAATAACTATTTCCACCAGCGTCATGAAAATAGCCAGACGGAGATGAGGAAATTTCAAGCATTTGTTGGAGACAATGGGGACATACCTGCAGCAGTTTGACAAAAGGCTAAATACTTAGGATTGTGAAAAGAAAGACCATAGCAATGTTTCAGAAGGACAGGTGGTGGCTACCTCAAAATAGAAAGGACGCGCAGTGAGACACGCTTATGGCATGTTCATTGTAATATTCGCGCCAAGAAAAAATATGATGCAGTAACGTGAGTGGCTGATGAAAATACTAGACACTCCTACGAGGCCAAGGTCTGATAAAAACCGCCAAGTTATTGAAATTGTGGAACCAATGGGAGATGAATGCTTACCAGCGCGGCAAGTCTAGCTTGGGCACGCGATGGCTAGCATTAACGCGGGAGATCGGCTAGACAACATCTCTACGATCGATTCTAGGATTAATGGGCATATTCTTGACCTGCGCAATTTTACGAGTTCAGTGATATTTATTTCGTTCCTGTACCACTATTATTTTGAGAAATTTTTATATAATTTCCCCCTCTATCAATACCTAGGGCCGGTTCATTTATAAGTGGCGTGAAGAGCCAAGACATTGCTTATTATATTTGGTGTGTCGAGGACACAGCTTATTATATTTGGTGTGTCGAAGACACAAGTTTATCATTACAATTTGTGTGTCGAGGACACAGGTTACTTTCCATTTTGCGCGTCTAAGGACGTAAACACTTATACTTTTGCGTGTCATGAGGACACAGAAATTATTAATAAATGTGTTAAATTCAGTGATAGATAGTCACAGTACTATATTTTGTAGGGGCAGTATCGTCGACAATTCGCCAACAGACAGTTCCGGGGAAAGTAGTACCTGAAACGGCGAATTTAGTAGTCAGATATCGAGTGTATAATAATCTAACTTTTTGAATCAGCACAGAGATGACATCGCTTACCATGGAAGAAGTTTGGAACTATCAACACTCCGTCCAGATGGCTGAGATGAGCTAAGAAGCATTCAGTTGGGAGATGGCAGTTGATGTCCTTTGACGGGTGACTGGCCGAGGATGAGTACAAAATAATATTCTTATTATCTGATAAATTAACTTATGGTATATGGGACATATTTTGTTTTGTAAATATTTTGCTTGTGTGATTAACGTAGTATATTTAGTTTTGGTCTGACACACCTTTTGCATGGAAACAGCTCGCATAAATGTTATTAGTAGAAGGTTCTTGTTTGTTTGTTGTTTTAACGAACGTAGCTATGTGGACGACCGTGTTTGCATATGTTACGCAATGCGGTTAAAAACGTCTCTCGGAGATATGTTGTGTTTCAGAAGTAGGACTGAATTAATATAATTATACAGTAGATTGGAGGGTAATTAATTTTTTAAGGTTTATTATTGATCAAATTCAGTGAGATTATTGCCTTTGGAGCAATGTGATTTGTGACGAAGAGCAGTCAGCTCTATCGTAGGTTTTAATATTTTTTAAATAGTTCGTGAGCATCTATTCAGCCGACCTGTGTGAAAAACGTCATGTCATTCCCAGCAGTGTGAGTGTGTGTATTTTGTGGTCATTACAAGCGGGAATTTCAGCGTAGACTGATTTCTGTCAGCTTGGTGCCAGGTCCATATTGTTACCTTGCGAGGACATATGTGGCTATTTTGATTAATGTCTGACCATATGTTTAGGTGGTTGAGATTTGTTGCTGTTGATTCTTTGAGATAACGGCACAGCTGGTCAGTTATTTTTACACACTGGAGTTGGGCCAATGACAAGTATTGAGGAAGGGGGAGCTGTTTCAAAAGGCGGACTGAAGGTTGCAAGCGAGGTCATTAGTGGGGAGTGCTTGTTGACTCTGTAATTACTTGAAATACAGAATTAAGAACTGATCAATGATAAAAATTGTTTAAATAAATGGGAGTTGCCTACGAATCACGATAATCTCCGAAGCGTTAGCTTAACATGCAGTTTTGTTCATATAAAGTAATCTCAGCCGGTCAGGCTTTTGTTGTTGTTGGTTTTAGTCCATGTTTATATTCCATATCAGTGACCCGTGAAGTCACGTGCGATGCTGTATTTTTCCTTGTTTGTGTATTGAGCAATTGGCCGGAGTTGGCAGCTCATTTTGTCAAGTGCGTCATCGCGCTAATGGAGGGTCTTGAAGGAGATTCCTGTAAATAGTAGATTTTTAGTGTGTGTGTCAGCATTAAATTTTTAAGGGTTTTTATTAGTGTCATGTCCCATGTCCGTAAACGTTGATTTACGAGATGATTGTTCGTAAGCATCGTGGCTGTTAACCCGCTGTAAACGAACAATCATCCAAAGTACTCCTTCCTCGTAGTTAGTCATTACGCGTACATAAAATCCAAATGCAAGTTAGTGGAACCAGGATCCACATTTTTTTATAAAGGGGGAGATCCGTCTGACTCCTCAACATTGACAGATATTCCTGTCATGGGAAAATTCAGGGAGGATATTTTTAATTATTGTTGTATATATTCTTCTTATGCACTATTAGTCATTAAATCATGTTATTATTCTACGTCTTGTCACCTTTCTTTCTTAATTATAGTTTTCATCCTATGACCCTTACCTCAGTAGAGCATGTTGTTTGGCGAACGTAAACATCACTCTAGGAACTGAGCGCGACCCCTTGATCAAGATTCTTGCATAAAACACTGCTATTCTGAAGGGTTCATAGGACGTAAACTGGCGCGGCCAAGCGTGGGGCGGTTCACTGTGGTGTAACGGCAGAGAAATGTTGGCGTATTTGAGTAAAACTGACAGGCCACAAGTGGAGGCAGATATGACAGTATTTTAATCACCGAATAGTGATGTTTTATTAAAAGTAATTGAGGCGAAGAGGATACCGCCAAATGTGTGAAATATAAATTAAAATCAGGAGTTTGCAATGTAAAATACGGTTCACGTTTTTGTCTATTGAATTAAAATAAATTAATATACGTGATACCGGGCGCCCAATGATTAAAGTTAAAACTAGATTTGTTTAGAAAGTCAAACTCATGAAAATGTTAGGAGGCTGGTAGCCTTAAATGACAATTAATAATTTGTTAATTAGTCAGTGTTAATATCAGATCAGGATAACAATTTAATGACTGAATATGTGTTTGGGTTTAAATTAAATTGAGTAAAATTAGAACCACTCAGAGATGCAATCGACTAGTGGGATTAAATGTAAAATTAAATGAACTGAGTTGGGTAAAGAAATTAAATGTGCATTGGATTGTATGTGTGTGTCAAAGGGCATTGCTTTATGCCATTTCCCTAATGTCTCATATAAAGTGTATAACATGGCGACGGTAGAACAGATTCAAGAAATCATTGAGAGCGTGGCTAGGAGAACACAGGAATTGTTGGACACTAAATTGGCAGAACAAAGTGAATCACTAAACACAAAAATATCTGAACAAATAAACACTAAACTATCGGAACAAAGTGAATCATTAAACACTAGTATGTTAGAACAAAGTGAAGCATTAAACGCGAAATTATCTGAACAAAGTGAATCACTAAACAATACTATGTTAGAACAAAGTGAGTCTATAAACAAATTGTCTGAGCAGAGTGAATCGCTAAAAACTAAACTATCTGAACAAAGTGAATCATTGCGGACACAATTAAATAACAGTAGGATTGAACAAAATGAATATCAGGCGGAACAAGCTAGATTACTAAAAATGAAATCAATGACACTATAAATTCGCAGTTAGAGGCGCAGAATGTTAAAAACACGAACCAATTAGCTTCGTTAACCGCAGAGATGAAGGATCACACTAATCAACAGATGGTATTGCTGGCCCTAGATGTTAGTAAAAACAATGAAAAACAATTAGATCAGATTAAGGAAATGGAAAGTATTTTTGATCAAAAACTTAGCATTCTGGATGAAACGGTGTTAGCTAAATTAGAGCAAATTGAACTAGCATGCACCATGAATACAAGCGAGGTCAAGATAGCTCAGGATAAGTTAGAAGGACGATTTAATGAAATGGAAAAGAGCGGCAAGGTCATTCAACAACAATCATCAGCGGTAGATGAAAATATATCCGGCATAATTAAAGATATGGATCGTCTCGAAATAAAATCAGCGGAGCAATGGAAAAGCCTAGAAGCGGATCAGAATCAATTAAAGAATACCATCGACGAAAGGCTGAGCCAGATAGAAAGCACTCAGGATGACACTAAAAGCCAGATTGAGGAGAAAGTAAGCACGATTAAGGAGCAAATAAGGAAAGATTGGCGAAAAATGAATATCGATTCTAAAGAGGAAAGATCAACCATCCTTAAGACAGTAGGCGAAAATCATACTCGTATTCAAGCATTAGAGCAAGAAATTAAGAGTAAACTTAAAGAACAAACAGACAGGATCATTAAAGCCGAACTGAGGTCGTTAGAACAATCCTCGATATTTAAAACGGGAACATTGAAAGACAAGCAGGATGACTCAAATAGCCCGGAGGGTACTAGCACAGCAGGGAGTCAAGCTCAGACAGAGAGCCCATTAACAACAAACACGGAAGGGTTTCGCAAGAATATCGAAAGGAGTTCCACGCCACAAGACGGTCATCAGCCCACACAACTTATCCAAGTAATTCGCTCGAACGATTATAAACCGCAGAAGTACACGGAGAATTCAGGGGTGACACCTAAAGCCTTTATTAAAGAAATTGAAGATCATTACAATGACACTGGGGTACCTGAAGCACGTAGATTGAGGATGATGGAGAGATTTTTATCAGGAAATGTCCTTACATGGTTTTTAAGCTTCAAATATACATTTGGAACTATGACAGATTTCAAATTAGCGTTTCTGCGCAAGTACTGGTCGCCAGCATTACAACAGAGTCTAAGGATGGAGCTTTACTCTAGAAAATACCAAACTACCCAGCAAACGAAATACTCAGATTTCTTTAACATGCAAATGCAAAAATTTCGCGACCTTGATTACCCTTTAAATGAAGCGGATCTGGTGATGACTATAGCGCGGCAATTACCAGTCAACGTGCAGCAAGTACTAGTCGCAGCGAACGTTAGTACGGCCTTACATGCAGAGTAGATATTACGCCAGATAGATGAGACTACATCTCATAATCATTATAGAGGAGGAAGACAGCTGGAGTTAGTCAATACGACTGAGGTCATAAAACCAAAACAGGCAAACACTAAAACGCAGGGTACTAATACAAGCACCTCCACACCTAGGCGAAACCAGGAAGAAGGAGAAAACAGACCATACCAGCGTAACGAGAATAACAATAACAATAGGTCATATCAAGGCAACAATAGATATCAACATAGAGGGTATCAGCAATGGCGTGAAAATCGAAGAAATGAGAGGCCTTATGGAAGATACGGTGATTACAATGCTAATCAAAGATGGAAAGGAAGGAGAGATCAAAACCAAGGAGAGGCACGTAATTATCGAAATGACTGGGATGATAGGCACGCTCAATCACAAAATTACCTAGAGGAATTACACGCTAGCCAAGGTGGAGAGCTAGGAAGATGGGAAAAAGCCATTGGGAACATGAAGAATCCAGACACACATAGTGAGGAAGCTGGAAGTCTACTGAGACAAGAGGAATATCAAGGGCATGGGCGACAAAAGGATGATGGGAGTCGCAATGGAGCTAAAAAAAATGCTAAATTTGGATAAAGAAGACAGTCTACAAACGCAACAGTCGGAAGTTGAAGATGGATGGATAGTAGCGAACATACAAGAATGGATTGCTTTGCCAGAAGTGTGCCTGGAAGAGACGGTGAAACCACGGAACGATGAAATTAGGCAGTTACCCATTATTTACGCGAGGATTGGTGGAATTAATATAAGATGTTTATTGGATACGGGGTCGCAGATCAGTCTGGTATCGGAGGCCTTGGTTCGAGAGTTGGGACGGAGTCAAAATATTCCTGTAATTCCCGTACCACAACTCAAAGTGAGGGGTGTTATTCCTGAACGCACCGTCACTTGTAAACGTCAGGCATACTTAGAGCTGAACATATTGGAACACACTTTTGGGCAAACATTCATTATCATGGCAAAGATGAATTTTAATATAATTCTTGGTGCAAATTTTATTTGTGACTATCAAGCAGTGATAGATTTGCACAAAAATACAGTCAGTTTTAGAGAGTACGATCAGCTGAAGAACGTGGGATTGCATATGGATGAAATCACTACCGGAAGAGATGTAAATTCTTGGGCATTGGAAGCAATATCGGAAGAGACGGAAGAGGAGATACGAAAGGCAGAAGATAACATCATAGAAGGAGCTGTTGTGGAACTAGATGAGGAGAGTGAATCCCAGGAGATATGGTCTTTATTAACGGAAGGAGATGACAGTGAGGCACAATTTGAAGAGTTACTACAGGAGCGGCTCAATGACATTCAACTTGGGGGTGAACATAGGAAACAATTGGAAGAGATTTTAAGGAAGCACATAACAGTATTTGATACAGTACCTGGTAAAATATTAAATTTCAAATATTCAATGCAAGTCGAGGATTGGTCACCTTTCTAAAGTAGATTGTACCCAATTCCGGAGAAATATCGTGGTCAAGTTAAGGTCATTATAGATGAGATGTTACAAGCTGGAGTGATAAGGAAGACACCTACACCTTATCTAAATGCGATTTTGGCAGTCACAAAACCAAATGGATCTATTAGACTTTGTTTAGATGCCAGAAATCTCAACATGAGACTCATTTTTCCTGAGTATGACAGAGCGCCAATTATCAGAGACGTATAAAAAGGTTTTAAAAACAAAAGCATTTATTCATCAGTTGACTTGACGTCCAGTTTCCACCATATTGAATTTTATGAGAAGTCACAGCTTCTAACTGGCTTCTTATTCGATAACCAAACGTTTTGCTTCGTCCGAATGCCCTTTGGAGTCAAAACAGCGGGCTGTGCTTTAATCCGAGCTCTGGACCGGAATCTAACCGAGAAAGTTAAGGAGATGACGGTACGCTACATTGATGACATTCTGCTGGCATCCGACAACATTGAAACTCACATGGAAAATTTAGATAAAGTCTTAGGCAACCTGAATGCATCAAATTTCAAAGTAAACCTGAAGAAATCGTATTTCTTCAAGAGCGAGATCTTATATTTGGGTCACATCATTGACAAGGAGGGAGTGAAGCCAAATCCAGCTAAGATCGAAGCGATAAAGAATTTTCCTACACCAACGAGAGTCAAGCACATTCGGGCTTTCTTAGGCGTAACGGGATTCTTTAAGGAAAACTGTCCAGGTTACACGGAGACTGTAGGTCCAATGCAGGAAATGCTAAAAAAGAATTATAAATGGTTATGGAATGCGGAGTGTGAGAAGGCGTTCCAAGCAACAAAACAGCTATTGGAAAACTGCATTAAGTTAGGATATCCAGATTTCAAGCACAAATTTATAATCCAAGCGGATGCTTCACTAATTGGTATAGGTGCTATGCTCTACCAAGAAGATCCAGCTAACCTGCAACATAAAACATATTTGGCGTTTGTCAGCCGAAAATTGCGTAAGCACGAGCGCAATTATACTGTAACGGAACTAGAATTGTTGGCCATACTTCATGCGCTCCAACAATGGAAAAGAATAATTTATGGATACCCCATTGTTGTCAGGACTGATCACAAGGCACTAACATTCTTGTTTAAGACGTCGATGGCAAGCGAACGTGTGACACGTTGGTCTATATATATATTCAGCAGTTCAGCATTGAGATTGAACATTGCCCAGGGAAGATGAACGTGATTCCGGATGCACTCAGCAGGAACCCAGAGCCTGATAGTGAAGAAAGAGCGATGGTACAACACTTGGAGTTAACACCGAAGGACCGGGAATTTTTGGAGGAGTTACGTGAGATACAGCGAGAACAAGAAGCGGAACCATGGATGATGCTATTAATTAAATACTTCAGAAAGCAGCTACCTACAGGAACACCTGCATTTCGAGAAGCGAAAGCCAAAGAAGGAAGATATGTTTATGTCAACAATTTGCTGCACAAATGGGCAGATAATGACCACACCAAGTTACGCATATTAGTACCTGCATCCTTACAGCGAGGATTGACATGGCATACTCACGAAAGTTACGGACACGTCGGAGTAGATAAGTGCGAAGCGACAATAGGAGAGACATTTACATGGTCACGTATGAGAAAAACTATATGTGACGTCATTACGACTTGTGATCCGTGTCAGAGGACAAAGCCCAATAATTATTTAATGAGGCAGTATCCTAGACCATTGCTACCTCAGAAACCCTGCGAGCTACTGGCCCTAGACTGTTTCGGTCCAATTCCGAAAGGAAGGCGAGGTTGCCGTCACTTGCTAGTGTGCACTGATGTATTTTCTAAGTTTGTCGTATTATGCCCCATTCAGAAAACTACATCGAAACAAGTACTCAGTCGTATTCGAAATAGAGTTACTCCAATCCTTGGAAAACCAGAATTTATATTGTCAGACCATGGCAGTTATTTTACAAGCGCCGAATTCAAGAAAGGTATGGAGGACATGGGTATAAGACACGTTTTAAGCAGCATCCGACATGCCCAAGCTAATCCAAGTGAGGAGCAATAAAATGTGTAACATCATACTTGAGAATCTTCATTCCCAATGAACATCATAAATGGGTGGATAAAATTAAGGATGTAGAGACATGCATGAATTCTACCAGGCACGAGTCAACAGGACAGATCCCTATGGTCTTACACAAAAACGAGTATCCAGTGAGAACGTGGAAAAGCATCATTAACTGCCCACAAGATCCCATGATAGCACCTGACCTGCGAATTGAGAGAACGAGAGCCTACATGAGAAAACAAGCAGACCGCAGATTACGGCGAGTGAGAAATAAGAGGTTTCACAGTGATCTAGAAATCAACCAGCTCGTTTTGGTGAAACGACCCGCTACATCGGATCCAGAGAAGAAGATCTTCAGCAAATTCTGCGAAAAGTTCATAGGACCCTATTCTATTGTCAGAAACCTAGGTAATAATGCATACAGAGTGAAAGAGTTAAGCACAGGAACAATGTCGGTCTACAATGCAGCCAACTTAAAAAAGTATCGAAGAAGTGAACCATGAGAGCGCCGAAATAATGATGCAGTTTAAATATATGGACGTCCTATATCAACCAAGTGGACGGGGAGCAGTTGAGTACGGCACGTGAAGAAGGAAGTGGAATTGGTATTGACAAACATTAACGAGACGAGCCGAGTGTTGCCTAAGGCACCAGCGCGTCATGCAAGCAGTTGAGAGGGTCATTACAAGCAGGAAATGAAACGAGTAAATGCCATTCAAGACAGGAGCGGCTAGACCAAGTAATAGAAAAGGGGGGATTCTGAAATAAAAAAAAATGGCCTACGGAAGTTTTTTTTTAAATTATCGACTTTCTCCTAAGTTCGAAATTTTGTGAGTGGAGGAGTTGTGAACCCTTTACCCTCTGATGTATAAATGATTCGATGTTTTATTTCTTCAATTAATAACTATTTCCACCAGCGTCATGAAAATAGCCAGACGGAGATGAGGAAATTTCAAGCATTTGTTGGAGACAATGGGGACATACCTGCAGCAGTTTGACAAAAGGCTAAATACTTAGGATTGTGGAAAGAAAGACCATAGCAATGTTTCAGAAGGACAGGTGGTGGCTACCTCAAAATAGAAAGGACGCGCAGTGAGACACGCTTATGGCTTACCAGCGCGGCAAGTCTAGCTTGGGCACGCGATGGCTAGCATTAACGCGGGAGATCGGCTAGACAACATCTCTACGATCGATTCTAGGATTAATGGGCATATTCTTGACCTGCGCAATTTTACGAGTTCAGTGATATTTATTTCGTTCCTGTACCACTATTATTTTGAGAATTCTTTATATAATTTCCCCCTCTATCAATACCTAGGGCCGGTTCATTTATAAGTGGCGTGAAGAGCCAAGACATTGCTTATTATATTTGGTGTGTTTATCATTACAATTTGTGTGTCGAGGACACAGGTTACTTTACATTTTGCGCGTCTAAGGACGTAGACACTTATACTTTTGCGTGTCATGAGGACACAGAAATTATTAATAAATGTGTTAAATTCAGTGATAGATAGTCACAGTACTATATTTTGTAGGCGCAGTATCATCGACAATTCGCCAACAGACTGTTCCGGGGAAAGTAGTACCTGAAACGGCGAATTTAGTAGTCAGATATCGAGTGTATAATAATCTAACTTTTTGAATCAGCACAGAGATGACATCGCTTACCATGGAAGAAGTTTGGAACTATCAACACTCGGTCCAGATGGCTGAGATGAGCTAAGAAGCATTCAGTTGGGAGATGGCAGTTGATGTCCTTTGACGGGTGACTGGCCGAGGATGAGTACAAAATAATATTCTTATTATCTGATAAATTAACTTATGGTATATGGGACATATTTTGTTTTGTAAATATTTCGCTTGTGTGATTAACGTAGTATATTTAGTTCTGGTCTGACACACCTTTTGCATGGAAACAGCTCGCATAAATGTTATTAGTAGAAGGTTCTTGTTTGTTTGTTGTTTTAACTAACGTAGCTATGTGGACGACCGTGTTTGCATATGTTACGCAATGTGGTTAAAAACGTCTCTCGGAGATATGTTGTGTTTCAGAAGTAGGACTGAATTAATATAATTATAGTACAGTAGATTGGAGGGTAATTAATTTTTTAAGGTTTATTATTGATCAAATTCAGTGAGATTATTGCCTTTGGAGCAATGTGATTTGTGACGAAGAGCAGTCAGCTCTATCGTAGGTTTTAATATTTTTTAAATAGTTCGTGAGCATCTATTCAGCCGACCTGTGTGAAAAACGTCATGTCATTCCCAGCAGTGTGAGTGTGTGTATTTTGTGGTCATTACAAGCGGGAATTTCAGCGTAGACTGATTTCTGTCAGCTTGGTGCCAGGTCCATATTGTTACCTTGCGAGGACATATGTGGCTATTTTGATTAATGTCTGACCATATGTTTAGGTGGTTGAGATTTGTTGCTGTTGATTCTTTGAGATAACGGCACAGTTGGTCAGCTATTTTTACACACTGGAGTTGGGCCAATGACAAGTATTGAGGAAGGGGGAGCTGTTTCACAAGGCGGACTGAAGGTGCAAGCGAGGTAATTAGTGGGGAGTGCTTGTTGACACTGTAATTACATGAAATACAGAATTAAAAACAGATCAATGATAAAAATTGTTTAAATAAATGGGAGTTGCCTACGAATCACGATAATCTCCGAAGCGTTAGCTTAACATGCAGTTTTTTCATATAAAGTAATCTCAGTCGGTCAGGCTATTGTTGTTGTTGGTTTTAGTCCATGTTTATATTCCATATCAGTGACCCGTGAAGTCACGTGCGATGCTGTATTTTTCCTTGTTTATGTATTGAGCAATTGGCCGGAGTTGGCAGCTCATTTTGTCAAGTGCGTCATCGCGTTAATGGAGGGTCTCGAAGGAGATTCCTGTAAATAGTAGATTTTTAGTGTGTGTGTCAGCATTGAATTTTTAAGGGTTTTTATTAGTGTCATGTCCCATGTCCGTAAACATTGATTTACGAGATGATTGTTCGTAAGCATCGTGGCTGTTAACCCGCTGTAAACGAACAATCATCCAAAGTACTCATTCCTCGTTGTTAGTCATTACGCGTACATAAAATCCAAATGCAAGTTAGTGGAACCAGGATCCACATTTTTTTATAAAGGGGGAGATCCGTCTGACTCCTCAACATTGACAGATATTCCTGTCATGGGAAAATTCAGGGAGGATATTTTTAATTATTGTTGTATATATTCTTCTTATGCACTATTAGTCATTAAATCATGTTATTATTCTACGTCTTGTCACCTTTCTTTCTTAATTATAGTTTTCATCCTATGACCCTTACCTCAGTAGAGCATGTTGTTTGGCGAACGTAAACATCACACTAGGAACTGAGCGTGACCCCTTGATCAAGATTCTTGCATAAAAACACTGCTATTCTGAAGGGTTCAGTATGTCCCCTAAACTCGCTGAATGACCAAAACAACGGAAAAATACAATCTTTGGTTTCTAGGGATAAGTATTCTTCTTCTTCTTCTTTCGATTCGGCCATCTAAGGACCACGTCATTTCAACTGCTTCTAGCAGCATCGAGCTTTGACATCCTCCCAGTACTTTCGCATTAGTTCTCGATGCTGTTGTTTCCTTTCTGCAGTCCACTTCTTGCCAGTTGGAAGCTTTGGCTTTTCTTGAAAACATCGGTGTGCTGTTAGTTTTTGTTTAAGTGTGGCACGTTCCCAAATATCGTTGCCTGTAATTCCCACTTCTTGTAAATCTTTGTCCATCTCAATGAACCAAGCTCCCTTGGTTTTCTTTTTGAGGAAGTAGGTGAAAATTCTATTTGTCCATCGTATAAGTATTATTATTTATTTATTTATCGTATGGCTTTTAGTTCCGGGAGTGTCCAAGGACATGTTCGGCTCGCCAGAGGCTGTAGCTGCTTCAAGCGGACACCCATAGGGTGAGCTACAAGTTCCGTTCAATTTCAAGTAGTTCCAACTTTCGCTACCAGATATCACTGATACCTAGTGGTGAACGTTGGAACTTTGATAGAGCGTTTCAACGAAATCTAACCTAGAAATTAGCTTCACACAAGTTAAGTCTGTGGAAGGATCTTTTACATGCCATAATTCTATGACGTGGGACCGCCGGCTTTACTTCTCCTCCGACGGAAAATTCAAATAAAAACTATTGAATGAAGCAAGTTGCACTGTAAAAATACATAAATGTTCGATAAAAGAACAAAGTGCCAGGGATATCATTTCAGCTTCGAGATATCGAAAAATTCGACATAGAAATTCGACTTAAAGTGAAAAATATACATTCAAATTGTAGAAAGTTTGATCTGGTAATAATAATTGTATCGAGTTATTAAAAAAGCTAGTAACAAAGGTTTGAAATATAGAAGTTCGACTGCACAGCTATGGAATCCAGGTGTTCTACATAATGGGCGCTCATTGTTCTCAGAATATTATCGATACTACTGTGACGTTACGCCGATACCACCCATTGTTGCTGCTGTGGCTTACGGTGCCTCCCTGACAGTGGCGTAACTATGGGGAGGTGATTAGGGGGATAAATCCCCCCAGAGCCAAATACTGTTATTTAAGATAAACTTATTTGATGAAGTTTTCATTTTGAAAAGAAAAAAAGATCGGTTTGAAGACAAACACTGGATTATGTACGTGTATATAATTTGAGAACATTTCTCTTTACTTGTGCAAAACATCGTGTGTTAGCCCTACCGAAACTGTTCATTTTGGAGCTCTTGCACTTTGAGAGGTGCAAATAAAACGTACTAAATTGATTTCATTGATTGTCTAATTTTGCCACCCACACAAATAAAAAATAAAAAACCAAGATCAAAACACAAGCAAAAAGCAAAAGTCAAGATCAAATGCAACATCAAACAAAAACACAAAGCAAAAAGCAAACGTCAAAAAAAAAAACTGAAAGAATCACAAAATAAAAATCAAAACACAAAGACAAAGCAAAATTCAAAAACAAATGCTAAAGCAGAAAACAAATACATAAACAACAAGAACAAGAAGTTCCGTGAAGAACTAAAGAGCCTACTTTTCATGCCAATGATTATTCTACAGAATATGAACCTATCTAGAATAATGACGAAATTAAGTTGCTAATATCGAAATTTCCAATTAGTTCGAAATACTGTATACCTGGCATAATGTATCCTAATAGAGCACTACAGTTGGCAGCTCTGATGACGGAATATATTCTTAGTTCCGTCTCTTAAGGTACAAAATACAAAATTTGGTTGAAGTCCAATGAATAGCATGGACGTTACATGCAGTTAAACATTGGATCTAACAGCGCGCGTAAAATCATGTTGGCAACAATGTCATGCATGTATTGGTCAAAAATAATCTGAAATAATATGATCTATTGTTGTGCCAATTTTGAATGAAATCCATTAGTTAGTATAGAAGTTACATGCATTTTAAAATTGGACCTATCAGCAGGCTTAGAATCATGTTGGCAGCACTGACGTATATTAGTTACTCCAAATTCGTCTAGAATGCCAGGTACTATACGTGTGCAAATTTTAGAGCTATTGGCTTGCATACTTTCTGATATATTGATATTAGGGTAACAAAAATAGGGACAGCACATATTAACAGTTGGCAGCACTGGTTGCTCCTTAGAATACGCATAGTCATATCTGTTATGGTACACATAGCACATACGAAATTTGGTTGAAATCCAAATGATAGTATGGAAGTTACATGTATTTAAAGTTGGACCTGTCAGCAGGCTTAGAATCATGTTGGTAGCACTGACGTATATAAGTTACTCCAAATTAATATAGCATGTCAGGTACTATACGTGTGCATAGTTTAAAGCTGTCGGCTTGCATACTTTCTGATATATTGGTATTTGGAAAAAAAAAATAGGAGCATTTATTAACAGTTGGCAGCCCTGGTAGGTCTTAAGAATACGCTCAGTCATATCTGGTTATGTACACATACAACATACGAAATTTGGTTGAATTCCAATTGATAGTATAGAAGTTATATGCATTTAAAAATTGGACCTATCAGGAGGCTTATAATCATTTTGGCAACACTGCCATGTTTAGCCTCCTGGAAATTAAACTGAAATATTATGATCTGTACGTGTGCCAATTTTGAAATCGCTCCCATTCATACTTTCCAAGATATCCAACATGGAGCTCAAATTTCAATTGCGATTTTTTAGCAGTTGCTAGCACTGACATCATTTTCAAATATGGCCGTGAGATATTCAGGTATAGATCTTTACTCCTACCAAATTTTGTTTCGATTGCTGCAGCCGTTTAGGAGTTGATAGGGGGGGACACACACACAGCCAGGCAGACAGACAGAAGGACAGACAGACAGACAGACAGACAGACGAACATTTGCCCGATCTCATAAGTCTACTTTTTCCTCACTTTTGCAAAATGTGAAAAGTAGGCTAAAAACACAAAGATAAAGCAAGTGCAGAAACGAAACACAAACCCAAAAACCAAAAAAAGCAAAATACAAAAACAAAATCAAAAGCAGAAACGAAACACAAAACCAAAACTAAAAAATCAAAAGCAGGAAACAAAATAAAAAATCAAATGCAAATGCAGAAAACAAACTCAAAACCAAGACACAAAGAAAAAGCAAAAAACAAAAACAAAATCAAATGCTAAAACTAAACACAAAATCAAAAACACAAAAAAGCAAAAGCAGAAAACAAAAACAAAAGCAGAAAACAAACACAAAAACAAAAACACAAAAATGCAAAAGCAGAAAACAAAAGAAAACTCAGAAAACAAAAAACAAACAACAAATTGCAAAAAGTAAAATTCAATAACAAAAGCAGAAAACAAACACAAAACCAAAAACAAAAAACACAAAGTTGACCAACTGCACTTCGCAGTCCGGCATGTTAGTATTCAAATGTTTAGGTTTATTTATATTCTACTCGGCAGATATTTACCAACAAATCGCATGCCTATTTTTAGCCTACTTTCGATTTTTGCAAAAAATGAAAGTAGACATATGAGATCAACACAGGGCGAAAAAAGTGTGTCTGTCTGTGTGTGTGTATGTGTGTGTGTGAATCTGTGTGTGTGTGTGTATGTGTGTGTGTGAGTCTGTGTGTGTGTGTGTGTGTGTGTGTGTGTGAGTGTGTGTACTCTGAATGTCTGTCCCCCCTATCAATTCGAACACGGTGAATGCGAATTGAACGAAATTTGGTACAAAGGTAGCACTTGCAAAGGACACCTCAGTGTAATGTTTTATATCGCCGCCATCTTTACTAAAACTGAATGGCGGCCACTCAAACGTTCAAAACGTAAAATCAAATAACGACTAACCAAATCATCCGATCTCTACCAAATTTGGTAACAACATACCTTCGTATAGGATGCGTCTTGTGACCAAACTACAAGGTCGTCCGCCATACCATTTCAGTATGGCGGCCGTGCGAATTATGCAAACTTTATAACCCATATCATGGGACCCACCAGTTCCGATTATCGAGCCGAGAATCGTTTTAACTGTTCTAAAGGAAGAGGCACGTTCGAAATTAAAAGTTTAATTTGTAATACTATAGAGCAGACGTGATTTTAAAAAGCTGAGCTGATTCAGTAATAAGACAAGATGGCAGCGGATATCTTGTGCCTGACTTATATTTCACTAATTTGAGTATTGAATGCAATATAGCGTACTGATACAAAATAAATAAACTTTGTATGAAATGCTTTATATATAAATAATATACTCCAGTGATGAAATCGTTTAGTATAAATCATTATTTGCTAACAAGTTCTATGTAAGTCATTTTATATAGAACGATATTCGTTGACACAATTAGCTCAGTGGTAGAGCGTTAGCCTATCGCTCAAATGCCTATGGTTCAAATCCGATCAGAACTAGATTTTTTGCTTGAAATGTTATATGTTTATTGTTTTGTAATGACTCAGATGTTTTAAAATTAAGCGTTATATTGTGCATATTATGGTGTAAAATATATATTTAATTAAAACATAATTCGCCAGCAGATTTACTCGAGACATCTAGCTGCCAAAAAGGTAACTGCACGCCGACATACTTATTAACTTCCAGATTTTATTGAAAAGTTTCTTCTTCTGGCCGCTAGAATGCACTCGCTCTGTTAGGATTATATTGTTCGATATTTCACCACTAGAAGTCACGACTAGTCTACGTGGGGCTCCATTGATTAATATACCATTGGCATTCTATGCGCATCGAATATGAAGAATGACAAGATGATACTACGATACATTTTTACTTTTTATTTTAAAGGGTTTGTAACAGCCTATTTTGCGTTACTTGAAAATGTTAATTGAAGTAAAGAACAAAACGATTTCACATAGTAACTGAGTTCAAGCCGTTGGTGTTAGTTCAGGTATTAATTACTACTTTTATTTCAGGCAAATAGCAATCGAAAATATCCACATAGTTTGTATACACACGTCTCTGTAGGGTCATGGAAAGATTTGTTAATTCAATTAGGGTTTTCGATTCCCGGTCAATGCATGTGAGATTTTTGAAGCGAAATGCCATGTCCTGTGGTTCGGATTCCACGTAAAAAGGAGGTCCCGTGGCTCATAATCACAAGATTCACGGCCACGAAAAACTATAATCTTCCTTCCTTTTTTTTTTCAATTAGGGTTGTGAAAGCCCTGCACAACCAGACGTGTAAAGACATGCCTCAACTCAAAGTTGGATGTTGCCCACGGCAGGTCGTATATGTAATAATAATAATAATAATAATATTTTTTTTTTTTTTTTTTTTTTTTGTAAGGGGAAGAAATTCATTTACGCACAGAGTGTCGGGCTCCTGCTGCTGAGTAGCAGACTACCGACTAAAACTCCCCCTTTACTTCTGAACACTAGCCTGGAACCGTTATCACATTAAAACAATAATAATAATAATAATAATAATAATAATAATAATGTTATTGGTTTTACATCCCTTTTAACTACTGCTGCTTTTAGAGACACCGGGGTGCCGGAATTTTGGCCCGAAGGGGATCTTTAACGTGCCAGTAAATGTACTGACACGGCTCCCTCGCATTTGTGCACCCTCAAATGCCAGCTGACTGCGCCAGGATACGAACCTGCAACCTAGGGCCCAGCAAGCGAGAACGTTACCGCCGAGCCACGCAGCCAGTCCGGTCGATTATGTCTCCAGATCCATAACATTCTTGAGATACTTCTTATCTTTCTTTCTTTCTTCAATGATGGTAGCAGTTTTTATCTAGATTGTGGCGTTTGGTAGAGGTAAGTCGTTTCTATGGCCTTCAACAAAGAATAGTTCTATTATACTCTTTGATAATAACGAGTTATAACTATACTCATACATTTAGGAGAAAGTAGGCTATATGTTCTTTACTGAACATCTTGTTATATATTACCACGCGTGCTTCTACAAAGGTTGGATCACAAACTTAACACAAAGAAACACTCCACGCTGATTCAATGGAGTCGATCGTAACAATAAAGCTTGCAGTTATGAGGTACAATGGTCTATTTCCACTTGTATGGTGCACACTTCGCCACTCTGTTTGTCTCGTGAAGTTCAGTCAGGGAGTGAATGGGATTATTGACAGATTAGCTCATACACGTAGGGAATTGTTACAGGCAATCACATCCGGTTATTGGGATAAACCAATTGCGTTCCATTTGTCCGGCCCGCATCTCGTTCAAAGTGATTATGACCCAAGAGAAGGACAATAGTTGAGTCTAGCCGTCTGTAATTGATTTCAAACGCAATCCATTGCAAAATGATATTATCTTTGATGTGAAAATAGAATTTTTACAGAGAGTAAATTACGGATTGGTGACCCATACAATGGTAAGGGTGCAGATTTGCACAGTGAGGAGTTAGAAAATGAATACATATTAGTCTATCCTCGATATCGAATTTTTGATAAGTCGTAATTATTAGTTCTCCAACAAACTTCCAATAATTTACATGTATATTATTCTCTTTAAATACATTTTCTTTAACTCGAATTAACCTCATGCCTTGCTGACATCGTGAGAGCGTGGGATTGAATCTCACATCGGCCGTCCTGAAAATGGTTTACGTGGTTTCCTATTTTCACCACCAGACAAATGCCGGGACGGTTCCTTTCCATAGCTCCACGGTCGATTTCCTTTTAAAATCCCTACCCTGACCCGTCCTGAAAATAAATTAAATGGCTATTGGCTGCATTAATAAAATTAATAACTCGAATTTATCGATATATTTTGGCTTAAGTTTTATCCCTGGCACTTAAACTTGTTCTTCATCTCGAATATTTGCGTATTGTTGCTCTGCAACTAGTCTCATTTGAAGGTTTTGTTTCGAATATTTCACAGATTACTGTAGTTGAATCAGCGATATACAGCTTCTATACTGAACTATGCTCTCAATAGAATCTCATATTGGCCCAAACCACCGAAGGCGCCGTTGGTCTCCGCGTTATATTTGCCGGTTTTCTTAAGTTTCGTGGTATTCGTGGGCAGCTATGCCCAAGATCGCGGGTTCAAACCCGACCGAAGTAGTCGGATTTTTAAGAGCGTTAAAAATCCTTCATTTGTAAGGGAAGTAAAGCCGGCGGGCCCATGTCATAGATTTATGGCACGTAAAAGATCTTACCACTGTAATTGGTAGAGTGTAGAAAAAATGTAGGTTATATTTGGTTAGTGAGAAACCTTCTATCAAGTTTAAACGTTCGCCACTAAAGTCTGTTCGCCGAGTCGAGATAGTGAAAGTAAACACAGTTGTACACATAATTGAAGGACTGTCCGCAAGGGGTGCTGTGTCTGTTGAATGTACGCCAACTTCAGGGCTGTGTACTGCCCACATGTGAAGCGGGCTGACTTATCGGCTACATGCTACTACGTGTTTAATTATTGTCCGTTTATGTATGAATTTAATTAATTACTTAAATACTTCTTAACTGCTAATGACAGACAACAGTATACAGTACATCACAGCACTAAGTGTAGCAAGTCTTGTCTTTTCTTGGCTACCCCTATCCGGCAGAGCCGATGACGTGAACTGGGCGTGTTTCCCTGTCCAGGCAATCAAGTGACCACGTGTAAAGGTGGCTACACACGTAACTGCATACTTGACAAGCATGCATGATCAATCTTGTTGTGCAAGCAGGCTTTAGCGTCTGTAGGAGAATTTTGCACAATCATTTTAATTGTACAAGCTGCTTGAGGATGAATTGAATTGAAATCCTGCAAACCTGTACAAGCCGCGTTTGCCCAAGCGAAACGGAGCGTGTGTACCAAGCAAATGTCAGTCGTGAGTGAGCTTTACAGGTGGTGACATCATTTGTGGCATGTCTGGTGATCTGAAGAAGGTCAACCGTGAATTGCTGGAAGATGTCATTCGAACATACCAAAGTCAACCATGTCTTTGGCATATTAAATCTCAAGATTATCACGATAAGGCGAAGAAGGATGCTGCGTACGTTATGTTGTTAAATAAATATAGATTAATTGACAGAACTGCCGATAAGGATGCCGTTGTTAAGAAAATAAATACCTTGAGGACTAATTATAGAAGGGAAAGAAAAACGAGGAAGCATCTCGTCATACTGGTGCGGGTACAGATGACATATACGCTATTGAGGTCTTCATAACTCCTTCTGGTCGCGAGAAATCGCAATGTTGCTGTTAACTTTCGTGGGGTGTTCTGATGATCGTATTCTTCTTTTTAATTAAAGGCGTTACGAATGACAAAAGGTTCAAATAAGTTTCTTCATTCATTCTGAGATAATTATGCCAATCACGCGGACATATCTTCAATTCACTCAGTAAATTAACGTGGGAATAGGTATTTCTTTTCAATAACCACTCTTTGCACCACATATCACGCATCTTCTTTCACGTTTTCCTCTTGTGGACAAGGCAAACAGCAGGCAAAGCGAGTGCATCGTCATAGTGCAAATGGCGCTTGTTCAAGCATACTTGTGCCGTGTGGTGTTGTAGGGAAATTGTGCATAACTGTGCAAAAAGATTGATCATGCGTGCTTGTCAAGCAGGCGCGGATTAAAGGAGGGGGGGGGGGGGAGGCACGGGGGTCATGACCGCCCCCCCCCCCCCAAACGGAGACCAATTTTTTTGCAAACTCAAAAAACGAAAACACAATAACCAGACAAATAAAACTTAACGAATCTTAACTGAAAAACAGTTGTTTTCATTTTATTCAATAAGATACTGAAAATATCTGTATTGCAATTATTGTGTTCAGTTACAACTTCATACCTGTTATACAAAAAACGATTATTTACTGTATACTGTATAACAAAATCAACTCATCTATATTTGTTTAGCAAGCCTTGTGATTACCGAATCGATGTTTATAGTGATGTCACGATGAATGTGCAGCAATGCACGGATAGGAATTTGGGGCTTTTTTCGCACCAAAAAATTTTGCCGACGTCCAAACTGCAAGCTTGGTTGGCAATTTAAGCTGTGACTTTCTCCCTTTGTCGGTGCCAACTCGACTTGCCGAAACTGTAACGTACCTTGATACTTTTCTCGAAGCTCAATGTAAAAGTCGCAAAACACGCCGTTGCAATTTGTACGAATATTTTTGGTGCGCTAAACGCATCAAATTTCTATCCGTGTAGCTTGCAAACAAAATTGGTCTGGTTTTGTACGTTTGGTTATTTTGTGATTGCGTTGTTAGTGATACCATTTTTCTTAACAATTTCGATTCTCTGACCCCCCCCCCCCCCCCCCAAGCCAAACTCTAGATCCGCGCCTGTTGTCAAGCTTGCAGTTACGTATGTAGCCACCTTAATAAGTATTTACGCGTACTATTTCGACTCGGTGAACAGACAGGTGTTAGTAACAGTGGCATCTGGTAACCAAAGTTGGCTATGGCTATTGGCAGCAATTCATATATGATTACGTTTCGCAAGTACTGTGAGTCAAATTTTATTGTTCCCTTTCTTCTTCTTGTCCGTTTCACCCACTTTGGGGTACGATAGATCAATCAGTGTTTTATGTGTCGTGTTCTCCTGTCCTCCCAGTATTTTTAGTCTACTTTCGATTTTTGCAAAATATGAAAGTAGACTTATGAGATCAACACAGGGCGAAAAAAGTGTGTCTGTCTGTGTATGTGTGTGTGTGAGTCTCTCTGTGTGTGTGTGTGTGTGTATGTGTGTGAGTCTGTGTGTGTGTGTGTGTGTGTGTGTACTCTGAATGTCTGTCCCCCCCCCCCCTATCCATTCGAACACGGTGAATGCGAATTGAACGAAATTTGGTACAAAGGTAGCACTAGCAAAGGACACCTCAGTGTCATGTTTTATATCGCCGCCATCTTGACGGAAACGTAATGGCGGCCACACAAATGTTCAAAGCTTAAATCAAATTACGACTAACCTAATCATCCGATCTCTACCAAATTATGCAACAACATACCTTTATGGAGGGAGCATCCTTTGACCAAACCAATAGGTCATCAGCGTAATAGTTTGCGGATGGCGGCCATCTTTGTGTGAAAATCGATTCCCCCTATTAATTCGAACACGGTGCAACCGAATGGAACGAAATTTGGTACAGAGGTAGTACTAACACAAGGCACCTCAGTGTCATGTTTTATATCGCCGCCTTCTTGACGGAAACGTAATGGCGGCCACACAAATGTTCAAAGCTTAAATCAAATTACGATTAACCTAATCATCCGATTTCTACAAAATTTTGCAACTACATACCTTTATCGAGGGAGCATCCTTTGACCAATCTAATAGGTCATTCGCCTAATAGTTTGCGGATGGCGGCCATCTTTGTGTCAGAATCGATTCCCCCTATTAATTCAAACACGGTGAACCCGAATGGAACGAAATTTGGTACAGAGATTGCACTAGCAAAGGGCATCTCAGTGTCATGATTAATATCGCCGCCATATTG
Organism: Meconema thalassinum; assembly: GCA_946902985.2. NCBI lineage: Eukaryota > Metazoa > Arthropoda > Insecta > Orthoptera > Tettigoniidae > Meconema > Meconema thalassinum. Next base: position 291,269,281 of record OX336394.1, read on the forward strand.
ACAGAAACGTAATGGAGGCCACACAAATGTTTAAAGCTTAAATCAAATTACGACTAACATAACCATCCGATCTCTACCAAACTTTGCAACAACATACCTTTATGGAGGGAGAATCCTTTGACCAATCTAATAGGTCATTAGCCTAATAGTTTGCGGATGGCGGCCATCTTTATGTCAAAATTGATTCCCCCTATTAATTCGAACACGGTGGAACCGAATGGAACGAAATTTGGTACAGAGGTAGCACTAGCAAAGGACACCTCAGTGTCATGTTTTATATCGCCGCCATCTTGACTGAAACGTAATGGCGGCCACACGAATGTTCAAAGCTTAAATCAAATTACGATTAACCTAATCATCCGATCTCTACCAAATTTTGCAACTACATACCTTTGTGGAGGGAGCATCCTTTGACGAATCTAATAGGTCATCAGCGTAATAAATTGCGGATGGCGGCCATCTTTGTGTGAAAATCGATTCCCCATATTAATTCCAACACGGTGCAACCGAATGGAACGAAATTTGGTACAGAGGTAGTACTAACAAAAGGCACCTCAGTGTCATGTTTTATATCGCCGCCAACTTGACGGAAACGTAATGGCGGCCACACAAATGCTCAAAGCTTAAATCAAATTACGACTAACTTAATCATCTGATCTCTACCAAATTTTGCAACAACATACCTTTATGGGGGGAGCATCTTTTGACCAAACTAATAGGTCATCAGCCTAATAGTTTGCGAATGGCGGCCATCTTTGTGTGAAAATCGATTCCCTCTATTAATTCAAACACGGTGAAACCGAATGGAACGAAATTCGGTACAGAGGTAGTACTAACAAAAGGCACCTCAGTGTCATGTTTTATATCGCCGCCATCTTGACGGAAACGTAATGGCGGCCACACAAATGTTCAAAGCTTAAATCAAATTACGATTAACCTAATCATCCGATCTCTACCAAATTTTGCAACAACATACCCTTATAGAGGAAGCATTCTTTGACCAAATGAATAGGTCATTAGCCTAATAGTTTGCGGATGGCGGCCATCTTTGTGTGAAAATAAATTCCCCCTATTAATTCAAACACGGTGAAACCGAATGGAACGAAATTTGGTACAGAGGTAGCACTAGCAAAGGGCATCTCAGTGTCATTTTTTATATCGCCGCCATATTGACAGAAACGTAATAGCGGCCACACAAATGTTCAAAGCTTAAGTTAATTTACGACTAACATAACCATCCGATCTCTACCAAACTTTGCAACAACATATATTTATGGAGGGAGCATCCTTTGACCAATCTAATAGGTTATTATCCTAATAGTTTGCGGATGGCGGCCATCTTTATGTCAAAATTGATTCCCCCTATTAATTCGAACACGGTGGAACCGAATGGAACGAAATTTGGTACTGAGGTGGCACTAGCAAAGGGCACCTCAGTGTCACGTTTTATATCGCCGCCATATTGACTGAAACGTAATGGCGGCCACACGAATGTTCAAAGCTTAAATCAAATTACGATTAACCTAATCATCCGATCTCTACCAAACTTTGCAACAACATACCTTTATGGAGGGAGCATCCTTTGACAAATCTAATAGGTCATTAGCCTAATAGTTTGCGGATGGCGGCCATCTTTATGTCAAAATTGATTCCCCCTATTAATTCGAACACGGTGGAACCGAATGAACGAAATTTGGTACAGAGGTAGCACTAGCAAAGGGCACCTCAGTGTGATGTTTTATATCACCGCTATCTTGACGGAAACGTAATCGCGGCCACCCAAATGTTAAAAGCTAAAATGTAATTACGACCAACCTAATAATCTAGTCTCTACCAAATTTTGCAACACCATATCTCTATGTGGGAAACATATTCTGACCAAACTGCAAGAACATCAGTCCAATAGTTTGCAGATGGTGGCCAAGTATGTGTGCAAATCGATTCCCCCTATCAATTCAAACACGGTGAAACCAAATTGAACGAAATTTGGTACAGAGGTAGCACTAGCAATGGGCACCTCATATTCATGTTTAATATCCCTATAGCACGTTGTATTTCAACAAGCTACTACAACCAACATTCAATTATACTCCTTGAAAAGGACAAAGAGTTATAACAATACCCATGCGTTTAGGAGAAAGTAGGCTATATGTTCTTTACTGAACATCTTGTTTTTTCATCCTGTCAGATCTTGCCGTCCTCTCTTCTTCAGAAATTCTGCATAGTCATTTGGTCTTGACCTTGTCCTAGAACCTCTTCATTTTATCTTTGGTGATATTGTTCGCGGATCCATCTGCAAGAATCTCTTCTGTCATTTGGAACTCTCGTAGGTCATTCTCAGTCTCATTAAACCAGTTCGGCTTGGTTTCCTTATAGCGGAGAAAGTCGAAGATTCCTTTAGTTATCCTTTTCGGGTCCATTCTTAGGATGTTCCTTTTAATACATAATTACTTTTTCTTTAGTATTTGCTATGTACTGTAGTTTATCTCTTACTTCTATCATAGACCACCTCGGGGTGTAGCGACTAGCGTTCTTGGCTGTCACCCCAGAGGTCTTTCATTCTGGTGTGAGGGCTAGAATAGCTTACACTCAGGCTCATGAAGCTAAACTGAGAACTTGAGGGTTCGATTCCTACCTCAGCCGTCCTTGAAGTGGATTTCTGTGGTTGTTCCCCCACTTCTGCTCCAGGCAAATGCTGGTTTGGTCACTAAATTAAGGTCACAGCCACCTCATTTTCAAGCCTATCCCCATTATACAAATATACACACTAGCACAGCCATCACAATAAGACAGGTTATCTCACACACAAATACACGGGGCTATACTGAGTGTTGTTTATCTCGGGGGGTTTCCACACTCCCTCCAGGCACATGCCGGGATAGTACCTTATTTCAAGTCCCGGGACACAAATCCCTTTCCTGTTCCTAATACAGCTGCACACACTTCTACAGTCATCACGTAAACACAGCTTATCATACAAATGAATACACACCCAACTACACGGGGAAGATGACAACGGTATCCTTACCCTTTAAAATGACTTGACGACGACAACAACAACAAATATTTTCTACGGGCCTGGTAGAACTGCAGAGTTATTCTGAGCAGGAATGGGATTGCTATAAACTGGTCAAAGCAAAGTTGAACTGAGCAATATGCACGTCAATGTTATATAACATGTCTTTGTCAAACATATTGTAACATAGACTTGTACTATGATCCAGATATTCGATTGTCCGTATAGGCCTACTACAGTGTATCAAATGTACCAATAGCCTTACAACTGATTTGATACGAAGTAGATGGCAATTTCATCCAAAGATACGTTATTAGATATGTTTTGAAAACATCGACAATGATGGAAGATGATGAAGATGATTATAATTGTTGCTTTAAGGGGCCTAACATCTAGGTTATCGGCCCCTAATGGCTTGGGTGGTAGTGAAAGATGAGATGAGAACGAAAACTATAACTAATACTAACTACAGTCTTACCTACTATAAGAAGAAATGGTAAACAAATAATGGAGAAGGTAAATAAAAGACAGGAAGAAAAGAAATGCCCTCAACCCTCGTAGAATGAGGATGGGGAGACTTGGAAGGAAGGAGAGCCATGGAAGGCAGATAGGAAATGGACATGAGGGGCCCGCCCCAAAGTCACAGGAGAAAGGGGACAAAACGGACCCAGCTCATGCATCCCTCGGGGTCACCAAATCCCAACTCACCACGCGTGAGCCCTTGAGGGCGTAGCGCTATCCTGGGTGCACCAGAAGTGGTGGGTCTACATACACCCTGTCTCCTTGAGGGCCATGAGCAGAAAGCAGGAGATAACATGGAAAGAAAGAGAAGAATGAGGATACCAGGAAAGATAAGACAAGGGCCAATGAAGGCGGGAAAGTGAAAGACTCCCTAGGCGTCGGATACCCTAATACCGTCGGGGTCGGAAGAGAAACAAGATTTGACCAAGAGAGGTAGACATGAAAGAAGACGGAGAGGAGCCTCGGCACAAGTAAGTGAAATCAAGGCCGGACTCAGCTGGGGTCCCGTAGTCGCCAACCCACGTGTCACCAGATGTGAGCCCCTGGGGGGAATGATTGAAGAGTTCCCTGGAATAATGTTGTAAGCGCCACTTAATAAAATGATGAGAAGTGAATAAATACTGTGGAACCGGGTGAGTTGGTCGTGGTCGTTACGGCGTGACTGCAGGCAGTCGTTCATATCCGGGAGGCGAGGAGATTTGAATCCCCCTGCCAGCAGCCTTGAATATGTATGGTCTTCTGTGGTTTCCCATCTTCCTTCCAGGCAAATACCGGGGTTGGTCCCTAACTATAAGCCTCAGCCGCTACCTTCCAATTCCTCGTCCTTACAATCACACTTTCCTCCCAGGACAACACTCCACCCGCGACGGTATTTGTAGCTCACCCCATGGGTGTCCGCATAGAAGCAGCTACAAACTCTGGCGAGCCGATTATGTCCTCGGACACTCCCGGCACTAAAAGCCATACGCTAAAAAAATGCTGTGGAAACATCAAAGTAGTATATTTTAAAGCAATTGTTGTCATCATCATAAGGCCAATGAATGCTTAAACACACATATACGCACATCAAAAAGACTTTTGCATATTGCCATAGAGAACAGTGGGCATGAAAGTAAGGACGGACTTATTTATTAAGCAGTGTCCACGCCTGCTCTACACAATTGAGATCGGGAGCATAGGCAGGCCATTCCATTCTGTGAATACCATTCTCCTGAAGAAAGGCATTGACAATGCCAGCTCTGTGCGGGCGAGCGTTATCGTCTACGGAGGTGAAATTTGGTCCGAAATTGTCAGCATAGCCTTTTACTACAGGTGCCAGGATTGTATCCCTGTAATTGTATCCCTGTCATACGCCCTGGGATGTACACGAGGGGTTCGGCGACCAAACATGATGCCACTCCAATACATTGCACCACCTCCTCCCTGTTGGTATCGGTCTCGGAAGTATTGCTCGTGCACACATTCAGCGGGTCGTCTCCACACCCGCACAGATCTATCCTCATTGACACAGGCGAGTGTACACAGCCGATATACACGCACACAAGAACGACTAATGGGTTTGGGACCATTACGACTCTTAGCCAGCAATATGCAAAACTTCTTTTGACGTGTGTATGATAATCTACACAAAATAAATGTCAACAAAGAAATTTAAATATCGCTTCGACAAAATGTGGCAATTCTTACGTTATTCCAGGGAGCTCTTCAATTACACCACCAAATAACCACAAGTCTTAGCCAAGCATGCCAACGTAACTTTTCCTAGGTATATTACATCTGGCCTTGAGTTTTAAAACCATTTATTTCAGATTAACGGACGAGGGGATGTTCATCTCTTGTGTATCACTTCATCCCATATCTTTAATTAACATCATATATCCACGTCATTTTCCCTTGGAGTTATCTGGAAGAAATGCACATTTAGAAGATTTTTAAATGGTTCTAATGTTTTTCTGTCTCGCCTCTAACACACAGATCACGAGCAACCTTCATGCATTAGTGGAACCCTGGGAAATTTGAACAATACAAAATAATTACCATATAGAGCAAAATAATAACAAGTAGTACCGTGAAGAACTATACAGCCTATTTTCATATATACTACTCATGATAATTGCCTCTATCAACATACAAAATTTCAGTTAGATTGTTGTGATAGATTCGTAGATATTGAGAACTCTCTAAATATTTCAGATGGTCCCCAGGTTGGATTTTTATTTTTGTACTATTGCATTAAGATTATTGTGTACGTGTGGTATTCAAACTTCAATCGCATGTTTAGGACACAAGAAGTAAAAACGAGATTTTGTGGATATGAAAACAATGGAAATGAATTAGATGCCAGTGGATTAACATTTGTATAAGCATTCAACGTTCAAACTTTCACTGCACTTGGATCGTTAAATCGCGAGAAACATCCATTTAAATATTTAAACTTCGCGTCACCGCCATGTTGGATTTGTGCTCACCAGGTTACTGAAAGTCCTATAGGTGAACTTATGTTCATAGCCTCTATGAACATAAACAAGAAGTTCCGTGAAGAACTATACAGCCTACTTTTCATGTCAATGATTATTCTACAGAATATGAACCTATCTAGAATAATGACGAAATTAAGTTGCTAATATCGAAATTTCCAATTAGTTCGAAATACTGTATACCTGGCATAATGTATCCTAATAGAGCACTACAGTTGGCAGCCCTGTTGACTGAATATATTCTTAGTTCCGTCTCTTAAGGTACAAAATACAAAATTTGGTTGAAGTCCAATGAATAGCATGGACGTTACATGCAATTAAACATTGGATCTAACAGCGCGCGTAAAATCATGTTGGCAACAATGTCATGCATGTATTGGTCAGAAATAATCTGAAATAATATGATCTATTGTTGTGCCAATTTTGAATGAAATCCATTAGTTAGTATAGAAGTTACAAGCATTTTAAAATTGGACCTATCAGCAGGCTTAGAATCATGTTGGCAGCACTGACGTATATTAGTTACTCCAAATTCGTCTAGAATGCCAGGTACTATACGTGTGCAAAGTTTAGAGCTATTGGCTTGCATACTTTCTGATATATTGATATTAGGGTAACAAAAATAAGGACAGCACATATTAAAAGTTGGCAGCACTGGTTGCTCCTTAGAATACGCATAGTCATATCTGTTATGGTACACATAGCACATACGAAATTTGGTTGAAATCCAAATGATATTATGGAAGTTACATGTATTTAAAGTTGGACCTGTCAGCAGGCTTAGAATCATGTTGGTAGCACTGACGTATATAAGTTACTTCAAATTAATATAGAATGTCAGGGACTATACGTGTGCATAGTTTAAAGCTGTCGGCTTGCATACTTTCTGATATATTGGTATTTGGATAAAATAAATTAGGAGCATTTATTAACAGTTGGCAGCCCTGGTAGGTCTGAAGAATACTCTCAGTCATATCTGGTTATGTACACATACTACATACCAAATTTGGTTGAATTCCAATTGATAGTATAGAAGTTATATGCATTTAAAAATTGGACCTATCAGGAGGCTTATAATCATTTTGGCAACACTGCCATGTTTAGCCTCCTGGAAATTAAACTGAAATATTATGATCTGTACGTGTGCCAATTTTGAAATAGCTCCCGTTCATACTTTCCAAGATATCCAACATGGAGCTCAAATTTCAATTGCGATTTTTTAGCAGTTGGTAGCACTGACATCATTTTCAAATATGGCCGTGAGATATTCAGGTATAGATCTTTACTCCTACCAAATTTTGTTTCGATTGCTGCAGCCGTTTAGGTGTTGATAGGGGGGGACACACACACAGCCAGACAGACAGAAGGACAGACAGACAGACAGACAGACAGACAGACAGACAGACACACATTTGCCCGATCTCATAAGTCTACTTTTTCCTCATTTTTGCAAAATGTGAAAAGTAGGCTAAAAATCAGTTTGTTTGCTGTTAAAGATTCGTAGATATTGAGAACCGTCAAAATATCTCGGATGCTCGCCATTTTGGATTGTTATATGTACTGTATATGCCATAGAGTTATGTACCATTAAAGGAAAATTATTGCGTAGTTTCATTATTCAAACTTTCACTTCGATCGCGTATTAAAATGTTTCAACTTCGCTTAGCCGCCATGTTCGTTTTCTACTTTACAGGTTTTTGAAAGTTACATAGATTAACTTGCAGCAGTGTCCCTTATCACCGTACAAAATGTCAGTGTGATATCTGTAATAGTTTCGGATATATGCCAGTGAAATATTTCGCACAGCCACCATTTTTAGGTTATGTAAACAATTGAACTAAATTAGACGCCAGTGCATTACAATGTGTATAAACATTGTCATTACGTTTGTATGGTTAAATCGCGAGAAACGTCTATTTAAAAGTCTCAACTTCGCTTGGCCGCCATGTTGGTTTTGTAGTTACCAGGTTTTTGAAAGTCTCATAGGTGAATGTCTAGTAGTGCCCTTTATCACCGTACAAAATTTCAGGGTGATATCGGTAATAGTTTCGGAGATACTGAATGCTGGTGAAATATTTCGCACAGCCACCATGTTCGATTGGTGAGAGACAATAAAATTTGAGGGGCACAGTCGGGGTCGGCCAGAATAGTGCTATGATCTTACCGAGTTTCATTGAAATCGCTCCAGCCATTTAAAAGTTATTAGAGGGGGGCATATACACGATACACGCACGCACACTCAGACACACGGACAAAAGGTGATCTCATAAGCCTTTTTTTTTTTTCATAAAAAGAAAATAGGCTAAAAATTTGAATCGATTTATGTCTTAGGGTTGTTCTGAATTAATTTGGATGTCAAGTTACATTGGTCAGTATTCAGTGTAGTGGAATTTATAGTTATTCATATTTATTCAATTACATTTCCCTAATTTTGACCAAGAAGTAAACCAATGACACTTCTACATTAGCTTTGGTTGGTTGGTTGGTTGGTTGGTTGGTTGGTTGGTTGGTTGGTTGGTTGGTTGGTTCTTAAGTTTAGGGGCTGCGACAACGCGGTCATGTAGCCCCGTGTACTTTGGGTGTGTGTAGAATCTGTCTGATAACCGTTGTTAATTGTGATGACTGTATTAGTGTGTGATATCAGTTTTTTAATTTAAGTACTGCAACTTAGAATTTTTCAAATAGTTCCTACTTTTGCCGCCAAGTGCCACCGTCAACGACTACTAGGCCAGGTTCAGAACTTAGCTACTAGACGCCACCGCAGTCGGCTCTTGGCAACAAACGTAGAAACCTAAGAGCGTTGTTTACATTCTTAACCTATCCAATTTAGCTTCACACAGGTGCAATTAGAGGAAGGTTCTTTAACATGCCATAAATCTATGTCATGGGACCGCCGGCTTTACTTCCCCTCCGAAGGAAGGCATACTGAGGGATTTTAACGCTCTTAAAAAATCCGACGGCTTCGGCCGGGTTTGAACCCATTATATTGTGCATAGAAGCTCAGCATGCTACCGACTACGCCACCGAAGACGCCTACATTAGCTTTCATTATAGACTTTCATTCAGTTTGTTGAACGGGTAATCTTCCTACAAATAAGTATTTACGTTCAATACCCTACTTAGTTCCGACTGACACAATGTATTGATTAATGTTCTAATCACTCCTATGTTCTACCTGCATCATTGATGTTTTTGATCTCTGATAATGGTAAATTAAGTACACCGATTAACTGACAACTTTTCAGTCGGTCAACACGCATTTATAGCTAATTATATAAGGCGGAAAATATACCAATATTATTGGTTTTACGACCCTTTTAACTACTGCAGGTTTTAGAGACGCCGGTGTGCCGGAATGGTGCTCCGAAGGGGATCTTTAACGTGCCAATAAATCTATTGACACAAGTCCCTCACATTTGCGCACCCTCTAATGCCAGCTGACTGCGCCAGGATTCGATCCTGTAACCTTGGTAACAGCAAGTGAGAACGTTACCGCTAAGCCACGCAGCCAGTCCACCTAAAATTACATGCGAGTACTGTAATTATTATACACAGATTGAAAGGAGGAGGGTGTTAAAAGCATGGCATATTTCGATTTCAAACAAACATCATCAGTTGTGTAAATTTTCTCGACCAATTGCATACATAATATAGCTTTGGGGCTACAAGGTCGAGTGAAATTTTAAAAAAGTCCTCTCGGCACGCCGGAAGGCGGAGGTAGATTTCACCGGGCAAACTTGGGGATTGGCAACTCCAGCTATCTGATATGACATCTAGCGGTAAAAATGAGAAACTTACCAAGTAGGGTACATTTGTCACGTGGTGACTGTTTGTATATGGTTTCTTGTTTTGGTAAACAGATCGTGGTAAATTGTTCGTGTCTTTATACATAAGTAATAAGTTTTACTCATTGATAGAGTGAAAAATGAGTAAAAGCAAAGTGTATTGCTCAGTTTACGGCTGTAAGTCGATGTATAAGAGGGCTGCGGATATACGTTTTCATCACTTTCCAAAAGATGCAAATAGCAATAGACGAAATGTGATGACACCTAATAATAATACCTTTCCACCCCGGGAAGGATCTAACACTTGTCGAGGTAGACAGACAGAAGACCTGCGACGTAAAGCCAGCGAAGGTTACTCAGTTTAAAAACAGCTGTTACGGTGGGCGCGCTGGTAAGATTGAAGTTACTTGAATAATTAATTAAATAATTAATTATTGCCTGCTTGGTAGGGAGAAGGGATGAGAGTAACTTGTATTAAAACTCGGGGGGCGATAGGAATTGCTTGATTTGTATGGTTAAAAGGTGGGTTTGGTGTTGAATATTTGAATGGTAGCGGAATCACTCATTCTACAGTGCCCACGGGGAGAAATATTAGGCCTATATGACTCGTAGTGGAATAGCTCGAATATCGAAGAACTTAGCGATTACGAGGTGTAGGCTTGGCGGAAAGGCTGGCGGATCATCAGTTTGACATCAATTCACGATATAAGTCGGAGCTTGGAACAGTGGCGTCTGGTTTGCGTGTATGCTAGTCTCGGAATGATAAAAGTAGCACAGCTTCGGTGTGTTATTTATTTGTTTATGTACCGTATTTCTCTATTTGAATGGGGGGCGTGGTGGCGCAGCGGTCAAGCTGTATGCCTCTCACCAAGGCGGACCGGGTTCGATTCCCGGTCAATGCATGTGAGATTTTCGATGTGAAATGCCATGTCCTGTGGTTCGGATTCCACGTAAAACGGAGGTCCCGTGGCTTATGATCGTGAGATTAACGGTCACGTTAAACTACAAGCTTCCTCTATTTGAATGTCCTCGGCGTTGACTCATGATCGACATTTACATTATATTGCGCATAATAGTACCGAAATATTGTCCGAAGTGTAGCCCTGTGTAAATTTGAATCAGCTGATCTACATCAACCATAAAAACTGATGCTTGATAATATGCAAATGACACCAAAAAAATCCAGTGGAACACACAAATTAGATCACGTGTATTGCACAGTTATACATATATACAATTAAAAATAACACTGTCATTACTTTAGAGACCACATTTACTGATTATAACCGAAAAATAAAAAGTGTTCCATATCAAACGCGTGTTATTGAGTATTTTAAACCCTACTTATCCAGACCGACCGCAGCGCCCCAAGTGTTAGTTTGAGTTGCCAATAGGCGAAAATAGGCAAAATAAGCAGGTTTTCGTAGAAGGATCAGACCTCATTTATTGCGAGAAAGTATTTTATAATTGGAGCTTAATTAACTTCGTTTTTCGTCATTTTAAGCATATTTTAAACATTTTATGGTCTTATGGGGACGGTAACCTTGTCATTTGGGGTCCATTTTTATACTTGTGGTCACACTGTCCTTATACAAGGTTTCGACACTGATGTGTAACTATGTAACGGTCTGTTACTTCTTCACGCAAAATTGTATCTCCCGCAGAGATTTTGGTTGGTTCCTCAGTTTAGGGGCTGCGACAACGCGGTCATGTAACCCCGTGTACTTTGGGTGAGTGTAGAATCTGTCTGATAAACGGTGTGAATTGTGATGGCTGTATTAGTCTGTAATTCAGGTAAGGACTGCAGACGGTCAATTTCAAGCAATAGTTCCTAATGTTGCTAGCAAATACTACTATCAACGACACCTAGCTGCGAACTTGGCTACTAGATGCCACCGCAACCAGCTACTCGCAACGAACGTTGGAACTACCCCTCCAAAGGAAAGCATACTGAGGGATTCTAGCGCTCTTAGAAAATCCGACGACTTCGGCCAGCTTTGAACCCACGACCTTGGGCATAGAAGTTCAGCATGCTACCAGTTACGTCACCGAAGCCGCTTCACACTTAGTCAGATGGAAAACTGAATGTGATCTCGTGCAAGTGCGTTGTCAAGGCAACGACTGACGGCTCATCCCTCATTAATTTAGTATTGTTGCCATGGTAACCTCTGATGGCACTTGGCATTTTCTTATAATTCCGAAATCATTTGTATCATCCCTTGGCGTAATGGTGGGTCATATCAAAAATTCTTTCAGACAAAAGTTTTAGGTAATTATTAGGGAAATATTGTCCATTTTGTACGGTTTTGATATTGTGCCTATTAAGAGAGATATGATTAATGTTTCCCGAAAAACACACTCTTTCCCACCCCTTTGGTCAATGGTTGGTGCTATCAAAAACTTTTCAAACATAAAATTTTGGGCCTTATCCGACATATAGTATTAACTTTGAATGGAATCGATATTTCAAATATTAAGAGCGTTATAGTGATATTTCACTTTTTCGAAAAAGGCCCCCCATTTTCACCCCCGTCGACCAATTGAGCCCATTAACGAACTCGAACGAGATTTCATAGGGATACATATTATGTAAAAAATTCAAAATGATTGGTGCAAAATTACGGTAGTTATCGTGTCCACAAAAAAATGATATATATATATATAGATAGATAGATATATACATACATACATACATAAATTATGTATAAACTTTTGAACTGACGGTGGTTTTGGGGTGTAGGGGATGTGAAACGCGAAGATATGTCAAAATTTTCCGGAAGTCGAAACATGGTACCCATTGCAATAGTTAGCTTTCTAATGACATCTACCTAAAATACAACCTCTTGCTTCACCCTTTATCAAGGTTTGTCAAGAAAGAAAGAAAGAAAGAAAGAAAGAAAGAAAGAAAGGAAGAAAGAAAGATGGAATGAGTAAACAATGGCATATAGCCTCCATAGATAAATGGTATAAGATAAGAAGCCATGTCTTAACAATAGTTACTTCCTGACCTCCTGAGACCAAGAAGATGTTGGTAATAAAACTCGAGAGGGCAGCCATGATTTATTCATAGGATAACCATCACCTCTATTAAAGTTGTGTGGTTTACTTATTTCAATCACCTCCAGAATCATACGAATTGTGAAATGTTTCTCCATACAGATGGCAGAAGTTTCATAAAAAAGAATTCGATGGTCATTCTGTATGGCTTGTTGAGCAACCGTAGACTTATCTGGTAAATGCCTACGATATTCATTGACCCTTGTTGTGATTCTCCTACATGTATGTCCAATATATACCTTAACACAAGAACATGAATCTTAGCCTGCCTTTTCTGGATGTCTTGGTTTCCAAGAATATTGACGGCAGCCTGGGGCACACTGTCTACCGTAAACCCACCCATACAAATCGTTATCATCATGGGTCCTATCACCACCATCCTTGTTTAAAACGGGCTGTCCTTCACATTCTTGTTAACAGAGCAAGACGGTGTGTGAAAAGGATAAGTTAGACGGTGAACTTGTGTTCCTGGCCAATATTTTCCAGAAGAATGGCTACTCGATGAGACAGATTAATGAAGTGTTACATCCTAAAATGAAAGACAGATTATCGCAGAGTCCTCCTCCTGTGAAATTGGCCTATCTGCCATAGGTGCAATCTGTCACGGATAGGATTGGCAATATTCTAAGAAAACACAATATCCAAACCATATTTAAACCTAATGTCACCGTTGGCAAATCCTTGAGATCAGTCAAGGATTCAGTTGGTCTTAACTGTGCTGGAGTATATAAGATTCCATGTTCCTGTGGTTACGTATTGGACAGACATGTAGGAGAATTACTATTACAAACTCTCAAAAATTTAAGGTCGTGGCAGGAGATGGGAACAATATTCCTTTTAAAAAAGGAAGCAGGGATGTAATATACCCAAATCATAGATGATAAAGGGATGTGATTAAGGCAACGTAACACAAAGGAAACTAGAATTCTAAGTATGAAAGGCAAAAGCTATATCAGCAGTAGGAAATACAGAAATAGAGGAACATGACGAGAAAGAGGAGAGACCAAGGACAACTAATATCAGTAGTCAGAGGAGACCAAAGGTCATTAAGTACACACACAAATCTTCGAAACAAGTGCACTGAAATACGCGGTCTTCGTTTGTTAGCCGTCTTGCCATCGTGAAGCAGATACCAAACTGAACTAATTTTACCAACCCCTGTTGGAGAAAAATAAGAAAATGGCCTCTCACAAAAGGAAGTGATTAAAGTAGATGTTTATACTTAAATGGTATCCATATAATATATGCACAGAAAATTATTACCTTGTAACATATATATTAAGATTTATGTCAAAACATATTAAAATTGTACTTTAAATTTAATACTTCTTCAAGTGCCTCGTCCTCTAAGAACATTGGGAATCAGTAGCAAAATCTGCTGTTCGTTCACAGCTTTTCTAAACAGCAATACTATGTTCAGTCCAAACTACTGGTTTAAGTTCTTTAGCCAGGGTATTATTCTACGTCTTGGACCCCTAATGCCATCAATCTTCCCTTGAATAATTAATCGTGACAGATTTTAGTTGTCGTTGCACATAAAATAACTAAAATATTCTAGTTATCTCTTTTAACGATATTGAGAAATTCTGAATATTTCTTCATATGCCGCAGTACCTCCACATTTGTGATTTTAGCTATCAATGGTTTCCTTAATATTCTGAGATACGTCCACGTTTCAAACACCGTAAGTTTCTTACTTAATACCACGGTATGTGCCCATGATTCAACTCCATAGAGCAGGATAATAAAACGTACTATCGAAAGCAGTTGGGTGCGTAATGCGTACTAGTCAAAACTCTTATTTTCATGAAAGAACTTCTGGCGGGCTCAATTCTGCAGAGAATTTCTTATGACCCAATATTGACATCGTACATATTTATATGATTAGACCTTTCATTACCGAGTGCAAGAATTTCTACTATTGTAACGTAATCTTGATTACGGTACAAATTATTATTATTATTATTATTATTATTATTATTTTTAAAGTCATTGTGTAATTATTATTATTATTATTATTATTATTATTATTATTATTATTATTATTGAAATATCAAAGTTATATCGTTTTATTCAATGTCCTAGGAATATTGAGTATTTAGGAGATTTTAATATAGATGTTAGAGAAGAACTGCTTTATGACCTAAATGGTGGAAATTTAGATAATGTTGAGAATGAGATTATGTCACCAGTAATTAAACTTAATGTGTGGGGTAAAGAAGTTGATGTTTTATTGGACAGTGGAAGCGAAAACTCTTGTATAAATTTAAGATTTTTGGAAGATGTAATGAGAGAAGGTATTCATGTTGATATAATTCCAGTTAAGTCCACTTTCATTGTCACAGCTGTAGGTAGTAGGTCTCAGAAAATATCTAAGCAAGTCGCAGTTCCAATTACCATTAGTGAGTTAGTTAAATTTCAGCCCTGTTTGGCAGTTCCAAATTTAGTATATCCGGTGATTCTCGGTGCGGAATGGTTATCATTATATCAAGTTAAATTAGATTTTCATTTTGGCAGGATATGTTTATTTTGGCAGGATAAAGAAGTTCAGGTTACGTATAAGGTGTCTAAGACTGACAAACAGATGAAAGTGTGTATGTTTGAGGAAGAAAGCAACGTGGTTGTGAGTGATGAGTTTCCTGAAGTAAATGAGGTAGACCGCGGAGATGCTAGTGAGAGCAAAGTTTTTAAGGTGTGTCAGGTTGCAATGGAGTCTGAACTTGAGAGTAGGATCCATGATGCATTGTCACAGTGTAAGCTGGATGATGAGCAAGGTCATCAGTTACATGAGGTATTAATAAAATATAAGGAAATTTTCAGCACAAAACCCGGAGCAACACACTTATATGAGCATAGTTTTGTTGTTAAAGACACAAGTAGTTTCGTAGGGCCCAGGTATCCTGTCGCAACTAAATATATGAAAGCCGTCGAAGAACAGATAGAATTAATGTTGGAAAACGACATAATTGAGCCTTCAGCTAGCCATTGTTTAAATCCATTAGTTGTAGTAGCCAAGAAAGACAATTCAGTGAGACTGTGCATAGACGCCAGAATGTTAAATACTAGGGTCGAAAGCGACCAGCTGAGAACTGAAGCAGTGGAGGATTTAGTTCAACGTTTTCAGGGGCGGAAGTGGTTCTCAACAGTATATTTTAGTAGTAGTTGCTCAACGTTAGTGAGGAAATTAGTTAGGACACTAGGTAGTTATTTCAGGTATGTATTGTTGACTCATGTGATGTTATTCAGGCTAGCCAGTATTTTGTTGAGAGGTAGGAAGTACATGGAAGTTTGTAGCAACGATTGTTACGTAAGCCGTTGCCATCTTGTGCATTGGAAGGGAAAATGTCAAAGTTGTTTTTATTGTTTACTGGACCTTATGTCGTTTCGAAGAGGATAGGAAAGAATGCCTACTTATTGAAAGATCAGGAAAATTGTGTCATAGGTACATGTAATATTTACAATCTGAGGAAATATCTTAGAAAAGAGCAAGTGCTGCAAGAAGGGCAGACTGCCGTGTGTTTATAATTAGAGTCGTGTCGTGGCTCTAAGGAATTGGTGGAAGTGAGATAAATCACTTGTGTTGCGTGAAACAAGAAGCAATATATATTGTGTTCTGTTATTGTAAGGGACTACAAGAACAAATGTAGCATGTAAATCCTGTATGACTGCACAGGACAATCAGAATGTTTATGTAACATTGCAAGAAGAGTGCAGATCAATCAAGGAAAATGAAAAGGGTATAATCATTATGTATGTAATTTGAAGGGTCATATATGTATATTCAGTGTATTTCCTGTTAAGTTTTAAAGGGAAGATTTGTGATTTCATCATTCATTACATTCTTTATGAAACCATGGGGACGTTTTGTAACGTAATCTTGATTACGGTACAAATTATTATTATTATTATTATTATTATTATTTTTAAAGTCATTGTGTAATTATTATTATTATTATTATTATTATTATTATTATTATTGAAATATCAAAGTTATATCGTTTTATTCACCCATTAATATCAAGGGAGGGGCCATACCATATTCACGTCATTACCATAGTCATATATAATATTGTCAAGTGCTTAGATTAAGAAACAGGGTTTTTATAGAGGTCTAGGGCTGTTTTATTAGTTAAATTGTAATGACAGGACGGGCATGGTTGGAAGAAGTTACGGACGGTGAAGCAACATATTGCAAGAAAATGTATTTTTGGAACGAAGCCACGCTGACTGGAGACAAGGGCTTGGAGAAAGTTTTCGGCGGAATATATAAATGCGCAACGAGAGGAATAGCGGGTTCTGAGTGGAATATTTGAAGTACGCGGGCCTGTATTCCCACTCGGAGAAGTTTTAGCGTCGCTTGAGGACTGAGAAATGCTTTGCTATAATTGGTCTGATGGGTCGCGGGCAAATTTATGCCGCGAAACATCGGGACCATTCAGAGTGTATAAAAGCCCAGTGCGACTTCAGCACTGGCTATTCTATAGATTCTATTCTGTCATTCACATATTCGATCACGCACTCACTCACTGACTTTGTGAGTCGTAGACTCTGCCAGTCCCTCAGTAAGATGGGACTTAGTGAATTCAATTAGCCTGGTTTGTTCAAATTTGCTTACCATGGTGATCAAACTCAGAAACAAGCAGCAGCAGCAGCAACAACAACAACAACAACAACAACAACGAGAAGAAGAAAACATATGTTTTCAAAGGTCAATAAACGTGTGTTGGCGTAAGATCTCAAATTAGACTACAAGCAGACCAACGAGATGGACTTTGAACCACAAGGCACCAGGTATGTGGACCGAGTTATTATCAACACAGAAGATCAGCGCTAGCGAGAAGACAGTCAATATTGCCCCGCAATTAGGGAATATTAATGCACATATTGTACACAGCTCGAAACCTCAGATCAAATGTTAATAATTTTGTTGTAAATAAACCAGTATTAGTTAAAATGTCTTGTTCATTGGGAGTTGAATATATAGGATAGTTGGAATGCAAAGAGTATCTCATAGAGCAAGTTTATTGCCCTACGCTCCGATGATAGATCTTGGCTCAAGGAAGGGAGCGGCCGTGGCTAAATAAAATTTTAATGTGTTATCTCTACGATAACTGGCGCCCAGTAAATCTAAATTAATAAAGTGTATGTCGTCTGTCTAGACAGGCCAATGCTAAATAAGAACGATGAGGTGGTTTTAAGGAGTCTTGAGTGTAATATCTGTAGAAACGTTATAAATGATCGCCCAACTTGTAGAGCGATATCCAACGACAAAGGTAGCCGTTACACTATCAATCATCCTCTTTGTTCTCTTGTTATTAATGATAACTACATTTACCACTACTCCTTGAAACGTTCCATCAAGAGCTTCTTGGAAAATCTTTTTAGAATAGATGTTGAAGAATTGAATTGAATTTATTGATAAAGAACTGCCACTGAAGTTAAAGATCCCCTTATGTAACGTATACATCGTTCTGGTTTGAAGTATTGTAATCAAATAAGAAACCAAACCTAGCTTAACAACTAATGAAACAAAATATAAATGACACTTATAACTAAGCAAGCCAATTAGCAATCATGTCATATACAAGATGAATAATAAAAGTTAGAATATAATAATAAAATAAATTACCTACCTAATGTATTATTAAATCTCTTGTAAAAACAAATGTCAGTATGCTAAAGAAACAGCTAAAATTTGTATATGGTTCATGATGCTCTATTATTAACACAAGTACAAGATTGACAGGACTACTCGAATTAAATTTCGAAGCTGAGTGAACTCCGTTCTAACCGTTAGATAAGAATTAAATTTCTTAGCAGAGCCGGGAATCGAACCCAGACCTCCAGAGCTAAAGCCAAGAGGTGGTCTCTCACAAGATGAAGTAATTTCATTGACGGGACGTGTGTTTTTATTATAAGAAAGCATAGGCATATTCTCATATATTATTCTTATTCTTAATATGATTATTAATAATAATGTTATGGAATTTAACTACTGTTTTAGAGACGTTAGGTTCTAGGAGATTTCTTTGAAGTAGATATTTAAGGAGCCACGAGTCTCCCGCATTTAAACATTATCACATGTCAACTGACTGCGCAGAGATTCAACCCATGTCCACCTCGTGGAGTAGTGGCTAGCATTCGTGTCTGTTATGCCGAAGGACTGGGTTCAATTTCCGGTTCTGCCAAGAAAATAAATTCAAGCCCGAGGGCTTCAACGGGGTACATCCAGCTTCGTGAGGTAAACTTGAGAAGAGGAGGATTCCATTCCCACGTTAGTCATACTGGAAGTGGTTTTCCTTGGTTTCCCATTTCTACTTCAGTTAAATGCCGGGATGGTTCCTAACCGAAGGGCACGACCACCTCCTTCTCAATCCTCACTTGAATTATTAATTATACTCAAGTTCACGGGGCTAAATGACTCCTCCAATGAAACAACGACAATATATAACCATAATACCGCAGATGAGAACCATACCGCTGCATCACACAGCCAATCTCCCCTTAATATAAATTGCTATGCTGTCCTGACTTTATTATTTCCAGTAATCCGGAAAAAGCTGTTCTATTCATTCAAATTAAAACTTTATCGCACAATGGTGAAACGGGAAGTGTTTGAACATTAACAGATTAAAAACATCCGTGCAAACGATAAAATAGCGATGCAGGTGCTAGATGAATACTTCATTAAAATGCTGTTATTCTGAATATTGTATTCAGCCATTGTAGTGATGGAAAAATACATCGCATCACCTCCTACACCTGATCGTTTTATTCAAATCTTCAAATACGTGGGCGTACTACAGTATATTGTTTTACCCTTTCCACCCAAATGAAGTACATTACACGTCAGTTGTTACGTCCACCTTCTCAACATAATCTCCTTGTAACTTGATGCACTTTTGCCATCGATGTGTCAGTCTCTCCAGACATTCCTGAAACCATTCTTTCGGAGCGCTGCGTACGCATGCCTTGACAGCGACCACGCAGATGTTTCTTCATGTTCCCGAACAGGTGATAATAACTTGGTGCCAAGTCAGGAGAGTATGGTGGATGTGTTAACACAGTGAATCCCATTTAATGGCAGCGGTGGTCTCTCGGCTAGTGTGGGGGCGGGCATTGTCAGGTTGCAGCCCATTTTCCTGGTCACTTAGTTTGAATGGCACGACGTAAGCACTTAAGGGTTGCTACATATGCTGCACTGTTAATCGTGGCCCCCAATTCCAGCCAGTCAATGAGGATGATGCCCTTTGTGTCCCAGAACACTGTCGCCATTCGCTTGCCAACTGACGGCACTGTTCGACATTTCTTTGCCGGAGGACTGCCACTATGGTTCCATTGCATCGATTAGTGTTTCGTTTGTGGAGCTATGTCTCATCACCAGTCACAAGCCTAGCCATGTAGACGGCTGTATCTTGTTTGGAGAGACTGACACATCGATGGCAAAAGTGCATAAAGTTACAAGGAGATAATGTTGAGAAGGAGGACGTAACAACTGATGTGTAATGTACTACATTTGGGTAGAAAAAAAATACAGTGTAAATCAAGCTAGTACGCCCTTCGTAATTATGATAAATTAGATGTTGTCCTCCATTTTTAATTATAAATCAATTAACATTATTGTTGCTCAATATTTTGAATTAAATAGCTCATATATTCATGTACGCTTATACGAATGTCATGGGACCGCATGAAAAGTTCATTTATTCTTATGTTCATCATGTCATTGGGTACAGTTCTCCATGTTGGATATTATGCGATTTAGGGACTGCGATGTCTATTAGAAGATTTCTCTTCTTCAGTTTATCAATAATAATATTCTCTGGCCTGTTTGCTGATATAGTTATATCTGTGATCACAGACCTGTCCCAGAGTAGCTTGTGTGTATCGTTCTCCAGAACTGCATCAGGAATATATTGATACCGGTAAGACAGAACATTATTACTTAAGCAGTGCTTCTTAGCCAGGTTCAGGTGGATTAACTTGGCTACTTGGTCATGCCTCTTCAATTAATACGTAGATGAAATTGTTTTACATACCCCTACTTGACTCTAGTTCGTTCGTACGTTCATTCGAGTCAGCAGTCATACCAGCCCATTCTCTAGGGTTATCCTTTTGTTTTGACTAAATCAAGATGGCGGATGCGCCGAGTCTCAAAAATATGTATTTTTTTATTTTTTGTGTCCTAATTAGGGGATCGAAATGAAAGTTTGTATAATGAACCAACACAATAATCTTGTATGAAAGGAATGATAAGTACTGCTCCATCGTAAAGAGAATATATTGGCTACTTAGGAGCAAGTATTATTAGTAAACAAGACGATAAAAATCAATCAATAAAAGAGTAACCAATTATTCCACAAACTACAGTAAAAATTATGTATTGTTGTATTTGAATAAATATGTTTTCAAATGCAAACTAATTAAGAATGGACGTCGATGCAATAAATATATTTCCGCCTTCGTAGACTGCAATAAGAATGCACTGCAAGAAAAAGAAGGCTGATAAAATACAAGGCTCATCGTGTTAACGTCTTACCAAGAAATTTTAATGAATAATGCATTAGGCACTTATTATTTAAATCAACACATTGTTCTTCAGTACGCATTTATTCACTAAGTGATTTAGTCGAGTGAGTTGTTTTAATCGCCATGTAATTTAAACAGGCGGGCTGCGAGGCACAGCTGTAACATTCTCGCTTGTTGTGCCAAAGGTTACGGGATCATGACTGAATCATGAGTGTGATTAAATGTGAAGGAGTCGTGTCAGTAGATTTTCTGCCACGTAAACGATCACCTTCAAGGTGAAACTCCGGACCGCGGCGTTTCTAAATCCGTAGTACTTAAAAGGAACGCGAAAGCTTCTTACTAACACTGGCATCGCCTGCAAAACAGCAATTATTCATTTTGTTTCATTCATTCAGCAAGTCCGAAGATCGGAGATACGAATCCCGGCGGTGACGGTAGCTATCCTGAGTGTGTTTTTCCACACTCCCTACATTCAAATGTCAGGTTAGTACCTTATTTAAATTTCCGGGGAACCTACACCTTTCCCGACATTAGTAGTTGCAGTTACACACAGTATTACAGTCACCATAGAAACACAGATTATGATACAAATTGAACACATATCCAAGTAGACGGGGCTGATAACCAAGGTGCCTAACGCCCCTGAAACGAATTAACAATATTTTACTTATTTAAATCTATCTCGATCTATTTTTCTGATGTATTTAAATGTTTCTAATTAAATCTACCTATTTATTTATTTATTTATTTATTTAAATCTACCTTTTAATCTATCTGTCCATCTAGCTATCTAAATCTACCTATTTATTTACTCATTTACTTAAATGTACCTATGTATTCAAATCTACCTATGTATTTATTCACTAATGTATTTATTTAAATCTACAAATTTAATTACTTGTTTATTAAGTTAATTCTACCTATTTATTTAATTATTTATTTATTTATTTAAATCTATCTATTTAAATCTACCTATTTATTTAATTCTTCGTATTTGTTTATTTAAATCTATCTGCCTATCTATTTAAATCCACCTATTTGTTTATTTATATATTTAAATCTACCTATTTATTTATTTAAATGTACCCAAGACATTGCCTTTTGATGTTGATGATAACCATTTATTTACTTCAGGGAAAGATTTGCACAGAAAGCGCTTACCACGATCCTAAGGACAGCTGCATATGTAAGCTATGTAATGAACCGTGCCCCAAATATCACCTGCAGAAGTGTAAAAATAGGACTATCACTAATTAAACAAACTTAAGACTGGTGAAATCACGACAATAATGTAACTTATTTTCCATTCTTTTGTGTTTAGTAAATATAATAAAATGTGTGTATTTATTTATTTAAATCTATTTAGATATATATATTTATTTAAATCTACCTATTTCATCATTTATTTACACTGAAGAAAATGGAAATTGCAACACCCAGAAGGAGTGGTGCTACATTGCTGCATTTGGACATGCAGGACGAGTGTTCGGTTGTGATTCGATGATTACCCTTTCAGGTCCCTCTGATCGCAAGTTTGGACAACAATCAATACAGGATGTGCCCACCACGAGCTGCAATACATTGATGAATTCGTCGAGGTATGGAGTCAATAAGGCCCTGGATCGCTTCCTGAGGAATTGTGGCCCATGCTTGCTGCACTGCATGGGTCAGCTGTTCCAGAGTTGTGGGTGGCTGAGACCGGTTGGCCAGTTGTCTACCCATCATGTCCCATACATGCTCAATATGACTGAGGGTCGGGGATCTGGCGGGCCATTCTAAGGTTGTGATGTCGTGGAGAGCTTCTTTGGAGATGCGTGCAGAGTGAACTCGGGCATTGCCCTGCTGAAACATCCCATTAGCAATGTTCGCCATCATAGGGACAATCACTGGATTGAGTACCCTATCATCGTACTGTCGAGCAGTCATAGTGCCCTCAACAAACACTAATTGTGATTTCACATTAAAGCCAATAGCTCCCCAGACCTTAATGCTTGGTGTTGGCCGTGTGTGCCTCTCGACAATAAGGTCTGGGCGGCCCCTCTCCCCGGTACGTCGGCGCACACGATTCCGGTGATCACTGCGGGCAAGACAGAAGTGTGATTCATCACTCAAGACGACCTTATGCCATTCGTCGACCCACGTCGGTCGTTCTCGACACCAGGCCAGCCTTACACGTCGCTGTTGTGGGGACAATGGAACACCTTCTGCAGGGACACGGGATCGTAAGCCAGCTGCACGCAGGCGATTACCAACTGTTTGTTGTGTAACGTGGGGTGCCACAGCTGCTCGAATTTGCGCTCCTGTTGCATGGGGTTCCATCCGGGCCATCCGAATGATGCGGTGATCCTCTCTCACAGTTGTCTGTCGGGCTGGGCCTGTGCCAGGTCTACGAGTGTGGGTACCTTCATTTGACCACTGCTGCCATACACGTTGTACCGTAGATGCCTGTCGGCCAACACGTGCAGCGACGGTCCTTAGCGATAATCCAGCCTCACACAGCCCAATTATCCGAGCCCTCTCAAACGGCGACAGTTGTTGATAGCGTGCTCTTCTCTGTCGTTGAGGCATGTTTGACGGGGAACACTTCACTGCACAGACTGCAAGTCAACTACTCTACACCAGAGTCCGTATACTGGAGTTGATTCCTCCGCGACCAATCACGTGGGGAGACCTGTAGCAACAATCCAATGGGTCTGAAACTTTGATGGTTTACATACCTACATGGCATCGTTCCATATCTTGAAAATCAACACAAACGACCAATGCCTTCATGGTGTTACAATTTCCATTTTCTTCAGTGTATTTATTTAAATCTACGTATTTATTTATCTAAATCTATTTAAATTTAAATCTACCTATTTCTTTATTTATTTATTTCTCCCTGTCTTTCTTTCTTTATTTAGATCTTCATATTTATATCTACCTATTTACTTATTTATTTATTTATTTAAATCTATCTTTCCATCTATTTATTTAAATATAACGATCTTGTATGATTTGAGGAAAACATGCGTTTTGTTTCCGAGCTACTCAAATGTTTTCAACCATCCAGCCAATCAGTCGCCTTTGTTCTGGGCAAGAGCGTGAGCTAGGCCAAAATAATAAAGCCCCAACCATGGAGAAGTTTCTATATTGCGAGTGGAGTGTATTGAACTCCGCTCGTACGTGCCGGCAAGACAATCCGTCGAATGTGTAATAACAGACGCGAGCCAACGCTCCATAAACGGGTCTACTTTTACACGCACTGCATATAAATAAGCGCCGTCATGCGTCTTGAATGGAACAAGCAAAATATACTGGTGGAGCGTAAAAATATAGCCACGTCTTATATAGGCCTACTGAATCAATGGTAGTAAAATTTGACTCACAACCAGCAGATTCGAATTTAATTATTGTTGAATAATTCTTAAAAGATGAATTCTTTTGTTGATTCATTTTAGGAACTGGGGACATCTCTGCTCATCGTCCCCGTGTACTTGGGTTAGATATTAATACATCATTTACCTAATAGGTTTCTTCGGTAGACCTCCACAAGACCCATTTCACTTGAGAATTTTAGAAATCAAAACAACATTTTTGTATACAGTATATTGAATTATGACTTTAGATTTTAGACATTTTTCAAAATTAATACATATTGTAAGGACGTCCATTTCGCAATAGTTTTTGTTTGTTTATTTGGCTACTAGCAACCCGCCCCCGGCTTCGCCCTGGAACAGTTATGAATGCATTACGTGATAAGCGCTTTCTTTTCGATGTCAATGAACTACGACGTATATCTGTTTTACGTCTCGCCACGATGGGTTAAAATCACTGACTGGACTATTAATTTTATTATCATGGAGATGCATGTGCAACGAATTCTAGTCAGACGTAATTTAAGAATGGCGATGTGCATGAAACACAAATCCCCCATCCGGCCAATCTTAACTTGACTGTGTATTTTGCGGAACGAAAAGTTCACAGGCGAAATGAAGAAAAGCCGAGTTGCACTTCTAGGGAAGCTCTAAACACAACCAGCCTTCTCTGAAATCCTGACTGAAGATGACTCAACAGTATGCTTCTGGCTGTATCTGGGGTAATAGGCTCGCCCGCTAGCTAGGCTGTAACTGGGGTGATAGGCTCACCATTAGCTAGCTCGTAAACTGTCGACTCAGTAATTGAATGTAGATTGCTGGAAGAAATGGATACGTAAAAACATTTATAGTGGGCGATGTATCGAAGATAGAGATATGCTCTCGCGGACATTTTTGTAGAACTTTTCATGCTGAACAATTATTACACTCATAGTGCAGTATATGGATACTTTAACGGTTTGCCCAGCGTAAGCTTAAAACGCGCACGGACGCCAGGTTTTTCCTTCGACTATTTCACCGAAATCGTTACTGCTTGGCTACCTTTGATCGTAAATAAATTATTTTCTACTGAAGCCTTCCTCGAGATATCCTGTACAGAATGGTGAAAACTGCATCAAAATCCATCCAGTGATTCACGAGATTACCCGTGAAACCCAAGAACCGGGGACATTGTTTTATACTGTCTTTAGGTAGTCGGCCTGAAGGCTGGTTGGATCCTCAAAAAGTACCACCGTTAGGTTATGTGGGTAGATATCCACAAAAGCCCAAGGCAGACCTAGATTGAAGCGAACTAGGCAAGATGAGGAGAATACAGATGAATATGTTAGGCTAAGCACATCAGCAGAAGAAGGTATCATTGAAGGATCGAAAACATGTTCCAATAAAGATATAGAGCATATTGCGTATTGGCAGGTGTAAAACAGTTTTAATAGGAAATTTTAGAGTCTCGTCAAGGATAATCAGTCTATTCAAGTCTTACAATTCTCATTCGTTGGAATGTTTGATTGCTAGTGACAAGTGTGTTTAATCCAATCGGCATGCACGTTGTAGACACCAATAACCGACCGGAATGAACCCCTCTGGAGTACGTGTTTGAAATTTCATCAAGCAACTCAGTGCTGCCAATTGACCGCGTGTATGTGGTTCAAATAATCCCTGAAGCCGTCATCGTGATTAAAGCGAATTCTAATTGGAGAAGATGTGAGCCCACATCATCACCCACTCAAATTCCATCTGGAATACCAACAAGCTAGGTGACTGCATCTGCTACATCTCTGTGGCTTTTCAAACTCCGTCTCACTGAATAGAATACCTTAACTGAGGGCAGAGGGCTGCTGAGTGTAATCATCCATTGGATTGGCCTGTCCCAATGCAAATTAGCACAACACGTCAGCAGATTCCATTCGCAAGACCTGATAATGGCAAAAGCTTGAACACTGCATCTGTTACATCTCTGAACATCACTCATTACTATTACTATCGTACATTACCTTTCAAGAGAGTGTGTGATCTTGAACAATTTGCATGACAACCCAGTCTTACAACGGCGACGTTCTTCCCAAATCCTCTCCATTCGTGCACTATGTTCATTCTTCCGTTCGTCCGTCCACTTTTTTCCTGGCATCTTTGGTAGCACTTCTTTATCAAATTTACGTTTCATTATGTTTGTTTCTAAATTTGGTTGGATGGTTGTTTGGTTCTTAAGTTTAGGGGCTGCGACAACGCGGTCATGTAGCCCCGTGTACTTTGGGTGTGTGTAGAATCTCTCTGATAACCGGTGTTAATTGTGATGGCTGTATTAGTGTGTGTATCTGTTTTAATTCAAGTAAGGACTGCAGACGATCAATTTTCAAGTGGTTCCTACGTTTGCCGCCAAACGCCAACCTCAACGACTACTAGTTCAGAACTTAGCTACCAGACGTCACGTAGGAACCTAAGAGCGCTGTTTACATTCTTAACCTATACAATTTAACTTCACACAGGTGTAATTAGTGGAAGGTTCTTTAACATGCCATAAATCTATGACATGGGACCGCCGCGCTGGCTTTACTTCCCCTCCGAAGGAAGGCATAGTGAGGGATTTTAACGCTCTTAAAAAATCCGATGACTTCGGCTGGATGTGAACCCGCGATCTTGGTTATAGAAGCTCAGCATGCTACCGACTACGCCACCGAAGCCGCCTTTTCTAAATTTAACCCGATCATTCATGTCGTGCATCATGATGTTTAGCTGCTTGACGTCTTCTTCAGTTCCCTGTATCCATTTGGACGGGTTAGCCTACTTTCGATTGTTGCAAAAAATTAAAGTAGACTAATGAGATCAACACAGGGCGAAACATTGTGTGTCTGTCTGTGTGTGTGTATGTCTGTGAGTGTGTGTACTCTGAATGTCTGTCCCCCCCTATCGGTTCGAACTCGGTGAACCCGAGTTGAACGAAATTTTGTACAAAGGTAGTACTAGCAAAGTGAACCTCAGTGTCATGTTTTACATCGCCGCCATCTTGATGGAAACGTAATGGCGAACACCCAAATGTTCAATGCTCAAATCAAATTACGACTAACCTAATCATCTGATCTCTACGAAATTTTGCAACAACATACCTTTATGTGAGAAGCGTTCTTTGACCAAGCTACAAGGTCATCAGTCCAATAGTTTGCATATGGTGGCCATGTATGTTTGCAAATCGATTCCCCCTATCAATTCAAACACGGTAAAAGCAAATTGATCTAAATTTGGTACAGAGCTAGCACTAGCAAAGGGCATCTCAGTGTCATGTTTTATATTGCCGCCATCTTGACGGAAACGGAATGGTGGCCACCCAAATGTTAAAAGCTTAAATCAAATAACGACCCACCTAATCATTTGATCCCTACCAAATTTTGCAACAACATACCTTTTTGTGCGAAGCGTCTTTTGACTGAACTAAAAGGTCATCAGCCCATTAGTTCGCAGATAGCGGCCATGTATGTGTGCAAATCGATTCACCATACCAATTCAAACACGGTGAAACCGAATTGAATGAGATTTTGTACAGAGGTAGCACTAGCAAAGGGCACCTCATATTCATGTTTAATATCCGTATAACACGTTGTATTTCAAAAAGCTACTACAGCCAACATTCAATTATACTCCTTGAAAAGGACAAAGAGTTATAACAATACCTATGAATTTAGGAGAGAGTAGGCTATATGTTCTTTACTGAACATCTTGTTTTTACTGTTGAGGGTGATGTGGAAAATTTGTTTTGTAATTCTGTTCTGGTCCATTTTGTATATGTGACCAAAAAATTAAGCTCGTCTGTTTCTGAAAGTATCGGTGATAGTTTCTATGTTTTTATACATTTCTGATGATGGTCTCTTATTCCATACTCCCTCTTTATTCACTGGTCCAAAGAATTTTTGAAGGATTTTACGTTGTTTTTTTTTCTATTTATTTAATTTCTGAGTGACAATAAATTAGTGTTGTTTCTGCGCCATAAAGTGCTTGAGGAAGAACTACTGTTTTGTATTGTCATAGTTTTGCATTAACTGAGATGGATTTTTTTTTGTAATGATTCCAGGGCCAACGGCCTAGCCGTGTTGAAACACCGGATCCCATGAGAACTCCGCAGTTAAGCAACATTGGGCGCAGTCGGAACTTGGATGGTATACCGGTTCTAGGCACTGCGCGCTGTTGGCCAACATAAGGAGGAGCGGAAAGGCCCTGGCCACCCTACCGCAAGTAAACTCCGGCTGGGGATAGCCTCTTCGGAGGCTCGGACCTGCCTTCGGGCAGAACACCAATTAAATTAAATTAAATTAAATTAAATGATTCCAGGTAAGTCTGTACGCTCTATGTAATTTTCTTACTCGTTCTTGATTTGCTATTATGTTTAGGCCTGAAGGTTGGATGATTTCTCCCAAGTATTTAAAATGGGAAACTCTTGATATAGAACCATATCGCGTCTTCATGGGTAGATTGTCGGACGGGGATCGTTGTATGTACTGAGTTTTTTCATAAGATATCAGGGACCAGCCTTTTGTGGAAATGTGTCTAATTTTTCAATTGCATGCTTTGCTTCTTGTCTGGTATTCGTTAATATGACAAGGTCAGCAGCAAACGCCAAACATCTGATATTAGCTCTATACTCTCTTCTTTTACCAATGTGTATTCCCTTAACCTCTCTTTTCCAAGTTTTGTTTATTTTTTCCAGGACCATATAAAAATGATGGGTGAAAGTGCATCTCCTTGGCGAACACCAGTGTGTATTTCAAAAGGTTACTATTATTATTATCATCATAATCGATCTTGCCCAACTAAGGACCACGTAAATAACTCTTCATGATTTCAGTTTTCTTTGGCGCCAGTATTTCTACATTCTTTTGCTCACAGCTTCTTCCTATTCAGCTGTCCAATGTTGCTTCTCCTTGGTCGCTGTTCCTTGCTCTAGGAACTCCTCAAATGTGTGTATCTTATTTTTGAAAGTGGGTCTGTTGTGGATGTCTTGATCAGTTATGTTCATTTCTTGTAGATCCTTCTTAGTGTTTGGAAATCAGTTTTCATAAGAGTTGCCTTTTCTATTGGGCTTGTTGAAGTGGTTAAACATTTTCTTAGTGAGTCTGTCGTCGGGCATTCTTGAAACATGTCCAAAGAATTTAACACCACCACAATGACCCAACGTTTGCAGCATGAAAAATCCCTCCAAAGTTTATGTATGCACTAGTAAAGGTTCAGTTAAATGGATAAGAAGTGTGAATGGCAAATATCTTTACTGCTGCTTATTTGATTAATCGATTGTTCTCATTTAGGAGCGCAAATGAACTTGAATTCAAGATTTCATCTTCGGACGTTTTCCCTCTTTTCTTCCCAAAATCTCTTCATCCTCTAGGAATGCTCCTTCTTCCGCTAAGCTGTCCATTTATTTCAGGTTGTCATGATGTTCTCAAACTTAACATTTGTGATTTTATTCCGGCACTCGGTGCGGTCCTCGAGATTTTCTGTGTTGATCTGTTGTAGGTCTTTCTGGGGGCTCTTTCAGCCATTCCGTGCCACATTTACTCTTTGGCATGATGCTGAGTAGTTGTGTTTTTTTTTTTGC
Source organism: Meconema thalassinum (assembly GCA_946902985.2). Classification (NCBI taxonomy): domain Eukaryota; kingdom Metazoa; phylum Arthropoda; class Insecta; order Orthoptera; family Tettigoniidae; genus Meconema; species Meconema thalassinum. The sequence continues at coordinate 291,299,601 of OX336394.1, forward strand.
CGTTCTGGAGTTTTCCAACCTGTAGATGTATGTGTAAAACTTTGCTCGGCGGTTTCTGATTTCTTCCGTTATTGTGTTTATCTTTTGATAGAGTTCGTTCTGAGGTGTCTACATCCAAATGCCGTTTGTATTGACTGCACCGTAAATCTTCCAGAGAATTTTTCGTTCCTGCTTTTCTATGTCCTTAATTATTATTATTATTATTATTATTATTATTATTATGATTCGTTACAACATAGAACTTATTTAGCACAATGTTTCCTCTTTTATTGCCAAACTCTCTTCATCCTTTCACTGTGCTCTCTTTTGCGTTCTTATCACCATCCTGTATTCTGTATTCTACTGAGAGCTGTGTAAAGGCGATACAAGACCGTGTCATTGCAACAAAAAATATGGAAAACACATCCTAAAAGAGAATGTAACAGATGATCGATGTCGTAGATGCACCTCAGCGCTGGAAACCATCGATCACATCATCGGTGGCTGCGCTACGCTGCGCTGGCTGGTATAGAATAGAGTATACCATGAAGCACAATGATGTTGCTAAGATGTTACATCAAAAGTTTGGTGTAAAATGTGGACTCTGGACACGAGCGTGGTGTACTACAATTACCAGCCTGCCAACGTGTGTGAAAATGAATATCATAAAATGTATTGAGATAGACCTATTTTAACCGACCAGAAAATCTTGACCAATCGACTTCATATTGTCTATATATCAATAAGAAAACCAAAAGGCCTACTTCTTGATAGACGTTGCTGTCCCAATTAGTCCAAAACACGTAAACTACCCGGGCTCAAGAAACAAGCAAGTACGCACCGTAGGCTAAAGAAATAAGAAAACTATGGGGACGAAAATGCGTGAGAATATTACCAGTGGCGATCTCTTCCACGGGAGTTTTCCAAAGGCGTTAGTAATGGTTCTGGGGTAACTGAAAATGAAACACCTGATTGCCACAACACAGAAGGTGGTGTTGCCAGATACTTGTCATAGTGTTAGGATATCTTTAACACAGTAAGATTGACATTGAAATCCGTATGTTGTAGACTGAGTTGTAGTCTACCATATCTATATATATAAAAATCAATGTAACGTGATAGTTTGTCTGTCTGTGGGTATGTATGTCTCCTATGCGTTCATATACCATTCGTCCGATAGCGATGAAACTTGGGTGAGATGTTGTGTACACTTACGTGAAGGTTTCAAAATTAGTGAATACATTTCACAGTAGATAGCGCACGAGTAGATTCAACAAATGAGCGACGACATTCAAAGCGTTTCAACAAAGTCCCGTGTGCATTCATATACCATTCGTCCGATAGCTATGAAACTTGAGTAAGATGTTGTGTACACTTCAGGGAAATTTTCTGGCTTAGTAAATCCACTTTACAATAGGCAGCGCACGAGTAGATTCAACAAATGAGCTACGACGCGCGAAGCATTTCAACAAAGTCACGTATGCGTTCATATACCATTCGTCCGATAGCGATGAAACTAGGCTGAGATGTGTGCACTCCAGGGAAGGTTTCTGGCTTAGTAAATCCCTTTAAAAATAGGAAGAGCAGGAGCAGAATCAACAAATGAGCGACGACGCGCGAAGTTTTTCAACAAAGTCTCATATAAGGTCATATACCATTCATCCGATAGCGATGAAACTTGGGTGAGCTGTTGTGTACACTCCAGGGAAGGTTTCTGGCTTAGTACATCCATTTTAAAATAGGTAGCGCAGCAGTAGATTCAACAAATGAGCGATGACACGCGAAGCGTTTCAACAAAGTCCCGTATAAGGCCATATACTATTCGTCTGACAGTGATAAATGTTTGGTGAATTGTTGTGTACACTCCAGGAAAGGTTTCTGGCTTAGTTAATCCATTTTACAATACGAAGCGCACGTTTAGATTCAACAAATGAGTGACTATGCGCGAAGCGTTTCGACAACGTCCCGTATACGTTCACATACCATTCATCCGATTGCGATGAAACTTGGGTGAGATGTTGTGTACACTCCAGGGAAGGTTTCTGGCTGAGTACAACCATATGAAAATAAGTAGCGCAAGAGTAGAATCAACAAATGAGCGACGACACGCGAAGCGTTTCAACCATGCCCCGTATGCATTCATATACCATTCGTCCGATAGCTATGAAACTTGGGTGAGATGTTGTGTACACTTCATGGAAGGTTTCTGGCTTAGTATATCCACTATGCAACAGACAGCGCACAAGTAGATTCAACAAATGAGGGACGACGCGCGAAGCGTTTCAACAAAGTCCCGTATAAGGTCATATACTATTCTGCCGTTAGCGGTGAAACTTGGGTGAAATATGGTGGACACTCCAACGGAAGGTTTCTGGCTTAGTAAATACATTTCACAATAGGTAGCACACGAGTAGATTCGTAAATGAACGACGACACGCGGAGCGTTTCAATACACTCCCCTATGTCTTCCTATCCCATTAGTCCGATAGCGATGAAACTTGGGTGAGATGTTGTGGACACTTACGTGACGGTTTCTAACTTAGTAAATACATTTTACAGTAGGTAGCGCACGAGTAGATTCAACAAATGAGTGACGGGGCACGAATCGTTTAAACAAAATCCGGTATGCGTTCATATACTATTCATCCGATTGCGATGAAACATTGATCAGTTATTGTGTACACGCCAGGGAAGGGTTTCGACTTAGTAAATCCATTTCACAATAAGTAGCGCAAGAGTAGATGCAACAAATGTGTGACGACGCGCGAAGCGTTTCAACTAAATCCCCTATGCGTTCATATAACCTTCTTCGATTGTGATGAAACCTTGATGAGTTATTGTGTACACGCCAGGGTAGGGTTTCGACTTAGCAAATTCATTTCTCAATAGGTAGCGTACGAGTAGAATCAACAAATGAGTGACAGCGCACGAATCGTTCAAACAAAATCCCGCATACGTTCATATACCATTCATCCGATTGCGATGAAACTTTTGCAAGTTGTTGTGCACGCTCCCACGATTGATTCTAAATTAGAAAATCCATTTTACGATAGCATAGGGGCAGTTAACGGAAATTGAAAAACATGTTGTGTATCCAAAAGCACTTCAAAAAACAGAATTTCAACGCCAACACTTTCTTTGATTGGCATTGCAACGCATGCCGGGTACAGCTTGTTAATGATAAATTAAACGGCTTCGGTGGCGTAGTCGGTAGCATGCTGAGCTCCTATGCCCAAGATAGCGGGTTCAAACCTGGCCGAAGTCGTCGGATTTTTTAAGAGCGTTAAAAATCCCTCAGTATGCCTTCCTTCGGAGGGGAAGTAAAGCCGGCGGTACCACGTCATAGATTTATGGCATGTTAAAGAACCTTCCACTAATTGCACCTGTGTGAAGCTAAATTGGATAGGTTAAGAATTTGAACAACGCTCTTAGGTTTCTACGTTCGTTGCCAAGAGCCGACTGCGGTGGCGTCTAGTAGCTAAGTACTGAACTTGGCCTAGTAGTCGTTCACGGTGGTGCTTGACGGCAAAAGTAGGAACTATTTGAAAAATTCTAATTTGCAGTACTTAAATTAAAAAACAGATAACACACACTAATACAGCCATCGCAATTAACACCGATTATCAGACAGATTCTACACACACCCTAAGTACACGAGGCTACATGACCGCGTTGTCACAGCCCCTAAACTCAAGAACCAACCAACCTATGATAAATTAAAATTGACTGGCTGCGTGGCTCAGCGGAAACGTTCTCGCCTGCTGTTTCCAAGGTTGCAGGATCGAATCCTGGCGCAGCCAGTTAGCATTTGAGGGTAGGAAAATGCGAGGGTGCCGTGTTGGTAGATTTACTGGCACGGTAAAGATCCCCTTCGGGGCAAAATTCCGGCACCCCGGAGTCTCTGAAACCCGCAGTTGTTAAAAGGGACGTAAATCAATAACATTATTATATAAATTAAATTAATAATAATAATAATATCCGTGGCGCAGCCTCCGTGGCTTAGGCGGCAGCACGCCGGCCTCTCACCACTGGGTCCGTGGTTCAAATCCCGGTCACTCCATATGAGATCTGTGCTGGACAAAACGGAGGCAGACAGGTTTTGCTCCGGGTACTCCGGTTTTCCCTGTCAAAAATTTCATTCCAGCGACACTCTCCACTATCATTTCATTTCATCTGTCATTCATTTAATCATTGCCCCAGAGGAGTGCGTCAGGCCTCGGCAGCCGGCACAATTCATATCCTCGCCGCTAGATAGGGGCTTCATTCATTCCATTCCTGACCCGGTCGGAGACTGGAAGCAGGCTGTGGATTTTCATTTTCAATAATATCCGTGGCGTGAAACGTATGTTTAATAAGGAACAGTTGGTACAGATTGAGCAAGACTTCCAGAATCATAACACACGTAACTTCTATAAAACCATCAAGCACAAACTGAACAAATACAATCCCCCAAGTCTACAATTTAAAGATTCCAATGGGAAATTAGCTCACAATGATAAAGATAATTGTCAGATTCTAGCAAGTTATTTTGAAAACCTCCTCAACTGTGAGGCTCCAGAGACCCCTTTCTTTTAAGAAATAAATCCAAACATCCACCCAGATTCGCTTATTTAGAGCAGTTTCGCACTGTTTATATCAAAATGAAGAACGTCATTCTGAGCTGCGTTTTCAAACTATTGCAAAAAAATTCGCTGCAGGAACAATTATAAGGATTTTATTATAGGCGATCAGTGTCATCGCATTCTCCTCAGCAACCAACTTGAGTATGAAAGTCTCTGGACGGTGAATACACTGGTCATGTTGAACTTCATTGTATAAGGCAATTGTTTAATGATTATTTGTTTAGAGTACTGAGTCTAACTACGCTGTTGATTTCAGCAATGGAAGTATTATTTGCCATTTAATATTTAGCGGCTCCGTTGATAAAGGACACTATAGTGTTATCGAATAATACGAAGCCACTTTTAAAATCCAATATTAATAGGCCATTTCAGAAACAATTCCAGATATTATGCAGTACAGTGTAAGGTCCTTAACGATCAAATGTAAACATTGTTCTGCATTGTATTTCTCTTGCGTAAAATCTATGCGTGGTTACTTTGGCCTTTACTGTTCTGATGGTAAAATTGATCTGCTGGAATATAAAATATTTAACAGGCTGCAACAATGTAATGATATTAATTTAAATGTCATTGAACTTATATCCAGTAGTTTCAAGCACATACATCAGCGTTAACAGATTAGATACTGAAGATGAAAGCCAGCTATTTCATTTCCCTACTATAGAATTCTTCAATTCCTTGGAAAGTGATTCGCCTCTACATACTCCGAACGTTTGAGCCATAGTTAAGCTCCTTAGAAATCTGAAAGTTTCCCAAGGACTCCTATATGGAAACATATTAATTGTAATATGTAAGAAAGTGCTTGGATTCGGATATAATAGGTGCAGTAATATTAGGCAGAGAGCTCAAATCCTACGACTTGATTTAGCTCCTTCCGATAAAACACTTACAGGTACAGTACATTTTATTTTAATAGGCAACAATTTCCTATTCGCTCGGCATACTTTATCACAATCAATAAAGCTCAAGGAGAAACTCTGGAACGTATTGGTCTATTTGCCTCATCACGTTTTCAGTCATGACTAGCATTATGTTGCAATGTTGAGAGTGCTCTCCTTTGACGCCCTTAAAGTTGCAATAGTGCCAAAAAGTAATCGTACAAAGAATGTACCGTACGTAACTTATATAAGAAGCATCTTCAGTAAGTATTTTTTCTATTGTCCGTCATGTTTTGACGGGTTTTAACTAGAAGATATTTATGAAATTAGAGTGCAATTTGTCACTGGTATTGTTTATTCTCTTTCATTTGAATGCTCATTTGTCACGATCGATCGCTTATGAGCGCCGCAGGAGGGATCTAGACTACTGAAATAATATATATGACCATTAGAACAGAGGGCAGCATTATCGATGGAGATATTTTTTTTAAAATATGTTTATCTGTGTGATAAAGAAATATGTAGAAAGGTAATTCCTAGCCCTGGTTATGACTGACAAAAAATACTGGAGCGGTCTAATTATCCCGGGTTGCTATCAGGAGAAATACAGTACAACATGGGATTGTCTTTCCTTAATCTGAGGGGTTGGTTGGTTGGTTCCTTAGTTTAGGGGCTGCGACAACGCAGTCATGTAGCCCCGTGTACTTTGGGTGTGTGTAGAATTTGTCTGATAAGCGGTGTTAATTGTCATAGCTGAATTAGAGTGTGTTGTCTGTGATTCAGGCACAAGGACTGTCGACGATTATTTTTTTCAAGTAGTTCCTACTTTTGCTACCAAATGCTACAGTCCACGACACCTAGCTGCGGACGTGGCTACTAAATACCATCGCAGTCAGCACCTGGTGGCGGATGTTGGAACTAATATAGCGTTATCAACCTAACCTACAAATTTTAGCTTCCACAAGTGTAGTTAGAGGAAGGTTCTTTTTCATGCTATAAATCTATGACATGGGACCGCCGGTTTTACTTCCTCTCCGAAGGAAGGCATACTGAGGGAATTTTAATACTCTTAAAAAATCCGACAACTTCGGCCGGGTTTGAACCCGCGATCATGGGCATAGAAGCTCAGCATGCTACCGACTACACCATCGAAGCCGCTAATCTGAGGGGAAGAATGTGCTTCTTGAGTTTGTGGTACAATACGTGGTTGGCATTCTGTTACTGGACCATATTAAAGCTGTCGTTATGGCCACACACCACGTTCACAACCACACAATGGACACTTAACTGCCGCCAATAAATGTGTCATAAACCATCGCCATTCACTGATTATAATCCCACATCACAGATGTGTCGCCTATGTTCGGCTCCGCCGGCACGGCGCCACGCTGAGAACCAGAAGTCTGCAACTCAGAAGGGAAAATCTCCTACGTCAATCACCTGAGCTCTCTCAAACTAGGCACAAAATAATGTTGGTAACATCACAAGGGAAGTTGTCTTTCGTTATTATTGTTTTCTTCTTCTTCTTCCTTCCGATGAGGCCTGCTAGGGACCACGTGCCAATTTCAATTCTTCACACTTTGTTGTATTCTCTTCCGTTCCCTCCAGTACTCCTTCATCCGTTCACTATGCTGCTTCTTTCTGTCTTCGGACCACTTCGCACCAGGTTTCTTTGGCAATCCTCCTTGGAATCCTTTCATACTTAATACCCTTTTTCTAAAGATCTCTCTGTTCACCGTTTCTTCTTCACTTCTTCACTTATATTATTTCTTTCTAAATCTTTCTTTACTTCTTGAATCCAGCTAGTTGTTGCCCTTTTCTCCCACAGGTACTTGAATATCCTTTTTGTTACTCTGGAATCATCCATTCTGTAAATATGACCAAAAAATTGCAATCTCCTTTTTCTTATCGTTTCTGTTATATTTTCTATGTTCCTGTATATTTCATCATTAGATTTTAATTTCCATACTTCTGCTGTTTTCACTGGGCCTAAAATTTTCCTCATGATTCTCCTTTCTAGTACTTCAAGTTTATCTAATCTGTAGTTTAGTACCAGACATTCACTTGCGTATAGGCATTCCGGTTTCACCACTGTAGTGTAGTGTCTTATTTTAAGATTTTTAGATAAGCACTTCAGTTGTTTTATTTTATTTAGCCGGGCAAGATTAAGGCTCAGTGCTCTTCTCTTACACCTACCTAGATATAAAATACACAACATACATTATGGAACTATGAGTAGAAATGTGTGACTTAGAGATAGATACTGAGACGGGAATCAATGCCACTTTACTAAATCACAACACAAGTGGTAGAGTGCCTTACTAAATACACAAAATGTATTATGTTTACAGTGCACACAATTATTTACAAACGCACACGGAGCTACATGACCACGATGTCTCAAACCCACTAAATTAACGGAAAGAGACAGGAAAATTAAATAGAGTAGCCTGACATTAAGTAACTGAAAACAATTCTCGGTTCAGCTGAAACCTCGTGGTCACCAACCAACCCACGTCCTAAGTTAAGCAGCATAGCATAACTTTGAAAACTTGACATTCCAAACTGACTTTTGGCACATATTCCCCTTCTGCAGAACGGAGCCTCACTTGGGCCGTATGACGGAAGGAGAGCAATTTGTCAGAGCCAGTTGAATAGCATCTACCGTAACACAACAGCGGGTCGGGATTCACCCCATGTGGTCAGGGGGGGGGGGGGTCAGAGAATCGAAATTATTAAGAAAAATGGTATCACTAAAAACGCAATCACAAAATAACCAAACGTACAAAGTCACAGCTTAAATTGCCAACCAAGCTTGCAGTTTGGACGTCGGCAAAAATTTTGGTGCGATAAAAGCCCCAAATTCCTATCCGTGCATTGCTGCACATTCATCGTGACATCACTATAGACATCGATTCGGTAATCACAAGGCTTGCTAAACAAATTAGAGGAGTTGATTTTGTTATATTAATAATCGTTTTTATATAACAGGTATGAATTTGTAAATATGTACAGTTGTGTAACAGGACATAATTGCAATAAATATATTTTCAGTAATGAATAAAATGAAACAAGCTGTTTTTCAGATAAAATTTGTTAAGTTTTATTTGTCTGGTTATTGTGTTTTCGTTTTTTGAGTTTGCCAAAAAAATTTGGTCTCCGTTTGGGGGGGGGGGCATGACCTCCGTGACGACCCCCCCCCCCCCCCCCCCTTGAATCCGCGCCTGCATGTGGTCATAGCTTGATTACATTCCCAGCTGCAAGATCAGTTAGTTGAGAGAGTGAAGACTTGTGGTGAAGTTACATTCTCAAGAAGTAGTTTCCAGTAAATGTATTCGTACGTTACAACGCCGTGCGACTTTTACTTGTAGGGGAACTTGAAACAAAAGATATACAGAACAATCCGCGTACTCAGGAGACTCTCGAGAACGAAATAACTGCACTGATACGTAATATCAGTGAGGATGAATTACAGTGTGTGTACCAAAACTTCTTACATTGTTGCAATTTGTGTTTAGAAATTGAAGGACAGCATGTCCAACAACTACTGTACTCTGAAATTCCTGTAAGTAATGATTATTAAATACGCTAAAGTGTGTATATGTGTTGAACTAGTTAGGCTCTACGCTGCTGCTAGTACCAGTGCAATGCTCCACAGGCGGCTAGCAACAGTGCCGCTGTCCGTCACACGGTTCATTCGAGGTTCCGTTCTATAGGAAGGGCTGTCACTGTATAATGGAAGCCTCAATCAACAATGCGACACCGATCGAAGCTCGGAGATCATTATATTTTCGCTGCTTACAGCTACATTTTCTTTTCATCAATGTAATTAAGTTTTCAACAGTAATTCTAAATTGCTACGGATATCAGTCTGAAGACAAATCATATTCAACGTCTTTCACTAATGAAATTTGTCTATAATAGTATCCACCACTGATGTAGGCCTAATAAGGAACTACCAATACTACCAAAGCAATTTAAATTTACTGAAAGAGTATCACGATGTACTTACTAGTAATTTCAATTTTGCCGCTTGCCACGGTGGGTGAGTGGTTCTTGTGTTGGACTGCCAACCGCAAACTTGCAGGTTCGCTCCTGTCCATGGCAAGTGATTTTTTTTTTGAAAGGTGACAAAAATCACGACATGCATGTCATACGTTGTTCACATGTTAAAGACCCCGTTTGAATTCAGCTGGCCGTGTTCATAATGGCAAAATTAATCTCTGGATTTTTCGCCAACGCATTCACATGTCAGGCTGTTGAGGCTGCCCAGGTCCGGTTCAGGGAGACGAGTGGGTATTCATCGAGAGTCGAACAAAGGTGCCGTTCGCTTACCTTATATAAGGTGTGTTCAAAAATTAACGAGCCGGAGGCATAATTACAGAAACCAGTACCTGTATGTGAGAAGTAATGGCCCTGGCTGTTGAGGCACTTGTCCCACTGTGACACGAGGCGGTGAATGGCTGTCTCATAAAATTCCCTGGGCTGCGATGTGAACCAGTTCCGCACATACAGCTGGACGTCGACGTCCGAGGTGAATCGCTGGCCCCGCAGAGCCCTTTTCAGGGGACCAAACATGGCGTAATCACAGGGAGAGAGGTCTGGACTCTATGGAGTGTGGCCGAGAACCTGCCATTTGAAGTTCTGCAGAAATGCCGTGACTGTGTTGGCCGTATGAGGTCGCGCATTGTCGTGGAGCAGAATGACCCCACGGGTGAGATTGCCTGGTCGTTTTGTTTTGATCGCTGGGCGAAGGGTGGTCAAGGTTTGCGAGTAATGCTGGGCATTCACTGTTGTCCCGTGCGGCATGAAGTGTATCAGAAGGGGGCCATCTGTGTCAAAGAAGAACGTCAGCATTACCTTTCCTGCACTCGTGTGGATGGCCTTGCCTTTTTTGGGTGGTGGTGACCCTGGATGCTTCCACTGGAGTCTTTGTCGTTTGGATTTTGGTTCGAAGTGATGACACCATGACTCATCTCCAGCCACCACTCGAGCCAGGTACCCATTCCCTTCCCTCGCATAGCGCTGCAGATGACCAAGACACTGGGCCATTCGACATGCTTTCTGGTGTGGTTGAAGACTGTGGGGCACCCATTGGGCACACACTTTGCGCAAGTGCAGTCGTTCCTTCATGATGGTGTGTACACATCCGACGCTCAATCCGACCACGGCGGCTATGGCGTTCACTGTCACTCGGCGGTCCTGAGCAATGAGTGCATCAACCAGCTGGACGTTGTCATCGGTAATGCAGCGGTTGCCCCAGACCGGACATCATCGGCTAACGACACCCATTCTTCCCTGAAGCGCTTGTGCCACGCCTTGAACCTTGCAAGGGACACGCAGTGATCGCCGTACACTTTTGGCATTCGGCGATGAATGTTCGTTCCCACCACTCCTTCCGCTGTCAGAAACCGAACAACAGCTCTTTAATCTTCGTTTGATGCCTCCATGTCACCGTTTGCAATGCGACTGGCAGCGTTGGACGATTGATGCATGCTGCTGCTCGCTTTGTACCGTCACGTGACGTGTATGCGTGCCCTCTTGCGACGGGCTATGACCTTCCACGCTCTGGTCGGAACCACACCTCGTTACACACGCCACGATTAGCCGATGTCGTCACCGGTATGCACATTCCAGCCTCCGGCTCGTTACTTTTTGAACGCACCTTATACGTTGAGACACACCATGCGGAGCTCTTCCATCCTTATCAGCTTTCCCAAATAAGTAAGTGAAACTATCCTCATAGTGGAATTTACTCCACTATTAGTGATTCAGTTGGTAGCATGCTGAGCTTCTATGCCCATGATCGTGGTTTCAAACCCGGCCGAAGTCATCGGATATTTTAAGAGCGTTAAAATCCCTCAGGATGCCTTCCATCAGAGGGGAAGTAAAGCCGGTGGGCCAATGTCATAGATTCATGGCACGTAAAAGAACCTTCCCTAACTACAATCGTGTGAAGCGAAATTTGTAGGTTAGATTAGATTAACGCTCTATTAAGGTTGAACGTTCGACGCCTGGTGCCGGTTGCGGTGGCATCAAATAGACAAGCTCACAGCTAGGTGTCGTTGATGGCAGCATTTGGTTACAAAAGTAGGAATTACTTGAATTTGATCGTCTGCAGTCCTTACCTGAATTTCAGATATCACACACTAATACAGCCATCACAATTAACACCGGTTTATCAGAGAGATTCTACACACACCCAAAGTACACGGGGCTACATGACCGCAATTATCATCATATCATCATCTACTGTAATAAGAAACTAAAATCAAATAGAGGCCTCATTTTCATTGCTCCTCGTTTAAAATCGCAACGGACCGTCGTAAAATTCCGTTTATATATGAATGAATTATTCTGGCGTTTGTTTTTTTCTTTTTTTACGGATGTCGTCAGGCGGTGGTGTTCAGTGCAATTATTTCAGTTCCACAGAGTAACATCAAGTGGCACGCATCTGTTTTGTTTCAACCAGTGCGCTCTTTTGTACCTCTGAGTACAATGGCACAGTAAAGGAAATATTTTCCATTGTCATCTCTCAAAATAAGATAAGCCAAGTTCTCAGTAGAAGAAGTCGCAAAGGAATAACAAATCGTCTCCTCTCTACACGTGCCGTATTTATATTTTTAGAGACATCCCCCAGCTCAGTATTGATGATAATAGTGTCTGAACAGAGTTTTAACTTAAATATTGGAAATCCACAGCCTGTTCCAGTCATTCAACCGGGTCAGGGATGGAATGAATGAAGCCCCCATCGAGCGGCGAGGATATGAACTGTGCCGGCTGCCGAAGCCTGTCGCACTCCTCTGAGGCAATGATTAAATGAATGACAGATGAAATGAAATGATAATGGAGAGTGTTGCTGGAATTGAATTTTGACAGGGAAAACCGGAGTACCCGAAGAAAATCCTGTCTGCCTCCGTTTTGTCCAGCACAGATCTCACATGGAGTGACCGGGATTTGAACCACGGATCCAGCGGTGAGAGGCCGGCGTGCTGCCGCCCAAGCCACGGAGGCTCAGTTTTTTGAAAATGGAAATCCACAGCCTGTTCCAGTCATTTGACCGTAACTTAAATATTATAATTATTATTTATTTTACGCATGCGCTTACATATCATCAGCATATTTGCTGGAAAGAAAACATACAGAGTCCTGTTTACATCATAAGGAGGAAATTCTCGGTGACTGCATCCCGTAGTAGAGTTACACTCTTCCCTCACTCCTTCAGGCCTGATTGCCCAAGAACAGCCCTACTATTCGACACAATTATTATTATTATTATTATTATTATTACTTCGTGGTCATGTAGCCCCGTGAATTTGTGTGTGTGTGTGTAGAATTTGTCTCATAACCTGTGTTCCTGTGATGTCTGTAATAGTATGTGGATTTGGGTTGGAAGCGGTCGTGGCCTTAAGTTAGGTAGCATCCCAGCATTTGCCTGGAGTTGAAGTAGGGAAACCTCGGAAAACCACTTCCAAGATGTCTGAGGTAGGAATCGAACCCGTAACTCCGTGGTAATAACCAAGAATGGTAGTAACTACGCTACCAGGTGAACTTAATCCAGACCCATACAAATTTTTAAATCTACAGGTTAAGATGTTGCTGTTATTTCATTTGAGGAACTTGGACATCGTGGTTATTTGACCCCGTGTACTTGGATGAGCGTGGAATTCTTGTCTGATATCTGTTGTTGTGTAACAGGTTAAGTAAATACAGATATATTTAAGAATCGGACAGAAAAACTATTAGAGATATGAGAATTGTTGCTATCAACTGGTTTTCGTGATTTAGGGCATTTTGATCATCAGCCCCGGGCAATTGGCTGTGTGTTTAAGTTGTCTGATAACCCGTGTTTCTATGGAGACTGTTGCAGTGTTTCTAACTGTAACTATTATGGTCGGAAATCGGATAGGTGCCCCGGAACTTGAAATAAGAGAAGTACTCCTCTCCTGGCTTTTGACTGAAAGTAATGAGGAAATACTCGGAAAAAGCGCTGGTGTTCGAATATCCGATCTTCAGATTGGCTGCAGCGATTTAACATGCAGTGCTACGCGTGAGTGTGGAGAGACTTAGTTAATTCTTGAGGCCACGGCGGCCTCCTTCCAAATTCTCACCAGCATTACCAATACGCACACTGCTACAGACACCACAATAGCACAGGATGTCAGACAAATTCTACACAAACCCAAGTACACGGGGCTAAATATCCATGATGTCGCAAACCCCCTAAATGAATTAACAAAAAAGTTATTGAGTTGGTTAATGTTGTTCTAAGGGGCGGAACAGTAAAGCCATCTGCCCCCTTGTGGAGAGACTACCAACCCCTAATTATTTTACGGCGATTCTCCTTTGGATGGGCGGCTTCGGTGGCGAAGTTGGTAGCATGCTGAGCTGCTATGCCCAAGGCGGGGTTCAAACCCGGCCGAAGTCGTAGGATTTTTAAGAGCATTAAGAATTCCCCAGTATGCCTTCCTTCGAAGGGGAAGTAAAGCCGGCGGTCCCATGTCATAGATTTATGGCATGATAAAGAACCTCCCACTAATTACACTTGTGTGAAGCAAGTTATAGCTTAGATTTGACTAACGCTCTTAGGTTCCAACGTTCGCCACCAGGAGCTGACTGCGGTGACATCTAGTAACCAAGTTCAAAACTAGTTGGTCGTTGACGGTAGCGTTTGGTATCGAAAGTTGGAATTACTTGAAAATTGAATGTCTGCAGTCCTTACTTGAATTAACAACAGATAACGCACACTAATACAGCCATGACAATTAACACTGGTTATCAGACAGATTCTCCACACACACCCAAAGTACACGGGGCTACATGACCGCGTTGTCGCAGCCCCTAAACTGAGAAACCAACCAACCAACCAACCTTCTTTGGATGTAGAACGCTCAATGCAGGGATCTCTGATCTACTGTATTTCACAACACTAATCATTAATCTTGGTTTGGTGCAAATATGATGCATGGCAATAAAACTATGCTAACCAGGGTTACATCGAGGGGGGCGGGGGACAAAATACATGACACTATGTGTAAAACCTCACTATTAAAGTGAGTCATATGGCTACAGTAGAGGCACACCACAAAAACACGAACCAATAATTTGCCAGAGCATGGTGAACAGTGGTCTAACCCTACGGGAATTACCTGTATTATTTGCAGGAGTTCGAGGATTATACATAAGCAGTAATTCATTATGAGTTCCAAGCCTCAGTTGTTGTTTCATTTGATGGGCTTGGGCATCGTGGTCATATAGCCTCATGTACTTGGATATGTGTGTGATTATAATACAGGGTGAGGCGTTGAAAACGTTTTCGGAATATTTGTAAAAAATACATATCGGATTAAAAAGCAGATGCAATAAAAGTTGTTAACCTCAAAGTGTTAACCCCCCCCCCCCCCCGCACCACCCCCGGGGACGATAGGGAGGGTGGGGCGTGACTTTGAAATCTTAAATAGGAACCCTTATTTTTATTGCAGATTTGAATTCTCCGTGATAAAATATGTAACTTTTGTATGAAACATATTTTTCGTTTTATGATAGATGGTGCTGTAATCGGCAAAAATGAAAATCAGTCGAAAATTGTTGAAAAATGGTAATATCTCAATAAATACACATCACATTAGGATAATCAAAGTTAAGTTTTGATATTTTTGAAAATACTATCATGTGACAATTTGTTTCCTTCTTTCTTGGTAAAACCACGTCCTCTATGCGTTGCCAAGTAGTTGAAGTTTAAGCTTTTCCATGTTTTGCTATTCTTAAGAGCGTTTTCACCATTTATCGTCACTGTAAATGATTCAATGTCTTTCCGATTTCTTTTCAAATCTTATATTGTCGTAACGCCTACATTGATTTCCTTGGCAATTTTGTTTGAGTGATTCCCTGTTTGCCATCTCTTGATGAATGCAATGCATTTGCATTTTTCTGTTGGCACAGGCTAGAGTAAAATATGGCTTTTCACCGATGTCTCAGTCTCATTCATGGCTGTGAAGCTATTGGAGTATGGGTGGTGGTGAGTAATGACATCCAGAGCACAGTCAGTGCCTGTGGATGCTGTGAAAGATTCTACTCATAGGGTTAGTACTGCTGTTCTGACTCAGTGAGGAAAGCAATGGCAATCAACCTCACTCTTCTTGCCTAGTACGCCTCAATATAGCACTGCCTTGGGTTTTTGTGGGTATCTACCCACATAACCTAATGGCAGTACATTTTGAGGATCCAACCAGCCTTCGGGCTGACTACCTAACAGACAGAGTGATATCCCTTTGTCCAGTCTGCGTAGAACTGCTAATTTTTCATTTAATTAAATAGTAACGTGCTTACGTTGAACTCCTGACATGTTGAAACAAGATGTTCAGCAAAGAACATATAGCCTACTTTCTCCTAAATGTATGGGTATATTTATAACTCTTTGTCCTCATCTCTAAAACCACCTCTACCACCATGTAGTGTTTGTTTTCTTTTATATTGATAATTAGCCAGTAAGTGTCAAAATCAATATTATATACTTTATGATGATTGAATAACAAAACTACTAACTTATTGTAATGCATTCACGTCCATTAATCTCTATATTAAGCCAGCCTGCAAACTTAAGGATCTATCGTTTTGGGTACCTTCCCCTTAAAAAATCCGCGCCAATCACAGTAGGTTGGTGCTACGACCTAGCAGTGAATTCATATTTATCTAGTACGCCTCTGGGTGTTCAACGAGTAGGCAGTTTAAAGTAGCCAGGAGGGAGGCGATCCAACTGGCAGTGTTTAATGATAGAGCGTACAGTCACTCGTCCTGCTAGAAGGACCTTCCGGAAGTACTTTTGTACACAGCGGTGCGTCCTTCCAGCAGGACTTTGGACCCTTATGGCAAATGTTTGAACTGGCCTTCCAGCAGGACGCGTCCTTCCGGCAGTACTTTGGGTTATCAGAGCGTAATAATATTGCAGTTCTGGTACTGGGCAAACAATAAAAGTCTGTAAATATTCTAAAATATTCAATTGACTCATATTGACTATTACAATAACTGTCTCTTAACAACATATTGACTCTAAAATATATAAACGTATAAAGTATAAACGTGTTTTCTTATAGTACAGAGACTAAATAAATGTATGAGCGACGGCGCGTCCATCACTCGAGAATAAATAAATTTAAAAAAAGCCTAGTTGTGTTTTTGTCAATATCCCACTGCACAGTTGCACAACTACACGTAATTTAAACTACAGTACCATGACATTTACTGATATCATAATTACTAGCAAATAACGAGCGACTCCATGCATCTCCGCTGTTTGGAGCATCGAAATAGGTAGCAAAAACATAAACACAGTCACCATTACGTATAATCGCCGCCATTACTGAACGGTCAGAGCTACCAACTTCAGACTTGCATGCGCTGATTCGTTACATTTCCCTCTATATAATGGAAAAAAGAACGGTCCTGCCAGCAGGACTCTTCGTCCTCATATAAGCAATTGAATTACGTACTCAAATGAGGACCTAACTTCCTGCCGGCAGTGCCTTGTACGTTCTATCATTAAAGGTAATCGGAGCGCGATCGTGGTTAATAGTCGAACTACCAGTATTACAAAATTGCCATACTTTAGGAGGCCAGGTATTGACACAGCGGTATATTTGGAACAATACTACCCACATAACCCACAAGAGGACAGCACCGTACAGAGACATTAAGAAGGCTGTGGTTGATAACAACGTGTATCTAATTCTTCTATTCTCCTTTTCGTAATGTCTTCTGTTTATGTGCAATGCTGGGACTGTGATTTTATTAATAAACGAGTGTATACATTAGCCTCCCCTTTGAGCTAACTGACATTTTATTCAGTATCTGTGAAAAGAGCTTGTGCACATCATTTGTAAAAGAATTCAAGAAAAAAAAAGTCAACTGTAGCAGTTTTCGATCCCCAGTCAACTGCGTGACAGGCTAACACGCTAGCCCAGAGCTAAACATTTCCGTAACATCATGGCCATCTTAACGGATATATTAGATTCAACCTGTTGGCAAATAATGACTTGAAATAAACTATTTCTTCACTGCAGTACATCTTCATTATAGATCATTTCATACAAAGTTTATATTATTGTATCAGTAGGGTATATCGCATACAACATACTAAAACTACTGAAATATAAGACAGGCTCATGAGGACAGCTGCCATCTTGTCGTGTGGCAGATACAGCTCAGCTCTTTTAAGCCAGTCATACAGAATAATATTATAATATTAAATTATAATAAATAACGGATCACGACCTTCAGGATAGCTTAAACCACCCTAGGCTTGATAATCTGAATTGGTGGGTCTTAAGCTATTGATTATAATGGTTGCATAATTCACACGGCCACCATCCTGAAATGGCAAGGCCGATGACCTTGAAGTTTGGGTGAAAGACGCGTCCTATATAAAGGTATGTTGTCACCAAATTTGGTAGAGATCGGATGATTAGTTTAGCCGTAATTTGAGTTTACGTTTTGAACGTTTGAGTGGCCGCCATTCAGTTTTGGTAAAGATGGCGGCGATATAAAGTATGACACTGAGGTGCCCTATGCTAGAGCTACCTCTGTACCAAATTTCGTTCAATTCGGTTTCACCGTGTTCGAATTGATAGGGGGGGACAGACATTCAGAGTACACTCACTCACTCACACACACACACACACACACACACACACACACACACACACACACAGACTCACTCACACACACACATACACACAGACAGACACACAATTTTTCGCCCTGTGTTGATCTCATAAGTCTACTTTCATTTTTTGCAATAATCGAAAGTAGGCTAAAAGTAGGCTAAAAACGCACACAACTGTAACGAACAAAGAAGAAAAAAAAAACAACGAACAAAAAGACTAAAAACGTCACTGAGCAGTAGGCCTACGTGTCCCGAACAAAACACGGACGATAGAAACGATACGAGAGATGACGTAGCACTAAAACGGACAAGCGATAACAACAAGTGCCGGTAACCAACAATACCGCGATGGGTAGTGAGTGAGTCACCACTACGAGTCGGGGCAAGTTCTGCTCGAGCACGGTCGGATCAACCGGAGTGACGGACTAGCCGTGGGCGGACGAGAGAGGTTCGACGGTACTGCTCTCGGATATGCGGCCTAATGTGGCGGAAGGTCAAGCAAGATAAAAATGTGACAGTCAGTCTGAAAGACTAGACTTTGTATCATTTTAAATGCTACGAATGCTGAAAAATGCTAGAAAGGCTGGAGGCTTTTCTCTTCGCTCGAAGCCAAAGTCTCTTGACATGTTAGAAAAGTATCTACATAATTCTTATCTTGCTTATCTCGTTTCAAATTACTCGCGAAAGGCAAGTGCAAACCAAGGACAAAGCAAGGTCAAGCCCGTGGGATGCCGCACACTCACCAGAGCGCGCTGGGACATGCCCCTTCCATCCAGTCTAAAAACACTTATAGTGGGCGATGAATTGAAGATAGAGATATGCTCTTGCGGACTTTTCTGTAGAACTTTTCATGCTGACCAATTCTTACGTTCATAGTATATTAATATTTTAACGGTTTGCCCAGCGTAAGCTTAAGAAGCGCACTGACGCCAAGTTTGATTTCGACTTTTTCACTGAAATCGTTACTGCTTGGCTTCCTTTGATCATACATAAATCATTTTCTACACAATCTTTCCTCGAGATATCCTTTACAGAATGGTGAAAACCGCATCAAAATCCATGCAGTGGTTCTCGAAATTACCCGTGACATCCAAGAATCGGGGATTTTTGTCTTATACTAACGAAGTAGAGATTGTCGGGGAACACATGCACCAAGCGGTACTATGACGTCACATACCTCAGTGCATCTGGGTACATTTCGTCCCGTCACCGTAACGTAACGCCAGACCCCCAGCGTAACGACGAAGTCGTCAAGATCATTTAAAATGATTTAAAAAAATGCCGGATAGTCCAGAGTTCTATATTCTCTCTTCCGATCCAAGCCGTACCATTAAAAGCACACTCTTTTATTTCAAACCCCAAATTTATTAATTATTTTTTTACTTCTCACGCAGTACACGCTAGTTCTAGGTAGTGTTTGTTATGTATGCACGTACTCTATTGCACATGCGCGTA
Organism: Meconema thalassinum; assembly: GCA_946902985.2. Taxonomy (NCBI): domain Eukaryota; kingdom Metazoa; phylum Arthropoda; class Insecta; order Orthoptera; family Tettigoniidae; genus Meconema; species Meconema thalassinum. The sequence continues at coordinate 291,319,196 of OX336394.1, forward strand.
CGCACTTCCGATAATCAACTGACGGAACAAAGATCACAGAGTTGCCAACAGAGCTGCTCTCAACGTATGTTCATTGTTGGTTGTGAGCGCTGAAATTGGGCTTCTGTGTCCCCTTTGTTAACGAGATTTTTCCGATAATGTATAATAATATCGTATGACCTCGGGTGCCGGGTGCAAGCTTTGTTAATTTACGACCAGAGAGCAGCATAAATGTCGAATTTTGTCGTTCCTTGGAGCGCTATCAAAGTCAACAAGGTTAGATATCTAAGCTCCTTGACACTATAGCGCTTTCTAGTAGAGAATGGAGGAACTTTGTGTTGGCGGAAACTCCCGAGATTTAATTTTGTCATTATGAACACGTCCTACTGAATTCAAATGGGTTCTTTAACATGCCAACAAGGTATGACATGCTTGTCGTGATTTTTGACGCCTTTCAAAAATCACTTATCAAGGCCAGGAGTGAACTTGCAAGCTTGGGGTTGGTAGTTCGACACGATGACCACTCACCCACCGTGGCAAGCTTCAATATTTATTATTTCACACTGCATAATCCCAAAATTACGGATAATATTAATCTCTACGTAGTAAAAAACTAAGTCCTCGATTCCTGAATGTCACGGGTAATCTCGAGAACCACTGGATGGATTTTGATGCAGTTTTAACCATTCTGTAAAGGATATCACGAGGAAGGTTTTTGTAGGAAATAATTTATTTATGATGAAAGGAAGCCAAGCAGTAACGATTTCAGTGAAAAAGTCAAAAAATCCTGGCGTCCTTGCAGATTTTAAACATACGCTGGGCAAACCGTTAAAAGTATCTTTATACTATGAGTGTAGGAATTGTTCAGCATGAAAAGTTCTACAAAGAAGTCCCGTAGAGTATATCTCTACCTTAAATACATCGCCCACTATAAGTGTTTTTACGCTTCCATTTCTTCCAACAATCTCCATTCAGTTACTAAGGCGACAGTTTACGAGCTAGCTAGGGGCGAGTCTATCCCCCCAGTTACAGCCTAGCTAGCGGGCGAGCCTATTACCCCTGATACTGTACCCTTTCGTCATCATATGGAACATGTGTTCGTATCCCAGCTAGTTCACGGTCTTTCGAGGTGTGGGGCGTTCATCCCACTATACGACCACATGTTCAGGATTTGAGTGTCAGGTAACTACTCTACTTGAAAGAAACATCAAGCTCCTAAATATATCATTTAATGGTATTAAATCATGGCAAAACACAACAAAACACAACAATATCATAATTACTTTCCCACAACAAAAAATCAAAATTATATGTGAGTCTCTTCTCATCAAGTTTGGCGCTCTTCCGCACCCATATCTATCCTAGATATCCTAACACTGATACTCTTCGACATTGACGAGCGTTCATAGTGTCTTTCACATGGCACAATTTAACATAAATTTGCATATCACAACACAACAATCAAACACCAATTACAATTGAATAAACATTATGTGCAATTATTAAAATACTTGTCCGTTTTGAAACGGAACATTTGCCTTGAACAACATTGATTTCATTATCTTATTCAGTGCTTAACATGCGTTGCTTTTCTGCGCACATCGTTTTCCTTTCCCATAGATTTCAAACGCTGAAGTGATTTACCTTCCCTTCCAAAACACACATAGTTATTGAATTTTAGCTTCACCATACAACAATCTTCTGGGTCTGGTCCTGTCATTACTATCATTACAAACGTGCCATATCATTAAATTATGCCACCCATCTGAGTAAATTAACATAAACTAGGTAATTACTCTTTACAAAAATGCATTATTTATTTGGTGCAGTTAAGATGTCCTCGGACAATAACTTGGCCAAATCTTATCCGATTACTTTGATCCAACATTCCATTCCAATGGATATAATGCATATAATTCATTTGATACCATAATATCAAGCATATTTCAATTACTTTCAGAGATAACGAGATTCTTCAGTGTTCCAGTACAACCTTAAAAGGAAAAGTAAAAGGGTCACGGTCAATTGACTCCCCTTGGTGTGAACACACAAAAGAGTCGTCAAGGTCCACCCTCTTCAAGATCGCTACCCGGTCGGCGGCCCTCATCTGCCTTCCTGACCGACATTCTACTAGTAAACAAACCTGGCTATGTGCTCACCCTTGGTGCAGCTCTCTCAGATGAACATCATCGGGTCGTGACATTATGAAGGGAGTCGATCCAAGTATTTAACACCTACACTTAGGGTATTTAATGGGCTCAATTCGGCTCCTAATTAGTATTCATAGCTAGGGATGGATCTCCAATAGTTTCACCGTTTTATGGATGTAATCAGTGGCTCTTGGACGCGTACCAGCCGAGTTTCAAACTGTGGAGAATGAGTGAAAAGGAGCACAGGGAAACACACAGCTTACTAACATAACGCCATCTTATTTAACTCCAAAGAACTTATGTACAGATATGAACACTTTACACTATATACACAAAGTACAACACACACAAAGATATGTCAGTCCTTCACATCCTCCCCACCCTGGTCGACCTCTAGAGGTATGACCAGCTGAATTGGACGAGTTATCCGGTTCCTGTCTGGCGTGCGAAGATGACGGTCCTGAGTATTCCGTCTCGTCCAGGTCGTAGTTCGTCGATTACGCCTCTGCCCCATACGTGGCGAGGACGGTTGTCTTCTTGCAGCAGGACCAGGTCACCTACCCGGAAGTTCGGGGTTTTGCCGCATGTCTGTCGTACGTGGTGATGGTTCCGTAGTTCCAGAAGATATTCCTTCATCCAGCGTTTCCGGAAATCTTCTGCCGCTTGTTGCTGGAGCCTGTATTCCCTTTTCAAGTCCTTCTTAATAGCAGGCTCAGGTCCTGTAGGGATTATCGTCAGCTTGTCGCCGTGAATGAAATGGCTTGGAGTCAAGGCTGTAGTTCCTTCATCCTGAAGGAGAGGACAGGAATTTATGGCGGCTTCAATGCTAACGAGAATGGTGTACAGGGTTTCCTCATATACTTGCCGCCTGCCTAAAACTTTGCGCAAGCAGCGTTTCGTAGTACCGACCATTCGTTCCCACCATCCTCCCCACCAAGCCGCCCGTGGTGCGATGAATTTCCAGCGGATGCCATTTGTGGAAAGGTATCTCGATGCGTCGTGGTCGTGGAAGATCACAGAAAGCTCTCTAAGTTCTCTATGAGCTGCGTGAAAAGTGGTGGCATTGTCGGAATATATGGTATGAGGTAGGCCTCGGCGGCTGACGAATCTTTGGAAGGCCATCAGAAACGTATTTACTGTCATATCCGACACTAGCTCCTAGTGGACAGCTCTGGTAGTAGCACATGTAAGCAAAAGGATGTAACTTTTGCGAACGGTGTTATCGTGGCGGACGTATAGTGGGCCCGCAAAATCGAGTCCTGTTACAGTGAACGGTCTGGAGTATCGTACACGATCGGTCGGTAATGGAGCTTCGTTCTCCTGTCCAGGAGGGTTTCGTGATAACTTACAAGGCAGACACGAATTCAATACCTTCCTAATGCTTTGCCTTGCTCGTAGAATCCAAAATTGGCTTCGCAGCTCGGAGAGCACAATCCGTGATCCCAAGTGGTGCAGTCTGATATGGGTATGGCGGATTAGAAGACAAGTGAAGGGATGTCCGCCGTCTAAAAGTATTGGGTGTTTTTCGTCATACGACATCGTTGTGAAGTGGAGGCGGCCACCAAGGCGGATCAATGTGTCTTGCAGGAACGGTTGAAAAGAGGCGATCTTCGATTTTTTGGGGATGGGCGTGTTGTGCAACAAAGCTTCGTATTCTGTTCCAAAGGTCTCTCGTTGTACAGAAGCTATCAAATATCGCCGACTTGCTTCGAGTTCCAACACTGTCAAGTCACCAGTTTGCTTATCCGCTGACCGAAGGTTCTTAATGAACCGGAGGATCCAAGCTGTAGTCCGAAGTAATTTGTTGTAGGTGCTGAATCTTGCGAAGTCACAGAGTGCTTCATGTGTGGTAACAACAAGGGCCTGACAGGGTTTCTTCTTAGCCTCTGGAAGTGTTAGATGTTCGGTGCTGTATTTGGGAGGCCAACTTCTTGGAGGATCCCTCAACCAGGCCGGCCCGTGCCACCAAATATCTGCTGATTTTAGATCTTGTGCTTGTAGTCCTCGTGATAAAAGATCTGCAGGGTTATCCGTTCCTGGACAATGAAACCATTGTGATGGTGAAGTGCAGCCGGTGATTTCTGTAACACGATTGCAGATGAAAGTTTTCCAGCGGTTCGGGTCGTTTTGTATCCAGCCTAGAGTGATAGCTGAATCTGTCCACAGCATTGCTTTACTGATGTCACAGGATGTAGCACGGCAGAAGTAACAAAGAAGTCTTGTGCCCACCAGTGCAGCGAGTAATTCCAAAGTTGGTTGCCTGACCTTCTTTATAGGGGCCAGTCTAGCTTTGCTACATACTAACTGAACGGTAGTGGTATCGTGAGCGTGAGATCGAAGGTATACAGCAGCACCATATGCCCGTTCGGAAGCGTCACTTCTGGGATCGCATTTAATGAAATTATCCAATCTGTAGGTTTCAAAAGTATTTTCCAGCTGATGAACATCATGCATTAAGTTACTATAATAAAGAGATGTCAATTTGTGAGGTTTGACTTATCTGAAAGGGATTAGTTGGCAGTAAAAACTCTTGAAGCGTGTTGTAGTTGATGGCGTGGCGTGCTTTAAGCTGACGTGATGTCTTCTCGGTAGTGTATAATGTTCTCGGCGTCGAGTGTCCTTCCGTAGTGTAGAAGGCGACAAAGAAGCATTAGCACTGTTCACTAACACTAGTAAATACACGTGTCACTGGTTTTGTACGAGTTTTCGGCACCATAATATGGAGAATGAGTGAAAAGGAGCACAGGGAAACACACAGCTTACTAACATAACGCCATCTTATTTAACTTCAAAGAACTTATGTACAGATATGAACACTTTACACTATATACACAAAGTACAACACACACAAAGATATGTCAGTCCTTCACACAAACTGTTATCTCGCGCTGAACGGGTACGAATATATGTTAAGGAAATCAACCTGTTTCCAATTCGAAGAAATTGTCTTACCTCCATGGGCAGATCAATTATTACACTGGCATACCTAGGCTGTCTCATTGTTTTCCCTGGCAGCGAAGACTCTACTAACAGTGGGTTACAGATAGCATCTGCCCCAACTCTGTTGCGAATATACATGTATGCTCTGAGGCGATACCACATCGTTGATTCGAAGATTGGCCTACTAGATTTATCAACGCGCGAACTATTTCGGATGGTCCCTGCAATTATTGACGCAAATCTCTTGATTCTACGTTATACATGCTCGCTGGTAGCGGCTAAAACAATATTTCTTTTAGATGACTCGATTCATAACGCACTCATGTCCTCCATTCAATTAATTATAAACCAAGGCATTACGTAGCTCTAAAACATGTATTAATTTACTGGCTCTTACATTAACTACCTTAATGGCTCTCAAACATAACCATGTAGCATTTAACATTATTTAATATTTCAATGACACTGAAAAACTCTCTTTATCTTGCTATTATAACTCTCTTTCTCACTTTTCATAATAAAACTTTATTCTTTCATTGGATATGACACAATTTGCACGTTCTATAGGCATCAATATGCCGATTTTTACATTTATTATTGACATCGACCTCAGATTATTATTATTATTATTACTATTAGTTAACGTTACCGTTACTTTGATCAACATCTTACGCCTAAACGGTCGTAAGTTTATCATCCTCAAAGCAATACATTTATTAAAATACGAGGGATGTAAACTCGTATACAACTGACTGCAAATTCTTAGTATATGAGGGAATGACATGTTGTATGGTGAGCTCTTAAATCATATTAACATATTTGGATGGTACTCACTTTCATTCTTGCTGGATTTATCCAACACGACAGCAATTCACCCACCATTTTGCTTTTCATCTAAGCCATCATAACACTTTTTACACAGAACATTGAATACGGTTTGCACATGGTAATTACATCTTGTAATACCGGCATTTTACACTTTGAAATACCATACATTATTTTAACACACAAATTTAAACACTTTTAATTATCACTTTTATCACTAACTTTACAGGTAATTTACACACGGAGCCTTGCTGGGCTTTCCACTATTGCATGACTTTAGAGATGCGACGCTGCAAAATTCTGACAACCGCCTGTCTCCCCCGAAAGTCTACCTCGAGTACGTGTGCTCATCTCCCGTCTCCTATAACTCCTATCTCAATCTTGTAGCGTGCTGCTCAATTATATATCACAAATACTTGTGATGCCATCCAGGTTCCCGTAATCTGTAGTATATGTTACCATTACATATGATACTTTAAAGATCATAACTTTTCCTATGAATAAGTTCATTGTCTTTCAAAATCATACTGCAATATCTCTACGCTGTACTGATTACTAGTCGCGTATACTGCCTGATTAGATATCTGCCCTAGACTGTTTATAACATTACAGCAGAATTACTTGTACTATGCTGCCTTATGCACCTTTCATTGTTCATCACAAAAGATTCTGTTCATACGACTTGCATAATGTGCGCACTTTTCCGTATGGCTGGACAGCATGTCGTCCCACATGATGAGTCAACGAAGAACTGACTCTCTCCTCCTTCATCCCCCATATAAGGATTTCTGACGAAAAGTAGTCCACTTGCACCTCAGGAGCTGCTCTTTTCTGAAATATCGCGTTTACTGACAAGGTAAAGCGTGATTCATGGTCGTCTTTTCATGTAGGTTCCAGATCCACTTGCGTGCTGGCAATTCCTTCGTTAAATTAATTAAAATTAATTTCTTTCCTCCATGGCGTGGTAACGCTATCTTGGGTGAATCCCCTCTTGCTACGAAACTAACCAATTCCCCTCCGCAGAATGTGTGTGAATATGCTCATAATCACATACAGGCCTTAATTTAGGTGTGCAGACACTCCTAAATTACCTCTCTTCGAATATAAGTATCTGGGTGTAAGTCTCATCCCATTAGAATGCTTCATTTGGCAGTAATTAATTAATTTCTGTAGATGACCAATCCCTCTTCTCTCGTCTGCCTTGTTGAACAGGGGTTTACACGGTCATTATTCACTGTCCTCTCACTCCACTATCGCCAAGAAATAGTGCGCTGGCGTCAAGTCTGCTCCTCCCACTTTCCAATCCAATCTATTAGCTGTCAAGTTGGCTCTGTGGAATGTATATCGCATACGGTTTACTTCAAGATTTCAAGGCCCCATTAAATATATTCCTACAATAAATCATTTTCAAATTGTCGTTCCTTGGTGTGAAAATATTCATTATATCATATTTGCTGAAAACTATTATGATTTATTAAATCGTCATACTTTTGCTGAATTCTTATTTAACGTAAGCATTCGGGGAACAGTCGGCCAACATACAGCCCTATGTGGAATGTAGATCGTATTCGGTTTATTTCAAGGTTTGGAGGCCCCATTAAAGATATTCCTACAACAAATCATCTTCAAGTTGTCGTTGTTTGGTGTGAAAATATTCATAATATCATATTTGCTGAGAGGATTTGGCACAGGAGTTTGTTGTTGTTGTATGAGTCTTCAGTCTTTTGATTGGTTTAATGCAGATCTCCATGCCTGTCCTGAGCTAATCGTTTCATCTCTACATAGCTACCACACCCTACATCTGAGGCAATCTGTTTAACATATTCTAACCTTGGTCTACCCCTACAGTTCTTGCCCTCGACCCTTCCTTCCATAACTAAGCTTGCTATTCCTGGATGTCTTAGTATGTGTCCTACCAACCTATCTCCTCTCTTCATTAGCAGTCGCCAGAAACATCTCTCCTCTCCCACTAGTCGTAATACCTCTTCGTTTGTAACCCTATCTACCCATCTGTAGTTATTTTAACGACCAACAGAGTTCACTGTTTTATAGCAAGGGATTTGCACGCCCGGCAGACACACAGTAGGTTAACATGTCAGAAGTAATACACATCACTTGCCACTACTGTAGGGCTCGTATTTTTAGCCTACTTTTCACATTTTGCAAAAATGAGGAAAAAGTAGACTTATGAGATCGATCCGGGTAAATGTGTGACTGTCTGTCTGTCCGTCTGTCTGCCCGTCTGTCTGGCTGTGTGTGTGTATGTCCCCCTATCAACTCCTAAACGGCTACAGCTATCGAAACAAAATTTGATATGAGTAAAGTTCTATACCTGAATATCTCAATGCCGTATTTGAAAATGATGTCAGTGCTACCAACTGCTGAAAAATCGCAATTGAAATTTGAGCCCCATGTTGGATATCATGGAAGCTATGCATGGGAGCTATTTCAAAATTGGCACACGTATAGATAATATTTTAGTTTAATTTCCAGGAGGCCATATATGACAGTGTTGCCAAAATTATTCTAAGTCTGCTGATAAGTCCAATTTTTAAATGCATATAACTTGTATACTATCTATTGGAATTCAACGAAAACTTCGTATGTACTATGTGCACATAAACAGATACGACTTAGCGTATTCTTAAGAGTCACCAGGGCTGCCAACTGTTAATGAATGCTCTCAATTTATTTTATCAAAATACCAATATATCAGAAAGTATGCAAGCAGACAGCTTTAAACTATGCACACATATACTACCTGACATTCTATATTAATTTGCAGTAACTAATAGACGTCAGTGTTACCAACATGATTCTAAGCCTGCTGATAGGTCCAATTTTAAATACATGTAACTTCTATACCATCATTTGGATTTCAACCAAATTTCGTATGTGCTATGTGTACCATAACAGATATGACTATGCGTCTTCTTAAGTGCAACCAAGGCTGCCAACTGTTAATGAATGCTCTCAATTTATTTTATCAATTTTAAAATGCATGTAACTTCTATACTAACAAATGGATTTCATTCAAATTTGGCACAGCAATAGATCGTATTATTTCAGATTATTGCTGACCAATACATGCATGACATTGTTGCCAACATTATTTTATGCGCGCTGTTAGATCCAATGTTTAACTGCATGTAACGTCCATGCTATCCATTGGACTTCAACTAAATTTTGTATTCTGAACCTTAAGAGATGGACCTAGTAATATATTCAGTCACCAGGGCTGCCAACTGTAGTGCTCTATTAGGCTACATTATGCCAGGTATACAGTATTTCGGCACCTAGAAAAGCGGAAACCACTCCATATAGCCTTCTTGGATCTTGAAAAGGCCTTCGACAGGGTACCTCGTGATCTAATATGGTATGCACTACGACAGCATGGGGTACCAGAAGCATATGTTCAATGGGTTCAGCTTCTTTATCGGAATGTCACCAGCTATGTCCGATGTGCTTCAGGAAACTCCGCAACTTTTCCCATCCGAGTTGGTGTTCATCAGGGTTCAGCTTTGTCCCCGCTCCTGTTCATCATCTGTCTTGACACCATCGCAGCCGAACTACTGCAACCACATCCCTGGACCTTGCTCTATGCTGACGATATCATTGTAGCCTGCAAGTCTCGCCAAGAATTGGAACAACATGTTCAATGTTGGAAAACTGCACTAGACACCCATGGTCTACGACTTAATATTGGGAAGACAGAGTATATGGAGTGTGGAGTACCAAGTGAAGGATCTATTCACATCGATGACACTGAACTCCGAAAATCATCTGCATTCAAATACTTGGGTACGCTAATCTGTTCAGATGGCCGAACACTCCCAGATGTCCGAAACAGAGTCAACGCTGCATGGCTGAAATGGCGCCAAGTTACTGGAGTCCTTTTTGACCGGAATGTGCCACTATATCTGAAGTCGAAAATTTACAGAACCATCGTTCGACCAGTAGCACTGTACGGTACTGAATGCTGGCCAGTAACGAAGAGACATGAACAACAACTACATGTCATGGAGATGAAGATGATTCGCTGGACACAGGGACTTACTAGACTGGACCGCATCAGGAATGACAATGTTCGAGCTACATTTGGTGTGGCTCCAATCCATGAAAAAATGCGGGAGAGCCGTCTGCGTTGGTATGGCCATGTACTGCGTAGCAATCACTCTTCAGTCGCGAGAACTGCACTTGACATCAGTCCAGAAGGCCGACGACCACGAGGGCGACCGAGAAAGCGCTGGCTGGATACTATGCGGGAGGACATGCAACTAGTGAATGCCACAACTAGAGACGCTCAGGATCGAGCAGTATGGAAGAAAAAGTGCAGAAAAGCAGATCCTGCAATAAAGCGGGATTAATGCTAGGAAGATGATGATGATGACAGTATTTCGAACTAATTAGAAATTTCGATATTACCAGCTTAATTTCGTCATCATTCTAGATGGATCCATATAGATTAATCATTGGCATGAATCTCAAATGTTAGGAAAGGTAGGCTCTTTAGTTCGTCACGGAACTTCTTGTTTTTCCCTCATATACCAGTAATCGGAATGATTTGTTATTGACCGACAGAAAGCTACAGTATTAATTGTCCCTAAATCAATCAACAGCAACAACAAGAGCAATGGAACATTTAAAATACACCAGCTTTAATTACGAACACAATAACTTGTCAAGCGAGCTTTGCTAATGACTTTAGTGACCAGTACATAACTAATTCACTGCAAATGACACTCCACATATGTCCAGTCACTAATGGATGGAACCTGCCAGGAAAACAAATACGATATAACTATTTTTAAATAAATTTCCACGAAGAACTGTCGTCATCCGAACGACCAGCCACACAGTCCAACACAGGGACACATTATGTCATGTTGCTAACCGATTCTATCTTTGATTAATTCAGCGGTCAAGTCAAACTGTGATGTGATGGAAACGTAGTGTACAGTACTGGTCAAAAATGTAATACCACTGTCGAAACGTTTGAGATCCTCCGCTGCAGTGAGAAACATTGGGACAAGGATGAGTTATTATTATTATTGTTATTACATTCATTTCACCTCATAAGTGGGGTATATCAACATATCGTCGGCTTGTTTGCAAGACGGTATGGCTAATTCTCTTAAGGTTGCACGTTGAGAATCGATCGAACAATGGAACAGGTCTCCAAGATGACGCCGTTCTGCATGGTGATATGTAGACCAGGATGTATTCCCAATATTTCCAGATTGCGAGCCAACGATTTAGGGACGATGCCGGTAGAAGAAATGACTGTGGGCAGAACCACTACACTTTCCTGTCTCCACATTTGCCGTATTTCCTCAGCCAAGGGCAGATATGTGGTGATCTTATCACAGCAGGTTTTTTGCAGATTATGGGAATTGGGCACTGCAATATCAATGAGGAAGGTTCTCTTCTGCACCTTGTCCACAAGAACGATATCTGGCCTGTTTGCTGGTATGGTTTTATCAGTAATAACTGATCTGTCCCATAGCAACTTGTGACTAGGATTTTCCAAAACGGCGTCAGGAACATACTGATAGTAAGGCAAAGTATTTTCAGATAATAAGTGCTTTTGTGCAAGGTGTAGGTGCATTATTTTGGCCACTTGGTTGTGCCTTTTCAAGTAATCAGTACCGGAGATTGCTTGGCAGCCTCCTGTGATATGCTGAATTGTCTCCGGTTCTAGTTGGCATCTTCGGCATGTATCATCCTGAATATTTGCCTTAACTATATATGTAAGATAGTTTTGGGTAGCCACAACTTTATCCTGGATTGCAACCATGAATCCTTCAATCTCAGTGAATAGGTCCGCATGAGCTGTTTGACGCATCAATGTCGACACGTTTCTGGTTGAGATCATACGGATGACGACCGTGCAGAGCTTTCTGCGTCCACTGCTGAAGCTTGATGGCTGAAAAATCCTCATCAGTGGCTAACTGTATATCCCTTACGTGAAGAAGATCCAGCGGTGTGCATTTGTCATCTGCCTTCACAGCGGCTTGATGTATGGGAGAGTCATGTCTGTCCAGAAAATATCTCTGAAGGTTCCTCACTTGCCTTGCATGCAATTGGATAATGTCCGTAAGCCCTCGTCCACCTCTTTGGCGCGGGATTGTCAATCGCTCAACATCTGACTTAGGGTGGAGACATCTGTGTTTTGTTAAGATGGTACGTGTCCTAATTAGGATGTTATTATTATTATTATTGTTATTATTATTATTATTACGTTCGAATTGAGCCACTATGGACTATGGAGTAACAATCAAAATCAATATTTCGTCTGTCAGCTTTGATGTCCTGCCAATATCTCTCGAGCCCATCACTCAGCGCCTTCTTCCGATCTTCTGAAAGAGGTTCCCTCCGTATTTTGGGTTCTGCCCCTACCTTAAATCCCTGGTAATTCTTGATTAGGTGTCTGAATTCACACCTGTTCATAATTTTGCAGTCCGGAATACCAATTTCTATAAGGTCTTTGTTACATTCTTCGAACCATGCCAATTTTTTCCTCTTTGTTTTCACGAAATTCCAAATTTTCTTTGTTAGACGATCGTTGGACATTCTGAAAAAGTGTCCATAGAACAACAAACTTTTCTTTTTTATTGTTGACGTGACTGGTTCTTCCTTTGACTTCAAACGTAAGTGTCCGTCAACCCATCGGTTGCCTAAAATTTTTCTCAATACCCTGCTTTCTCTTTTGACTAACTAGTCCCCGTCTGTTCATAGTCAAAGTCTCCGAAGCATATAATGCTTCAGGTTTGACAGGTCTTAATTTGGCTCCAATAATAATATTATTATAATTATGCGTCTTTCATAAAATATGTTTCCCAATATTACGCTCAGGAACGAGAACGCCGATGCAAATATTGGAAGTGGTGTATTCCATATTTAGTCAACAATGTTTGTATCTTCCTCCATATCGGCGGCTTTGGTGGCGTAGTTGATAGCATGATGAGCTTCTATGCCCAAGGTCGAGGGTTCAAACTCGGCCGAAGTCGTCGGATTTTTTAAGAGCGTTAAAAATCCCTCAGTATGCCTTCCTTCGGAGGGGAAGTAAAGCCGGTGGTCCCATGTCATAGATTTATGGCATGGAAAAGAACCTTCCACTAACTACACTTGTGTGAAACTAAAATTTGTAGGTTAGAATTGATAATCCTATATTAGTTCCAACGCCAGGTGCTGAGTGCGATAGCATCTAGTAGCCAAGTCCGCCGTGGACGGTAGCATTTGGTAGCCAAAGTATGAACTACTTGAAATTATCGTCTGCAGTCCTTAGTCGCTCCTGGCCATGGTAAGTGATTTTTGAAAGGCGACAAAAATCACGGCATGCATGTCATACGTTGTTGGCATGTTAAAGAACCCGCGGTGGCCGAGAGCGCTAACGCGCTACCTCGTGCCTCGCTGGCATCGGGAGAGCGTGGGTTCGATTCCCACCTCGGCTGTCCTGAAAATGGTTTTCGTGGTTTCCCATTTTCACCACCAGGCAAATGCCGGGACGTTTCCTTTCAATAGGTCCACGGCCGATTTCCTTCCAATATCCCTTCCCTGACCCGTCCTGAAAAGAAAAGTGCATGGCCATTGGCTGCATTAATAATAATAATAATAATTTGAATTCAGTAGGCCGTGTTTGTATGTATGTATGTATGTATGTATGTCTACCCCTTATTATTCCCGTTTTCCAACGGGGTCGGGGATGAGATGCGATGGAAGTCTTTGTGGCGATGATTTTTACGGCCGGATGCCCTTCCTGACGCCAACCTCATGAGAGGAGTTAATGAGAGATGAAATGAATGATGGTGAATGAAACTGGGCAAGGATGTGGAAGAAAGCGGCCGAGGCCTGTCAGAAGGTACCGTCCCAGCATTTGCCTGGTGTTGAAAATGGGAAACCACGGAAAACCATTTCAAGGACGGCCGACGGTGGGGCTCGAACCCACGCGTCTACCGAGTCAGCAGAGAGCTTGGCCCCATGACCTAATGCTGAGCTTTTAGCCAGCGTAGCCACTACTAGTAGGCCATGTTTATAATAGCAAAATAAATCTCGGGATTTTCCGCCAACACAAAAAAGTTCCCTCTTTCTCTACTAGAAAGCGCTATAGTGTCAAGGAGCTTAGATATCTAACCTCCTTGACTTTCACAGTGTTCCAAGGAACAAAATGATTTGACATGCAAACTGCCGTCAGTTTGGCGTCAAGTAACAAAGCGTGCACCCGGCAACCGAGGTCATACGATATTATATTATATAGGCAATTTGAATTAACAGATAACACACATTAATACAGCCATCACATATAAAACCGGTTATCAGACAGAATCTACACACACCCAAAGTTTGGGCTACATGACCGCGTTATCGCAGCCCCAAAACTAAGGAACCAACCAACCTTCCTCCATATCTCTTCCATGTCAGCAGGGGGCCATTTAAATGTTCTAAATGAATATTATATTATTACTAGCAAAAGTACCCGTTCTTCGAACGGTGTTCGGTCTTAACACCAGATATTATCAATTGAGCTACTGTTGCAATGGTTAGCGGTTTGTCATTCTTTCATAAGTTTATCAGAATGAAATTAGTTTTCTGGGAATATAACACACACTGTTAATTTAAGGGCCTTAAAATGTGGTTTTTGGAGACCCTTTATAGACTCCCGAATTTTGTGTCTCACATTGAGAAGCGCAACATATGCTTTGGTCGTCCTTCTAGAATAATTTACATATTTCGCCTATTTTAGCATGTATTTGAAGAAGTTTTTCTCTATATCCACCCTTCTACTGTATGAAAAGTACGGTGAAGAGTTTTATAAATGATTGGTGTATTGACTCTCATGGATGCCATACCTAATTTTACGATGCTCCAAGCATCCGAACACGAGTTATAGGCGTACATAAAGATTCACAGAAAGACAGACAGGCAATTCTATTGTCTACAACATATCACCCAGATATCCAAATATGGGTATATCTACCACACAGTATCAAACAAAATCATCCTTACGATGAACCCGTATGTCGACAAAATATAAATAAAAAATAAATGATGAGTTAAAATGTGTTCTCAAACTAAATTAATCTAACGTGTACTTCATGACGTGAAATAGAATTGAAAGCCTTGTGGACGGAACGCAATACACGTCACATAAAATCTGACCCTCTACGTTGTGTTAGGTCCCCATACACAGGAAGACCCCTTTCATAAATTATAAAGGCTTGTGGTGCATGAAAATTCGGGTTATTTAGCTTCAATTGGTCCAAATTACTAAAAGCCGCAAAATATCCTGATTCAATTCAGGAATTTTTGAAAATGATGTTGCTGTTTGGAGATATAATAGACTTTCTGTACTATATGTCGCACGTGAAAATTGCGTGAAAAAAATTCTAGGTTACCCCTTGACCCCTTTTATTGCATTGATGAATTATACAGTCTAAGTTGGTTCCGTGTTAACCTAATAGCCATTTGCAAACTTTCACAGAAATGTAATAAATGGAGTGACATTGCTTCTTACAGAAATAGATGGAAAGTTGGATGCCACCCCTTGAGATAATGTTGTCATGGTTACCGATTTGCATTCTTTCATTAGTTTGTTCAATTAAGTTTAAATTAGTTTGTGGGATTACTTCAGAAAGTGTTGGTTTTAGAGTCTTATAGTGTAGTTTTCGAGGACCCTTTAGGGCCCCCGAGTTTTGCTTCTAGCAACGAGGGACTTTGTCTCGTCGTTGTACGCCATAATATAATACTAATATAATAGTAAGATATAGGGATAGGAATATAATAGACCTGCCAGACCACACCCGCTGGTGTAAATCACGCGAAAAATTCTAGAGTACTCCGTATTGATGAATTTTACAGCTTAATTTGGTTCCATGATAACCTTCTAGCCGTTTGCAAACTTTCACACTAATATAATTAATGGAATTGCAATAGATGGACCTCTGTGAATCTGTTGCCATGGTTACCGGCTTGCATTCGTTCATTCGTTTATTAAATGAAATTAGTTTTCTGGGAATATCTCAAAAACTGTTGATTTTAGGGCCTTAAAATGTGGTTTTCGTGGACCCTTTAGGGCCCCCGAGTTTTGTCTTTCACATTGAGGGCCTGAAAATGAGCTTTGTCACGTCCATCTACGCCTATTTTAGCATGTATTTTAAGGGAGTAGGCCCCCTTTTATGAGAGGTACGGAGAAGAGTTACATCAATGATTAGTGTTGTGCCTCTGATGGATATCTGTACCCAATTTTACGTTGATACACCCAGCCGTTCTCGAGTTATAAGGGAACAAAGTTGTCCACAGACAAACAAACAAACAAACAAACAAAGAAACAAACAGACAGACAGAAACACACAAGAAATTCGCGCGCATCCATCATAAAACAGTCTGAAACGCGTAATTAAATTAAATTTCCGTAGAAATTCAGAAAAAAACAGGCAAACTTTCATTTTTATATATAGAGAGATAGACTGCACCGCTCGGTGTTGACCGTGTTTTATTGCACCAATTTAGGTTTTACTCGCTAACCGTTGGACATACGGAAAAGTGATAAGGACCTTTCGGATAGGAAATTAAATTGTAAGGCTCACATATAGCCTACCATCAAAATTTTGCTATTTCTTAGCGTTCTTTTTAGCCTACTTTCGATTTTTGCAAAAAATGAAAGTAGACTTATGAGATCAACACAGGGCGAAAAAAGTGTGTCTGCCTGTGTGTGTGTATGTGTGTGTGTGAGTCTGTGTGTGTGTGTATGTGTGTGTGTGAGTCTGTGTGTGTGTGTGTGTGTGTGTGTCTGTGTGTGTGAGAGTGTGTGTACTCTGAATGTCTGTCCCCCCCTTCAATTCGAACACGATGAAACCGAATTGAACGAAATTTGGTACAGAGGTAGCACTAGTAAAGGACACCTCAGTGTCATACTTTATATCGCCGCCATCTTTACCAAAACAGAATGGCGGCCACTCAAATGTTCAAAACGTAAAATCAAATTACGGCTAAACTAATTATCCGATCTCTACCAAATTTGGTGACAACATACCTTTATATAGGACGCGTCTTTCACCCAAAATTCAAGGTCATCGGCCATGCCATGTCAGGATGGCGGCCGTGTGAATTATGCAACCATTTTAATAAATAGCTTAAGACCCACCAATTCCGATTATCGAGCCTAGGGGGGTTTAAGCTATCCTGAAGGTCGTGATCCGTTATTTATTATAATTTAATATTATAATATTATACAGTATGAGTGGCTTAAAAGAGCTGAGCCGTTTGTGTCACACGACAAGATGGCAGCTGTCCTCATGTGCCTGTCTTATATTTCAGTAGTTTTAGTATGTTGTATGTGATATACCGTACTGATACAATAATATAAACTTTGTATGAAATGATCTTTAATGAAGATGTACTGCAGTGAAGAAATCGTTTATTTAAAGTCATTATTTGCCAACAGTTTGTATCTAATATGTCAGTTAAGAACACCTGACGTCATGGATACGGTTAGCTCTGGGCTAGCATGTTAGTCTGACACGCAGTTGACTGGGGATCGAATACTGCTACAGTTAGGTTTTTTTTCTTGAATTCTTTTACAAATGATGTGCACGAGCTTTTCCCACAGATACTGAATAAAATGTAATTTAGCTCAAAGGAGAGGATAAAGTATACACTCGTATATTAATAAAATCACAGTCCCAGCATCGCACATAAACAGAAGACATTAGAAAAAGGAGAATAGAAGAACTAGATACACGTTGTCATTAACCACAGCCTTCTTAATGCCTCTGTACGGTGCTGTCCTCTTGTGGGTTATGTGGGTAATATTGTTCCAAACATAACGCTGTGTAAATGCCTGAGCTGGCCTCCTGAAGTATGGCAATTTTGTAATACTGGTAGTTCAACTATTAGCCACGATCGCGCTCCGAATACCTTTAAACACTGCCAGCTGGATCGCCTCCCTCTTGGCTACTTTAAACTGCCTACTCATTCAACACCCATAGAACACTGCCATCGTAGTACATTACGATGGCAGTGCATAGGCATACAAGATAAAGATTAATTCACTGATAGGTCGCAGCACCACCTACTGTGATTGGGGCGGAAGATGATTGGGGCGGAAGATTCTTAATTTTGCAGACTGGCTTAATATAGAGATTAACGGACGTGAATGCATTACAATAAGTTAGTAGTTTTGTTATTCAATCATCATAAAGTATATAATATTGATCTTGACACTTACTGGCTTATTATCAATATAAAAGAAAACAAACAATACATTGTGGTTGGGGTGATTGTTTTAGGGATGAGGACAAAGAGTCATAAAGATACTCATACATTTAGGAGAAAGTAGGCTATATGTTCTTTGCTGAACATCTTGTTTTTATTTGAAATGGAAATATGAAGTTTTGAAACCAAACGGTGTAATGACGTCACAAATGTGGGTTTTACTCGCTAACCGTTGGAGTTACACGACAATAAGTTTGCATTTCCTAGCGTTCTCTTTTTATTTGAAATGGAAATATGAAAATGGTCGCCTTTTTTAAATAGTGCAAAATATCGAAATCAAAAGTAGCCTATGTGTATACCTGGTAAAGCTCACATATACCATCAAAATGTTGCTATTTCTTAGCGATTTGAAATGGAAATACGAAATTTTGAAACCAAGCGGTGTAGTGGCGTCACAAATGTGGGTTTTACTCGCTAACCGTTTGAGATACAGTGAAAGTGATAAGGACCTTTCGGATAGAAAATTAAATTTTAAAGCTCGAAGTGCCATCAAAAGTTTGCTATTTCTTAGCGTTCTCTTTTTATTTGAAATGGAAATATGAAAATAGTCGCCATTTTTAAATAGTGCAAAATATCGAAATCAAAAGTATCCTACGTGTAAACCTGGCGAAGCTCACATATACCATGAAAAGTTTGCTATTTCTTAGCGTTCTCTTTTTATTTGAAATGGAAATATGAAAATAATCGCCATTTTTAAATAGTGCAAAATATCGAAATCAAAAGTAGCCTATGTGTAAACCTGTCTCCCACAAATCCAACCCCTCGTCCTCGACGTGGGAGATGGGCAACGTAATTAAGTAGGGGATTGCCTGTAGGGGTGAAGTACAGTGGGGACTTTGTGTGCCTCAAGACCGCTACGGTAGCTGTGAAGACCCTACAGGAACCCTGAAGAAATTACGGCTAACGGGGCTCTGGTGAAACAACTGCTGCCTTGTAGTTTGGAGTTGGTTCTTCAAAGACTAAGGGAAGAAACCCTGACAGAAAATCAGCCTGGTGCCTCAGGCTTAAGGTTGCAGCCCCTCCAAGGCACTTGGAGGCAGTGGGTTAATCACTCGCTCCTCTTAAATAAACTGATTACGGAAACTGAAGCGAAATTACAAAACCGGACGGATAACCTGATAACGACTTTTGGCATGAAGAGGACTACGAAAATCGGTTTCTGGAATGTGAGGACCTTGATGGAGAAAACCAGACTGAAACAAGTGACACGGGAGATGAAGAACTATGGGCTGGATATCCTAGGATTGAGTGAAGTGAGGTGGCCAGGATTTGGTGAAATACAGACAACAGATGGAATTACATTTCTCCATTCTGGGGGCGATGAAGAAGAACACAGGGATGGAGTGGGGTTGCTGCTCAACAGAAATGCAAAGAGAAGCCTCATGGAGTGGAAGCCAACTTCTAATAGGCTCATGTTTGCTAGGTTCAAGACAAAGATCAGGAATGTGATCATCATCCAATGCTATGCGCCTACAGAACAATCGGAGCCAGAGAAGAAGGAAGAATTCTAGCAAATGCTGCGAGATGTCACAAGACAAACAAGTAAGAAGGACATTCTCATTGTTATGGGAGACTTCAACCCGAAGGTGGGCTCAAACAATGAGGGGTTGGAGCAGATCATGGGTAAACATGGCCTTGGTGAGATGAATGACAATGTGGAGAAATTTACGGAATATTGCGCCAGTCAGGATTTGGTGATGAGTGGCACGGTATTTCCTCATAGGCGGTGCCACAAGGTCACCTGGGTGTCTCCTGATCAAGTCACAGAAAATCAAATTGATCACATCGCGGTGAGCAGGAGGTTCAGAAGAAGCTTGGAAGATGTTAGGAACAAGAGAGGAGCGGACGTTGGTAGTGACCATCATCTTGTGGTTGCCAACTTCCGCATGAAGATCGTCGCAGTCAGCCGAAAGTTTAACACTCGGCACAACAAGTTTGATGTGGAAAGCTTAAGAACCAGCAGAGATTGGACCAATCTAAACTGGAGCTCAGAAATAAATTCCAGGTGTTGGACTCCGAGACAGAGAAGGACGTGGAGACTGTGTGGAGCGAGGTAAATAATATCTTCGTGGAAACCAGTGAGAAGCAGCTCGGGTAAAAGAACTACCTGCGGAAAGAATGGATATCCGATCAGACCTGGGACTAGATAAATTATAGGAAGGAGATTAAGGCCAAGTTCAACACCTGCAAGACTAGGCAGCAGAAGTCTCGCACACAAGCAAAGTATTCAACAGCAAACAGGGAGGTAAAGAGGAATGTACGGAAGCATCATAGGAGGTGGATTGATGAGCAGGCGGAGAAAGCAGAAGAAGCGGCAAGAAGGGGGGACGTTAAGGAGCTCTATGGCATTACAAAGACGCTTTCGAAGAAAGGTTTTAATAAAACTAGGGCTGTGAAGAGCAAAACGGGCGAGATCCTCACGACGTGTGAACAACAGCTGACAAGATGGATAGAACACTTTGCGGAGGTTCTTAATAGAGATAGAGGACCAGAAAGTAAGGAGCGAGGAGAAGATGAAGAGGAAGCAGAATGTGACCCAAGGATCAGCCTCGACTCCCCAACTCGGGGCGAAATACGGACAGCGTTGAAGCAGATGAAATGCGGGAAGGCACCAGGTCTGGATAATATCCCAGCGGAATTACTGAAAGCAGACCTGGATATTACGATCGATCTGCTGCACCCGCTGTTGGAGAAGATCTGGAAGGAGGAGAAAATACCAACCGACTGGAAGAAGGGGTTGATAGTCAAGTTGCCGAAGAAAGGGGACACCACAAACTGTAACAACTGGAGGGGTATCACCTTGCTGTCCATTCCAAGCAAAGTGCTGGCGAGAGTCATCCTGAATCGTATAAAAGACTGCGTAGAAAAAAGGCTTCGGAAGGAACAGGCTGGATTTCGACAACATCGCAGCTGTGTGGATCTCATCAACACCCTCCGAATCATCCTGGAGCAGAGTGTGGAGTGGCGGAATACCCTTTACCTCACATTTGTTGACTTCGAGAAAGCCTTCGACTCCGTAAATCAAAGAATCATGTGGAAGACCCTCGAGGAATATAAAATTCCAGCAAAGATCTACTTGGGTGTGCGTATGTATATGTGGCATCTGTCTGGTAACCTCTGTCATTGTGATAGCTAATTATTTTTATTTGTGATTCAGGTTAGGATTTAATTAAGAGGCGATCATTCATTCATATTATAAAGGCTAATGCCTTGTCGATGCAAACACACTCTTCTGTCGTTGGTGGTTCGTTTCAGTTCCATGTAATTGTCACATCCCATTCTATTCTTGATGTCTTTCAAATACTTCGTCCTAGACTTCCTTTCTTTCCCAGCGTTTTCCCTTCGATAATGTTAACAATGAAAGTATTGTGTCTGATGACATGTCCAATAAATTTTATTTTTCTCTTTCCCATTTCCTTCATTTATCTTCTCTCTTCTTTGACTTCCCTCAAGACTTCAAGGTTGGTTTTTCTTTCAATCCAGCTATTTCTTGTCATTTTCCGTCATATCCACATTTCAGCAGCTTCAAGTCGATTTTTTCCAATTTACCCAGAGTCCAACTTTCACTTCCATAGAGCAGTGTACTCCATACATCCCTCAAGACTTCAAGGTTGGGTTTTCTTTCAATCCAGCTCGTTCTTGTCATTTTCCGTCATATCCACATTTCAGCAGCTTCAAGTCGATTCTTTTCCAATTTACCCAGAGTCCAATTTTCACTTCCATAGAGCAGTGTACTTCATACAAATGATTTTGCAAAGGATCGTGGTCTTTATGATCCCAGCATTAACTTGGAGTAAAAGTAGGAAAGCCACGGAAAACTACGCCTGGGAAGACTGAGATGGCAATCGAATCCTAATTGTTTAGTTCTGCTTCACAAAGGTAAGTGGGCTGCTAAGCCGAGGACAAGAAATAAACTCATTCAAAACATTTTGGATTAACATGGAGATCATTAGCGGCAACTCTGCGGACTTCTGCTTTGAGCTTGAAATACTCTGCGACGGAGTACTATGCACCGGCATGGCTGAACAGCTCTCATGTAAACAAAATTGTTGTCCAATTTAAAAATGCTAAGCGAATCATTTCGGGAACAATTACATTAACTTCCACATTCTGGCTGGTTGGTTGGTTCCTCAGTTTAGGGGCTGCGACAACGCGGTCATGTAGCCCCGTGTACTTTGGGTGTGTGTAGAATCTCTCTGATAACCGGTGTTAATTGTGATGACTGTATTAGTGTGTGTATCTGTTTTAATTCAAGTAAGGACTGCAGACGATCAATTTTCAAGTAGTTCCTACTTTTGCCGCCAAACGCCACCGTTAACGACCAACTAGTTCAGAAATTAGTTACCAGATGCCACCGCAGTCGAATCCTGACGACGAACGTAGGAACCTAAGAACGTTAGTCAAATGTTTAGCCTATATTAATTTAGCTTCACACAGGTGTAATTAATGGAAGGTTCTTTAACATGCCAAAAATCTATGACATGGGACTTCCGGCTTTACTTCCCCTCCGAAGGAAGATATACTGAGGGATTTTTATCGTTCTTAAAAAATCCGACGACTTCGGCCGGGTTTGAACCCGCGGACGTGGGCATAGAAGCTCAGCATGCTACCAACTACGCCACTGAAGCCGCTAACACATTCTGGCTGCCTATCCTGAGCCACATAGCACCCTCAAATCAGCGAAGGAAAGAAACCTTGATAAGAGAATACAGCAAGATCTTAGCAAACCCTGCATTCTGACATCCCCGATCTCACAAGAGAAGCATCAGGTAAGACAGGTCGAAATCTATCTTGAAACTTTGTGGACGCAATCTTTGTAGACTACTATAAGAGGACAATGTGCGGAAAATCAGCTGCTATATTTAACTGCGAGGCTACGAAATCATGTGGCGAATCTCTCATATAAATCAATGGGAGGTAGCAAGTACCGTACATGTTGGAATGGACAGCCCTGACCGCCCAAGTACTCAAGGCCGGTGGGAAGGAGCCGCACGCTCCAGTCAGGAAATCTCGCTACTACTCCGAGTGCCACTGAGATGTCCAGCTCCTCCAGCCGTCATGCTGGCGTACCAGGATATCAGGTACGATTTCGGAACCTTGCAGTTCAATCTGGCAGCCGATTCTCCGCACGTTGTCCTCTTATAGTACAACGATTGCGTCCACAAAGTTTCAAGATAGAATTTGACCTGTTTTACCTGATACTTCCCTTGTAAGAATCAACAGACTTCGCCCAAGGCATCGTCCTCTCGTACATGCAAACAATCTCACTGGGGTTAACTTCAGCGATACCTGGAAGAGGGAAAAAATGAAAATCCACTGCCTGCTTCCAGTCGACCAACCGGGTCAGGGAATGGAATGAATGAAGCCCCCCATCTAGCGGCGATGATACGAACTGTGCCTGCTGCCGAAGCCTGTCGCACTTTTCTCGGGCAATGATTAAATGAATGACAGATGAAAATTGAAATGAGAGTGGAGAGTGTTGCTGTAATTAAATATTTGTGACAGGGAAAACTGAATTACCCGGAGAAAAACCTGTCTGCCTACACTTTGTCCAACACAAATCTCACATAGGGTGACCGGGATTTGAACCATGAACCCAGCGGCGAGAGATTGGCGTGCTGCCGCCTAAGCCACTCCAAAATGCTCCAGAAACATGTCAATCATTACCTTGTATCACTAAGAACATCCCTGGCTTTAATCAATCCCGCAAGGAATGGTCAACTCTTAGCCGACTGAGAACAGGTCACGGAAGATGTACAGATTCACTATTTAAATGGGGGATGTAGTCCTCACCAGCATGCGACTGCGGCGCACCAAGGCAGACTATTCAACACACCAGGGAAGACTGCAGTGTCAGAGCATAATATAGAGGAGATTCCTGTTGGCAACCCTGAATTCCATCAAATCCATACAAGAACCAGATGTTTGTTTGTGGTTAAGTGTTTAGAAATAATATAATTTACTGTTAAAATGTACTTAACTACCATACGCTAAATAAAATAAAGGGTAAGTGTACCTCGTTTCTGCCCTATGAGTATCACCTCGCTGCGTAACCATGCGTGTTAAATCGCTAACCACGACTGCGATGGAAAACAGTTTCAAATCCAGAGATCAGAGATTCGAATCCCGAGTGAGGTTTTCCCCTGGGTTTTCCACACCTTCTCCAGGCAAATTCAGAGATACTCCCCTATTTCAAGTCCCTGGGCACATACTCCACCGCCCACCTCTTGGTGTAGCGGGCTAGCATTCTTCGAGAGTCCAGGTTTGATTCCCCAGAAATGTATTTCTGGTCTGAGGGATGGAACAGGGTATACTCAGCCTCGTGAGGCAAAACTGAGAAGATGCGGGTTTGATTCCCACCTCAGCCATTATGAAAGCAGTTTTCCGTGGTTTCCCATTTCTACTCCAGGAAAATGCCGGGATGGTTCCTTACTTAAGGCCACACTCGCCTCCATCCCAATCCTCACCTCAATTGCAAATACACACACTAATACAGCCATCACAATACCACAGGTTATCACGATGTCCAGGCCCATATATAAAACAAACAAACAAACAAACAAACTGTAATAATTACATTTACACGCATTCTACAGTCACCGCAGAAACACTGGTTATCACTCACCCAAGTACATGTAGCTGATAACCAAGGAGTCCCAACCCCTGAGAAAAATGACAAAGAATTTAATTTGTTTTTCAGAGCCGGGAATCGAATCCGGCCCTCCACGGTGACAGCCAAGTATGCTAACTCCTACATCACGAGGTGGACATGGTATATAAACAAGTAGTTTCGTGAAGAATTATACAGCCTATTTTCATATATCTACTTATGTTAATTGCCTCTATCAACATGTCATATTTCAGTTTGATTGCTGTAATAGATTCGTAGATATTGAAAACCGTCTAAATATTTCGTATTGTCGTCATGTTGGATATTTAGGTGTGTATAATAGAATGTTGTACTATTACATGAAGATTATTGTGTAGGTGTGGTATTCAAACAACAATTGCATGATTAGAACAAAAGAAATAAAAACGAGTTTTTAAAATTTCGCACAGCTGCCATCTTGTGATTATCAAAACAATTGAAATAAATTAGATGCCAGTGGATTAACATTTTTAAAAGCATTACGTACCAAGTTTCACTGGTTAAATGCGAGAAACGTCCATTTAAATATTTATATTTCGCATCGCCCCATGTTGGATTTGTGCTCGCCAGGTTATTGAAAGTCCCATATGTGAACTTATGTTCATAGTTTCTATCAACATACAAAATTTCAGTTTGATTGCTGTCATAGATTAATAGATATTGACAACCATCTAAATATTTCGGATGGTCGCAATGTTGGATTTTTATATATGTAGACCATAGAGTTATGAACTATTAGATAACGAAAATTGCCTAGGTTCACTAGTCAAACGTTCACTTCGATCACATGATTAGAACACAACAAATAAAAAACTTAATTTTAAAATTCCGCACAACCGTCATCTTGAGGTTATGTAAACAATTTAACTAAATTAGATGCCAGTGCATTACAATGCGTATAGAAATTTACTGTACCATATTTCACTGCTCTCAGATAGTTACATCACGAGAAGAGTCTATTAAAATGTTTCAACTTCGCTTGGCCGCCATGTTCGTTTTGTATTTAACAGGTTTTTGAAAATTACATACATAAACTTGTAGAAGTGCCCGTTATCGCCGTGCAAATATGACAGGGTGATATCAGTAACAGTTTTGGAGATATAGAATGCCGGTGAAATATATCGCACAACCGCCATCTTGAGTTTATGTAAACAATTGAACTAAATTATATGCCAGTGCGTTACAATGTCTATATACATTTGCTGTATCTAGTTTCACTGCGTTTGAATGGTTAAATCGCGAGAAACGTCTATTTAAATGTTTCAACTTCGCTTGGCCGCCATGTTCGTTGTGTAGTTAACAGGTTTTTGAAAATTGCATTTGTGACCTTTTAGTAGTGCCTTTTATCACCGTAAAACATTTCAGGGTGATATCAGTAATAGTTTCGGAGATAGCCTATAGAATGCCGGTGAAATATTTCGCACAGCCGCCATGTTGGATTGGTGAGACGTAATAAAATTTGAAGGAGTCGGCCAAAATGGTACTAATAACTTCACCGAGTTTGATTGAAATCGCACCACCGCACCGTTTAGATTTTATTAGGGGGACACACACACGGGCAAAAGGTGGTCTCATAAGCCATAAATGAGAATAGGCTAAAAGTACAAGCTTTGCTCAACAGATGTGACGTCTGTAAGAGGAGCTATTATATGAAGTAATTTCGCTTGTAACGGGCAGTGCTGATTGACTTGCAGCACTTTGCATGACGCAGTGGCTATGAAATACTGTAAGCTGGCCTCAGAGCGAGCAAGAACCACGCTTCATGTCACTTGAACACAACGTACGGGACGACGGCTGTTAACTGTGCTCTGCTCTGCGCAAAACCAATGATCCATTCAGCATGTGGTCTGGGTATTCAAATGGTGGTCACATCGACCGTCAATATCCAAACAGCATTGTGATTAAGCTCTAACCTAACTCATATAAAAACAAGAAGTTCCGTGAAGAACTATACAGCCTACTTTTCATGCCAATGATTATTCTACAGTATATGAACCTATCTAGAATAATGACAAAATTAAGTTGGTAATATCGAAATGTCTAATTAGTTCAAAATATACCTGGTATGATGTATCCCAATAGAGCACTACAGTTGGCAGCCCTGGTGACTGAATATATTCTTAGTTCCATCTTTTAAGGTACAGAATACAAAATTTGGCAGAAGTCCAATGGACGTTACATACAGTTAATCACTGGATCTATCAGAACGCGTAAAAGCATGTTGCCAACAATACCATGCGTGTTCTGGTCAGAAATAATCTGAAATATTATGATATCTTGTTGTGCCAATTTTGGATGAAATCCATTTGTTAGTATAGAAGTTACATGTATTCTTAAATTGGACATATCAGCAGGCATAGAATCATGTTGGCAGCACTGCCTTGTATTAATTACTCCAAATTTATCTAGAATGTCAGGTGCTATACGTGTGCAAAGTATAGAGCTGTTGGCTTGCATACTTTCTGGTATATTGATATTAGGGTAAAAACAATATAGACAGCATTTATTAACAGTTGGCAGCCCTGATTGCTCTTAACAATACTTATAGTCATATCTGTTATGGTACACATAGCACATACGAAATTTGGTTGAAATCCAACTGATAGTATAGAAGTTAGATGTATTTAAAAATTGGTATTATCAGCAGGCTTATAATCATGTTGGTAGAACTGACGTATATAAGTTACTCCAAATTAATCTAAAATGTCAGAATATACGTGTGCAGAGTTTAAAGCTGTTGGCTTGCATACTTTCTGATATATTGGTATTTGCATAAAACAAATATAGAGAGCAATTATTAACAGTTGGCAGCCCTGGTGGTTCCTAAGAATATGCTCAGTCATATCTGTTTATGTACAGATATTACATACAAAATTTGGTTGAAATCCAATTGATAGTGTAGAAGTTATATGCATTTAAACATTGGACCTATCAGAAGGCTTAAAATTATTTTGGCAACACTGCCATGGTTGGCCTCCTGGAAATTAAACTGAAATAATATTATCTACATGTTTGCCAATTTTTGAATAGCTCCCATGCATACCTTGCAAGATATCCAACATTGAGCTCAAATTTCTAGTGCGTTTTTTCAGCAGTTGGTAGCACTGACATCATTTTCAAATATGGACGAGAGATATTCCGGTGCACATCTTTACTCATACTAAATTTGGTTTAGATTGCTGCAGCCGTTTAGGAGTTGATAGGGGGGGGGGGGGGGGGGACACACACACAGACAGACAGACAGACAGACTGACACACATTTTCCCGGATCGATCTCATAAGTCTACTTTTTCCTCATTTTTGCAAAATGTGAAAAGTAGGCTAATAATAAGAAGCATTAGCAATTTAATTTCATTATATACGATGTGTGATTGAAATAAGGTGCCCGTATTTGAAGTAGTTAATTCATTTAAGAGACGGGACACATCCGTCAAGAGAATTAAATACAACATAAAAAATTAGAAATAATAAAAATAGGGTAAACATATGAAAATATAAAAATTATTTAAAAAAAACATTAAAATAAAAATATATTAGTAAATTAAAAAAAAATTAATGAAATTAAGTATTTGAAAAAAATAACAAAAAGAATATTTTTTATTGTTTATCCTCCCAACTCGGCTTCGCCTACGAACTCTGCGAGGGATCATTCCTCTACCGTCCGAAGGACGGTGTCTGGGGTGGACACACTTAGTCAGCAGATACGTACAACTGGGGATGGTGAAAGGCGACCGCTAACTTGTGTCTAATTAAGGAAGTGTCAGGGAAGGGATTTCGGAGGGAACCGTCCTGGCATTTGCTTGGTGGTGAAAAAGGGAAACCACGAAAACCATTTTCAGGATGGCCGAGGTGACATTTGAACCCACGCTCTCCCGATACCAGCAAGGCACGAGGTAACGAGTCATGGCTCTCGGCCACCGTGGCCGGTATAAAAATAAATAAGTAATTATGATGAATAAGATTAATAAATAAAATAAATACATGAAGGAATAAATTAATTAATTAACAAATAAATAAATAAAGGGTGTTATTGTGGTGTATATTTGTAATTGATAATAATTGAATGTTAACCCAAATTTAAGACCAAACACTGTCCTTGGGACGGTAGAGGAATGATCCCTCGCAGAGTTCGTAGGCGAAGGAGTTGTTCATTACACATTGTGGAACATACGGAACTATAATTGTAATCATTACTTATTTAATTTTTTATTTATGGTGTTTTATGTGATGAAAAATTGTCTTATTTCTATAACAGTAAGTTCAACATTTTTTAAGTAAAAAACTAATGTGCATATGTAATTTATTTTAGTTCTGTATTCATATTGTAGTGATAGCTTCATGCAGTAAAAATTTCAAAGTGATTGTATCATTAGAATTCCTGTTATGGCTTTCATGCAAAAAGGGCATAACTGTTAAATCTATATATATAAAGCACAAAGTCTGTCTGTCTGTCTGTCTGTCTGTCTGTCTGTTATGTATACAAATCTACACCGTTTCACCGATCTGAACCAAAATGTGTATACTTACCCTTTGGGACCCTGCGGGTAACCCTGTCAACATTAAATTTCGGACAGACCACCCCATGCCCTGCATTTAGGCCCTTTTGCACAAATCTACACCGTTTCACCGATCTGAACCAAAAGTTGTATATTTAACCTTTGGAACCCTGCGAGTAACACTGTCCACTTAAAAATTCGGACAGACCACCCCATTCCCTGCATTTAGGCCCTTTGGTCCAAATCCACACCGTTTCACCGATCTCAACCAAAATTTGTATATTTACCCTTTGGAACCCTGCGAGTAACACTGTCCACTTAAAATTTCGGACAGACCACCCCATTCCCTGCATTTAGGCCCTTTGGTCCCAATCTACACCGTTTCACCGATCAGAACCAAAATTCGTATTCTTACCCTTTGGTACCCTGCGAGTAACACTGTCTGCTTGAAATTTCGGACAGACCACGCCATTCCCTGCATTTAGGCCCTTTTTGCACAAATCTACACCGTTTCACCGATCTGAACCAAAATGTGCATACTTACCCTTTGGAACCCTGCGAGTAACACTGTCCACTTGAAGTTTCGGACAAACCACCCCATTCCCTGCATTTAGGCCCTTTGGTCCAAATCTACACCGTTTCACAGATCAGAACCAAATTTCGTATTCTTACCCTTTGGTACCCTGCGAGTAACACTGTCTGCTTGAAATTGCGGACGGACCACTCCATTCCCTGCATTCAGGCCCATTGGCCCAAATCTACACCGTTCCACCGATCTCAACCAAAATTTGTATACTCACCCTTTGAAAGCCTGCGAGTAACACTGTCTGCTTGAAATTGCGGACAGACCACTCCATTCCCTGCATTCAGGCAGGCCCTTTGGCACAAATCAACACCGTTTCACCGATCTGAACCAAAATTTGTATACTCACCCTTTGAAAGCCTGCGAGTAACACTGTCTGCTTGAAATTGTGGACTGACCACTCCATTCCCTGCATTTAGGCCCTTTGGCCCAAATCTACACCGTTTCACCGATCTGAACCAAAAGTTGTATATTTAACCTTTGGAACCCTGCGAGTAACACTGTCCACTTAAAAATTCGGACAGACCACCCCATTCCCTGCATTTGGGCCCTTTGGTCCAAATCCACACCGTTTCACCGATCTCAACCAAAATTTGTATATTTACCCTTTGGAACCCTGCGAGTAACACTGTCCACTTAAAATTTCGGACAGACCACCCCATTCCCTGCATTTAGGCCCTTTGGTCCCAATCTACACCGTTTCACCGATCAGAACCAAAATTCGTATTCTTACCCTTTGGTACCCTGCGAGTAACACTGTCTGCTTGAAATTTCGGACAGACCACGCTATTCCCTGCATTTAGGCCCTTTTTGCACAAATCTACACCGTTTCACCGATCTGAACCAAAATGTGTATACTTACCCTTTGGAACCCTGCGAGTAACACTGTCCAATTGACATTTCGGACAGACCACCCCATTCCCTGCATTTAGGCCCTTTGGTCCAAATCCACACCGTTTCACAGATCAGAACCAAATTTCGTATTCTTACCCTTTGGCACCCTGCGAGTAACACTGTCTGCTTGAACTTGCGGACGGACCACTCCATTCCCTGCATTCAGGCCCTTTGGCCCAAATCTACACCGTTCCACCGATCTCAACCAAAATTTGTATATTTACCCTTTGGAACACTGCGACTAACACTGTCTGCTTGAAATTATGGAGAGGCTACTCCATCCCCTACATTTAGGCCCTTTGGCACAAATTTACACCGTTTCACCGATCTGAACCAAAATTTGTATACTTACCCTTTAGAACCCTGCGAGTAACACTGTCCACTTAAAATTTTGGACAGACCACCCCATTCCCTGCATTTAGGCACTTTGGCACAAATCTACACCGTTTCACCGATCAGAACCAATATTCGGAAACTTACCCTTTGGTACCCAGCGAGTAACACTGTCTGCTTGAAATTGCGGACAGACCACTCCATTCCCTGCATTTAGGCCCTTTGTCCCAAATCTACACCGTTTCACCGATCTCAACCAAAATGTGTATATTTACCCTTTGGAACACTGCGACTAACACTGTCGGCTTGAAATTGCGGCGAGGCCACTCCATCCCTTGCATTTAGGCAGTGTGGCACAAATCTACACCGTTTCACCAATCTGACCCCAATTTTATATACTTACCCGTAGGAACCCGACAAGTAACACTGTTCACTTTAAATTTCGGACAGACCACACTATTCCCTGCTGTTTGGCCCTTTGGCAGAAAACTACACTGTTTCACCGATCTCAACCATATTTTACATAATTACCCTTTGGAACTCGACGAGTAACACTGTCCACTCGAAATTTCGGACAGACCACTCCATTCCACGCATTTAGGCCTTTTGGTACAAATCTACATCGTTCACCGATCGAAAACAAAGTGTGTATACTTACCCTTTGGAACCCGATGCGTAACACTGTCCACTTGAAATTTCTCACATACCACTCCATTCCCTGCATTTAGCTCAGAAATTCCTTGGGGTTGCCAGCTTCCTAACTCACCAGTCATGAGCCCTTGAGGGTGTACCAGAAGTGGTGGGTCTACACACACCC
This sequence comes from Meconema thalassinum, assembly GCA_946902985.2. NCBI lineage: Eukaryota > Metazoa > Arthropoda > Insecta > Orthoptera > Tettigoniidae > Meconema > Meconema thalassinum. The sequence continues at coordinate 291,351,135 of OX336394.1, forward strand.
TGCCTCTTTGAGGGCATTGAGCAGAAGACAGGAGATATTATGAAAAGGAAAAGAAGGCAGACCCCTCGAAGAATGAGGGTATCAGGAAAGATGAGACAAAGCCAATTAAGGCGGGAAATTGAAAGACTCCCTAGCCCTCGGATACCCTAATACAGTCTGGGTCGGAAGAGAACAAGAGTTGACCAAGGGAGGCCTACAGGAAAGAAAACTGAAATGAGCCCGGCACCAGGAAGCAGAAGCGATGCCAGACTCAGCTGGGGTCCCGTGGTCGCCAACCCACGTCCCACAAGTTGTGAGACCCTGGAGGGGGGAGGTCTGTTGTTAGAATAGCTTGCTGATTCATCGCGAGGTGACTTGAGAGTACTTTCCAGAGCCCGCCGTGTTATCTCCTGCTGTCTATGCTGATGCCAGCACAGGGCCGTTGCGAAACAGTGAGTGATTCCCGGTCAATCTAAATAGGACGGGGAACCCCGAACGCGTGTCATCATATTTCGTCATCATCTGCGATCATCTCAGGTTCGTGCAGCTTGGACCTATATTCTTTGTCTTTGCCGAGCAGTACGCTCTTTCACTAGACGCATCGAGTACAGGCCTAAGCCAGAAAATAAGGTAGAGACTTTGGAAGACATCGAAGCTAGACACCTGAATTACCTATATCAGTTTTAAAATAACACCATGTTCGTTTAGTAGTCATTTTTTCATTACCTTATTATTATCATCATAAGTGCAAATGACCTAGATGTTACGCGTATCATACCAATAATCACCGCTGCATAAAGTATTTCTCGGCTGTGATTTTTAAAATATTTATTTTTGGTTGGTTGGTTCTTAAGTTTAGGGGCTGCGACAACGCGGTCATGTAGACCCGTGTACTTTGGGGGTGTGTAGAATCTGTCTGATAACCGGTGTTAATTGTGATGACTGTATTAGTGTGTGTTATCTGTTTTTTAATTTAAGTACAAACTGCAACTTAGAATTCTTCAAATAGTTCGTACTTTTGCCGTCACGACTACTAGGCCAAGTTCGGAACTTAGCTACTAGACGCCACTGCAGTCGGCTCTTGGCAACGGACGTAGACATCTAAGAGCGTTGTTTACCTATCCAATTTAGCTTCACACAGGTGTAATTAGTGGAAGGTTCTTTAACATGCCATAAATCTGACATGGGACCGCCGGCTTTACTGCCCCTCCGAAGAAAGGCATACTGAGGGATTTTTAACGCTCTTGAACCCGTTATCTTGGGCATTGAAGCTCAGCATGCTACCAAATACGCCACCGAAGCCGCCGTATTTTTATTACAGTACATTGTGTACATTATAAGTTGAAGTGTCAATTCAATACCGGTAGTAGTTTCCCTTATCATCCTCATCATAAGAGCAAATAACCTACAGTGGATGTTACGCCCATTACACCATTAATCACCACACACAATAAGTCTTCCTCGCCTGTGAATTTTGAAATATGTATTTCTATTACGGTAGTTTGTAAGTTTGACTTGTCAATTCAACAGTAGTTTTTATTATCATCCTTATCAAAAGGGCAAATGACCTAGATATTACTCCCTCATTGTCTTTTGGGGGCAAATGACTTAGATTTTAAGTCCATTATATTTCTAAGGAGACCTTAAAACATTATCATCATTCCACCGGGCGAAGCCGGGTACTACTGCTAGTGTCTTATAATATTCGTATTTATGTATTTGCCTTACATCTAGGTCTCTAATTATATTATTTCTTTTCATTTATTACAGTTATTTATCTATGTACTCACAACATTTCATGTCTTTAACTCAAAAACTATGGATGTAATTATTTTTTAAGAAAAAGCTTGCATTTCCGATTATATCCCCCCTTAAGCAGGCATGAGTTTCAAGCTGAAAAAAATCGACATGTTGGCTGACTGAACGTTATTAACTAATTGTTATCAAGGCAACACTGAAACATGGCTTCAAAGTTTTCTATGTTTGAAATTGAGATTAGAATTTGCAAAGGGGTGGCCGTTGCCTTAATTTAGGACCCATCCTGGCATTTGCCTAAAGTAGATGTGGGAGAAAATCGTTCAAAAACATTCTATGACGGCTGAGTTGGGATCGAACCCAACTCTTCTCAGTTCTGCCCTAGGAGGCTGGGTGTACCCCATTCCAACCCTTAGACCAGAATTAAATGTATTTGTTGAGCCGGGAACCGAACCAGGATCTCTACACAACTAGGTTGACATGTCTGATATTCTGAATCACTTATTCATGAGCAAAATAGTCACAAAAATATTTTTTTCGAAACCTTGTAGTTAATCTCTGTCAGGGATCGTGATGGTGCAGTGATCAAGCTGTTTGCCTCTCACCAAGGCAGACTGGGTTCGATTCCCAGCCAAGGCACGTGTGATTTTAGAAATCAAATATCTCGTCCTGTGCGTAACAAGGAGGTCACGTAAAACTTAAAGCTCCTGCCTTCCTAATTTCTGTCATTATGGCATGAAAAAGAACCTACCACTAACTACACTTGTGTGCAGCCAACATTTGTAGGTTAGAATTGATAACGCTCTATTAGTTCCAACGTTCACCGACGGGTGCTGACTGTGATGACATCTAGTAGGCAAATCCGCAAGCTAGGTGACTTGGACTGTAGCATTTGGTAGCAAAATTAGGAACTACTTGAAATTACTGTCTGCAGTCCTTACTTGAATTTTAAAAAATGATAACACACACTAATACAGTCATCACAATTAACACCGGTTATCAGACAGATTCTACACACACCCAAAGTACACGGGGTTACATGACCGCGTTGTCGCAGCCCCTAAACTAAGGAACCAACCAACTAATCTCTGTCAGGATACTATAAGAAATGCCACTGTAAATGGATTGCTATAAGTGAGATGGAGGATGACACTTGAATTTGTGGACCCCAAATCATAATTTCTATTACTGTATTAGTCATGGCGTTATGTAATCTAGCAGCTAGAGATAAATTTGAGGTGAGCGGGTGAACTGTGTATTCTAGGAGGCAATGGGCGTGTAGATGGGAGTGCCTCTTGAAGCATAACAGGACCTTCCTTTTCAGCTTCGAAATAGCGAGTTGTCTAGATTTTGTGTACAACCTAGTTAGCCAATGGTTCAACGCAATAGAATTAATACAATTACCCAAGTTCAGTGTTTTTGTTGCAAATGTGTTTTCATTATTCGCGACGACTATTTTTGTACAGTAAAATTGCATTATCATTAATGACACTTAGAGAATCATATATTCGTAGCAGATTGTCAGAAAAACACTCGTCTGATCATCTTCGGTTAGTGATGCTAAGAATATTAACGCAAACAATCATGCACTTGTTGAGAAAAGAACATGTTGGTTGCTTTCTTTGGGAGAGACTTATTTATCGAAACTGCTAGAGGTAAGTGAACCTATTTGAAGCAAAGAAATATTTAAACATGTTGTTTGGGTCCATATTCACAAACTTCAATATAAAATTATTAATATCGGTTAACTTTGTGAATCAATGTGTAGTTTTGAGGTTTTAGTCCTCTATTGGTATATATATTTTGAAGTTATGGTATACGGTACCCCTTAATGAGTCCGTCAAAAACATATAAATAATTAGCATTTAAACGAGATCAAATTGCATATAACTAACACCAGTAAGTCACTTTGATAAACCTTGTATTCAGATGAAATTGGAGCACTTACAGCATATTGTTGTAAATGTTTTGGAGCACTCTTAAATCCGCTGAAACTACTTACAAATCAAGAAATTGTTAAAAATACAATCCGAAGTATTTTCTTGAGTCTTGATTGTTCATCTTATGAGGAGATACTCAAGAAGATACTTCAGATTCTTTGAGTCTTAATTGTTCGTATCTGAGAAGATACTCAAGGAGATACTTCAGATTCCTTGAGTCTTAATTGTTCGTATCTGAGAAGATACTCAAGAAGATACTTCAGATTCCTTGAGTCTTAATTGTTCGTATCTGAGAAGATACTCAAGGAGATACTTCAGATTCCTTGAGTCTTAATTGTTCGTATCTGAGAAGATACTCAAGAAGATACTTCAGATTCCTTCAGTCTTAATTGTTCGTATCTGAGAAGATACTCAAGAAGATACTTCAGATTCCTTGAGTCTTAATTGTTCATATCTGAGAAGATACTCAAGAAGATACTTCAGATTCCTTGAGTCTTAATTGTTCGTATCTGAGAAGATACTCAAGGAGATACTTCAGATTCCTTGAGTATTCATTGTTCATATCTGAGAAGATACTCAAGGAGATTCTTCAGATTCCTTGAGTATTGATTGTTCATATCTGAGAAGATACTCAAGGAATTACGCCATTTGTTTGAGTCTTAGATACTCAAGGAAATAGGCTACTTCAAATCGTAATTTTGACAATTGATTTTCAAATAATGTCGGTGAATTCATGCGTGCTCCAACATTCATAACAGCATAGGTGCTTCCTATTCATCTGGTCATTATGTTTATAAAAGATAAGTCGGTGTTAGTCATCAGCAAGTTATTCTTGCTTAAGTTCTAATTCTCTACCTAGGTATATATGTCTATTGAAGGGTTGACAAAGGAGTATACCTTTGGCTCAGAATCACTTACCAACTCAAAACGCAAAAAATTAATATCGATAAGATGAATCGTTATTAATAATTTTACATTGGAAAGAAATACGTATTCAATTCGAATAACCATTTTTCCATTTTACGCATATCAGTCATTTCAATTTATCTCACATACCTAGACGAAGAAATAGAACACAGATTGGGCTTACCCTTAAATATCGCGCGATTGCTTGTTTGCTCTACCTCTCGCACTGGTGAAAAGCTTATTGTTGTTGTTGATTCATTTGGGGGCTTTGCGACAGCGTATCCATGTAGCCTTGTGTAATTGTTTGTGTGAAATCTGCCATTGTGTTGTTATTGTTTCTAGAAGATAGGAAATCGTGTTCATTTTATCCCCGTGGACAAAGGTCTGTGTGGAATTTTGTCCAAATATCTGTCTCATTGTGATGGCTGTATCAGTGTGTGTATTTGTAATTCAGGTGAGGATTGGGAAGGAGGCGGCGGTGGCCATCAGTTAGAAATCATCCCAGCATTTGCCTGAAGTAAATGTGTAAAACTACGGATGGCTGAGGTGGTGATCGAACCCTCCTCTTCTCAGTTTTGACCCTCAAGGCTGGGTGTACCCCGTGTCAGCCCTCAGGCCAGAATTAAGTTCCTTGCCAGAGCCAGGATTTGAACCTGGACCTCCAGGGTAACAGCCAAGAAGACTATCTGTTGGCTGTGGGAATGAGTGTATTTGTATTAGATTCTAGGATTTGAATGGCGGTAGCCATGGCCTGGAGTTAATATCATGCTATTTGCCTGGAGTAGAAGTGTGAAACCACGGAAAACCATTTCTAAGACAGCTGAAATAGGAACGTAACCTGTCTCTTCTCATTTTTGCCTCAAGAGGCTCAATATTCATACCAAAATTACATTTCTTAGCAAAGTCAGGAATCGAACTGAAGTCACAATACGCATCTCGAGACCAGAGGAGGCGAATAACATGATAATCATATATATTATTTCAGTAGTATTGATCCTTCCTGCGGCGCTCACAAGCGACCGATCGTGACAAATGAGCATTCAAATGAAAGAAAATAGACATTAGTAGTGACGAACTGCACTCTTTCTTTCTTCTTCGGCTTTTCCCAATTAATGGGGTTTCCCGGAGCCAACCAGGCTCATTTTGGTTTTGGCCGGGGATTTAAGGCCGGATGTCCTTCCTGACGCCACGTGATTTTTCAGGTGAAAATTTCACCCCGCTGTCACCGGGATTCGAACCCCGACCGTCCGGGTGAAAGACGAGCAGCTATGCCACTGCGCCATCACGCTCCCCGACGAACTGCACTCTAATTTCATAAATATCTATAATTTCTTTAAAACATTACTTTAAAAATGTACAAAGTGTGTGATTTGCAGATACTGTTGCTGTAGGAAAATACGCTCCATAAATGCTGTCCACTTCACATTTTGGCCGCTGTGACGCCAGTTTCATGTTATTTTAACATTCTGAGGTATTTCCTTTATCATTTTGTATGGATTTCAGAAACAGTAAGTCGAAGGAATGAGTATTCAAATCATATAATTTCATAAATATCGAATAACCGGTGAGTGTTATGATGATCCAATTTTCAGTGATTGTCTTCACAAGTTAGCGAACGTAGAACTTGGAATTCTAACTGAAATGTAAATAGTGATCTATAATCATTTGGTTGAAATAAAAACATAACAACTTTTCTCTTTAAGTATCTCATTATAAATCTACTGGGGAAAGTGTGGTTTATGAACATGCGAGATTTCTCGCACGGGTACGCTAGTGAGTTATAATGGAGTAAGGGTTTGAACGGGCGTCCAGTTCATATCATGTAAAAACAAGTAGAAAGGCAATTGAATTACATTTGAAGTGGCACTCAGTTGACCGTAAAGCATTCTGCCCGTGAAAGAGCTGTCTATAGCAGACCTAACAGCGGAAGCGGAGCAAATTACCGAGACGTTTCTTTAGCTACTCCGGAGATCGGTGCTGTGTAACAGACAAACTTTACAAAGATACAGTAAAAACAGACGAACAGATGAAAGCACTTATTTGTGTAAATCTCAAATAGACCACACCGTTCACTTTTGAAAGCGCACACAACAAAGATATATATAAATATTTTTATTAATTCAGACAATGTCCGTTTTATATTATTTGTAGGACTGGTCGCAGAAGGGATTTGGAAAGGAAATCATCCATGGGCGTCTTGAGACGAACCACCTCTACATTTGTCTGGTGGTGGAAATGGGTAACCACGAAAAACATTTCCAGGATGGCCGTAGTGAGATTCGAACCTACGCTCTCCGATTTCAGCGAGGCACGATTTAGCATGTTGTTTGATAACCTGTACATCTATTTGCATATGAGGTATCAAAAGTTGGTACATCTTGAATACGGTGAAATAAATTATGTTAAAAAGAAAACTTCCTTATCGAGTCATCTCCGTGCAATTCATGGCGATTTTAACTTTTACCCACTGAGTGTGCAGAAAACAATGTTATTTATTTATTTATTTATTTATTTCCGATTATTCCCCTTCAGGGGAGCGTGTGAACATGAGCCAATCACAGCTTCACTACCTTTTCCTCTCTTCTTTTCTTCCCAACACCTCTTCATTAGTTCACTGTGGTTTTTCTTCCTTTCTTCTGTCAATTTTTTCCCTGACGTGTCCTTCCTTGAAACTTTACAATTTTCGTGTTTCTGACTTTATTTCTAAATTGTTCTCTGTCCTTAATGTCGACTTCTGAGATTTTAAGTAATTCCATGTCTTCGTGTACTTTATTTATCCAACTGGTCTTTAATTTACTTGCATTCACGATATTGAAAATTTTCTTAGTGAGTCTGTTCTCATCCATCCTATATATGTGTCCATACAACTGCAGACGTCCCTTCCTAAATTTATCTATAATGGTGTCTGCATTTTCATAAAGTTCCTTTGTTGGTCTCCTGACCCAAATTCCATTACGGAAAACAGCGCCAAGGATTATTTATTTATTTGGTCTCTTAAGACTACGTAACGCCAAGATGAAAAGAAAGAAAAGTTATAAAATCTTGCACACATCACACACAACGAATCACTACAAAAGCCCTAATAGAAATTATACCCGGAGGCCCCGGGTTCGATTCCCGACTCCGTCAGGGATTTTAGAAACTGACGTGAGGGCTGGAACGGGGCGCTCAACCTCGAGAGGACAATTGAGTAGCTGTCTGACAGTGAGGCAGCGCCCCGAACACGAAAACCAAGATCAATGGCTGAGGGGACTCGATGCGCTTATTAGGCGTCACCCCAATATCTGAAGGCCAAATGGCTGGACAGCGGTCGCTTGGTAGGCCTAGGCCTTTCATGGGCTGTATTACCAAGGGTTATTATTATTATTTTATTATTAATAAAAATACACTATTAATAATTTTATATATCTATACTAATACTAATATTATCTTTATATATATAATTCTTCGACACGTGTGTACGTCACTGAACTCCTCCTAAACGACTGGACCGATTTTGATGAAATTTGGTATGTACATTAGGGTGGGTCCATGTATGGTTTAGATTCACAATCTGACCCGGTAGGTGGAATTAACACAATTTTAGAACCACAATTTTCACATAATTTTAGAACCACAATATACAGTCAAAAACAGTCGTCATGGAAACCACTAGCCTTGGCCTTGGTGAAAGCCATTGAACGTGAAAGCTGATGTCTTTGGACGGTTTGTCTCTGCACGTTAGAGCCACCTGGTCGCAACCTGTGCAACTACCGCCATAACATACACTCCGCCCGTGGCGGAAAGTTGTGTTTTATACCAAAGGTGGCAGTGATGTCGAATTCTACTGTTTGTCTCTGCACGTTGGAGCGTTTCAAAGTCACGTATGCGTTCATATACCGTTCATCCCATTGCGATGAAACTTGGGTGAAATGTTGAGTGTACTCCAGGGAAGGTGTTTGGCTTAGTAAATTATTTTACAATAGATAGCGCACGACTAGATTCAACAAATGAGCGACGACGCACGAAGCGTTACAAGAAGGTCCCGTATGCGTTCAAAAACCATTCGTCCGATAGCGATGAAACTTGGGTGAGATGTTGTGTACAATCCAGGGAAGGCTTCTGGCTTAGTAACTTCATTTTACAATAGATAGCGCACGAGTAAATTCAACAAATGAGCGACGACGCGCGAAGCGTGTCAACAAAATCCCGTATAAGTTTATATAACATTCATAGATGAAACTTTGATGAGTTGTTGTGTACACTTACCTGAAGGTTTCTAACTTGGTAAATCCATTTCACAGGAGGTTGCGCAAGAGTAGATTCAACAAATGAGCGGCGACGTGCGAAGCGTTTCAAAAAGGTCCCATATGCGTTCAAATACCATTCGTCCGATCGCGATGAAACTTGGGTGAGATGTTGTGTACACTCCAGGGGGAGGCTTCTGGATTAGTAAATCCATTTTACCATAGGTAGCGCACGAGTAGATTCAAAAATGAGCGACGACGCGCGAACGTTTAAACTAAGTCCCGTATGCGTTCATATACCATTCAGCCGATTGCAATGAAACTATGGTGAGATATTGTGTACACGTATCTTTATATACATAATTCTTCGACACGTGTGTATGTGACTGAACTCCTCCTAAATGGGTGGGCCGATTTCGATGAAATTTTGTATGTATGTTAGGGTGGGTCCATGTATGGTTTAGATTCACAATTTGACCAGGTAGGTGGAATTTTAGAATTTAGAACCACAATTTACACACAATTTTAGAACCACAATATACAGTCATAAAGAGTCGCCATGGAAACCACTAGCCTTGGCCTTGGTGAAAGCTGATGTCTTTGGACGGTTTGTCTTTGCACGTTAGAGCCACCTGGTCACAACCTGTACAACTACCGCCATAACTTAAACTCCGCCCGGGGCGCAAAGTTATGTTTTGTACCATAGGTGGAGGTGATGTCGAATTCTTCTCTTTGTCTCTGCACGTTAGAGCGTTTCAACAATGTCCCGTATGCGTTCATATACTATAGATCCGATTGCGATGAAACTCGGACGAGATGTTGAGGGCACTCCAGGGAAGGTTTCTGGCTTAGTAAATCCATTTTACAATAGATAGCGCAGAGTAGATTCAACAAATGAGCGACCACGCACGAAGCGTTTCAACAAAACCCGTATAAGTATATACACCACTCATCGATTGCGAAGAAACTTTTAAGAGTTGTTGTGTACTCTTACGTGAAGAATTCTAACTTAGTAAATCTATTTCACAGCAAGTTGCGCACGAGTAGATTCAACAAATGAGCGACGACGCGCGAAGCGTTTCAACAAGGTCCCGTATGCGTTCAAATACCATTCGTCCGATAGCATTGAAACTTGGGTGAGATGTTGTGTACACTCCAGGGAAGGCTTCTGGCTTATTAAATCCATTTTACAATAGGAGCGCATCAGCAGATTCAACAAATGAGTGACGACGCGTGAAGCGTTTCCACAAAATCCCGTATAAGTTTATATACCATTCATCGATTACGATGAAACTTTGATGAGTTGTTGTGTACACTTACGTGAAGGATTCTAACTTAGTAAATCTATTTCACAGCAAGTTGCGCACGAGTAGATTCAACAAATGAGCGACGACGCGCTAAGCGTTTCAACAAGGTCCCGTATGCGTTCAAATACCATGTGTCCGATAGCATTGAAACTTGGGTGAGATGTTGTGTACACTCCAGGGAAGGCTTCTGGCTTATTAAATCCATTTTACAATAGGAGCGCATCAGCAGATTCAACAAATGAGTGACGACACGTGAAGCGTTTCCACAAAATCCCGTATAAGTTTATATACCATTCATCGATTACGATGAAACTTTGATGAGTTGTTGTGTACACTTACGTGAAGGTTTCTAACTTAGTAAATCCATTTCACAGGAGGTTGCGCACGAGTAGATTCACCAAATGAACGACGACACGCGAAGCGTTTCAACAAGGTCCCGTATGCGTTCAAATACCATTCGTCCGATTACGATGAAACTTGGGTGAGGTGTTGTGTACACCCTATGGAAGGTTTCTGGCTTACTAAATCCATTTTACAATACGTAGCGCACGAGTAGATTCAACAAATGAGTGACGGCACGTGAATTGTTTCAACAAAGTACAGTATGCGTCCATATACCTTTCATCCGATTGCGATGAAACTTTGGTGAATTGCTGCGTACACTCCAGGAAAGGTTTCTGGCTTAGTAAATTCATTTTACAATAGGTAGCGCATGAGTAGATTCAACAAATGATTGACGGCACGCGGATCGTTTAAAGAAAATCCCGTATGCGTTCATATGTCATTCATCCGATTTCGATGTAACTTTGATAAGTTGTTGTGTACACGCCGGGGAAGTCTTCAACTTGGAAAATCCATTTTACAATAATGGTAGCGCACTGTAGATGTAACAAATGAGTGACGACGCGCGAAGAGTTTCAACAAAATCCCGTATGCGTTCATATACTATTCATCAATTGCGATGAAACTTTGATGAGTCGTTGTGTACACTTACGTGAAGCTTTCTAACTTAGTAAATTCATTTTACAATAGGTAGCGCATGAGTAGATTCAACAAATGAGTGACAGCGCACGAATCATTTCAAGAAAATCCCGTATGTGACTTATGCCATTCATCCGATTGCGATGAAACATGGATGAGATGTTGAGTGCACTACAGCGAAGGTTTCTGGGTTAGTTAATCCATTTTACAATAGCTAGCGCACGAGTAGATTCAACAAATGGGCGACGACGCGCGAAGCGTTTCAACAAGGTCCCGTATGCGTTCAAATACCATTCGTCCGATAGCGATGAAACTTGGGTGAGATATTGTGAACACTCCAGGGAAGGCTTCTGGCTTAGTAAATCCATTTTACATTAGGTAGCGCACGAGAAGATTCAGCAAATGAGCGACGACGCGTGGAGTGTTTTAACCAAGTCCCGTATGCGTTCATATACCATTCGTCCGATAGCGATGAAACTAGGGTGAAATGTTATGTACACTCGAGGGAAGCTTTATGGCTTAGTACATGCATTTTTCCACAGGTAGCGCACGAGTATATTCAACAAATGAGCGACGGCACGCGAATCGTTTCCAAAAAGTCCCGTAGTCGTTCATATACCATTCACCCGAATGCAATGAAACTATGCGAATTGTTGTGTACAATCCAGGAAAGGTTTCTGGCTTAGTAAATCAATTTTACAATCGGTAGTGCACGAGTAGATTCAATGGCGCGTGAATCGTTTCAACAAATTCCCGCATGCGTTCATATACCATTCATCAGATTGCGATGAAACGTTAGTAAATTATTGTGTACACTCCAGAAAAGGTTTCTGACTTAGTACATGCATTTTACAATAGGTAGCGCAAGAGTAGAGGCAACAATTGAGCGACGGCACGCGAATCGTTTCAAGAAAGTCCGTATGCGTTCATATACCATTCATCCGATTGCGATGAAACTTTGGTGAATCGTTGAGTACACTCCAGCGAAGGTTTCGGGCTTAATAAATCGATTTTATAATAGGTAGCGTATGAGTAGATTCAACAAATGAGTGACGGCTCGCGAATCGTTTAAACAAAATTCCGTATGCGTTCATATGCCATTCATTTGATAGCGATAAAACTTTGGTGAGTTGTTGTGCACGCTCCCACGAATGTTTTTAAATTAGTTAATCCATTTTACGATAGTTTAGAGGCAGTTAACAGAAATTGAAAAAAAAAATATTGTGTATCTGAAAGCACTTCAAGAAACAAAGTTACAACACTTTTTTTGATTGGCAGGACAACGTCTGCCGGGTCAGCTAGTCTTTATACATATAATTCTTCGACACGTGTGTATGTCACTGAATTCCTCCTAAACGACTGGACCAATTTTGATGAAATTTGGTATGTACATTAGGGTGGGTCCATGTATAGTTTAGATTCACAATCTGACCCGGTAGGTGGAATGAACACAATTTTAGTACCACAATTTACACACAAATTTGGAACCACAATATACAGTCAAAAATAGTCGTCATGGAAACACTAGCCTTGGCCTTCGTGAAAGCTGATGTCTTTGGACGGTTTGTCTCTGGACGTTAGAGCCACCTGGTCGCAACCTGTACAACTACCGCCATAACATACACTCCGCCCGTGGCGGAAAGTTGTGTTTTATACCAAAGGTGGCAGTGATGTCGAATTCTACTGTTTGTCTCTGCACGTTGGAGCGTTTCAAAGTCACGCGTGAGTTCATATACTGTTCATCCCATTACGATGAAACTTGGGTGAAATGTTGAGTGTACTTCAGGGAAGGTGTTTGGCTTAGTAAATTATTTTACAATAGATAGCGCACGACTAGATTCAACAAATGAGCGACGACGCACGAAGCGTTACAAGAAGGTCCCGTATGCGTTCAAATACCATTCGTCCGATAGCGATGAAACTTGGGTGAGATGTTGTGTACACTCCAGGGGGAGGCTTCTGGATTAGTAAATCCATTTTACCATAGGTAGCGCACGAGTAGATTCAAAAATAAACGACGACGCGCGAACGTTCAACCTAAGTCCCGTATGCCTTCATATACCATTCATCCGATTGCAAAGAAACTATGGTGAGATATTGTGTAAACTTACGTGAGGGTTTCTAACTTAGTAAATCCATTTCACAGGAGGTTGCGCACGAGTACATTCAACAAATGAGCGACGACGCACGAAGCGTTACAAGAAGGTCCCGTATGCGTTCAAATACCATTCGTCCGATAGCGATGAAACTTGGGTGAGATGTTGTGTACACTCCAGGGGGAGGCTTCTGGATTAGTAAATCCATTTTACCATAGGTAGCGTACGAGTAGATTCAACAAATGAGCGACGACGCGCGAACGTTTAAACTAAGTCCCGTATGCGTTCATATACCATTCATCCGATTGCAATGAAACTATGGTGAGATATTGTGTACACTTACGTGAGGGTTTCTAACTTAGTAAATCCATTTCACAGGAGGTTGCGCACGAGTACATTCAACAAATGAGCGACGACGCGCGAAGCGTTTCAACAAAATCCTGTATAAGTTTATATACCATTCATCGATTGAGATGAAACTTTGATGAGTTGTTGTGTACACTTACCTGAAGGTTTCCAACATAGTAAATCCATTTCACAGGAGGTTGCGCACGAGTAGATTCAACAAATGAGCGACGACGTGCGAAGCGTTTCAAAAAGGTCCCGTATGCGTTCAAATACCATTCGTCCGATCGCGATGAAACTTGGGCGAAATGTAGTGTACACTCCAGGGGGAGGCTTCTGGATTAGTAAATCCATTTTACCGTAGGTAGCGTACGAGTAGATTCAACAAATGAGCGACGACGCGCGAACGTTTAAACTAAGTCCCGTATGCGTTCATATACCATTCATCCGATTGCAATGAAACTATGGGGAGATATTGTGTACACTTACGTGAGGGTTTCTAACTTAGTAAATCCATTTCACAGGAGGTTGCGCACGAGTACATTCAACAAATGAGCGACGACGCGCGAAGCGTTTCAATAAGGTCCCGTATACGTTCAAATACCATTCGTCCGATTACGATGAAACTTGGGTGAGATGTTGAGTACACCCTACGGAAGGTTTCTGGCTTAATGAATCCATTTTACAATAGGTAGCGCACGAGTAGATTCAACAAATGAGTGACGGCACGCGAATCATTTCAACAAAATACCGTATGCGTCCATATACCATTTATCCGATTGCGATGAAACATGGGTGAATTGTTGTGTACACTCCAGGAAAGGTTTCTGGCTTAGTAAATCCAGTTTTTAATAAGTAGCGCATGAGTAGATTCAACAAACGAGTTATGGCATGCGAATCGTTTAAAGAAAATCCCGTATGCGTTCATATGTCATTCATCCGATTCCGATGAAACATTGATGAGTTGTTGTGTACACTTACGTGAAGCTTTCTAACTTAGTAAATCCATTTCACAGTTGGTAGAGCACGAGTAGATTCAACAAATGTGTGACTGCGCACGTATCATTTAAACAAAATCCCGTATGCGTTATATGCCATTTATCCGATTGGGATGAAATTTTGGAGAGTTGTTCTGCACGCTCTCACGAATGTTTCTAGATTAGTTAATTCATTTCGCGATAGTTTAGAGGCAGTTAACAGAAATTGAAAACTTATTGTGTATCCAAAAGCACTTCAAGAAACAAAGTTATAACACTTTCTTTGATTGGCAGGACAACGTCTGCCGGGTCAGCTAGTATATATCTATATATATAAAAATCAATGTAACGTGATAGTTTGTCTGTGGGTGTGTATGTCTCCTATGCGTTCATATACCATTCGTCCGATTGCGATGAAACTTGGGTGAGATGTTGAGTACACTCCAAGGAAGGTTTCTGATTTAGTAAATCCATTTTACAATAGGTAGCGCACGCGTAGATTCAACAAATGAGCGACGATGCGCGAAGCATTTCAACAAAGTCCCGTATGTGTTCATATACCATTCGTCCGATAGCGATGAAACTTGGGTGAGATGTTGTGTACACTTACGTGAAGGTTTCAAAATTAGTGAATACATTTCACAGTAGATAGCGCACAAGTAGATTCAACAAATGAGCGACGACACGCAATGCGTTTCAACAAAGTCCCGTATGCATTCATATACCATTCGTCCGATAGCTATGAAACTTGCGTAAAATGTTGTGTACACTGCAGGGAAATTTTCTGGCTTAGTACATCCACTTTACAATAGGCAGCGTACGAGTAGATTCAACAAATGTGCTACGACGCGTGAAGCATTTCAACAAAGTCACGTTTGCGTTCATATACCATTCGTCCGATAAGGATGAAACTAGGCTGAGATTTTGTGTGCACTCCAGGGAAGGTTTCTAGCTTAGTAAATCCCTTTAAAAATAGGTAGAGCACGAGTAGAATCAACAAATGAGCAACGGCGCGCGAAGCGTTTCAACAAAGTCCCATATAATTTCATATACCATTCATCCGATAGCGATGAAACTTGGGTGAGATGTTGTGTACACTCCAGGGAAGGTTTCTGGCTTAGTACATACATTTTACAATAGGTATCGCACCAGTAGATTCAACAAATGAGTGATGACACGCGAAGCGTTTCAACAAAGTCCCGTATAAAGTCATATACCGGTCGTCTGATAGTGATAAATGTTTGGTGAATTGTTGTGTACACTCCAGGAAAGGTTTCTGGCTAAGTAAATCCATTTTACAATACGAAGCGCACGTTTATATTCAACAAATGAGTGACTACGCGCGAAGCGTTTCGACAACGTCCCGTATACGTTCACATACCATTCATCCGATTGCGATGAAACTTGGGTGAGATGTTGTGTACACACCAGGGAAGGTTTCTGGCTGAGTACATCCATATTACAATATGTAGCGCAAGAGTAGAATCAACAAATGGGCGACGACACGCGAAGCGTTTCAACCAAGTCCCGTATGCATTCATGTACCATTCGTCCGTAGCTATGAAACTTGGGTGAGATGTTGTGTACACGTCATGGAAAATTTCTGGCTTAGTAAATCCACTATACAATATGCAGCGCACAAGTTGATTCAACAAATGAGGGACGACGCGCGAAGCGTTTCAACAAAGTCCCGTATAAGGTCATATACCATTCTGCCGTTAGAGGTGAAACTTGGGTGAAATATGGTGGACACTCCAAGGAAGGTTTCTGGCTTAGTAAATACATTTCACAGTAGGTAGCACACGAGTAGATTCGACAAATGAACGACGACATGCGGAGCGTTTCAATACAGTCCCCTATGTCTTCATATCCCATTAGTCCGATAGCGATGAAACTTGGGTGAGATGTTGTGGACACTTACGTGACAGTTTCTAACTTAGTAAATACATTTTACAGTAGGTAGCGCACGAGTAGATTCAACAAATGAGTGACGGAGCGCGAATCGTTTATACAAAATCAGGTATGCGTTCATATACTATTCATCCGATTACGATTAAACATTGATTAGTTATTGTGTACCCGCCAGGGAAGGGGACTTAGTAAATCCATTTCACAATAAGTAGCGCAAGAGTAGATGCAACAAATGGGTGACGACGCGCGAAGCGTTTCAACAAAATCCCCCATTGCGTTCATATAACATTCTTCGATTGCGATGAAACCTTGATGAATTATTGTGTACACGCCAGGGAAGGGCTTCGGCTTAGTAATACATTTCTCAATAGGTAGCGCACGAGTAGATTCAACAAATGAGTGACAGCGCACGAATAGTTTAAACAAAACCCCGTATACGTGCATATACAATTCATCCGATTGCGATGAATCATTGATGAGTTATTGTGTACACGCCAGGGAAGGGTTTCGACTTAGTAAATCCATTTCACAACAGGTAGCTTACGAGTAGATTCAACAAATGAGTGACAGCGATGAAACTTTTGAAAGTTGTTGTGCACGCTTCCACGAATGGTTCTAAATTAGAAAATCCATTTTACGATACCTTAGAGGCAGTCAACATGTTGTGTATCCAAAAGCACTTCAAGAAACAGAATTTCAACGCCAACACTTTCTTTGATTGGCATTGCAACGCATGCCGGGTACAGCTTTTAGCCTATAAAATGATCTGCATTGAGTTCAATTCGTGATATATCTTTATTCCGATTTATGGACCGCAGTTGCGACAAATTTTAACCTATGTGTGAAACAACATAACCTGATATATCGGATGTTACAGCCTTTCTTTTGTTCCAAGTATTAAAAATTATATGAATTCAGGTGTGTGGTTTCCTTTTTAGTGGCAATGTGCATTTATAAAGTTTTTAAATCAATGTTTCAGCGTTTTTTCATCACTTGTCTGGGGTAATTTGGTCTGAAAATACGATTTTAACCTATGCTTTGGGCTAAGTACTGTACCTCGACGAATATATTGTTGTGTAGGCAGTATAGAGAGAATCAAACTTCTAGGCTACCGATACTGTATAAAAATACCTTTCATTTGGAGCAAGCATAGGCTACCGGTACTGTATAAAAAATACCTGCATTGTACTGGGCCTACCCCAAATTCTGAATTATTTCAATACCGTAGGATACCGGTACTTGTTGGGTTAAGGATTAGTATGCAATAGGATATAAGAATTACCGTAGGTCTGTCTGTGCCTGCATTAATAGGTGATTCTTCCAATATAAAACTGAGTGTTTGGCTGATCAGAATGTAATGACTGGGAAATACTAGTATATATATATAAATGAATGTCTGTGTATTCGTCTTTTATGCCTTCAGAAACCATTCATCCGATTTCGATCAAATTTTGGTGAGTTCTTGTAAACACTTCCGGGAGGTATATAGGCCTAGTTAATCCATTTCAAAATAGATAGCGCGCGAGTAGTTTAAACAAATGCGTAATGGCGATGCGTTCATTTACAATTCATCCGATTGCGATCAAATTTTGATGAGTTGTTTTGCACAGTCCCGGAAAAGTTATAGGCGTAGTAAATCCAATTTACAATAGATGGCGCGCGAGTAGCTTCAACAAAATGGCGTGCGTTAGTTTCAAGAAAGTCCCACATGCGTTCATATGCCATTCATCCCATTGCGATGAAACTTGGGTGAGATGCTCTGTACACTTCAGGCAAGGTTTTTGGCTTAGTAAATCCATGTTATAATAGGTAGCGCACGAGTAGATTCAACAAATGTGCGACGACTCGCGAAGTGTTTCAACAAAGACCCGTATGCGTTCATATACTATTCGTCTGATAACGATGAAACTTGGGTGAGATGTCGTGTATACTTCAGGGAAGGTTTCTAGCTTAGTAAACCCACTTAACAATAGATAGCGCACGAGTAGATTCAACAAATGAGCGACGACGGGCGAAGCGTTTCAACAAAGTCCTGTATGCGTTCACATACCATTTGTCCGATTGCGATGAAACTTCGGTGAGTGGTTGTGTACACTTCAGGCAAGGTTTCTGGCTTAGTAAATCCACTTTACGATAGGTAGGGCACGAGTAGCTTCAACAAATGAGCGACGACGCGCGAAGCATTTCAACCAAGTCCCGTATGCGTTCATATACTATTCGTCTGATAGCGATGAAACTTGGGTGAGAAGTTGTGTACACTTCAGGGAAGGTTTCTGGGTTAGTAAATCCACTTAACAATAGGTATCGCACAAGTAGATTAAACAAATGAGCGACGACGCGCGAAGTGTTTCAACATAGTCCCGTATGCGTTCATATATCATTCGTCCGATAGCGACTAATCTTGGGTGAGTTGTTGTGTACACATCAGGGAAGGTTTCTGGCTTAGTAAATCCACTTAAAAATAGGTATCGCACGAGTAGATTCAACAAATGAGCGACGACGGGCGAAGCGTTTAAACAAAGTCCTGTATGCGTTCACATACCATTTGTCCGATAGCGATGAAACTTGGGTGAGAGGTTGTGTACACTTTAGGCAAGGTTTCTGGCTTAGCAAATCCACTTTACGATAGGTAGGGCACGAGTAGATTCAACAAATGAGCGACGACGCGCGAAGCGTTTCAACAAAGTCTCGTATGCGTTCATATACTATTCGTCTGATAGCGATGAAACTTGGTTGATATATTGTGTACACTTAAGGGAATGTTTCGGGGTTGGTAAATGCACTTTACAATAGGTATCGCACAAGTAGATTAAACGAATGAGCGGCGACGCGCGAAGTGTTTCAATATAGCCCCGTATGCGTTCATATACCATTCGTCCGATAGCGACTAAACTTGGGTGAGTTGTTGTGTACACTCCAGGGAAAGTTTCAGGCTTAGTAAGTCCATGTTACAATAGGTAGCGCACAAGTAGATTCAACAAATGAGCGAAGACGCGCGAAGCGTTTCAACTATGTCCCGTATGCGTTCATATACCATTCGTACGATAGCGATAAAACTAGGGTGAGATGTTGTGTACACTTCAGGGAAGGTTTCTGCCTTAGTACATCCACTTAACAATAGGTATCGCACAAGTAGATTCAAAAAATGATCGACGGCACGCGAATCGCTTAAACAAAGTCACGGAGCGTTCAAATACCATTCATCCGATTGCTAAGAATCTTTGGTTGGATTGTTGTGCTCATTCCAGGAAAGGTTTCTGACTTAGTATATCCTTTTTACAATAGGTAGCGCACGAGTAGATTCAACTAACGTGTAACGGCGCGCGTATCGTTTAAAAAAATTCGTATGTGTTCATATACCAATCATGCGATTGCAATGAAATTTAGAGAAATATTGTTTCAACTCCCGCAAAGATTTCTGATTTAGTAAATCCATTTTACAATTGGTAGCGCCCGAGTACATTCAACTAATGAGCGACAGAGCGTGAATCGTTTCAACCAAGTCCCGTATGCTTTCATATAGCATTCATCCGACTGTGATAAAACGTTGGTGAGTTGAGTACAGTCCTGCGAAGGTGTATGAATTAGTAAATCCGTTTTCCAATGGGTGGCGCACAAAAGATTCAACAAATGAGTGAAGGCGCGTGAATCGTTTAAACAAAATCCCGTATGCGTTCATATGCCATTCATTCGATTGCGATGAAACGTTCATGAGTTGTTGTTTACACGCCAGGGAAGGTTTTCGACTTAGTAAATCCATTTTACAATAGGTAGCGTACGAGTATATTCAACAAATGGGTGACGGCACTCGAATCTTTTCAAAAAAGTCCCTTATGCGTTCATATACCATTTATTTCATTGCAATGAAACTTTGGTGAGTTGTTGCGCATGCTCCCATGACTTTTTTTGCGATATTAAATCAATTTTACAATAGTTTAGAGGTGGTTAACGAAAAATAAATAAATATTGGGAATTCAAAAGCACTTCAACAAACAAAGTTACAACGCCAACACATTCTTTGATTGGCATTGCAACGCATGCCGGGCACAGCTAGTACTAATTATATAATAAAGCTGAAGAGTTTGTGTGTTTATGTGTTTAAACGCGCTAATCTCTGGAACTACCAGTCGGATTAAAAAATATATATTTTTGTATATGATAGCCTGATTCAAGAGGAATAGTTTAGGCTATGTATCATTAGGCTGCATCTCGCAGGTAACCATAAAGATTGATTTTTGTTCAGTAAGTCGGAAGAACAAGCGCTCCAGAACGGCTTCAATATTACCGAAGTCTATTGTTGCCATGTAATGCGGGCCGCATCACGTCGCCCCTACCAGTTTTCTGGTACAGAATTGAGAGCTGCTTATAAATTGCAGTCGCGGGGAGTAATTAGTGCAAAAAGATTTCTTAAGCCCCTTAAAACAGTTATCATCATGACAATAGTATGCCTCTGTATAAGGGCGATGGTGTTGGTGCAGTATACGGAGGTTATCAGCTGCAATAAGCGTTGGTGCGTTCAAATTTACTTTCATTTATTCCGATCCTTATCCTTGGGCGCTCAGTTCTGTAAAACAAATAAATCCACCGGGCGAAGCCGGGCACTACTGCTAGTAAGCTATATATTTTAGCCTACTTTTCACATTTTGCAAAAATGAGGAAAAAGCAGACTTATGAGATCGTTCCGGGAAAATGTGTGTCTGTCTGTCTGTCCTTCTGTCTGTGTGTGTGTCCCCCCCCCCCCTATCAACTCCTAAACGGATGCAGCAATTGAAACCTAATTTAGTATGAGTAAAGATGTATACCGGAATATCTCACGTCCATATTTGAAAATGTTGTCAGTGCTACCAACTGCTGAAAAAACGCACTAGAAATTTGAGCTCCATGTTGGATATCTTGGAAGTTATACATGGGAGCTATTCCAAAATTGGCATACATGTAGATAATACTATTTCAGTTTAATTTCCAGGTGGCCATACATGACAGCGTTGCCAAAATAATTTTAAGCCTTCTGATAGGTCCAATTTTTAAATGCATATAACTTCTACGCTATAAATTGGATTTCAACCAAATTTGGTATGTAATATGTGTACGTAAACAGATATGACTGAGTGTATTCTGAAGAGCCACCAGGGCTGCCAACTGTTAATAATTGCTCTCTCTATTTTCTTCATCCAAATACCAGTATATCTGAAAGTATGCAAGCCGACTGCTTTAAACTATGCAGACGTATAGTACCTGACATTTTAGATTAATTTGGAGTAACATATATACTTCAGTTCTACCAACATGATTTTAAGCCTGCTGATAGGACCAATTTTTAAATACATGTAACTTCTATAGTATCAGTTGGATTTCAACCAAATTTCGTATGCGCTATGAGTAACATAACAGATATGACTATAAGTATTCTTACGGGCAATCAGGGCTGCCAACTGTTAATAAATGCTGTCTATTTTTTTTACCCTAATATCACTTTATCAGAAAATATGCAAGCCAACAGCTTTATGCTTTGCACACGTATAGCACCAGACATTCTAGATTAATTTGGAGTAATTAATATAAGTCAGTGATGCCAACATGATTCTATGCTTGCTGATAGGTCCAATTTTAAAATACATGTAACTTCTATATTAACAAATGGATTTCATCCAAAATTGGCACAACAAGATATCATAATATTTCCGATTATTTCTAACCAGCACACGCATGACATTGTCGCCAACATGCTTTTACGCGTGCTGATAGATCCAATGTCTAACTGCATGTATCGTCCATTGGTCTTCAACCAAATTTTGTATTCTGTACCTTAAGAGAAGGAACTAAGAATATATTCAGTCACCAGGGCTGCCAAATGTAGTGCTCTATTAGGCTACATTATACCAGGAATATTTCGAACTAATTAGACATTTCGATACTACCAAGTTAATTTCGTCATTATTCTAGATAGGTTCATACATTGTAGAATAATCATTGGCATGAAAAGTAGGCTCTTTAGTTCGTCACGGAACTTCTTGTTAATTACTTATTCTCCAAGTTTGTCTTCACCCACGGACTCTGCCGCCACGAGGACACTGTCTTGAAGCCGGACACATTTTGTCAGCAAATACAACTGGGGATGATCACAGGGCGACCGCTAACATTGGTGTAATGAAGTAGGGTAAACTTGGCAAATATAGGCACTAAGTTTTTTTTTGCGTATGGCTTTTAGTGCCGGGAGTGTCCGAGGACATGTTCGTCTCGCCAGTTTTTGTAGCTGCTTCGAGGCGGACACCCAATGGGTGAGCTACACGTACCGTCGCGTGTGGGGTGTTGTCTGGGGAGGAAAGTTTCAATGTAAGGACGAGGAGTTGGAAGGTAGCGGCTGTGGCCTATAGTTAGGGACCAACCCCGGCATTTGCCTGGAAGGAAGATGGGAAACCACAGAAGACCATCTTCAAGGTTACCGGCGGGGGGATTCGAACCTCTTCGCCTCGGGGATGTGAGCGACTGCCAGCAGTCATGCCGTTACGACCACGGTTAACTCACCCGGTTGCACTAAGGCAGGCTGTTCCAGCCGAGCAACTCGCCCGTGAGCAGCGGAGTACTCGCCGCCTTACGTGAGTAAACCTGCAACATGCCATACAGCTCTGCTGTGGGAGGCTGCCGTCACTTTGCGGTGGATACATCATGACTGGTAGCAAGCGCATGGTCTTGTGCTATAACCTTCGCCCAGTGACGTATTGACTCTCACCCCCAGTCCCTCTCCAACCGTGCTCCGAACATCAATGCTGAGTACTCGCGTGTATGCGTACTCAAACTCATGGATTTGGAACAGCCTGCACTAAGGTAATACGGACATATTTAAGTAATTGGCCATATTTCACACAAAAGAA
Organism: Meconema thalassinum; assembly: GCA_946902985.2. NCBI lineage: Eukaryota > Metazoa > Arthropoda > Insecta > Orthoptera > Tettigoniidae > Meconema > Meconema thalassinum. Next base: position 291,374,430 of record OX336394.1, read on the forward strand.
ACGAGAGGGCGCATGCGCTCTGACTCGCAGGTAATTCTGAGGCATCTTGGCTGTTGTGTGTGTTGAACGTTTCCTTATGTGGTGCTTAAAGGTACGGAAAAGAGCAAGATTCTAGGTAAGTAGACAAGTCCACTCTTCCAAAATAGAGTGGTTATAGAATCTCGGTTAATTGAATTAAGGCACTACACACAAAATAGGTTTATTTGTGAAGGATTTGTGTTAAGGGCTGCTTTCAATGTTACTGTAGCACAAGCTGATGCGAGAGGCCACGCGCTTGGGGGTTAGTTCTTCCCGTGTAGTGCCAACTTCTGAAAAGCCCCACTGTGGCATTAATGGGCAGTGACATTGTAGGTAATACGGGCATCATCAAATCACATTTTATTTACTTGAGGTGTACTAATTAATTATTATAGCGTGTCGTTTCACAAAAAGTATATTAATTCATTTTTAATTTTTTAAATTTTAATTTAGGCCACTCTCTTTCCAGATTATGATGCGAAATCGGGATGAACGAGCGGGTATCCACCAAAAATGGGATAAAGAGGATATATCTCGTGCTGTAATAGCTGTAAGAAACGGTGTTTGTAACTAGTTATAATGTGCCTAGACAAACTTTAGTTAGTTAGATAATTTGCTATTGTTGTTTTAAGGGACGGAACTACGTGGTCATCTGCCCCTATAAGGGGTACTTACAGCGATATTTGTCGAAAGATGAATTCGAGTTGCCGAAGCTCGACTGGAAACTGGAGATGAGGATTGAAACAGAGGGTGAGGTGAGTTGGAAATACCTGATTCTGCGCCAACAATGTGGGTTCGGGCTTACTAGGACAGAAATAAGGATTATGGCTTTTGACATTATGGATAGACTTTGTGTAAATCACAGATTTAACAAGGCAAGCGAAATGGCAGTATGGGAATGTATGTATTCATTTCTAAAGAGACATCCAAGACTCACTGTAGGAAAGGAATAGAATCTCTATAAATCGGGCACTGGGTATGAATAGAGGTAGTGGAGGGAAATGTTTTGACATTCATGAGCAAAAAATTACAGATCTGCTAAACAGACCTGAATGCCGACGAGTCCGGACTCCAACTGAACACGATGGGTGGCCATGATTTTTGTGGAAAAGGGAAATAGAACATCCACTCAATCAGCCCTAAAGAAAAAGGAGAAACTGTGACAGTCCTCGCATGCTTCAATGCCATTGGAAATTTCATGCCACCCACTGTCATTTTTAAAGGAAAAAGGAAGCATGCAGAATACCGGGGAGAGCTTCCTCCAGGAAGTTACGTGTACACTAGCGATAGTGGCTATATAAGCACAGATATATTCTCCGATTGCATAAAACATATTATTTCTTACTTCAATATAAGTCTTGCTGCTCCTGGAATACTTGTTGACGGGCATGTTTCTCACAGTAGAAATTTGGAAATGCTTCAGCACTCTGTTAACAATGGTCTATCGCTCTTATGCTTCCCTCCTCATACTACTCATTGGTTATAGCCGACAGATAGGTCATTCTTCATACCACTAAAGGAATTGTTCTACAAAGAAGAGTCTATTTTTGTGAGACACCATAGTCACTCACTTACGAAAATTGAATTCTGCTTAATCCTGCGCAAGGCTCGGATGAAATCATCTATGGCTGGGACTGCTGTAAATGGATTCCAAGCAACCGGAATTTGGCCTCAAAATATAGCTGAGATCCCAGACAGCACTTACAATGGGGACGCACTGTTTAACAATGGTGAAAAACTCATACAACCGATCGATGAAACGCCTGCTGAAGCACTGCCTGGAATTCGGGGCCACCCTCGTGCCCTGTTCTCAGCGGATCTACTCTTCTCTCATCCTCCCTTTTAATCCTGGACCATCTTCGCTTCCTACATCTGTTCCATCCTCGCGGACAGGGAGAGCTACAGCAATTCTTAAAAAATTTAGTCCAGTTCCAAAACTGAAGACGACGACTAGTAACCGAGGAATACGTAAGTGTACTGCAAGAGAACTTACAAGTTAAGAAAGTCTAGCTTCAGCGCAGAACAGAGCTATCGAGGGACCCAGTGGGGGAACTGCCAAGCGTAGGCCTAGGCCTAAGCCATAACGAGCAATGAAGATTTCTGTATTTGTCCGGTTTGTAAGGGGAACTATTATGATGAAAATGAAGGGCAGAAATGGGCTAAGTGTTGTGGATTCAGTTCATAGTGGTTTCATGAGATTTGCGTCGAGATGAAAGGAGATTCTTTCTATTGTGAAGAGTGTAGTGAATAACATTTTGTGAATGTTATATTTATGCCTCAGAATGCTCTCATATGACGAGTTGTCTTGAATCAATATTGTTTCATTTTGTTACACATAATTTTGGCAAGTTTTATGTCGACTATTTATTGTATGTCACTGTTATGGACAGAATTTTAAAATCTGTTAAGGAAACTGCAAATGAATCACGAGATTTGGTATTTGCAGATGACGTGGTCTTATGGGGAGAAACAGAAGCGGAAGTATAGGAGAGACTGACTGCTTGGAACAACAAATTTAAAGAATTTAGCCTGAAGATCAGCAAGGCCAAGACTGTTGAAATGACCATTAGCTGAGAGAGCAAAAGTTCAAACATATATTTGGAGGGAGAAAAACTAGAATCCGTTTCTCAATTCCAGTATCTTGGAAGTATGGTCTACAACGATAACACCCTCAAACAAGAAATTCTAAATAGGACACAGAAAGCATCACATTTCTATAGCCAATTTCGGCACTTTCTTTGGGACAAAAATATACCCTTGGCAGCAAAGGCAACGTTGTATCACACCTACTTTGTTCCAATCCTTACTTATGGTATGGAAACACGTACATTGCTAAGTAAGGATTACAGTAGAATTCAAGCCACAGAAATGAGATTTATTAGGACTATGAACCAAAGTACCAAGAGAGACAAGATCAGAAATGAGGTACGCAGAGCAACAGCTGGCATCAGGGTCCCTGTTATCAACTTTCTGGGGAAACGCATATAATGAGGAAGGATATCTCTATAACAGCTAAGAAGTACTTCAACCTGGATGTCAGAGGGAAGAGACCAAGAGGAAGACCAAGGAGACGATGGATAGAGACAGTTCGATCAGAGGTGGAGAAGAACGGTTTTAACTGGGACGACGTCCAAGAACAAATGGTGTAGGCTACCAATATCGGGCAAGATGGAGAGCGCTTGTTTGCCTAACCCTGGAAACTGGAGAAGGAAAATGATGATGACATTATCCAACTCAACACAGGTGATCCCTAGTTTATAATTTCTACAATACAAAATGAATGTAACCATGCCAGTTGCTCGAATTGTCCTTTAATTGTTTTTGTCCATATGTGCCCGTATTACCCTAATATTTTGGCAAATATGGGCATCTACAGGGTTTGTTGCGAAGCTGCACAGTACGTAAACCGTTATGAGTTTGAGGTTGCTTCATGCTTTATTAGAATGGGAAAGGCTGTAAGTTATCAAGGTTCTATTTCCAAGAGAATGGAATTCATTTAAGTGCTCCTTGTTATTAGATAAACGTTTTGGTGCCCTTATTTGCTAAGTTATGAAGTAGAGGTCAGAGAAGAGAGTGGGAAGAAAGTCAGCTGTAGACCTGTTGAAAGGAACTGTCTCGGTATTTGATTGGGGACGTGAAAATGGGAAACCACGCAAAACCATTTTCAGAACGGCCGAGGTGGGATTCGAACTCACGCTGTCACGATCCCAGTGAGGCACGAGGCACCGCGTTAGTACTCTCGTTTATCGCGACTGGTAATAATAATAATAATAATGATAATAACAATAACAATAGCCTATTAAGGTTTGACGTCCCTTATAACTACTGCTGCTTTCAAGACGTCAGGGTGACGGAAGTATACCCTATAGGGGAACATTAGCGTGCCAGTAAATCTACTGACATGTAAGCACCCTCAAATGCCAACTGTCTGCGCAGGGATTTGATCCCACAACATTGGACACAGCACACACATATTTATTTCTTCACACTTGATTAGGTTCTTCTGCCTGTTCATACTGAATAATGTGTCGATTGTGACGTTTGTAGCTTCAGTAATCAAATTTCCTCTTTGTACGTATTACTGTGGCTTAGTTCTGGTTAACATAATTTTGATGAGATTTCAGTTGGGTGTGTTCGAATAGTATGTGAATGAACTCTTCTTAGAGACTTGAGCAGCATCAGCCCCGTGTAGTTGGGTGAGTGTTTAACTTGTCTGATCACCTGTATTTCGATGAGTTTTCAGCTGGGTTTGCTCGAATAATATGTGAATGAACTCCTCTTAGAGACTTGAGCAGCATCAGCTGAGTGTTGAACATGTTTGATCACCTGTATGTCCGTGATGACTGTGGTAGTGTCTGTGTGTCTTTACTAGGGACAGGAGGTGCTGTGTATGCCCCGGGACTTGCCTGGAGGGAGTGTGGAAAGAAACCGGGGAACTGAAAGTTATGGGGTTGAAGAACCAAAAGGTAGAGCCATGTATGTGTTTTTGTTCGTATTATTAGTACTGCGGACGTCGAGAGAACCAAAGCAGGAGAATGACCATCGACATCCAGTATATGGTCACCAGGCAGCAAGGTTTCGCCTCAGATCCCGCAAGAGTTTCCTTGCTAGGACTCTGCCGCTGGAGAGAATACCAGAGACAACTCGTCTAACAGATGGAGGAGTTCACTGCCCACAGACATGTCACCAAAGGAAGAACTGGCTCCTGGCACCGACCTATCTTATCCTGTGTGGAGGTCCTTCAACCGCTTAAGAGTGGGTGTCCCTCGATGCAAGACCAACCTGCAAAAATGGGAGATCTTTCCAGCAGACGAAGACACCTCTTGTGAATGTGGAGCTGAACAGGACCCAAGCCACCTACTTATTTGCCCCCTCCTGGAGAACCCATGCACAATGGAAGATGTTTTTATAGGAAGTAACAAGGCCATCGCAGCTGCAGTTCTTTGGAAATGGTGACCAGACACGGAAATGAAATGATAAGTACCGCCTTTAACAGACCGCGACTGGCTGCGTGGCTCAGTGGTGACGTTCTCGCCTGCTGTTCCCAAGGTTGCAGGATCAAATCCTGGTACAGTCAGTTGGCATTTGAGGGTGTGCAAATGCGAGGGAGTCGTGTCAGTAGGTTTGATGATGATGATGATAATTGTTGTTTTAAGAGGCTTAACATCGAGGTTATCGGCCCCTAATGGTTTGGGTGATGTGAAAATGTAAATGAAATTAATTAAACCTAAAACTAACTACATACTTACATACTAGAAGAGGAAATGGAAAACAATAATAAGAATAAGGGAAACAAAAGACAAGAGGAAAGGAAATGCCCTCAACCCTCGAAGAAAGAGAATTAAGGGACTTGGAAGAAAGGAGAGCCAGGAAAGGCAGATAGGAAAGGTAAAGAGGAGATGGATCACCCCAAGGGCAATGGAAGAAGGAGAATAACCTCACCCAACTCAGGAATCCCTCAGGGTCGCCAACTCCCGAAATCACAAGACGAGAGCCCTTGAGGGTGTAGCACAATCCAGGGTGCACCATAAGGGGTGGGGCTAGACACAACCTGCCTCCTTGAAGGCCTTGAGCAGAAGGCAGGAGATGCAATGAAAAGAAAACAGGAGGTCTGGGACCTCGAAGAAAAGGGAAAGATGAGACAAGTGCCAATTAAGGCGGAAATTGAAAAGACTCCCTAGGCCTCGGACATCCTAATACCGTTGGGGTCGGAAAAGAACAAGAGTTGACCAAGGGAGGTCGACAGGAAAAATAACAGAGAGGAGCCCGGCACAAGTAAGTGGAAGCAATTCCGGACTCAGCCGGGATCCCGTGGTCGCGAACCCACGTCCTACTAGATGTGAACTCCTGGGGGTGGGGGTCAGTAGATTTACTGCCAGATTAAAGATCCCCTTCGGGGCAAAATTTCGGCACTCCGACAAGGCATCTCTAAAAGCCGCAGTAGTTAAAACGGACTAAAACCAATAACATTATTATTATTATTATTTAACCGACCACGGTGGCCGAGAGCATTAACGCACTACCTCGTGCCTCTCTGGCATCGGGAGAGCGTGGGTTCAAATCCCACCTCGACCGTCCTGAAAATGGTTTTTGAGGTTTGCCATTTGCACTACCAGGCTTCCCAAGGTGGATGAGTGGTTATCGTGTCGGACTTCCAATCCCACGCTTGCAGGTTCGCTCCTGGCCGTGGTAAGTGATTTTTGAAAGGCGGCAAAAATCACGGCATGCATGTCATACGTTGTTGGCATGTGAAAGAACCCATTTGAATTCAGTAGGCCGTGTTCATAATGGCAAAATTAATCTCGGGATTTTCCACCAACACAAAGAAAGTTCTTCCTTTCTCTACTAGAAAGCGCTATTTTTGTCAAGGAGCTTAGATATCTAACCTCCTTGACTTTCATAGCGTTCCAAGGAACAACAAAATTCAACATGCAAGCTGCCCTCTGGGCGCAAATAACAAAGCTTTCCCTCGGTACCCGAGGCCATACGACATTATTATTACTACCAGGCAAATACAGGGATGGTTCCTTTCCATTAGGCCCACGGCCGATTCTCTTCCAAAATCCCTTCTCTGACCCTTCCTGAAAAGAAAATAAATGGCTATTGGCTGCATTAAGAAAATTATAAGTACCACCTTTGACTTGTGTATTGTGATCGCGCACGCTTCAACACGTGGGAACTAATTTTGTTGGTTGGTTGGCTTTAAGTTTAGGGGCTGCGACAACGCGGTCATGTAGCCCCGTGTACTTTGGGTGTGTGTAGAATCTGTCTGATAACCGGTGTTAATTGTGATGACTGTATTAGTGTGTGTGTCTGTTTTAATTCAAGTAAGGACTGCAGTCTATCAATTTTTCAAGTAGTTCCTACTTTTGCCGCCAAGCGCCACCGTTAACGACTACTAGTTCAGAACTTAGCTGCCAGACATCACCGCAGTCGGCTCTTGGCAACGAACGTAGTAACCTAAGAGCGTCGTTTACATTCTAAACTTATACAATTTAGCTTCACACAGGTGTAATTAGTGGAAGGTTCTTTAACATGCCATAAATCTATGACATGGGACCGCCAGCTTTACTTCCCCTCCGAAGGAAGGCATACTGAGGGATTTTAACGCTCTTAATAATCCGATGACTTTGGCCGGATTTGAACCCGCGATCTTGGGCATAGAAGCTCAGCATGCTACCGACTACGCCACCGAAGCCGTTTGGAACTAATTTCGCTTGCACTTTTTTTTGGAATGGCAACGAGGTGTCGGAAATGTGACTAAGCGATGGGAACTACTGTAAGTAGCTAAGGTATCTTGCCAGCTCCATGTGTAATAAATACTATGACAGCACCCACGGCTTCCCGACCCGCTGTTTTATAATTGGTTTATTTATTTATTTATTTATTTATTTATTTAGCGTATGGATTAACATATACAATATGTAATTTTCCACAGAATAAATAGTAGCCTATACACAATAGCATATCCTTGCTAACTTCTCTTTTGAATTTTCCCTTTTTCAACAACTGACAAAGTATTCCAAGTTATGCTATTGAAACGTGCTACCCCTAGTAGCAAGTTCGTTAATTGGATTACAGTGGGTAAAAGCACAACACAAATGGTCCTTTAAAGAAATATAACTTTATTGTAGATCAGAAAGTTACACCACAAAATAAGCAAGTAGGAACAATTAGCTGTCTTACAGAAGCTTCCTCCTTTATGGAGCACACTCACCTTTTCACTTGCTCATGCAGTTAATCCCCTCACTAATGAGACTGGTGTCCTCAGCTAGAAGTAACAACACTCTTCCTCTTGTACACAAGCCATAGTCTGTCACTCACTGTTCTTGAATACACACTGTTTCGCAATTCTCACGTCACCGTAACACCTCTATCGCACTGGTAAGAACACATTCCTCAAAACTCACAGTCCAGTCCTCACCGGCCATGATCGCTCTTTATATATCGGGGCTGATGACTCAACGTTGTTTCTAGAGTAGACCAGGGTTCACCTCTTCTCGAGATTTAAAATACTAGGCGGGGCACGGACCTTCTGGACCATGCCCTTTTGTTCTTACAGCCCCGTTGCGTAAGGCGCTGGTAACACACAGTCAGGGATAGCCTGGGGCCACTTGAGTCACGCGCGAAGCTGTTTGGCACTCGTAACACTATTAATATGGTTTTACACATTTTAAAGCAACAAAACAAAGATTGCTCAAATTTAGCCTATATTCAACTAATTCACACAAGGGCACTCCAATAAGTATAACCTCCATCTTGAAGTTTTGGCGTCTTGCTGCTTTAAAAAGCCAAACAGAAGCAGCTACTTAAATTGATAATGCTCTCAGCCCGTCACACGGCCCCAGGAGGTTTCGTTCTATATAAAAGGACCTCATTGTAGCAGCTAGGGGCAGATGACCTCGTAGTTCCGCCCCTTAAAACAACAATAACTAACTAACTAACTAACTAACTGTAGCAGCTAGAGATACATTTTCACTTATTTCCATGGCAACTAGGTGTCGGAAATGTGTCCACTCTATGGGAACTATGTTAGCTTGCCCTTGATAACGAGGTTTCTCCCCACAACGCGCTTCAACGTGTGGGAACTACTGAAGTGCGCTTACACATGTTGTCATGGTAACTAAGTATCTCAAATTTGTCCACGCAAATTCCAGAGACACCCCGGGCCCAAAAACATATCTATATTAAAACCACACTCAGGATAACCGCTATCAGCGCTGGGATGCTAGCCATCGTGGTGCACGATTTAACATGCACGGCTACGCCGCGGGGTCAAAACAAAAGACGATGATAATTGTTGTTTTAAGGGAGCCAACATCTTGGTTATCGGCCCCTAATGATCTTGTTGATAGCGAAAATGACAATGAAATGGATATCATAACGAAAATTAAGTTGTACTGAAAATACTCTACAAAATGAAACTCAGAATGAAATGACTCACAAAATGTAGAATGGAAATACTGACAAAAGGTACCGCTAATGTAGGAGGAAATTACTCACAAATGGAATTTAGATTCAAAAAAAGTCATCTCGGCACCCCGGAAGGCGGAGGTAGATTTCCCCGGACAAACTTGGGGATAGGCGAAAATAGGCAGAATATGCAGATTTTCGTAGAAGGATCAGACCTCATTTATTGCGAGAAGGTATTTTATAATTGGAGCTTAATTAACTTTGTTTTTCGTCATTTTATGCTTATTTTAAACATTTAATTGTCTTATGGGAACGGTAACCTTCTTGTCATTTGGGGTCCATTTTTATACTTGTGGTCACACTATCCTTATTCAAGGTTTCGACACTGATGTGTAACTATGTAACGGTCTGTTACTTCTTCACGCAAAATTATATCTCCCGCAGAGATTTTGGTTGGTTGCTCAGTTTAGCGGCTGCGACAACGCGGTCATGTAACCCCGTGTACTTTGGGATGGCTGTATTAGTCTGTAATTCAGGTAAGGACTGCAGACGGTCAATTTCAAGCAGTAGTTCCTAATGTTGCTAGCAAATACTACCGTCAACGACACCTAGCTGTGAACTTGGCTACTAGATGCCACCGCAACCAGCAACTCGCAACGAACGTTGGAACTTCCCCTCCAAAGGAAAGCATACTGAGGGATTTTTAGCGCTCTTAGAGAATCCGACGACTTCAGCCGGCTTTGAGCTCGCGACCTTGGGCATAGACATTCAGCATGCTACCAGTTACGTCACCGAACCCGCTTCACACTTAGATGGAAATCTGAATCTGATCTCGTGCAAGTGCGTTATCTCGGCAACGTCTGATAGCTCATCCCTCATCAATTTAGTAGTGTTGCCATGGCAACCACTGATAGGTCTTGGCATTTTCTTATAATTCCGAAATTATTTTTCTCATCTCTTGGCATAATGGTGGGTTATATCAAAAATTCTTTCAGACAAAAGTTTTAGGTAATTATTAGGGGAATATTGTCCATTTTGTACGGTTTTGATATTGTGCCTATTAAGAGAGATATGATTAATGTTTCCCGAAAAACACACTCTTTCCCACCCCTTTGGTCAATGGTTGGTGCTATCAAAAACTTTTCAAACATAAAATTTTGGGCTTTATCCGACACATAGTATGAACGTTGAACGGATTCAATATGTCACATATTAAGAGAGTTATAGCAATATTTCACTTTTTCGAATAAAGCCCCCCCATTTTCACCCCCTTCGACCGATTTAGCCCAGTAACGAACTCGACCGAGATTTTATAGGTATACATATTCGGTAAAAAAAATTCAAAGTGATTGGTGCAAAATTACGGCAGTTATCGTGTCCACAATAAACTGATAATATATATATATATATATATATATATATATATATATATATATATATATATACATAAATTATATATCACTTTTGAACTGACGGTGGTTTTGGGGTCTGGGGGATGTAAAACGCGAAGATATGTCGAAATTTTCCGGAAGTCGAAACATGGTACTCATTGCAATAGTTAGCTTTCTAATGAAATCTACCTCTGGTTGGTTCCTCAGTTTAGGGGCTGCGACAACGCGGTCATCTAACCCCGTGTACTTTGGGTGAGTGTAGAATCTGTCTGATACACGGTGTGAATTGTAATGGCTGTATTACTCTTAATTCATGTAAGTACTGCAGACGGTCAATTTCAAGCAGTAGTTCCTAATGTTGCTACCAGGTACTACCGTCAACGACACCTAGCTGTGAACTTGGCTACTAGATGCCACCCCAACCAGCAACTCGCAACGAACGTTGGTACTTCCCCTCCAAAGGAAAGCATACTGAGGGATTCTAGCGCTCTTAGAAAATCCGACGACTTCGGCCGGCTTTGAAACCGCGACATTGGCCATAGACATTCAGCATGCTACCAGTTACGTCACCGAAGCCGCTTCCCACTTTGTCAGGCGGCTTCGGTGGCGTAGTCGCTAGCATGCTGAGCTTCTATGCCCAAGATAACGGGTTCAAACCCGGCCGAAGCCGTCGGATTTTTTAAGAGTGTTAAAAATCCCTCAGTATTCCTTCCTTCGGAGGCGAAGTAAAGCCGGCGGTCCCATGTCATAGATTTATGGCATGTTAAAGATCCTTCCACTAATTGCACCTGTGTGATGCTAAATTGGATAGGTTAAGAATGTATACAACGCTCTTAGGTTTCTATGTTCGTTGCCAAGAGCCGACTGCGGTGGCGTCTAGTAGCTCAGTTCTGAACTTGGCCTAGTAGTCGTTGACAGTGGCGCTTGGCGGCAAAAGTAGGAACTATCTGAAAAATTGTTAGTTGCAGTACTTAAATTAACAAACAGATAACACACACTAATACAGTCATCACAATTAACACCGGTTATCAGACAGATTCTACACACACCCAAAGTACATGGGGCTACATGACCGCGTTGTCGCAGCCCCTAAACTTAAGAACCAACCAACCAACCACTTAGTCAGATGGAAATACTGAATCTGATCTCGTGCAAGTGCGTTGTCATGGCAACGTCTGATGGCCCATGCCTCATCAATTTAGTAGTGTTGCCATGGCAAACATTGATAGCTCTTGGCATTTTCTTATAATTCCGAAATCATTTCTCTCGTCCTTTGGCGTAATGGTGGGTAATATCAAAAATTCCTTCAGACAAAAGTTTTAGGTAATTATTAGGGGAATATTGTCCATTTTGTACGGTTTTGATATTGTGCCTATTAAGAGAGATATGCATATTAAGGCTTTCACGGCCCGGATTATTATATAAACAATTCATGCTTTTGGGCTAATGCCGTGTGTATTTTTAATTTAAACCATACGTTTCGGAGAAACCTTGCCTCCTTTTTCAATGGAAATAAACAATGTGGCCAAAGAAAGTATATCAATGAGATTACAAAAAATATAGATAAATTCCCCTGTTCGTCACCAGAGAGCAGCTGCCAGAAATTACTGTATGGACCATGGTGGAACGGCGGACAAAGTAGTAAGTAACCAGAAGGTAAAGGGGTCGGTGTGAAAATATAGAAACTCCTCGAAGAATTAAAAATACACACGGCATTAGCCCAAAAGCATGAATTGTTTATATAATAATCCGGGCCGTGAAAGCCTTAATATGCAAATTAGAAACCTCTATGGGGAGGAAGTTGTTCGACAATCATCTAAATTTAGTAAGTTGAGGCGAAGAAGGAGCTCTCTCCTTTCATCGTTGTCCTTCTTTCTTAGATGCAGGGATCATAACATCATTCCCAACTGTGTAAAATTGAAGCAAACTATACACACTCATAAAGCTATGAGAATTTATCAGCGCGCTAGCAAGGCACTCGTTATCGAGAGGATCCAGAACTCTCGTACTGAATTGGACGCAGTTTCCCGTGAGTTATTACACTTACATCTGCTTCTTAGTAGCATTCTCTCAGAGGAATTGTGGCTGTTCTTTGAACGTATCTCCGCTATTCAGGCCGAGAATAATTTTTGTCGGGCTGTAGATAGACAAAGAGCTAAGTTCCTTCGACTGTCCTCGAGACAAACAGCTCCTCGTACGGTTCTTGATACTAGTAAAGTTGTAGTCAATCTTTCTAATACCCCTTTAGATGACTATCAAACAACTTTACTAAGCAGAGGTCTCAACTTTGCTCTCGCACCCTTCAAAATTCCTACAGAGGAGTTGATCACATCCGTTGAGGCTGCCATCTACAATTTACCTCCAGATGAAGCTGAAGAAGTTAGACAAGAAAGTGTGAGGATATTAAGATCCTCGAAAGTACCCGCACCCAATTTAACTCGGGGTGAAAGAAAGGCATTGAAGGAACTAAGAAATAATGACACCATTTCTATTCTTCATGCTGACAAGGGAAATGCGACAGTGGTGATGGATACCGTTGAATATAAAAGTAAAATCTCGATTCTGTTATCTGATCCTGTCTACACACTGTGCACTCGTGATCCAACCACTCGTGTATCCAATGCCACTGCTAAGCTTGTTAAACTGTCATCTATTCCAAAAGAAGAGGGAAGATGTCTTATTCCGAGAGATGCTGTTCCTCCGAGATTGTATGGTCTTCCAAAAATCCATAAGCAAGACGTCCCTCTTCGACCAATTGTTAGCACAATAGGTTCTCCAACTTATGCTCTTGCGCAATATCTCAGCAAGTTGCTTCAGCCGCATTTGGGGCGCACACAGTCCTACATTAGGGATTCAACCCATTTCGTCGAAAAATTGTCAACCATCGCCGTTCAACCAAATGCTATTTTGGTGAGTTTTGATGTAGAGTCCTTGTTTACCAGAGTGCCGGTGGACTCGGTCATGTCACTCATCAAGGATTTGTTTCCTGAGGACATTGCCCGATTATTCCACCACTGCTTGTGTTCCAGTTATTTCTTGTGGGATGGTAAATATTACGAGCAGACTGATGGTGTGGCCATGGGAAGTCCACTCTCGCCTGTCGTGGCAAATTTTTTCATGGAACATTTTGAGGGGGAGGCTATATCTTCGGCGTCTTTCAAACCTGTGATTTGGTGGAGGTATGTGGATGATACGTTCGTGGTGTGGGAGGAGGGTTCTGAGAAACTGAACCACTTTCTGAACCACCTAAATCAGCTGCATCCTTCAATCCACTTCACAATGGAGCTAGAGTCAGGTGGATGCTTACCTTTTTTGGATGTTCTTGTGAGGAGGAAAGCGGATGGCTCCATGGGGCACAGCGTCTACCGTAAGCCAACTCACACTAACCGTTATTTACATGCGGACTCCCATCACCACCCAGCACAAAAACAAGGAATTATAACAACTCTAGCCAAAAGAGCGGAACGTATTTGTGAGGCATCAACTCTTCAGGAAGAGTTACATGCCTTACAAACCATGTTTAAGGGTAATGGCTATAATGAATCCACTATATATAGGTCCCTACATCCCAGAAGGAGGGGTAGACAACCTTCTCAGAGCTCCGACGTGAGAGGAACTGCTTACCTCCCTTATATTCACAACACCACTGACCGCGTTGCTAAGATTCTCCGCAAGCACAAGATAAAAACAGTTTTCGGCACTATGACGAAAATTGGTCAACGTTTAGCATTAAACAAAGATAAATTGTCTCCAATACTACAACCTGGGGTGTATGAAGTCCCTTGTACTTGCGGAAAAGTCTACATTGGACAAACAAAACGTTCCATTGCAACTCGCATCAAAGAGCATCAAAGGAACATCCGTCTAAACCAACCTGACAAATCAGCTATAGCTGAACATGCCCTGTCTTCAGGGCACGATGTATGTTTCAAGGATGCTCATGCGCTTGCCCTTGTTAAGCACAACTGGTCTAGAATTATAAGGGAGGCAGTTGAAATTCGTAAAAATCCCAATAATTTTAACAGAGACACTGGATATCAGCTAAGTGACACTTGGCTACCAGTTATTAAGGATCTAGGGAGATAGTTCCTCTCAGTCTCTCTGTTCTTCACATATTTAAAATTGTACATTTTCCCTCTAGGGCTCAGAGCCTGGATTTGATCTCCTTTGTTCGTCACTGGAGGAGTTTCCATCTGTTTTTTCGCCGTTGACTGTATGACGTTAGGTATTGTTCAGATACACTTCCCTTTTGTTTATGTTTCCTTATATCCATCTAACCCCCCTCCCCCCCCCCCTCCTCATTCTTCGAGGAGTTTCTATATTTTCACACCGACCCCTTTACCTTCTGGTTACTTACTACTTTGTCCGCCGTTCCACCATGGTCCATACAGTAATTTCTGGCAGCTGCTCTCTGGTGACGAACAGGGAAATTTATCTATATTTTTTGTAATCTCATTGATATACTTTCTTTGGCCACATTGTTTATTTCCATTGAAAAAGGAGGCAAGGTTTCTCCGAAACGTATGGTTTAAATTAAAAATACACACGGCATTAGCCCAAAAGCATGAATTGTTTATATAAGAGAGATATGATTAATGTTTCCCGAAAAACCCACTTTTTCCCACCCCTTTGGTCAATGGTTGGTGCTATAAAAAACTCTTCAAACATAAATTTTTGGGCTTTATCCGACACATAATATGAACGTTGAACGGATTCGATATTTCACATATTAAGAGAGTTATAGCAATATTTCACTTTTTCGAAAAAAGCCCCCCATTTTCACCCGCTTCGACCGATTTAGCCCAGTAACGAACTCGACCGAGATTTTATAGGTATACATATTCGGTAAAAATTCAAAGTAATTGGTACAAAATTACGGCAGTTATCGTGTCCACAAGAAACTGATAGGTCAAGGGCACAATATATACTAGCTGACAAGGCAGACGTTGTCCTGCCAATCAAAGAAAGTGTTGTAACTTTGTTCCATGAAGTGCTTTTGGATACACAATATTTTTTTTCAATTTCTGTTAACTGCCTTAAACTATCGTGAAATGAATTAACTAATATAGACACATTCATGGGAGCGTGCACAACAACTCTCCAACGTTTCATCGCAATTGGATAAATGGCATAAAACGCATACTGGATTTTGTTTAAATGATTCGTGCGCTGTCACTCATTTGTTGAATCTACTCGTGCTCTACCAATTGTGAAATTGATTTACTAAGTTAGAAAGCTTCACGTAAGTATACACAACAACTCATCAAAGTTTCATCGGAATCGGATGAATGACATATGAACGTATACGGGATTTTTTTAAACGATTCGCGTGCCGTCACTCATTTGTTGAATCTACTCATGCGCTATCTATTGTAAAATAGATTTGCTAAGCCTGAAACCTTCTCTGGAGTGCATTCAATCATTCACCAAGGTTTCATCGCTATCGGATGAATGATATATGACCGCATACGCGACATTGTGGAAACGATTCACGCGCCGACGCTCATTTGTTGAATCTACTCGTGCGCTACTTATTAAAAACTGGATTTACTAATCCAGAAACCTTTCCTGGAGTGTACACAACAATTCACCAAAGTTTCATCGTAATCGGATAAATGGTATATGAACGCATACAGGACTATGTTGAAACGATTCGGGCGCCATCGCACATTTGTTGAATCTACTCGTGCGCTACCTATTGTAAAATGAATGTGCTGAGCCAGAAACCTTTATTGAAGTGTACACAACAATTCACCAAAGTTTCATCGCAATCGGATAAATGGTATAAGGACGCATATGGTACTTCGTTGAAGTGATTCGCGGCCGTCACTCATTTGTTGAATCTACTCGTGCGCTACCGATTGTAAAATGGATTTATTAAGCCAGAAACCTTCCGTAGGGAGTACACAACATCTCACCGAAGTTTCATCGTAATCGGACGAATGGTATTTGAACGCATACGGGACCTTACTGAAACGCTTCGCGCATCGTCGCTCATTTGTTGAATCTACTCGTGCGCAACCTCCTGTGAAATGTACTTACTAAGTTAGAAACCCTCACGTAAATGTACGCAACATCTCACCCAAGTTTCATTGCAATTGGATGAATGGTATATGAGCGCACACGGGACTTAGTTTAAACGTTCGCACATCGTCGCTCATTTGTAGAATCTACTCGTACCCTACCTATTGAAAAATGGATTTACTAATCCAGAAGCCTCCCCTGGAGGGTACACAACATCTCACCCAAGTTTCATCGCTATCGGACGAATGGTATTTGAACGCATACAGGACCCTGTTGAAACGCTTCGCACGTCGCCACTCATTTGTTTAATCTACTCGTGCTTAACCTCTTGTGAAATGGATTTACTAAATTAGAAGCCTTCACGTAAGTGTACACAACAACTCATCGAAGTTTCATCGCAATCGATGAATGGTATATAAACTTAAACGGGATTTTGTTGAAACATTTCGCGCGTCGTCGTTCATTTGTTGAATCTACTCGTGCGCTACCTATAGTAAAATGAATTTACTAAGCCAGAAGCCTTCCCTGGAGTGTACACAACATCTGACCCTAGTTTCACCGCTATCGGACGAATGGTATTTGAACGCATACGGGACCTTTTTGAAACGCTTCGCGCGTCGTCGCTCATTTGCTGAATCTAGTCGTGCGCTATCTATTGTAAAATGGATTTACTAAGGCAAACACCTTCCCTGGATTGCACTCAAATATCTCACTCAAGTTTCATCGCAATCGGATGAATGGTATATGAACGCATACTGAACTTTGAAACGCTCTAACGTGCAGAGACAAACAGAATTCGACATCACTGCCACCTTTGGTATAAAACACAACTTTCCGCCATGGGCAGAGTGTATGTTATGGCGGTAGTTGCCCAGGTTGCGACCAGGTGGCTCTACGTTCAGAGACACACAGTCCAAAAGGATCACTTTTCACTAAGGCTAGCGGTTTCCATGACGACTGTTTATGACTGTATATTGTGGTTCTAAATTTGTGTGTAAATTGTGGTTCTAAAGTTCTAAAATTCCACCTATCTGGTCAAATTGTGAATCTAAACCATACATAGGCCCACCCTAACATTCATACAAAATTTCATCAAAATCGGCCCAGGCGTTTAGGAGGAGTTCATTCACATACACACGTGTCGAAGAATTATATATATAAAGATATATACACATATATACATACATAAATTATGTATAAACTTTTGAACTGACGGTGGTTTTGGGGTCTGGGGGATGTGAAACGCGAAGATATGTCGAAATTTTCCGGAAGTCGAAACATGGGACCCATTGCAATAGTTAGCTTTCTAATGAAATCTACCTAATACGCACAAAATACTTGCATAATGCAATGTAGATTCGAAATAGGCTAATAAAAAAATGCAATTGAAATTCAAAATACTGACAAAATGGAATTGAAATTTAAAAGACACAATGCAAGTTAGATTGAAAAAGGCTGGTTCAGATTCAAAATACTCACAAAGTGCAATTGAAATTCAAAATACTCACAAAGTGCAATTGAAATTCAAAATACTTACAAAATGCAATTTATATTGAAAATGCTTACAAAAAGTATGGTAGACTCAAAATGCACACAGATTCAAAATGCTCACAATATGTGGAAGCACGCGATTCAAAATACTGTACTTACAAAATGCAATTTAGTTTGAACATACTTACAACAAGATGTTTAGGAAAGAACATATAGCCTACTTTCTCCTAAATGCATGGGTATTGTTATAACTCTTTGTCCTTTTCAAGGAGTATGATTGAATGTTGGTTGTAGTAGCTTGTTGAAATACTACGTGCTATAGGGATATTAAACATGAATATGAGGTAACCTTTGCTAGTGCTACCTCTGTACCAAATTTCGTTCAATTCGGTTTCACCGTGTTTGAATTGATAGGGGGAATCGATTTGCACACATATTGGCCACCATCTGCAAACTATTGGGCTGATGTTCTTGCAGTTTGGTCAGAATATGTTTCCCACATAAAGATATGGTGTTGCAAAATTTGGTAGAGACTAGATTATTAGGTTGGTCGTAATTACATTTTATCTTTTAACATTTGGGTGGCCGCGATTACGTTTCCGTCCAGATAGCGGTGATATAAAACATGACACTGAGGTGCCCTTTGCTAGTGCTACCTCTGTACCAAATTTCGTACCATTCGGTTTCACCGTGTTCGAATTGATAAGGGGAATCGATTTTCACACAAAGATGGCCACCATCCGCAAAATATTAGGCTAATGACCTATTAGTTTGGTAAAAGGATGCTCCCTCCATAAAGGTATCTTGTTGCTAAATTTGCTAGAGATCGGATGATTAGGCTAATCGTAATTTGTTTAAGTTTGAACATTTGTGTGGCCGCCATTACGTTTCCGTCAAGATGGCGGCGATATAAAACATGACACTGAGGTGCCCTTTGCTAGTGCTACCTCTGTACCAAATTTCGTTCCATTCGGTTTCACCGTGTTTGAATTAATAGGGGGAATCGATTTTGACACAAAGATGGCCGCCATCCGCAAACTATTAGGCGAATGACCTATCAGATTGGTCAAAGGATGCTCCCTCTATAAGGGTATGTAGTTGCAACATTTGGTAGAGATCGGATGATTAGGTTAATCGTAATTTGATTTAAGCTTTGAACATTCGTGTGGCCGCCATAACGTTTCAGTCATGATGGCGGCGATATAAAACATGACACTGAGGTGCCCTTTGCTAGTGCTACCTCGGTACCAAATTTCGTTCCATTCGGTTCCACCGTGTTGGAATTAATAGGGGGAATCAATTTTGACATAAAGATGGCCGCCATCCACAAACTATTAGGCTAATAACCTATTAGATTGGTCAAAGGATGCTCCCTCCATAAAGGTATGATGTTGCAAAGTTTGGTAGAGATCGGATGGTTATGTTAGTCGTAATTTGATTTAAGCTTTGAACATTTGTGTGGCCGCCATTACGTTTCTGTCAATATGGCGGCGATATAAAACAAGACACTGAGATGCCCTTTGCGAATGCTATCTCTGTACCAAATTTCGTACAATTCGCATTCACCGTGTTCGAATTGATAGGGGGGGACAGACATTCAGAGTACACACACTCACACACACACATACACACACACAAACACACACACACACACACACACACACACACACACAGACAGACACACTTTTTTCGCCCTGTGTTAATCTCATAAGTCTACTTTCATTTTTTGCAAAAATCGAAAGTAGGCTAAAAATGGAGTTTAGATCAAAAATACTTACAAAATGCAATGTAGATAGTAAATACTTACAAATTGTGGGTAAGATTAAAAATAAAAACAAGATGTTCAGTAAAGAACATATAGCCTACTTTCTCCTAAATGCATGGGTATTGTTATAACTCTTTGTCCTTTTCAAGGAGTATAATTGAATGTTGGTTGTAGTAGCTTGTTGAAATACAACGAGCTATAGGGATATTAAACATGAATATGAGGTGCCCTTTGCTAGTGCTACCTCTGTAAAAAAATTCATTCAATTCGGTTTCACCGTGTTTGAATTGATCTGGGGAATGGATTTGCACACATACATGGCCGCTATTTGCAAACTATTGGGCTGATGACCTTGTAGTCAGTCATAAGATGCTTTCCACAAAAAGGCATGTTGTTGCAAAATCCGGTAGAGATCAAATTATTAGGATGGTCGAAATTTGATTTAAGCTTTTAACATTTGGGTGGCCGTCATTCCGTTTCCGTCAAGATGGAGGCGATATAAAACATAACACTGAGGTGCCTTTTGCTAGTGCTACCTCTGTACCAAATTTCGTTCAATTCGAGTTCACCGTGTTTGAATTGATAGGGGGAATCGATTTGCACACATACTTGGCCACCATCTGCAAACTATTGGGCTGATGATCTAGCAGTTTGGTCAGAATATGCTTCCCACATAAAGATTTGTTGTTGCAAAATTTGGTAGAGACTAGATTATTAGGTTGGTCGTAATTACATTTTAGCCTTTAACATTTGGGTGGCCGCGATTACGTTTCCGTCAAGATGGTGGTGATATAAAACATGACACTAGGGTGGCCTTTTCTAGTGCTACCTCTGTACCAAATTTCGTTCCATTCGGTTTCACCGTGTTCGAATTAATAGGGGGAATCCATTTTCACACAAAGATGGCCGCCATCCGCAAAATATTAGGCTAATGACCTATTAGATTTGTCAAAGGATGCTCCCTCCATAAAGGTATGTTGATGCAAAATTTGGTAGAGATCGGATGATTAGGTTAGTCGTAATTTGATTTAAGCTTTGAACATTTGTGTGGCCGCCATTACGTCTCCGTCAAGATGGCGGCGATATAAATCATGAATCTGGGGTGCCCTTTGCTAGTACTACCTCTGTACCAAATTTCGTTCCATTCGGTTTCACCGTGTCCGAATTAATAGGGTCAATAGATTTTCACACAAAGATGGCCGCCATCCGCAAACTATTACGCTGATGACCTATTAGTTTGGTTAAAGGATGCCCCCCCCCCACCATAAAGGTATGTTGTTGCAAAATTTGGTAGAGATCGGATGATTAGGTTAGTCGTAATTTGATTTAAGCTTTGAACATTAGTGTGGCCGCCATTACGTTTCCGTCAAGTTGGCGGCGATATAAAACATGACACTGAGGTGTCCTTTGCTAGTGCTACCTTTGTACCAAATTTCGTTCAATTTGCGCTCACCGTGTTCGAATTGATAGGGGGGGGACAGACATTCAGCGTACACACACTCACACATACACACACACACACACACACAGACTCACACACACACATACACACACACAGACCGACACACTTTTTTTCGCCCTGTAGTGATCTCATAAGTCTACTTTCATTTTTTGCAAAAATCGAAAGTAGGCTAATAAATGTAATTTAGAGACAAATGGATTGCGTCATTTAAGTCAGATATGGAACGACCAGAAATCCCACTGGATCGTGATCGTCTGATGATCCGTTAGGTCTTCCGACAGGGCGTTTTCCCAACGTCCCGTACAAGTAAGAAGACTGCAGGAGCTAAGTGGACAGAAGAAAGAGGACTGACTCATAGTCAGAAAATGAGGGACAATTGGCAGAAGAGGAAGAAGAAGAAGAAGAAGAAGAATAAGAATAAGAAGAAGAAGAAGAAGAAGAAGAAGAAGAAAGCAACAACTTTACCGAAGAGTAGATACGAGCCCCGTGGTCCTAAGTAAGCCTAAACGATAAAGAAAGAAAGAAAGAGACACCGGGTATCTTATATCTGAAATCTTATAGAGAAAAGGAACTACAATGAAAAGAAAAGGAAGGCTGATGCCTAGAAGAATGAGGGATCAGTAAAGATGAGAGAAGGGCCAATGAAGGCGGAAAAGGAAAAGCCTCCCGAGGTATCGGACACCCTAATACCATCGGGGTCAGAAGAAAACAAAGAGTTGGCCAAGAGAGGTCGACAGGAAAGAAGACGGAGAGGAGCCCGGCACAAGTAAGTGGAAACAATGCCGGACTCAGCTGGGGTCCCGTGGTCGCCAACCCACGTCTGACTAGATGTGAGCCCCTGGGGGATACAAAACAAAAGCCGCTAGTTCTAGAAAGAGGTGGAATTGATAGATTTACGAAAGAACAGTTCAGCTAGGTTAAGAATGTAGCTAGAATTTATGGCGGAACATACATTTCCACGAGGGATGAGCATTGTGGCAGGAACTTTTCCTTATCTGTAATGGATGTGTGGGGCCACACTGGAGAGAAAGAAACCCCATTCACCACACAATCTGAGCCACTTTCTCTCAACAAGAAGATTATAGAGTAAAACCTGCCTTAAAGGAATCGAACGGTACTCATAATTTTTTCCGTTGGAGAAAGGTTTCCGTTAAAAGGAGGTAGGTCAATGCAAGAATAATTTATGGTCGACGATGCCGAAATGTAAATATTACAGTAGGATAGGTTAGAAAACTGTATCATAATGAGGGTCATTATAACACTATTAGCCTACTTTCTATTTTTGCAAAAAATGAAAGTAGACTTATGAGATCACTACAGGGCGAAAAAAAAATGTGTCTGTCTGTGTGTGTGTGTGTATGTGTGTGTGTGTGTGTGTGTGTGTGTGTGTGTGTGAATGTGTGTATTCTGAATGTCTGTCCCCCCCCTATCAATTCGAACACGGTGAGCGCAAATTGAACAAAATTTGGTACAAAAGTAACACTAGCAAAGGACACCTCAGTGTCATGTTTTATATCGCTGCCATCTTGACGGAAACGTAATGGCGGCCACACAAATGTTCAAAGCTTAAATCAAATTACGACTAACCTAATCATCCGATCTCTACCAAATTTTGCAACAACATACCATTATGGAGGGAGCATCCTTTGACCAAACTAATAGGTCATTAGCCTAATATTTTGCGGATGGCGGCCATCTTTGTGTGAAAATCGATTGCCCCTATTAATTCGAACACGGTGAAACCGAATGGAACGAAATTTGGTACAGAGGTAGTACTAGCAAAGGGCACCCCAGTGTCTTGTTTTATATCGCCGCCATCTTGACGGAAACGTAATGGCGGCCACACTAATGTTCAAAGCTTAAATCAAATTACGACTAACCTAATCATCCGATCTCTACCAAATTTTGCAACAACATACCTTTATGAAGGGAGCATCCTTTGACAAATCTAATAGGTCATTAGCCTAATAGTTTGCGGATGGCGGCCATCTTTGTGTCAAAATCGATTACCCCTATTAATTCGAACACGGTGCAACCGAATGGAATAAATTTGGTACAGTGGTAGCACTAGCAAAGGGCACCCCAATGTCATGTTTTATATCGCCGCCATCTCGACGGAAACGTAATGGTGGCCACCCAAATGTTCAAAGCTTAAATCAAATTACGACTAACCTAATCATCCGATCTCTACCAAATTTTGCAACAACATACCTTTATGGAGGAAGCATCCTTTGACAAATCTAATAGGTCATTAGCCTAATAGTTTGCGGATGGCGGCCATCTTTGTGTCAAAATCGATTCCCCCTATTAATTCGAACACGGTGAAACCGAATGGAATGAAATTTGGTACAGAGGTAGCACTAGCAAAGGGCACCTCAGTGTCATGTTTTATATCGCCACCATCTTGACGGAAACGTAATGGCGGCCACACAAATATTCAAAGCTTAAATCAAATTACGATTAACCTAATCATCCGATCTCTACCAAATTTTGCATCAACATACCATTATGGAGGGAGCATCCTTTGACCAAACTAATATGTCATTAGCCTAATATTTTGCGGACGGCGGCCATCTTTGTGTGAAAATCGATTCCCCCTATCAATTCGAACACGGTGAAACCGAATGGAACGAAATTTGGTACAGAGGTAGCACTAGCAAAAGGCACCTCAGTATCATGTTTTATATCGCCGCCATTTTGACGGAAACGGAATGACGGCCACCCAAATGTTAAAAGCTTAAATAAAATTTCGACCATCCTAATAATTTGATCTCTACCGCATTTTGCAACAACATTCCTTTTTGTGGAAAGCATCTTATGACTGACTACAAGGTCATCAGCCCAATAGTTTGCAAATAGCGGCCATGTACTGTATGTGTGCAAATCCATTCCCCAGATCAATTCAAACACGGTGAAACCGAATTGAATGAATTTTTTTTTACAGAGGTAGCACTAGCAAAGGGCACCTCATATTCATGTTTAATATCCCTATAGCACGTTGTATTTCAACAAGCTACTACAACCAACATTCAATTATACTCCTTGAAAAGGACAAAGAGTTATAACAATACCCATTCATTTAGGAGAAAGTAGGCTATATGTTCTTTACTGAACATCTTGTTTTTAGCCTATTTTCATTTTTGAAAAAATAGGCTTATGAGATCACCTTTTGTCAGCGTGTCTGTCTGTGTGTGCGTGTGTGTGTGTGATGGTGTGTGTCCGACCCTAATAACTTCTAAACGACTGGAGCGATTTCAATGAAACTCTGTAAGTTCATAGCACTATTCCGGATGACCTCGACCGTACCCTT
Organism: Meconema thalassinum; assembly: GCA_946902985.2. Taxonomy (NCBI): domain Eukaryota; kingdom Metazoa; phylum Arthropoda; class Insecta; order Orthoptera; family Tettigoniidae; genus Meconema; species Meconema thalassinum. The sequence continues at coordinate 291,398,804 of OX336394.1, forward strand.
CAAATTTTGTTACGTCTCACCAATCCAACATGTGGCTGTGCGAAATATTTCACCAGCATTCAATATCTCCGAAACTATTACCGATATCACCCTGGAATATTTTACGGTGATAAAGGGCACTACTGAAAGTTCACCTATAGGACTTTCAAAAACCGGTTAACTACAAAACGAATATGGCAGCCAAGCGAATTTGAAAAATTTTAAATACCCCTTTCTCGCGATTTAATGACCCAAACGCAATGAAACTTGGTACAGGAAATATTTATACACATTGTAATGTACTGGTATCCAATTTAATTCAATTGTTTACATAACCTCAAGATGGCGGTTGTGGGAATTTTTGAATTAAATTTTTATTTCTTGTGTCGTAATCATGCGATCGAAGTGAAAGTTTGAATAATGAACCTACGCAATAATTTTCCTATAATGGTACATGACTCTGTAGCCTATACATATAATAATCCAACATGGCGACCATCCGAAATACTTAGATGGATCTCAATATCTACGAATCTATTACAGCAATCGAGATGATTTTTTTAATGCTCATTGGGGCTAAGAACATAAGTTCACCTATAGGACTTTCAATAACCTGGGGATCACAAATCCAACATGGCGGCGACGCGAAGTATAAATATGCACATGGTCGTTTCTCGCAATTTAACCATCCGAGTGCAGTGACACTTGGTACAGTAAATTCTTATACAAATGTTAATCCACTGGCATCTATTTTTTCAATTGTTTCCATAACCACAAGATGGCAGCTGTGCGAAATTTTAAAATGTCGTTTTTACTTCTTGTGTCCTAATCATGCGATTGAAGTTTGAATACTACACGTACACAATAATCTTCATGTAAAAGTACATAACTCTAAGACCTACTTATATAAAAACCATCATGGCGACCATCCGCAATATTTAGTCGGTTCTCAACAACTGCGAATCTATTACAGCAATCAATCTGAATTTTTGTATGTGGATAGAGGCAATTAACATAAGTAGGATATATGAAAATAGGCTGTATAATTCTTCACGGAACTACTTGTTCATTATGAAACAGTTCTCCCACCAATCAGAGCTCAAGAAACAGTTGTGTGACCAATTAGGTAAGGTTAGCATCGCACCTGCACTGAGTTCCACGGTCTCCTATTTTAAATTTCGCTGCATGGCTAGTGTCATAGTGGAGTAATCGAGGAGGCCATGGTCAAATACAAGGTATTCTCTGCGTCTCATGCGCTTTGCTCAGTACATAAAACTGGCGAAATCTCGACAGATATTTATGAATATTTATGTTCGAACATAAAATAGTTATAATTATCGACGAACCTAAACAGTCGTATGAAACTCTACTATAATGGTAATTAAGACACTGGTATAGGCTCGTTGCCTAATCTCTATCTCTCAATATATAAAAAATGAAAGTTTGTCTGTTTTTTCTGAATTTCCATGGATATGTGTGCGTTTTAGACTGTTTTATGACCGATGCGCGCAAAAATAAAGTGTTTGTCTGTCTGTGGACAATTTTTTGTGTCCTTATAACTCGAGAACAGCTGGGTGGATCAACGTAAAATTTTATACAGATATCCATCAGAGGCACGACACCAATCATTGATGTAACTCTTCTCTGTACCTCTAATAAAAGGGGACCAACCCCCTTAAAATTCCTGCTGAAATAGGCGTAGAAGGGTGAAACAAAGCTCATTTTCAACTCCTTAATGTCAGAAACGAAACTCGGGGGCCCTAAAAGGCCCTAAAACCAACAGTTTTTGAGATATTGCCAGAAAACTAATTTCACTTAATAAATTAATGAAAGAATGCAAGCCGGTAACCAAGGCAACAGAATCTCAGAGGTCCATCTATTTCTGTAAGACGCAATGCAATTCCATTTATTACATTACTGTGAAGGTTTGCAAACGGCTATAAGGTTATAACGGATCCAAATTAAGCTGAAATATTCATCAATACATATAATGCGCTTGATCAAGGGGTACTCTAGAATTTTTACACGCGATTAACACGTGCGGGTATCGTACGGATGGTCTTTTATATCCCTATCCCTATATTGTTATATTATTATTATTATCATTATTATGGCGTATAACGACGAGACAAAGCTCATTTTCAACCCTTGGTGACAGAAACAAAACTCGGGTCCCCTAAAGAGCTGTAAAGGGTCCCCGAAAACTACATTTTAAGGCTCTAAAACCAACGTTTCTTATTTCATTTAATAAACTAATGAAGGAATGCAAGCCAGTAACCATGACAACAGTATCTTAAGAGGTGACATCCAACTTTCCATCTATTTCTGCAAGAAATCATGCCACTTCATTTATTTCATTTCTGTGAAAGTTTGCAAATGGCTATAAGGTTATCAGGGAACCAACTAAAACTGCGAAATTCATCAATGCGTTTAAGGGGTTTAAGGAGTACCCTAGATTTCTTTCACATGAATTACACGTGCGATATGTCGTACATAATGTCTATTATATCTTCAAACAGCAACATTACTTTCAAAAATTCCTGATTTGAAATAGTAGACAATTTTTTGCTGCTTTTAGGAATTTGGGCCATTGGAGGCTAAAAAACATGAATTTTCATGCACCTCACGCCTTTATAATTTATAAAAGGGGTCTTCCTGTGGTTGGGCACTTGACACAATGGTTAGGGTCAGTTTTTATGTGACGTGTATTGTGATTCGTCAGGAAGAACACGTTAGGTAAATTTTGTTTGACAGCACATTTTAACTAATCATTTTTCTTTGTCGACAAACAGGTTCCAAGCCCCTAACCATAGCAACAGTAGCCCAATTGATAACGTCTGGTTATTAATACCGAAGACCGTTCGAAGAATGGGTACTTCTGCTAGTGTACTATAAATTGGCGTTAACTTAGGTTTCAATTGAAAAATTAAATTGTCTCTTTTCTGATGTTTTCTGCATATTGAAATATCATAAAAAATTCGTTTGGAGCAAATATGTTAATCTGTGTTGTAAGTTTGTCAACATTGGCGAATATCTACCAAATATTTATTCATCTATCTTTGTAGGCGGCTTCGGTGGCGTAGTTGGTAGCATGCTGAGCTTCTATGCCCAAAATCGCGGGTTCAAACACGGCCGCAGTTGTCGGATTTTTTAAGAGTGTTAAAAATCCCTCAGTATGCCTTCCATCGGAGGGAGAGTAAAGCCGGCGGGCGTTTCAATGTCATAGATTATGGCATGTAAAAGAACCTTCCACTAACTACAATATTGTGTGAAGCTAAATTTGTACGTTATATTTGTTTAACGCTCTATTAAGTTCCAAGTTTCGTCACCAGGTGCTGGTTGCGGTGGCATCTAATGGACAAGTTCGCAGCTAGGTGTCGTTGATGGTAGCATTTGGTAGTAAACTTAGAAACAACTTGAAATTGATCGTCTGCAATCCTTACCTGAATACAGATAGCACACACTAATACAGCCATCACAATTAACTTCGGTTATCAGACAGATTCTACACACACCGGGCTACATGACTGCGTTGTCGCAGCCCCAAAACTGGGGAACCAACCAACCAACCAACCAACCAACCAAAGGAATCGAACGGCACTCGTAAATTTTTCCGTTACAGATAGGTTTCCGGTAAACGGAAGTAGGGCTATGCTAAAATAATTAAGGTGGCACTAACTTAGGTTTGGATTGAAAAAATCATTTTTTTCTCTTCTGATGTGTCTGGTTCTCTGTAAATTGAATTATCATAAGAAGTTAGTTTGAAGCGAATATGTTAATCTGTTTCCGAGATAAGGGATTATCCGTTACATCCAAGAATCGGGGAACTTGTTTTATACTTCAATAGTTAGGTTACAAATGTACCGTTTGCTTAATATTTTGTTTTCCAAAAATCATTATCTAGTTTTAATTGTGGAATTAGTGCATGATAATGACTTTTCAGTAAGTAAAAATTTAGACTTTCATGACCGGCGTTGAAATAGGTATCACTGTTTCGCGGACTTATAGGCCGTGTTCCAAGGACATTTTGTCGTCCTGACGTTTCGCTGAATACTGAGTTCAGCATGTTCACAGGTTACATTAAGCGAGGTAAAACAAGTCAACAGAAGATATATAAATAGTCAACAACCCACACATAGAGTCTACCATAGCAACGGCGTACCACATAAAAGTAATGCATCAAGGACAGGGCTGCTCGTCTGTTGCATCTTCTCGTCTACGACGGTCAATAAGAGCAGGCTTGAGGGGATTAAGGACTGGAAGCCAAGCTCTGTTAACACGTTCTGCTTCCTCCTTAAGATTGAAGCTGTTAGTATGCTTCAGGATTTCAATGGCCTCCCTTTGTAGCCTGGCATGATAAGACACCGTGGTGGACAGAACTTCGGTGTCTCCATATCTTATATCGTGACCTGCGAGTAGTGAGTGTGCTGCTACAGTGGATTTATCTGTTTGTCCCAGCCGGCTGTGTCGTTCGTGCTCCTTGAGGCGAGTGGCAATACTTCTTTTCGTTGTTCCAATATATACTTGGCCACAATCACACGGGATTGTATAAACCCCTGCCGCGGTATGAGGATGTCGCTTATCTTTAGCGGACCTAAAAATGTCCTTAAATTTTCGTGTAGGCCTGTATATGGTCTTTATATCGTGACCTTTTTTATATATGGAAGAAAAGCTCTAGCCAGGGGCTGCTTGTCTCCAATTACCCTTGTAGTTGGACGTCTCGGTTGGAGTGCTCGCTGGATATCATTCTGGCTGTACCCATTGGCGCGTAAGGCCTCGTTGAGGTGTACAATTTCTTGTTTTAGGCACTGCTTTTCGCAATTTTTTTTCGCGCGGTCAACCAGTGTTTTTAATACTCCGTATTTCTGTCGTGGGTGGTGGTTGGACGTCTTTTGTAGATATCAGTCAGTATGGGTCGGCTTACGGTAAACTGTATGTCCCAAGGTTAGATCAGCGGTCTTCGTTACCATAACGTCTAGAAAAGCGATTTTCCGTTCATTTTCTAACTCCATGGTAAACTGAATGTTAGTGTTCTGGCTGTTAAGATGTTGAAAAAACAGATTTAATTGATCTTTACCATGGCCCCATATTACAAAAGTATCGTCCACGTATCGTAGCCACACTTTAGGTTTCAAAGGTGCGGTCTCTATTGCTATTTGCTATTTCTTCATGGAACAATTTGAACGAGCTTTAGCGAGTTTTATAATTTTCATACGAGTGTCTTAATTACCATTATAGGCGAGTTGCATACGACTGCTTATGTTCGACGATAATTATAACTTTATTACATGTTTTAACATAAATATTCATAAATATCTGTTCAGTAACTAGAATTTTGTGGTCGGGTGGAGCGCTAGGTAGCATATCTCCATGTTTCAAGCTCTCTGGCCGACCGACGCATGCGCTCTGTGTGCTTCAATGCCAGATGTGCAGATCGTGAACCAGTATTCAGCAAAACTGTCACCGTAGTCGTTTGAAATCAACGCGCTGAGTAGAAATTGGATTTAGGTATATTAAGGTACAGTGCTATTTCTTGTCTCATATTCACCAGTTTATTTACGCGAACATATGGACGGTGCACTTTCGGCAATTTATATAGACATGTTGGATTTTGAGAGCATGCGCGAAGGTATCCTTATCTAATTGGTCAAACAAATGTTTCTTGAGCTGTGATTGGTGGGAGAAACTGTTTCATAATGAATAATAGTGTAATAATGACCATCATTATGATACAGTTTTCAGACACATAATCGTCAGGGTCGAACATAAAATCCATTTATATGGCAAATTGCGAGAAATTCCCGCTAGAACAAAGCGTGTTCATGTATGACACCAGGGGCGGATCTAGGGGAGGGCGAGGAGGGCGACCGCCCAGGGCCCCGCGGTCCGGGGGGCCCCGCGCCATGTTCTTTTTTTTAATGTAATTATAGTACATTATGCAACGAGCCTATAATGGCTATAATTAAGTCACGAGTATTTTTATAAAACGAGCGTATGCGAGTTTTATAATTTCCATACGAGTGTCTTAATTACCATTATAGGCGAGTTGCATACGACTGTTTATGTTCGACGATAATTATAACTTTATTATATGTTTTAACATAAATATTCATAAATATCTGTTCAGTCACTACAGTAGAATGTTGTGATCGGGTGCTGCGGTGGGTAGTATATCTCTCTTGCCCAAGCTCTCTGGACAACCGACGCATGCGCTCTGTGTGCTTCAATACCATAAGTTCAGATTGCGCACCAGTATTCAGTAAAACTGTCACTGAAGTCGTGTCAAAACCACGCGCATGTGTAGAAATTGGTTTTGGGGATATTAAGGTACCGGTACCGTGCTATTTCTTGTCTCATATTCGCCAGTTTATTTACGCGAACATATGGACGGTGCGTATTCCATGTCGGTAATTTATTATAGTTCGATGTTGTGTTTATGTCCGACATGTTGGATTTTGAGTGCATGCGCGAAGGTATCGTTACCTAATTGGTCAATGAACGAGCTCTGATTGGCTGGAGAAACTGTATCATAATGAAAAACGGTGTTATAATGACCATCATTATGATACAGTTTTCTAACACATAATAGTGAGGGTCGAACATAAATTCATTAATTGTACTTTTCGAAATAATGTATAAGTAATTTTATTAATGCAGCCAATGGCCATGTACATTTTTATTTTCAGGACGGGTTAGGGAAGGGGTATTGTAAGGAAATCAGCCGTGGATCCATTAAAAGGAACCGTCCCGGCATTTGCCTGGTGGTGAAAATGGGAAACCACGAAAACCATTTTCGCCAGCGAGGCACGAGGTAGCGCGCTAGCACTCTCGGCCACCGCGGCCGGTAACTAATTTATAATTTATATTCCTCCCGTGAACGTTTAGCAAGTTTAGATTTCAGTGAAATAATAACCGGGTGAGTTAGCCGAGGTCGTTGCGGCATGACTGTTGGCAGTCGCTCACATCCGGGAGGCGAGGAGGTTCGAATCCCCCCGCCGGCAACCTTGAAGATGGTCTTCTGTGGTTTCCCATCTTCCTTCCAGGCAAATGCCGGGGTTGGTCCCTAACTATAGGCCACAGCCACTACCTTCCAACTCCTCGACCCTCCCATCCAACATTCCTCCCCAACAGTACTTGTAGCTTACGCATTGGGTGTCCGTCTCGGAGCAGCTACAAAACTGGCGAGCCGAACATATCCTCGGACACTCCCGGCACTAAAAGCCATACGCTAAAAAAATAAAAAATAAATTGAAATAATAGAATACTTCAGCCGGGAAAAAGGTCGCAAAGTAATATTTCAATATTTCATAGTTAACATAATCTTCTTCAAGAGGACTTAAAGGTTTCATTCACATTATTTTTTAAAAAATGTACTGTAGTGTATTCAAAATATTGTAACTATTATTTATTTTATTATTATTACCCAAATATTTTCCATTTGATTTAATTTTTTATTTCCTATTGTTGTGGGCCCCACCTTATCATATCGCCCAGGGCCCCGCAAGGCCTGGATCCGCCACTGTATGACACGTATGTATAAACAGAGTCATGCAGAGCGGTGTGTAGGTAATTTAAAGACAAATTCCCTACCGGTCCAATTCGAAACAGAGTGTCAGGTGTCTTGTTAATAAATTTCGTACAAGGAGAACCCTAAGCGATGCATGTCCTAAGCCAAAGAGAAGGATTTTGATGGAGGAAAAACTCGCTGAAATTAATGCATCATTCACTCGCTCTCCAAATAAGTCTCTAAAACGCGTTGCACAGGAAGTAAGTGTTTCAAAGACCTTAGTCCACAAGGCTACTAAAATTTTAAAACTGAAACCATACAGAGTAGCTGTAGTCCATAAATTATGATCCCTTGAAATTGAAAAACGCATCTCTTTCTGAAAATGGTCACGTCGCTTCACAGAACAATAGATACTTTTGTCCATGTGTGTGTGTGTGTGTGTGTGTATGAGCGTGTGCGCTCGTCCATGTGTGTGCCCCCCAATAACGTCTAAACGGCTGGAGCGATCTCAATGAAACTCGGTTAGGTCATAGTACTGTTTCGGCCAACCTCAACCGTGCAATTCAAATTGTATTACGTCTCACCAATTCAACATGGCGGCTGTGCGTAATATTTCACCGGCATTTTATATCTCCGAAACCATTACTCATATCACCCTGAAATTTCGTACGGTCATAAAGGCCACTACTAGACGTTCACCTATGTGACTTTCAAAAATCTATTAACTACAAAACGAACATGGTGGCCAAGCGAAGTTTTAACATAAGTTCACTTATGGTACATTCAATAACCTGGTGACACAAATCCAACATGGCGGCGACGCGAAATTTAAATATTAAATGGACGTTTCTCGCGATTTAATTATCCGAGCGCAGAGAAACTTGGTAGGTATACTTTTGTATAAATTTTAATCCACTGGCATCTAATTCATTTAAATTATTTATTTTCATAACCATAAGATGGCGGCTGTGCGTGATTTTAAAATCTCGTTTTTATTTCTTGTGTCCTAATGAAGCGATTGAAGTGTGAATAAAACACCTTCACAATAATCTTCATGCAATAGTACATAACTCTAAGGCCTATATATAAAAATCCAACATAGTGACCATCCGAAATATTTAGATGGTTCTCAATATCTACGAATCTATTACAGCAATCAAACTGAAAATTTGTATGTTGATAGAGGCAATTAATATCAGTAGGATTTATGAAAATAGGCTATTTAGTTCTTCACGTAACTACTTGTTTTTTTTTCAACATCTTTCATGAATTACCTGTATGTGTGTATTCTTGTTTAAACTTTCGTAAAAGACGTAACATCACGTCGCAATAATAGCCCGTTCCGCCCCGTCTCTGGGATAAGAATACTGGCGCCGTGCATGAGTATAGCTCGTATCATGAGTGGTCGAGCCGCGCAATTCAACGGATGAGTTAACTTAAGTTATAGCACTCCACTGCGTGGTTTAAGAAGGAAAACATTTCTGTCCGATCGTAAGAACAAGGCAGCCAATGTGTTCGTCCGATAACTGAGCTGTTACTGGGTGAATGGTGGTGTTTGCTTCGTCCACACGCAGTAAATGTGTAAATGAACCCTCGGCTGACAACAGTAATATTCTGTGTTTTTTGAATTTGTCAATCGCCAAGAATAAAACCTCTCTTCCTCTCTCAGTCAGCAACATAGCTGCGTGACTATTTCCCTTGTGACTTCCTTCGCTAATGGCTGACTTCTAGAGAGTTTTGAATTTCCACAACTTAACGGTTTACTTCCTTGAAGGATGTACCATATTATGATGTTTTTTCAACTGCATACAATATGGTTGCTTGACTATTTCCCGTGTTACTTCTTTCATTGGTGGCCGACTTCTTGAGCGTTTTGAATTCACACTGCCTAAAATAGCACAAATGGGGTAACAAGAACAGAAAGTAACAAACCGACCCAATTAAATAATTGATTAATTTTGTCTTGTACTCAGAAATGTGACACAAGAGGTATCTCATGAGTAGACATTGTACGACTTGGATGCCAAAGATATATTTTAAACCAAAAATGAAACTTCCTCGGCAGAGCAAATACAACGTCGACATTAGGAGGTAGATAGACTATAAAGGGTGTATCTTAATTATATAGACAAAAAAATCAGCGACGCTCAGCGTGTTATGTAAAAGACGATGCCGCAATCGGATTGGCGGAGAAAATTTTTCCCTCCGAGAAATGAGGTTACTTTGTTACTTCCGGGCGCGCGATTCAAATCCACGAACTCGCCGTATTTGCTGAGCCAGGCAGCAAGCCGCTGGCCACTGCTGTGCTTCAGGCAAGGGAAGGGAAGGGAAGGGAGTGTGATAGAAGGAGACAGAGATATGCTGGCGGGCATGCGGCAAACCGAGGCCTTCGAGGAAACTTGCGCATGCCCGCCAGCATATCTCTGTCACCTTCTATCACACTCCCTTCCCTTGCTTGAAGCACAGCGGTGGCCGGCGGCTTGCTCTCTAACTCAGCAAATACGGTGAATTCGTAGATTTGAATCGCGCGCCCGGAAGTAACAAAGTAACCTCATTTTCTCGGAGGGAAAAAATTTCTCCGCCAATCCGATGCGGCATCGTCTTTTACATAACACGCAGAGCGTCCCTGATTTTTAGCCTACTTTCGATTTTTGCAAAAAATGAAAGTAGACTTATGAGATCACTACAGGGCCAAAAATTGTGTGTCTGTCTGTGTGTGTGTATGTGTGTGTGTGAGTCCGTGTGTGTGTGTGTACTCTGAATGTCTGTCCCCCCGTATCAATTCGAACACGGTGAAACCGAATTGAACGAAATTTGGTACAGAGGTAGAACAAGCAAAGGGCACCTCAGTGTCATGTTTTATATCGCCGCCATCTTTACCAAATCAGAATGGCGGCCACTCAAACGTTCAAAACGTAAAATCAAATAGCGACTAACCAAATTATCTGATCTCTACCAAATTTGGTAATAACATACCTTCATATAGGACGCGTCTTGAGACCAAACTACAAGGTCATCCGCCGTACCATTTCAGGATGGCGGCCGTGCGAATTATGCAAACTTTATAATCCATATCATGGGACCCACCAGTTCCGATTATCGAGCCGAGAATCGATTTAACTGTTCTAAAGGAAGAGGCACGTTCGAAATTAAAAGTTTATTTTGTAATACTATAGTGCAGAAGTGATTTTAAAAAGCTGAGCCGTCTCGGTAAGAAGACAAGATGGCATCGGATATCTTGTGCTTGACTTATATTTCACTAATTTGAGTATTTCATGCAATACAGCGTACTGATACAAAATAAATAAACTTAGTATGAAATGCTTTATACATAAATAATATACTCCACTGATGAAATCGTTAGGTCTAAATCATTATTTGCTAACAAGTTCTATGTAAGTCATTTTATATAGATCAATGTTCGTTGGCAAAAATGGCTCCGTGGTTAAGCGTTAGTCTGTCATTCATATGCCTATGGTTCAAACCCCATCAGAGTTTGGGTTTTTGCTTGAAATTTTACATATTTGTTGCTTTGTAATGACTCAGACATTTTAAAATTAAGCCTTATATTGTGCATATTACGGTGCAAAACATATATTTAATTAAAACATAATTCGCCAGCAGATTTGCTCGAGACATCTAGCAGCCAAAAAGGTAACTGCACGCCGGCCTACTTATTAACTTCCAGATTTTATTGAAAAGTTTCTTCTTATGGCCGCTAGAATGCACTCGCCCTGTTAGGATTATATTGATCGATATTTCTCCACTAGATTTCACGACTGGTCTACATGGGACTCCATTGATAGTATACCATTGGCATTCTATGCGCATCGAATTTGAAGAATGACAGGATGATACTATGATACATTTTTACTTCTTATTTTAAAGGGTTTGTTACAGCCTATTGTGCATTATTTGAAAATGTTATTTGAAGTAAAGAACAAAACGATTTCACATAGTAACTGAATTCTAGCCGCTGGTACTAGTTCAGGTTATTAATTAATACTTTTATTTCAGGCAAATAGCAATCGAAAATATCCACATAGTTTGTATACACACGTCTCTGTAGGGACACGGAAAGATTTGTTAATTCAATTAGGGTTGTGAAAGCCATGCACAACCAGACGTGTAAAGACATGCCTCAACTCAAAGTTGGATGTTGCCCACGGCAGGTCGATTATGTAATAATAACAATAATAATAATGTTATTTGTTTTACGACCCTTTTAACTACTGCTGCTTTTAGATACGCCGGGGTGCCGGAATTTTGGCCCGAAGGGGATCTTTAACGTGCCAGTAAATCTACTGACACGGCTCCCTCGCATTTGTGCACCCTCAAATGCCAGCTGACTGCGCCTGGATACGAACCTGCAACCTAGGGCCCAGCAAGCGAGAACGTTACCGCAGAGCCACGCAGCCAGTCCGGTCGATTATGTCTCCAGATCCATAACATTCTTGAGATACTTCTTATCTATCTTTCTTCAATGATGGTAGTAGTTTTTTTCTAGGTTGTGGCGTTTGGTAGAGGTAAATAGTTTCTAAGGTCTTCAACCAAGAAATGATTCTATTATACTCTTTGATAATAACAACGAGTTATAACTATACTCATACATTTAGGAGAAAGTAGGCTATATGTTCTTTACTGAACATCTTGTTTGTCGGAATAATTAAGATACACCCTGTATATAGTCCAGAGAAATTAAGTTTTAACCTGGACAAAATTAATAACAAGCTGAAAATTGGTGGAAACGTTAAGAACCATGTCCTAAACGAAATCCCAAAAGTCCCAAAAAATCCAAGCTGGGGAAAAGCCGCCATCTTGGATTTTATCCGTTTTTGGCCATACCTTTCAAACAAGTGGTCCTAGCGAGGTGAGACTTTTGTCAAATTGGCCAGATTTTACTGCCAAATTCTCAGGAACATTAATAAAATATGTTAGACGCGATCTTACAGCTGTTTTATTCAACTAAGTACAATTAACATAAATAGAGTGTTTAAAGTTCGATTTTGACCGTTCCTGTCACAATAGCTAAAACTGCCAATGCAAATAATGTATTTAAACCTAAAATTATAAATAATATTCATGAAATTGTATCACATCTAAAAGCTTAAATTATTGTCAGTATTAAATACAGAGGCACTATGAGAGATGTAAGCTTTGACTTGTAATGCTTAGCGGCTACCGTCGTTTGGTGGTTCCATGAGATCTGTAAAAAGAAAGGAACAGTGAGATTCTTATCTTTTGTGCAGATAATGTCTATATATATTTCGAAATAACTTGCCCTCGTATTAAAGCACAAGATCGTCAGGGTCGTCAACGTCGATGCTCTCCTCTGGGCGGTTCGCACATCCGTGACCAGCGCAGTATCCGCACATTGTTGTGCAGCGTAGGCCACTCAGTAGGCAAGCGCATTTGCGCTCACATCTGGATCTGCAGTTGTGGTGTCCAATCGGCTAGTTATGGGACATCCATATACGGAAAGAAAGAAAGCCTCCCCTGCTGCAGCGATTTCTTTGTGCGATGCATCTGGCTTGTTGAAAACAAGGACCTTACTGCGTAATTTAGCGTTTTCTTTAAGCTGCTTGAAGGACCTGAGTTTTTCCTTTCTAAACGGGGCGGATGTGGTGTCACAACCAGTAGCAGCGTGGAAGAAAGGGAGAATTGGAAGCAAGCTTCCAAGGCCAGACTTGAGTTTTCCGCTTTTGAAAATCTTGCCTTTTCCATTCTTCTTTCCGGCATAAACATGGAAATGTCTTCGTGAACATCAGGAACAGAGACCATCAAGACGAGCAGATCAGTATCTTCTCCCACAATCACAGAAATGACTACCGACAGTAGTGGCTACGCTGGCTACAGCGCGGCGTTAGGTCATGGGGCCAAGCTCTCTGCTGACTCGGTAGACGCGTGGGTTCAAGCCCCACCGTCGGCTGTCCTTGAAATGGTTTTCCGTGGTTTCCCATTTTCAACACCAGGCAAATGCTGGGACAGTACCTTCTGATAGGCCACGGCCGCTTCCTTCCACATCCTTGCCCACTTTCATCCATTCATCTCATCTCTCATCCCGACGCGCAGGTCGCCCACGGGCGTCGACTAGAAAGACCTGCACTCGGCCTCTCAGGAGGCTACACGACAAAAAAAACACCACAGAAATGACTTCTGTTTTCCTTGAAGTTTCGGCTGCCGTTGAAACACTCAGGGTATCAGCGTCGTCTTCAGCTTGAATAACCTCAATGCCTGCTGTTGTAAGGTGTTTTGATTGGAGAGCAATGAAACGCATCTTGTTGTTCTCGTTTGATAAAAACACTCCTTGTGGTACAGTAGTTGGCGTGAAATCTTCCATAACTGCGTCTGGTGCCTTCTTGCCAGTTCTCCTGGCATGTTCTGCATCTTTGGTTGTCGGGGCACCATAGGCATCAAACACGACGGTTGTCCTTTTGCCAAAATGGATTTCAATATAATTGACAGTTTGCTGGCAAATTTGGGACTAGGTTGCAGGACAGCAGGTCCAAACAACTCAATGCAGAAGGAAACCTCCGTCGACCGTGAACACAGGGTTTGATGGCAAAGCTTCTTCGCAGCTTGAAAACTCTTCTTGGACTTTGTGCCTTTCCGCAGAAGTGTGCCATCAAATAGAGCTGTTGGTCTTGCGGCCAACTCATAAGTCAAGTACGTTGAAAGCTCTTCTTTACTTCGTATTTTTCAAAGGAGGCGATGCTACAGTAGGTTCGGGTCTATTTCCACTGTGGTGTCCTTAATTTTAATGATCTTGGCCATACTTCCAAGGGAACGAAATTTGTTCTTCCTCTTCAAGTGGACGTCGCTGAGGCATTGAGCTATGATTGACTTCATGGCTTGCAAACCAAGGGCGTGGGCTTCGTCGCAGTTCACGGTGTCGTCGGCAACCACACGTGTACGCAGACACCAAAGAAGAGGAAGTTCCACGAAAGGGTTGTGAGAACACAGCCACTCTGTCATCTTGTCAACATCCCCTTTGTCTCTGCCTTGTCGTGTCTCTCGAAGTTCGACGTGTTGATCGCAAAATTCAGAGAAAACATCACTGAAGCGTTCCATTGCATCGACAATACCAGACGTTGCAGGCATGGCGGTCACCCATCGAGCTATCACCTCTTCAGACATTCCGCGGCCATGTGTCAGTCCTCCCGCTGACTTCATAGTACGCATCAGCACCTGTTCGATTGCCATATCCGTCCCAACTCCACGCCAGAATTTGTCGGATCTTCGGACGGTGAAGAAGTCTTCGTCACAAATTGTTCGATTTCGGACGCAGTCAAGGTTTCATTTATCCTCAACATTTGCTGGAGGTAAATGTGAGCGCATTTGCCATAATTAAAATGCCCTGCAGCATGTCAGTATGGAATCATGCTCTGCACACAATACAGGTGAAGATTCCATTCCCCGGAACGTTCATCTCTCAAGAAAAGACGCATGATGGTTGTTACCATTTTGAAATACTTAGTCCACAATTTCGCTGTGCGACCTGATTTGGCGACTTCGTTGAACTTGGTGTAAAACCGACTGGAGGCGTCAGCGAGACATGTAACGGATGCTTGCAACTGTTTCTTCCCCTAAAAGTACATTTCGGTGAACTGCTTTAAGTTCTTCGGTTAAAATCGTATATCCTTTTATGTCGTCGATGAGGACACTGGCGAGAGCAACTTGAGTCAGGAAGTGGGCACGGATTGCTCGAGCATACGCATGTCCAGACATCATGTGAATTACCGCATTCTTTGCATAAATTTCAACCCTCAAGTCCTCTAAGCCACTTCCAGCCATTACAGATCCTACAGTCCCCATAAAGGACATCAAGAGGTGGAAACCTCCAAGCCGCAAAGTAATATTTGATAAGGGGCTATTTTCTTCGGCCGAGAGCACGATATCCAAAGCTTTTGCATAGAGCGGTTGGTCAAACGTTACCACACAGGACTGGTTTCTCGCTTGGCTCTGCTCTGCTGCATAAAGGAGCCAAGTGTGAATCGTCGACGGATTGAAGGCGATAAGCTTGTATATTCATTTTATCTTTAGAATTACTCTTATTCCACCAATTCAGGTAACTTTACTAAGTTAGTGCGTAAAAACAGGTCAACATCGAACTTTGAACACACTATTTATATTATTGACAGTACTAAAATAATTTAAAAAGCAGTAAGAATGCGTCTAGCATATCTTATTAATGTTTACGAGACTTCGACAGTACAATCTGGTCAATTTGACACCAGTCTGACCTCGCTAGGACCACTAGTTCGAAATATATGGCCAAGAACCGAAAAATCCAAGATGGCAGCGGTGTTTTCAAGATGGCGGCTTTTCCACAGCTCGGATTTTTTGGGACTTTGGGATTTCGTTTAGGACATTGTTCTTAACATTTCCACCAATTTTCAGCTTGTTATTAATTTTGTCCGAGTCAGAGGTCAATTTTGTCTAATTGCACTGGACTAGTAGCCCTACACCGAAAGGAAGATGAAAAGAGGGAAGCTCACGATAATGAGCCACGGGACCTCCATTGTTACGTAGAATCCGAACCATAGGATGTGATATTTCAATTCGAAAATCTCACATTCAAACAGCTAGACTACTGCACCATCACGCCCTCTACCCAAAAATATCTACTTCAGGATGAGACCATAAGATTATTATTATTATTATTATTATTATTATTATTATTATTATTATTACTGTATTATTATTATTATTTTACAATTATTTTTGATCATAACCGAACATTTCTTAAATTCAATTCCATGCAAATTTATTTCATTTCCATTTAATTTCATTTAAATATGTTATTTTCAGTTTTATTTTTATTTCTAAATATTTTTTTCGCTTCTTTTGGTTTAGTTTAAGTCTAAATGTATTATATTTTATTTTATATTAATTTATTCTATTTTATTACTTTATTTTATCATTTCATTTCATTTAATTTCTTTATTTTTATTTTAGATGCCTGTGTAGAATATGTATAAGCCTATTGCACTAGCTACGAGTACACAGAGACTAGAAATTCAAACATAACAGTACGCGAACAAAAAAAAAATCAAATACCAGGATCTTGGTGGAAAAACATTCTTTCCCCAGCTGAGGGAATTCAATCTCCCATACGAATTAAGTAAATAGCAATTTAAGCTATAGTGGTCTTGTCTCACAATCTCCATTGTGGTGTCCCCAATTCCTTATAGAGTCTGCGTCATGGCCCAGAATACGTACCACGTTCTTTCAGTTACTAAACTCCCTCATTTCCATAAAGATTGCTTTCCCCGATTCTCTCCACTTTATATCCTTAGCTTTGAAAGCCTGGAATGTAGCTCAGTGCATGATTTTGAATATTAAATAATGAGTTAAATTTAAATTACTCGCGGATATCAAGAACACTGATTCCCATAAAGAGAGCTGTGAAACAATTCTTCATTGTTGCCTTATTGCCATTTGATATTGAAACTTGTCAGTCGGTGAATACCATGTAATCCCATTTACTGAGGCATACGATTGCCTATAGACTTAAGAAGGGAGGTACAACTTTGAGGGTCAATTTATTTCTTTTTATTAAATTATTTGAATGACTAATCTTTTATCTTTCATTCGGTGAAAACAAAAAGAAAACATCTTCAATGCCCCTAGATGTCAGTTGCTGTCACTTAGGTTGTCTCTTTAAATCCTACCCTTAGGTAAGTTTGATGCTCGTTTCCCGAAAACTTTATTTTCACACAGCGTTTACATAATAATTCAAATACTATTCAAGGTATCTCAATGCAATTTTTTAGCCTATTTTCAATTTTGAAGAAAAACAAGAAGTTCCGTTAAGAACTATACAGCCTACTTTTCATGCCAATGATTATTCTACAGAATATGAACCTATCTAGAATAATGACGAAATTAAGTTGGTAATATCGAAATATCTAATTAGTTCAAAATATACCTGGTATAATGTAGCCTAATAGAGAACTACAGTTGGCAGCCCTGGTGACTGAATATATTCTTAGTTCCATTTCTTAAGGTACAGAATACAAAATTTGGTTGAAGTCCAATGGACGTTACATGCAGTTAGACACTGGATCTATCAGCAGGCGTAAAAGCATGTTGCCAACAATACCATGCGTGTGCTGGTCAGAAATAATCTGAAATATGATATCTTGTTGTGCCAATTTTGGATGAAATCCATTTGTTAGTATAGAAGTTACATGTATTTTAAAATTGGACGTATCAGCAGGCATAGAATCATGTTGTCAGCACTGCCTTGTATTAATTACTCCAAATTAATCTAGAATGTCAGGTGCTATACGTGTGCAAAGTATAGAGCTGTTGGCTTGCATACTTTCTGATATATTGATATTAGGGTAAAAAATATAGACAGCATTTATTAACAGTTGGCAGCCCTGATTGCACTGAAGAATGCTTATAGTCATATCTGATATTTTACACATAGCACACGCGAAATTTGGATGAAATCCTACTGATAGTATAGAAGTTACATGTATTTAAAAATTGGCCCTATCAGCAGGCTTAGAATCATGTTGGTAGAACTGACGTATATAAGTTACTCCAAAATTAATCAAACATGTCAGGTACTATACGTGTGCATAGTTTAAAGCTGTCGGCTTGCACACATTCTGATATATTGGTAATTGGATAAAAAAAAATAGAGAGAGCAATTATTAACAGTTGGCAGCCCTGGTGGCTCCTAAGAATACGCTCAGTCATATCTGTTTAGGTACAGATATTACATACAAAATTTGGTTGAAATCCAGTTGATAGTGTAGAAGTTATATGCATTTAAACTTTGGACCTATCAGAAGGCTTAACTTTATTTTGGCAACACTGTCATGGTTGGCCTCCTGGAAATTAAACTGAAATAGTATTATCTACATGTGTGCCAATTTTGGAATAGCTCCTATGCATACCTTGCAGGATATCCAACATGGAGCTCAAATTTCTAGTGCGTTTTTTCAGCAATTGGTAGCACTGATATCATTTTCAAATATGGACGTGAGCTATTCCGGTGCACATCTTTACTCATACTAAATTTGGTTTTGATTGCTGCAGCCGTTTAGGAGTTGATAGGGGGGGACACACACACAGCCAGACAGACAGACAGAAGGACAGACAGACAGACAGACAGACAGACAGACACACATTTGCCCGATCTCATAAGACTACTTTTTCCTCATTTTTGCAAAATGTGAAAAGTAGGCTAAAAAAGGCTTATGAGATCACCTTTTGTCCGTGTGTGTGTGTGTGTTAGGTGTGCGTGTGTGTGTGTCCCTAATAACTTCTAAACGGCTGGAGCGATTTCAGTGAAACTCGGTAAGTTCATAGCACTATTTCGGGCGACCCTGACCATGCCCTTCAAATTTTGTTACGTCTCACCAATCCAACATGGTGGCTGTGCGAAATATTTCACCAGCATTCAATATCTCCGAAACTATTCCCGAAATCACCCTGGAATTTATTACGGTGATAAAGATAACTACTAAAAGTTCATCTATGTGACATTTGAAAAACTGGTACCTAGAAGACCAACATGGCGGCCACGCGAATTTGCGACTTTTAAATATACGTTTCTCGCGATTTAACTAACCAAACGCAATAAAACTTGGTACAGTATATGCTTATACACATTGTAATGCACCAACATCTAACTTGGTTCAATTGTTTACATAACCACAAGATGGCGAATGTGCGAAATATTTCACCGGTATTCTATATCTCTGAAACAATTAGCGGTATCACCCTGAAATTTTGTACGGAGATAAAGGGCACTACTGGAAGTTCATCTATAAGACTTTCAAAAACCGGTTAACTACAAAACGAACATGGCGGCCAAGCGAATTTGAAAATTTTAAATAGACCTTTCTCGCGATTTAATGTTCTAAACGCAATGAAATCTGGTACATGAAATGTTTATACACATTGTAATGCACTGGTATCTAATTTAGTTCAATTGTTTACATAATCTCAAAATGGCGGCTGTGCGAATTTTAAAATTAAATTTTTATTTCTTGTGTCGTAATCATGCGATCGAAGTGAAAGTTTAAATAATGAACCTACGCCATGATTTTTCTTTAATGGTACATGTATATGGCCTATACATTTAACAATCCAACATGGCGACCATCCGAAATATTTTGACGGCTCTGAATATCTACGAATCTATTATAGCAATCAAAGTGAAATTTTGTATGTTGATAGTGGCAGTTAACATAAGTAGGATATATGAAAATAGGCTGTATAGTTCTTCAAGGAACTACGTGTATTTATTGTGTATTGTACTAATATGAGCAACATACACCAAACTATTTGGTATATCAAGCATACTTCCCTTTTAAGAGAATATTTTTTACCCAACAAAAGTAAAAGAAATATACATTTGGAGTAAGAATATGAAAACAAATATTTCCTGAATATGCGTATCAATTATTTTGGTTTATGTTGTAGCCGTGAATGTTTTCAACAACTCAAAAGAACATTCATGTAAATACTTTAAATTGTGGGGTTCGTATCATATAAACTCTGTCTAACTGTACAAAATGCAATTGAATGTTTGGTGGTATAATAATGCACGACTGCAAGCATATTATAAAATGTGTTTTGTACATAATAATGGGTAAACGGTGCTTAAAAATCCAGCAAAGTTTTATTTCTTTGCAACATATAAGTTAGCTTATGACAGTTAAATGTTTCTTATCACAGTAAAAATTGTAATGCAAAAGGTGTACTTCTCCCCTTAAACGATGAACTTGCTCAGGTGCTGTTGCCTCTACTTCCTGATTATTGTGATATAACTCCTGTTACCAATAGGATTCAGAAGGGAGCTAATTTGTACCACCAAGTCAGGAATCTGCTTTGGGACTGTCAAATTCCTTTAATATCAAAAACAACATTGTATAAGGCCTACTTTGCACCAACAACAGTATATGGCCTCGAAACGTGCACCATTAATAGAAGGGATAACAGCAGACTTCAGGCTGGGGAAATGAAATTTCCGAGGACAATGCTTCAGAAAACGAGACGTGATAAGATCAGGAATGAAAAGATCTGTGAAGACATACAAGTGAAACCACTTAAGGAAACTAAAGCAACATCAAGGTTGAGATGGTTCGGTCACTTGAAGAGGATGGATCTAAAGAGAGTAGCACGGAAATGGTTTGATAAGGAAATAAAAGGAAAGCGACCTAGAGGAAGACCAAGGACACGATGGATCCCCCGAATAAAAGATGATCGGGAAGATAGATGAGTGGAATTATGTAAAGTTGAAGAAGAAGTAGAAGAAGAAGAAGAAGAATTGTACTTGCATATACTGAAATGGAGAGCGCTCTTACACCGTACCCGGGAAAATGGAGACGGTTAAATGATGACGATGATGATGATGATGATGATGATGATTTCTTGTTGACGCTGCGGGGCAACAAATAATGAAATTTCAACGAGCACTGAACTCTTGCATAACATGAGGTATGGTGAGCATATCAGTCCCTATAATCAGACACTCATATGGTTAAAACCCGGAACACGCAGGAACTATCATATCCTAATTCTTAATTAATTAATACGATAAGACGTGAAAATGACCATGTCTGCCCAAAAATCCTTATTTATTATTTACTAGCAACCCGTGCCGGCTTCGCCCGATATCTTTAAATCTTGACCCAGCGTAGGATTAAAAGGCGCACAAACGGCAGGTTCCAGACGCAATTCAGAAAAGCCGAGGTAAACAGCGAAACTGCAAACACATATACTCTTATATAAACAATTCATGCTTTTGGGCTAATGCCGTGTGTATTTTTAATTTAAACCATACGTTTCGGAGAAACCTTGCCTCCTTTTTCAATGGAAATAAACAATGTGGCCAAAGAAAGTATATAAATGAGATTACAAAATGTATAGATAAATTCCTCTGTTCGTCACCAGAGAGCAGCTGCCAGAAATTACTGTATGGACCATGATCAGGCCGTTCCACCATGGTCCATACAGTAATTTCTGGCAGCTGCTCTCTGGTGACGAACAGTGGAATTTATCTATACTTTTTGTAATCTCATTGATATACTTTCTTTGGCCACATTGTTTATTTCCATTGAAAAAGGAGGCAAGGTTTCTCCGAAACGTATGGTTTAAATTAAAAATGCACACGGCATTAGCCCAAAAGCATGAATTGTTTATATAATAATCCGGGCCGTGAAAGCCTTAATATACATATACTCTTCTCTGAAGTCTTAACTCGGCACGACTTGACAGTCTGATGCTGGCCGGAGCTGTGGTGGTAGGCTCGCTCGCTAGCTCGTTAACTCGCTCCGAAACTAGTAATTTAAATTCCCACTGAATGGAGATTGTTGGAAAACGTAAAAACACTTATTAAAGTTAGATATATGCTCTCCTGGATTTTCTTGTGGAACTTGTCATACTCATCGTTACATCCAAGAATCGGGAACTTTATTTTATAATATGAAGAGATGTTCCTGGAGCATTTCTAATTTATTAATTAATCAATGTTATTTATTTTATGTCCTTTTTAACTACTGAGGCTATTAGATACGCCGGGTGCCTGCATTTTGCGAACCCTCAAAGTCCAACTGACTGCGTCAGGATTCCATCCTGCAACTTTGGAAACAGCATCCGAGAACGTTACCGCTGAGCCACGCAGCCAGTCAAATACCATAATTCTTATATACAGGTTGCCGTCCCCATGGTGTTGGAGGTAGCGCGCCTGCCTCTCATCCGGAGGCCCCGGTTTCGATTCTCGGCTCCGTCAGTGATTTTAGAAACTGACGTGAGGGTTGGAACGGGGTGCACTCAGCCTCATGAGGACAAATGAGTAGCTGTCTGACAGTGAGGCAGAGCCCCGATCACTGAGACCAAGATTAACGGCCGAGGGGACCCGATGTGCTGATCACGCGTCATCCCAATATCTGCAGGCCAAATGGATGGACAGCGGTCGCTTGGTAGGCCTAGGCACTTCATGGGCTGTAGTGCCAGGTTACTTACTCAAAAAACAGCACTGATCATTCCCATAAATTTAAGCTGCTCTCATCTTTACATAGTAACAATGAGCGTTCTGGATCCTCTCTTGCCATTCCACTGCACCAAACGTCCTGCTTTGACAAATCATTTGTGGTCACAGGTTCAAGACTGTGAAATTCCCTTCCAGTCAATGTCTGGAATGTGACCCAAGTGGAGAAATTCAAAACAGTGTGCCACGACCATCTGGTGGGTACTACTGACTGATTTGTGCGAATGAGTGTTGGTTGGTTCCTTAGTTTAGGGGCTGCAACAACACTGTCATGTAGCCCCATGTACTTTGGGTGTGTGTAGAATTTGTCTCATAACCGGTGTTAATTTTGATGGCTGTATTACTGTGTGTTATCTGTTTTAATTCAAGTAAAGACTGCAGACGATAATTTCAAGTAGTTCCAACTTTTGCTATCAAATGGTACCGTCCACGACACCTAGCTGCGGACTTGGCTACAAGATGCCATTGAAGGCAGCACCCGGCGGCGAACGTTGAAACTAATATAGCGTTAAATAAATAAATAAATAAATAAATAAATAAATAAATAAATAAATAATATCGTATGGCCTCGGGTGCCGAATGCATGCTTTGTTATTTGACACCCAGAGGGCAGCTTGCATGTCGAATTTTGTTGTTCCTTGAAGCACTATGAAAGTCAAGGAGGTTAGTTATCTAAGCTCCTTGGCAATATAGCGCTTTCTAGTAGAGAAATGAGGAACTTTGTGTTGGCGGAAAATCCCGAGATTAATTTTGCCATTATGAACACGGCCTACTGAATTCAAATGGGTTCTATAACATGCCAACATCGTATGACATGCGTATCATGATTTTTGCCGCCTTTCAAAAATAATTTACCACGGCCAGGGGCGAACCTGCCAGCTTGGGTTTAGTAGACCGACACGTTAAACACTCACCCACCGTGGCAAACTAATATAGCGTTATCGAATAATCTAACCTACCAATTTTGGGTGAATGAGTGTGAAATTGTGTTTGGACATTGAAGTAGTTTTGTATCAAGAATGATGACCCAAGGGAAGATTAATGCGGAGAAATGAAAGACTAGTTCTTGGATACCCCGAATACCGTCGGGGTCGGAAGAGAACAAGAGTTGACCAAGGGAGGTGGACATTGATGATGGAGAGGAGCCTGGGACAAGAAGCAATGCCGGACATATCTGGGGTCCCATGGTCGCAAAACCACTGTTTGCATTTATATGTTGGCACAGGTTAGAGTAAAATATGACTTTTCACCGATGTCTCAGTCTCATTCATGGCTGAGATTACATGGAAGCTACTGAGGTATGGGCGGCGTTGAGTGATTGCGTTTAGTGTCTGTCGATGATTTGAAAGGTTCTTCTCATAAGGTCAGTACTGCTGTACTGACTGAATTGGGAAAGTCATTGCAAACCACCTCACTCCTCACCTTTACTAGTATGCTTCATTCTAACATTGCCTTGAATTTGTTTTTGTGTTTTGAGTATCCGACCAGTCTGTGGGCTGACAACTAATAGATAGCCTAGAAGTAAGGGACACTATAAAATAGAGGTGGTTAGCTGGTTGAATACTTACCCTGGCTCAGTGCAGCCGGGCGGGCGTGACGTAAATGCGGGTGGTTTACCAGCATGCATACATCACAGTGTAGTGAGACGAAGCGAGAGTGTGGTGAATTGCATATCTTGTAGGCCATAAAATTGTCGGGTAAATGAACAAAATACTCGGATGTTACATCTCCCAAAGATCTGGGCTGGATCCTAGCTCGTCTCGAACTCGTGACCTCAGGAAAGGAACGAATTCCCCCACTGGAAACAGCAAGCTCCGACCGGAATCGAACTGCGGGCCTCCAATCATCATCTTCATTTTGACCGAGATAACCCTGGACCTCTTGATGTTCTTGATGATTCTTCTATCTCCGTCACAGCACAGTCTCATCATAACAGTGAGTGGCGTCGAAAGTTCTGCCTTCCTCTTCAAAAGCCATTTGAAGAGAAAGTCTTGGACCTCACTAGTATAACGAACATTCATGTAGATGGAATCTGAACATCGTTCTGTAGTCGCTGATGTTAATGTTGAGCTCATGTTCGACAAGAATGCACTAGAATAGAGTTGTGCATCAAGTCTCATGATGGCTCACTAAGTAGACATTCACGAACAGTCTCCTCTAACGAAGCTCCATCGCTGCCTATATTGCTTCTATCTGCCTATACTCCTGGCGCACATAATAATTTAGTCCATAATAATCTTCATAATACGAGACTGAATATTGTTCTTCACTATGGAATACATCTCCATCCTATGTGTTGTAATACAGTTCCACACAAGCAATAGTAATATGCACTCGTACTCACTCGTGGCTGTTGCCTGAGCTGCAATCGCTCGGACCAAGTGTCCTATCGCGCTGGAAAGAAACACTTTTCTCATGCTTCACAAAACTGCTTATAATTGCTGTAATACTTCTCTCAAACTTCTGAAAGTTTGTACTATACAATATCTGCTAGTCAGCTACAATATGTAGTTGAAATAAGTTTTCTGAAGCCAATCAGACCGAAGTGATTGCGGTAAATGTGATCTTCGCAACTTCTCCTAGATTCAAGGCGCGGTCGTCTCCTGATTCCGCCCTTGCTTATGCCTTGTCTCCACGAGTCACCTTCTACAAGCTCGGTGAAACACTCGGAACTCCTTTCTCTCCCAATTGCACACGTCTGACCTATTCGACGTTCAGATACACAAGAGCCTCGGTGCTTGGCGTCTCCCCTCCAAGTCTACCGATCCTAGCCGCCTTTTTGAGTTCCCTCTCGAATTCGCGCGGGCTCTAGCAAATCACTTATTCCTTCCAATAGCGACCTGCTATTGACTTATAATATATTTCCAATATTTTATTATCATGTTCTTCTCTTTTTCAATATATAAATTCACTCTCTAAGGGCTTAAATGAATTAAATATCCATAAAAATTTAGTTGCTGGAACTCCCGTCTTCCCTAAAACTTCTTCCTATTGGCTGTAAGCTCATATCCAATGGGATAATTTATAACAATATTTAAACAAATCCTGGGAATATTTGCTGTTGCTAGGTCGATTCCAAGCTTCTAGAAACTTCCATTGCCCAATACAATCACGTGACGGAATTTCCCTCCTTGCTCTGCCAAGTTCCAGCCATCATATTCCTTGGTTAAATTTTATCATGGGCTTCTGAAAAAAATGTATTATTCCCATTTTCATCCCTTATAATTCATTTTACGGGGTCAGTACCACTGCATCATTTCAGTTTTAATTTCATTAGTCACCTCTTGTGTGTGTGTGTGTGTGTGTGTGTATGGGTGTGTGTGTGTGTGTGTATGGGTGTGTGTGTGTGTGTGTGTGTGTGTGTGTGTGTATGGGTGTGTGTGTGAGTGCGTATGTGTGTGTGTCCCCTAATAACATCTAAACGGATGGAGCGATTTCAATTAACCTCGGTAAGGACATAGTACTATTTTGTCCGACCCCGACTGTGTCCTTAATACGTCTGCGAAATATTTCACCGGTATTCTGAAATCACTCTGAAATTTTGTAAGTTGATAAAGGGCATTACTAGAAGGTCACCTATGTGACTTTCAGAAACTTGTTTAATACAAAACGAACATGGCGGCCAAGCGAAGTTGAAACATGAACCATCCAAGCGCAGTGAAACTTGGTGCAACAAGTATTTATAGCCTACACATTTTAATGCACTGTAATCTAATTTAATTGTTAACATAACCTCAAAATGGCGGCTGTGCGAAATATTAAAATTAAGTTTTTATTACTTATGTCCTAATCAAGTGATCGAAATCAACGTTTCTATAATGAAACTACGCAGTAATCATCATCTAATAGTACATAACACTATGGCCTACATACATATAAAATTCCATCGTAGCGACCATCCGAAATATATAGACGGTTCTCAATATCTACTAATCTATGACAGTAATGAAACTGAAAGTTTGTATATTGATAAAGAATATGAACATAAGTTCACCTATGGAACTTTCAGTAACCTGACGAGCACAAATCCAACATGGCGGTGACCCAATATTTAAATGGACGTTTCTCGAGATTTAACTATCCTAGCGCAGTGAAACTTCGTACGGTAAATGCTTATGCAATTTTTAAGACACTGACATCTAATTTGTTTCAAATGTGTTCATAACCTCAAGATGGTGGCTGTGCAAAATTTTAAAATCTCGTTTTTATTATGTACTAGCTGAAGTACCCGTGCTTCGCTACGCGTCATAAATAAATTACAATGTGAAGGGGACAGTTAAAACAGGGGATAGGCGAGGTGCTGCGCAGAGGGAGATTAAGGATGGAACATTTTGTCCAACTACACCGTTCGGCGTTGACCGTGTTTTATAGCACAAATTTAGGTTTTACGCGCTAACCGTTGGAGATACCTTTCGGATAGAAAATTTAATTTTAACCTCGTATATGCCATCAAAAGTTTGCTATTTCTTAGCGTTCACTTTTTATTTGAAATGGAAATATGAAAGTTTGAAACCAAAGGGTGTAGTGACGTCACTAAAATGGTCGCCATCTTTAAATAGTGCAAAGTATTAAAATCAAAAGTAGCCTATATGTTAACCAGGTAAATCAGCTACTTCCTTGTAAAATTCATGAAAGTCGGACCAGTGGTTCTTGCGTGATTGAGTAATACACAGACACACACCATCTCATTTTTAGCCTCGCTTCGCTCGCGTCATAGTCGTGTCATATTGTTATTCAATGACATGCAGGTTTAACCCCGTTAACTCCCCTTTAGAACCTGAATATCCAAAAATCCCTCCTTAGTAGACTTTTTCGACACACAACAAACATATCCCCTTCTTCTAACTTTAATAGTTTTGATTGGTCGATGAGAGTGAACATCCAAAAATCCTTCCTTAGTGGACGTTTCTCTTCCTGAATTTCTCCCCTCCCCATAGGCCCCTTAAATTGGATTTATGAAAAAAACGGTTGAACACCTACTTATTTTAAATATTTATTCATTTATTTATTTATTTTTAAGCTGATTGAAACTCGGAGAAAATCAAACTCCTCGGCTATGTCGCTTAAGAGATACACGCTCCGTTAGGAATCTTTCAACCCCCACTTTTCATCCCTTTCACCTCATAATATACACCACATCGAAAAACCATTAGGCATGTGTCAGCATATTTTTAATGATTAGTATATATGCCAAGTATCACATCCCCAAATGAGATATTGTTATTCAATGAAATGCACGTTTACCCCCTTAACACCTCTTTAGAATCTGAATATCCAAAACTCTTTCCTTAGTGGACGTTTTCGACATACAACGAACTTATCCCCCAAAATTTCATTTCATGAGTGAGTCAGTCAGGACATTTTCTTTCATATATTTTTGAGAATTTCACTCCTCCCCATGACCCCCTTAAATTGGATTTATGAAACAAAACGGTCGAACACCTATTTACTTATTTAAAGCTGTTTTCCCACTGAGTTTGATGAGTGAGTAAGTGAGTCAATCATTTAGGGCACTTTCTTTCCTGTTTTTCCCCCCGAATTTCACTCCTCCCCATGGGCCCCTTAAATTGAATTTATGAAGAAATGGTCGAACACCTATTTACTTATGTTTAAGCTACTTTTTTCCGCTGAATTTCAAACTTATCGCCTATGTTGAATGAGAGATACAGTACACGCTCCGTTAAGAATCCTTCAACCCCCAATTTTCTCCCCTTTCTCCTCATAATATACACCATATCGATAAACCCTTAAGACATATGTCTGCTTATTTTGAATGCTAGTTTATATGCCGAATATCACATCCCCAAATGAAACAACTCGTGAGATATTGTTATTCAATGAAATGCAAGTTTAACCCCCTTAACACCCCTTCAGAACATGAATATCCAAAAATCCATCCTTAGTGGACTTTTTCGACATACAACGAACATATCCCCAAAATTTCAAGTTTCTAACTGCAGTAGGTTTGCTGGGGTTTGATGAGTGAATATCCAAAAATCCTTCCTTAGTGGACTTCTTTCCCCAGAATTTCATCCCTCCCCATGAGCCCCCATGATCGAACACCTATTTACTACTTTTTCAATCTGATTTTTCTCCATGAGATTCTTACTTTTTGCCTCTGTCTTTTAAGAGATACTTGCTCCGTTAAGAATTCTTTAAAACTCACTCTTCACACATACACCTCATAATATACACCACATCGAAAAACCCTCAGACATGTGTATTCTTATTCTTAATGATGAGTTTGTATGCCTAGTATCCCATCCCAAACGAAACCAATCGGGAGATATTGTTATTCAATTATATGCAAGTCTACCCCCTTAATACCCCTTTAGAACCTGAATATCCAAAATTCTTCCTTAGTGGACGCTTTCGACATACAACGAACATAGCCCCTTAATGTCATGTTTCTAACATCAATAAGTCTGGACATTTTCTATCAATTATTTTTCAGAATTTCACCCCTCTCATGAACCCCTTAAATTGGATTTATGAAAAAAAAAACGGTCGAACACCTATTTACTTATTTTTGAGCTGTTCTTCCCCCCTGAGTTCGATGAGTGAGTGAGTTAGGGCACTTTCTTTCCTGTTTTTTTCCCCCAGAATTTCACCCCTCTCCAAGGGCCCCTTAAATTGGATTTATGAAAATCGGTCGAACACCTATTTACTTATATTTTAAGCTGTTTTTTCCCGCCGAATTTCAAACTTCTCGCCTATGTCGTTTAAGAGATACACGCTTCGTTAAGAATCCCTGAAACCCCAATTTTCACCCCTTTCACCTCATAATATGCACCTCATCGATAAACTCTTAGACACATGTCTGCTTATTTTAAATGATTAGTTTATATGCCGAATATCACATCCCCAAATGAAACAACTCGTGAGATATTGTTATTCAATGAAATGCAAGTTTAACCCCCTTATCACCCCTCCAGAACATGAATATCCAAAAATCCATCCTTAGTGGACTTTTTCGACATACAACGAACATATCCCCAAAATTTCAAGTTTCTAACTGCAGTAGGTTTGCTGGGGTTTGATGAGTGAATATCCAAAAATCCTTCCTTAGTGGACTTCTTTCCCCAGAATTTCATCCCTCCCCATGAGCCCCCATGATCGAACACCTATTTACTACTTTTTCAATCTGATTTTTCTCCTTGAGATTCTTACTTTTTGCCTCTGTCTTTTAAGAGATACTTGCTCCGTTAAGAATCCTTCAACACTCACTTTTCACACATACACCTCATAATATACACCACATCGAGAAACCCTCAGACATGTGTCTTCTTATTCTTAATGATGAGTTTGTATGCCTAGTATCCCATCCCAAAGGAAACCAATCGGGAGATATTGTTATTCAATTAAATGCAAGTCTACCCCCTTAATACCCCTTTAGAACCTGAATATCCAAAATTCCTTCCTTAGTGGACGTTTTCGACATACAACGAACATAGCCCCTTAATGTCATGTTTCTAACATCAATAAGTCAGGACATTTTCTATCAATTATTTTTCAGAATTTCACCCCTCTCATGAACCCCTTAAATTGGATTTATAAAAAAAAACGGTTGAACACCTATTTACTTATTTTTGAGCTGTTCTTCCCCCCTGAGTTTGATGAGTGAGTGAGTTAGGGCACTTTCTTTCCTGTTTTTTTTCCCCCAGAATTTCACCCCTCTCCAAGGGCCCCTTAAATTGGATTTATGAAAATCGGTCGAACACCTATTCACTTATATTTTAAGCTGTTTTTTTCCGCCGAATTTCAAACTTCTCGCCTATGTCGTTTAAGAGATACACGCTCCGTTAAGAATCCCTGAACCCCCAATTTTCACCCCTTTCACCTCATAATATGCACCACATCGATAAACTCTTAGACACATGTCTGCTTATTTTAAATGATTAGTTTATATGTCGAGTATCACATCCACAAATGAAACCACTCGTGAGACATTGTTATTCAATGAAATGCAGGTTTAACCCCCTTAAGACCCCTTTAGAACCTGAATATTCAAAAATCCTCGCTTAGTGTATGGTTTTGACATACAACGAACATATCCCGAAAATGACATGTTTCCAACTTCAATATTTTTGGCTGGGCGATGATGAGTGGGTGAGTGAGTGAGTCAGGACACTTTCTTTCAATTTTTTTTCTTCAGAATTTCACCCCTCCCGATGAACCCCTTAAATTTGATTTATCAAAAAACTCTCGAACATATTGAACCCTTTATCCTCTGATGGATAAATGATTCGATGTTTTATTTCTACAATTAATTAATATTTCCACCAGCGTCATGAAATAGCCAGACGAAGATGAGGAAACTTCAAGCATTTGTTGGAGACAGTGGGAACATACCTGCAGCAGTTTGACAAAAGGCTAAATACTTTAGGATTGTGAAAAGAAAGAGCCTCGCAATGTTTCAGAAGGACAGGTGGTGGCTACCTCAAAATAGAAGGGACGCGTGGTGAGACACGCTTATGGCATGTTCATTGTACTATTTGCGCCTAGAAAAAATATAATGCAGTAACGTGAGTGGCTGATGGTACTACTGGACACTCCTACGAGGCCGAGGTCTGATAAAAACCGCGAACATATTGAAAAAGTGGAACCAATGGGAGATGAATGTTTACGAACGCGCCAAGTCTAGCTTGGGCACGCGATAGCGAGCATTAACGCGGGAGATCGGCTAGACAACATCTCTACGATCGATTCTAGAATTAATGGGCATATTCTTGACCTGCGCAATTTTACGAGTTCAGTGATATTTGTTTCATTCCTGTACCACTATTATTTTGAGAAATTTTTATATAATTTCCCCCTCTATCGATACCTAGGGCCAGTTCATTTATAAGTGGCGTGAAGAGCCAAGAAACATGATTACATTTTGTGCGTCTGAGGACGTAGGTTATATTACAGTTTGTGCGTCTGAGGACGTAGACTTATTACATTGTGTGTGTCGGGAGACACAGGTTATTATTATATTTTGCGCGTCTGAGGACGTTGGCACTTGTACTTTGCGTGTCATGAGGACACAGATTTTTATTAATACAAATGTGTGTTAAATTCAGTGTGATAGAAAGTCACAGTACTATTTTGTAGGGACAGTATCTTCGACAATTCGCCAACAGACTGTTATGGGGAAATAATTACCTAAAACGGTGAATTTAGTAGTCAGATATCGAGTGTGTAATAATCTATAACTTTTTGCATCAGCACGAGAGATGACATCGCTTGTCCTGGAAGAAGTTTGGAACTGTCAACACTCCGTCGAGATGTTTGAGACGAGCTAAGCAGCATTAAGTAGGGAGATGGCAGCAGATGTTCGCTGACGGTGACTGGCCGAGGATGAGTACTGAATAATATTCTTATTATCTGACAAGTTAACTTATGGTATATGGGACATATTTTGTTTCTAAATATCTTGCTTGTGTTGATTAACGTAGTGTATTTAGTTTTGGTCTGACACGCCTTTTGCATGGAAACAGCTCGCACAAGTTTTCTTAGTCGTAAGTTCTTGTTTGTTTGTTTTAACTAACGTGGCTATGTGGACAACCGTGTTCGCATATGTTTACGCAATGCATTTAAGAAGCGTCTCTCGGAGATATATTGTGTTTCAGAAGTAGGACTGAATTAATATAATCATACAGTAGATTGGAGGGTAAATTAATCTTTGTAATGTTTATTATTGATCAGATTCAGTGAGTTTATTGCCGTTGGAGCAATGTGAGTTGTGGCGAAGAGCAGTCAGCTCTCTCGTAGGTTTTAATATTTTTAAATAGATTGTGAGCTTCTGATTCAACCGACCTGTGTGAAAAATGTGTTATGTCATTCCCAGCAGTGTGTGTGTGTGTATTTTATTGGTCATTACAAGCGGGAGTTTCAGCGTAGACTGATTTCTGTCAGCTTGGTGCCGAGACCATATGGTTACCTTGCGAGGACATATGTGGCTATATCGATTAATGTCTTACCATATGTTTATGTGGTTGAGATTTGTTGCTGTTGATTATACGAGATAACGAGACAGTTGGTCAAGTTATTTTTTACACACTGGAGTTGGACGATGACAAGAGTTGTGGTAGAGGGAAGCTGTTTTCACAAGGCGGGCTGAAAAGATTGCATCAAGGTCATTAGTGGAGTGCTTGTTGGCTCCGTAAAATTACTTGAAATACAGAATAAGAACTGATCAATGATAAAAATTGTTTAAATAAATGGGAGTTGCCTACGAATCACTATAATCTCCGAAGCGTTAGCTTAACGTGCATTTTTCTTCATATAAGGTAATCTCAGCCGGTGAGGCTTTTGTTGTTGTTGGTTTCATTCCATGTTTATGTTCCGTATTAGTGACCCGTGCAGTCACGTGCGATGCTGTCTTTTCCTTGTGTGTGTATTGAGCAATTGGCCGTGTTGGTAGCTCATTTGTCAGATGCGTCATCGCACTGAAGGAGGGTCTCGAGGGAGATTCCTGTATATATTAGATTTTAGATTGTGTGTCAGCATTAATTTTTAAGGTTTTTTATTAGTGTTGTGTCCCATATCCGTAAACGTTGATTTACGAGATGATTGTTCGTAAGCATCGTGGCTGTTACCCGATGTAAACGAACAGTCATCCAAGTACTCATCCCTCGTAGTTAGTCATTACGCGTACATAAAATCCCAATGCATGTTAGTGGAGCTTGGATCCACATTTTTATGAGGGGGAGATCCGTCTGAGTAGTGGAGTAAGGCGGTTTCTAACCCCCCCCACCACTACTCCCAATGCGAGCCGATAACTCCCGAACCCTTGGTCGGAGATTCACGAATGAGGTGTCGTTGGACTCGGGCTGACGGGGGCTTTGCTATAGACCACTCATTTCAACCCCTAAATAAAACCTACCCCTACTAGGGGGTGAAATTGTAATTTTTAGTGAAAGTCTCTTTTCAAATACGACATGTATAAGGTGCGCTGCTAAAATGAACTTAAATGTTGTTGCTTATATCGCACATGCGTTTTTCTGGCTGCCGCTATGGATGAACATTTTTGTTTTTGTTTTTTACGCATGCGCACTGGGGATTTTTGTAAGAGGGCGAGCTCTTTGAAAAAAATGATTGATAAGAAGAGGTTTTGGTGGTGAGGAGAGAGCCAGATAGTCGCCTACTTTCCTACGAAGTTTGTCGATATCTCTCGAACGCAAGGTCGGATTTGGACGTGTGACGTGTCAAATCGCTTGTCTCGAAGCCCTATACATGTTATTATTAGGTTAAAGTTTTGAGAATGAGGGAAACAGGCTTTTTGGGGGTAAAACCGTGATTTTAGACATTTTCCGATATCTCACGAATGCATGGTCGGATTTGGTCCTATGACGTGTCAAATGGCTTGTCTCGAAACCCTATGTATTTTGGTAATAGGTTAAAGTTTTTGAGAATGATGGAAACAGAATATTTTGGGGTAAAAACGTGATTTTAGACTTTTTGCTATATCTCGCGAACCAATCATGCTAGAGGCATGTTCGACAGGTCCAAGGACTCGGGGTGACGTCCTCTCTGCTATGGACCACTCGTTATAATTTTTTAATAAAATTGGAAACTCGATTTTGGGGTAAACACGTGTTTTTGTGATTTTGCCGATATCTCACGAAGCAATAACGCTAGAGGCATGTACGACGGGTCCAAGGATTCGGGCAGACGTCCTCTTTGCTATAGACCACTCGTTGTAATTTTTTTAAATTTTGGAAACGCGATTTTGGGGTAAACATGTGTTTTTTGTGATTTTTGCCGATATGTCACGAACCAATAACGCTAGAGACGTGTACGAGGTGTCCTAGCACTCGGGCTAACGCCCCCTTTCAAATGTGGTAGATATTGTTTCCACAAAATAATTCACAAAGGGCCTAACGCCATACATGTTGAGAAAAAAATCTTTATCGTTACCTGTTTATAATGTTTATGAAGCGTGGTGGTTGAGAGAGACGATACGGTTGAGTGTGTGTGTTTCAACGAACCTGTCGCTAACCACAAGGACCATGCTTAATAGAACAATCGCTATTTCGGCGGGTCGGTGTATGCCAGAGCGAGGGTTCGTTTTCTGATATTTTACCTTTAACGTGTAAACGGTGATGAGAACTTGGTTCTATGTTGGTCGAAGCGAGTAGAGAAAACCAACTTACAGGAGGTGAATGTCATTTGAGCTTATTGGAAGGCTCCGATCTGACTTGACAACAGGTGCAATGGAAAAATGATCATCGTGGTGGCAGGGGAGTGTGAAAGGCATGCAGACACATTTGTGAAACCACAGGCACGCTAAACCAGTGACATCCTGTTTTGCTTCGTACGTGACAAAATGCAAGTTCATGTGAAATTTGATCTACCGCAGGTGTTCGCTTGGGACGTTATCTGTCCACGTGCATGATAACTGTTAACAAGTCACATCCTGTTTTGCTTCGTACGTGACAAAATGCAAGTTCATGTGAAATTTGATCCGGCACAGGTGTTCGCCTGGGACGTTATCTGTCCACGTGCACGATAAGAGAATGTTCAAAGCGTGGGAATCGCTGAATCAGTAAAAAGTATGATGCAACTTGTTGGAATGATGTCACAACCAATAGAGAGGCAAGAGCTGCAAACAGCAGTGGTGGGAGGTGAAGGGAGGGAGAGGGGAGGGGGTGATGTATGAGAGAACACAGGAGGAAAGGGAAAGACAAACATGTATGAACATGCATGAAGCGCGGAGCGCTGTATACATAGAGCTATAGGTGGTGTACAACATGTGTGAATAAATAAATAAAAAGTACACAGGTTCACACAACATGTAATTTATTGATCCAAGAATTAAACGTAGAGTTAAACCCTAACCATTTGACGTAGAGTTTATTTCCTTTTTGTTTCAACACTTTTTCCACAAGATAATGCTGAGGAAATGCTGTTTTCTGAAGTTCATGGAGATAAAATCTACCTTTTATGGGTTGATGGTTGAGGTCCTCGAGTAAATAGGTGACTGGACTGTCCAAGTAGACTCGACGAATTCGAAATAGTTCAGTCCCCCACTGAGGCGTGTAGCCCTTATTGAAGGCAGACTTAAATTTGCTCACACGAACAAAATCCCCAATGTTCAGTCGGTGACGTTTAGGATCGGCTGTTTTTATGGGGTTAAACAGTTTATCCAATCGCTGAATATTTTTAGTTACGAGACGTGGCTTGGTCCCAATCGTTCTATGGTTGGTGTCATTGTAACGTGACACTAGCTCAGGTAACATGTCCAACCAGCGATAACTGCCCTGAGCGGTAAACGCTTTCCACATATGGGTTTTCAATGTTCGGTTGAACCGCTCGACCACACTGGCTTTGAGATTGCTGTACGTGGTGTAATGGTGAATATCCTTAGATTTGAGAAAACTGGAGAAATCCTTGTTGAAAAATTCTTTCCCCTGGTCGGTTTGTAGCAGCTGAGGTTGACGTTTGGAGTGTTGAATAATATGTTGAAAGGCCTTGGTAACTAGTGGGCCAGACTTGCGACGCACAGGTTCAACAAAGGCCATTTTGGAATAGACATCAATGACGGTCAACATATAGCGTACACCGTCGTTAACGCCAGCATAGGGTATCATTTCAACCAAGTCAGCCTGCCAAAGTTCATCCACACCTCGTGAAATCACCTTGAGTCGCGGATAGTGACGCCTAGCTGGGCGATGCAACTCGTGAGCAATACCCATTTTAATGGGTGAGGGCTTAAACAATAATTTTGGCATTTCGAAGTTCTTGTTCAATTTCTTGAATTTCCCAATCGTGACCGGTATGGCCAGCTTGACGTGAGGCATGCAACAACTGTAGCCGCTGGACGAGCTTATTGGGATTATGCCAGTAGGTAACATCCACAAGGGGTTTTAATGGTTTAAATGTCACTCCCGAAGCGGACACTTTACGACGAGTACTTTGACTGGTGGGAAATATTTTTGCAATGATGGTTTTATATTTTTGAGATATATTGGCATTCACTTGTTGCGTGGGATCATACTGTCTTTTGTGAGCATGGGTATCCAATAAAATGGATTTATATTTGTCAAGATCCTCTGACGTATAATCATGGGAAGAGGGGGTCCGAGAAAAGAGCAGCTTTAACAGTCCTGGCGTTAATTTATAGTTGATGTTTTTAATGACAGCTTTAGTACGAGCAAATTTAATGGATGAATCGCCAATTTTAAAACTATCATCCTCATAGCGAACACCATACGTGGTATCTGTGTTTCCAATAAATAGATCGGTGAAATAGGGTTCCAATGTTGATCCATAATATTTTATTAAAATGGTTTTCAGTTGAGCTTTATGTTGAGGGGTGGCCAAGAGTTGTGAAAACGGAGACGCCCTGGAAGGGCAAGGTGTTTCGACCATGGCCAAGGATTTCTTTTTTCTCAAAAACTCTGCAAGGGGTGCGGCCTTTTTTTGAGGCGTAAACACTTGTTCCTCCTCATCCTCAACTTCACTAACACTAGTCAAATCTTCCTGTTCCTCTTCCTCTTCCGCAGGGTCCTCGTGCAGCGTCTGCGTGGCTTGTGAAACGGTGGGTAGCGTTTCAGATGGCTTGAAAGAGGGTTTCAACATGGCTTTTAGCGGAGGTGTTAAATGTTGTTGAATAAACAAAGCATGATTGGCACGTGATTGTTTCAATTGACGAAACTTTTGGCGAATAGTATTTTTTGCTCTAATAATATGCTTTTTCAATTGACTCTCTGCTAACGCCATGGTGTCTTGGCAAATGACTTGCCGGGGAATGAGACAAGGCCTTAAATAGCAATAAAATGATCAAACCCTAAGCGATACCGTCCTTGGTTGAGTTCACTTTGTTTGTCAATCACTAAACAGGCATGACGTTGAGTGTTCCAGCACTTGGCACACAATTCTGTAAACATTTGAAAGGTCATATCCGGATTCACATGTTCATTATAAATGTGACGACTGTTCCTCTCGTCCTGACGAAATAAAACAATGACATTGGCATTGTCACGAATCAACTGTTTGGACATTTTAGAATACGTTTGCCCAAGATAGAAGCAATCGATATGTTTGTGTCGACCCATGCTGAAATAGCTTTGAATGATGCCTTGACGTTCAGTGGATACATCATCGAAAATCATGAGTGAATCAGGCTTTACCTCATCCGGTGAAATCACATTTTCTTGCATGGAAAATGTAAAATAACCCATATTCTCTTTTTGTAATCCAGACATGACTTGATCCAGAAACACGTAGAGGGGTTGGTAGAGAGATTTTGCAAAAATATAAATATTTTGAAAACGCAGACCATTGGGCGCTGTAATGAGCGTTAGCAAAAGATTAGTCTTTCCACAGCCGGAAGGCCCCACAATGATGCAGCGAATGGAAGATGGAAACAGTGAACCATGGCGTTGTTCACGTGATGTGGGACAGAGATGGGAAACCATGTCCCCCACGGGGAATGACTCTTGCTGCTTAATAATCTTCATGTCAACTAAGGCTTAGACAGGCTAGCCGGCTGTCTATATACAGGACACCGAACCTTGTCATAGAAACAGTAGACTGCTACTACAGGTTGACGATGGATGTCTTTGGACGTGCGTTGATGGCCAAAGATAGGCCTGTCCTCATACATGATCCTAAACAGGAAACAGATCCTGCTAATAAACACTATGTGGATAGGTCAGTAGTGCCACGCACAAAACAGGGAGATTATGACTTTAAGGGAAAGCGGTTAACCCATGTAAAACATCCTCAAGTGTCTACAGACGTTACTACGAAAAAGTATGTGGATAACAAAGTGTATGAGTTTTATGACAAAGTGCCCCAGCTTATGGTGAATGGCTATAGCGCTAATCACCATCGGATTATTCACGTGGAAGACCCACAAGACGAAGACGATGTTTGTACCAAGCGTTACGTGACCCATGAAATGAAAAGGCTTTATAAATTTATCCCATCTGTGTTTTTAGTGTATCTGACAAATGAAAAACCTGTGAATGACAGAAACCATTTACCGCTAGTCCATGAT